>JAMWET010003795.1:0-680000 GCA_024036415.1 Prochilodus magdalenae | reverse complement strand
AACGAAAAGACTATCATGTTAGAAAGGTTTGTATTTTTCCACCTAGTTTGGTGAAGAGAAAGAGGGATGCAATGAGCCACAGATCACATGTATCACAATATTATCTGCCTAGAATTGATCAGCATTGCAACACGAAGCAGACGAAACGAACTAAGTGCTCATCATAGCAGATAGAAAATAATTTATTGTAATCATAATTTTAGCAGCTTGTGTTAAAATGAAGCTGTTCTTAACACGTCGACACATTAATTACCTCGAGTTCTCTTTGAATGATTGACAGCCTGTATTGTCCTCTTGTGACAGCCAGGAATGAGTCCACAATAGTTTTTAATATAGAAAACTGTAGCAGTTCTCTGAGAGCCCTACCTAAGTTCGTTACTGTTAATGTAAAAAAACGTAAAGATAATTTAAAGTAGGCAATCTATGCAGTCAGTTTTTTATAGATTTATTTGTGTTGGGCAATGCCCAAAGAAATGGTAGTTCCACTTTTTGTTTAGGCCCAGAGTATTACAATCTGAAGGCTAGGAGAAGTGACCTCCAGTTTGATAATTGAGTTCCAGTGCAGACCCAGTAATAAATCTTTTCTCACTAAAAAGTCTTTGCTTTGCATTGTTGACTTTAATAAATAACATACTCTCTGTAGGTCTACTTCATCTAATGTAAAGTTTCCTAATTAAAACAGTGCATGAAATCATGTCATTAGAAACAATTACCTCCCATATGAGTTTACGTACATGTAGGATACAACTGAACTGCACTGAACAGATCCACACATCATTGCTCATAGGACAGACACACACTGAGTAACAAGGAGTGTTAACATTACGTCACCCCTGACTCGTCATCCCTGGGATGATGGCTGCGTGCACAGAGATGACACAAGCCTAGATGGGCTCTAGCTCTATTCTCTGCCTCTTTAATGAGCCAGCAGGCCTGTGTGGCAGCGCTGCTGGAAGGGAGTAGATAAGCCCAGCCACTGTTCCACCGCTCCTGCCGAAAAACGCCAGCACTCTGCTAAGCCTTGCCACAGTCGGGGGCCCGGCGCGCCCCAAAACAAAGCGTCTTATTACGTGAGAGAGTGGGGAAAGACAGCCGGGAACCGGAGGTGTTAGAGAATAACAAGGAAGATGCCAGCAGTGGCTGGCGCCGTTTAAAGAAAGAAATGGAGGAGAGAGTGAGAAAAAGAGAGAGGCAGGGAGAGAGAGCAGGAGAAGACTGTACTCCCCTACTGAGGCCAGATTTCCAACTAAGAGTTGACTAATCCCACCAAAAACCCCCCAAAAAACCAAACAGAAATAAAAGCATTTCTGCATTTTTAGAAAATTCGCACCATCTTACACTGCTATGTGTTTGATATAGGGGTGAGATGATAAGTACTTTTTGGAAAAAAAGAAATTAATTTATTATCAAAACTTACTTTAAACCGTATCTATTTTATAGAAAGAATCCGTATGTCAGTTTCCATTTGTTTCAGGGGCTGGGCAACAAAGCCTAAAGGCCTAAGAGTTGTACAGAGCTAAGAAAATAAACAACAATGTCTAAATAAAAGACAAGCATTAAAAACACCCACACTTTAACAATAAAACTACACATTTGACATTACAGCTCATGGCTCTTGGTTTGTTTACTCTTTTTAGGATGATGCAATTTAAAAAAATTCATACCACTGCTAAAAAAATGCATCATGCTGGTCATTGGTTGTCAACTAGCACTAACCCACATAAAGCAGCAGATTTTTTTTAGCAGGGTCTCCACACAGTCCCTCTGCCCTCTTCAGTCCTCCCCTTGTTTACACTTCTTCTACCAGTCCGGAAGAAACGCTGCCAGTTCAGCTTACAACTTCATCCCTTTACCTGCCAAGAGCATCTCCAGTGCTGGAAAGCAATGCCAGTGTTAACTCTTGCCTTGCTGCCATTTTGTTGCTTGTTTTCTCTGCTTTCTTATGTGTTCCAATCATGTGGGGGCCGACTCAACAGTACAGTAACTCAATATCGCCTCTTAAGGTACACAATGCTTCTACAGACAGGAAGTGCCAGGGTTAGCTGGCTAGCATGCAAACTTCAGTAAACATCTCTGCAACACAATTCACAGACATCTTTGACACACCATCAACACGGCTAAGCCTTCACATTCTGTTGACAATTATGAAATGTTTTAAAATAAAAATATTACATATTGTCTGTGTCATCTTACATATTGCTCATTTAATAATTAACTTCTTTTTTAGCAAGTGACCCGTTAGCTGTCATTACTACTTGATATATTCATTTCTTCCATTCTCTTCTTCCTCTTTCAGCTAATGTTTCAGCTAATGAGTGCCAGTTTCGGTATGTTAAAAAAAAATCTGATCTGCTTTTACAGCTGCCCCAATGATAGCTAAACAACATACATGAAGCAACGAAGAGGAATGAAAAACATGTTTCTGATTGTTTTTGTTTTACCTGTGTAGCTGCTTGTGTAACCTCAGTAAAAACCAGGCTAGTATTTCGGATTCTGGTTCAGACAACTACTCACATATGTAGGTTATTTATGAAGGGTGCCATAATGGCACTTTTTAAACAAAATAACAGCTGAGATTATATTCCTGGAGGCATCTTCAGTTTTATAATGTTGTTTTTTACATACACAGCGACCCGGTTAATACTGCAACACAGTTCACAGAGATGCTGTGTGAGTGCTATGGAAGCCTTTGAACAGTTTCTCCTGAGATATCTACATGTGCTTTTGGTCCATATTAGTTGACTGACAGATTGTTAGTTGACCGAGCTACGCTATGAGCGATTAGCTGACTTAGAAGGGACAGCCCTCAAAAACAGAAAGGAGGACAGAGGAAAAAAAAGAGAGGGACAAAGACAGACAGAGGCACCAGCTAGCCTCATCACCATACATCACTTTTTCAGCTTCCCCAAATGGGCCTATATTACAGCCTGCTCGCTTTTGCCTCCTTATCCCTCAGTAGAATTGACAGTTCCTTGATGTGAGGAGAAAAACAGTTTGGATTGGGAAGGCGCGAGAGGATTTGCATAGCAGATCTGCCGCACGGACCGTTGGGAAGGCCGCCGATTTCCTTTAACAGGTCTGTGTTAACCCTATGCTAATGCACCAGATGCCATGCGCAAATAAATCAGGGTCTAACAGGGCCCGCATCTGTGGAACAGGGAGTCAGAAGGAATCTACACCTTCCCTTCCTTCTACCATAAATTGTAAGGCTGCTGCTTATCCAGCTGGGTACAATTTTGCCAATGAACAAGGGAAACAATTCACATGTGCTTGAAGCGTATTAAGCAGTTACCCATTCAGCCAGTGGTAAATTAATAGCTCAGTTGAAACAAGAAGATCAAGTTAAGTGGGATAGCACGCCTCAATTTATGTCTAAATTCGGTGCTCACTTATATTTCCTGATTGTGTTTAAAAGGGAATTCCATCTTTAAACTGGCATATTATACGTTTTGGTGTCTTGGCAAAGAAGAACCAAAAGAAAACATTGTGCATGCGAGCCAAAGCTCTTTTATTGAACAAGCGGCAAGGGAAACCTGCAGCCCAGCACTATAATGTGGGTTCAACAATAGCCATACAGCTTTGCTTCGTTCTAAATAACCAACACAGGGCAAAAAAAGCACAACCAGCATGTAGTAGGTGTAAAACCAGAGCAACAACATGTGTAGAACATTAAAAGCCATCTTAAGGCCCATTTATGCATTAAAGTATAAATGTCCTTTTCAAGTGTAGAATGATGTTTAGAATGTCTTATCAACTTGCACAAGCTCTTCTCAAAAAGTTCACTACAGTGCACCCACAATTGCTGGTGGTACTGCTTTGTTTTTGTTCATATTGATAAGCTACAGAACGTGTGCAAATACGGATGAAGGATATGCAGAGTACAGACAGAGGGCTCAGTCTGTATCTGTATTTAACTCTGAGCATAAACAAACCTTTAGCACGAGCATGGTGTCTCCATAGAGCCTCTCTGCATGACCATTTTGCATGGCTATGCCTCTTGCAATCCCACAGCAGTATGGCCAGTGAGGGAAGCAGCAATCTTATTTTTAATGACATGCAATATTCTGTACTGCAGCTTTGCTCCCTCCACCCCACTGGTTTGCCAAAATGTATAAATTTCCACCACAATGCGCTAAGCAAATCACACATCAGACACTGGAAATCTCAGAATGCTTGCCACTCATTCAGAAGTTATTAAATACCCCTGTTATGGTAGCTAACATTAGTGGGCTCAAGTGGTAGTCAAACCTTTTCTTTGATAAAGGAATAAGCCGGCCAGCTAGCCTGCTCCTAGTATCCACAAAGCACTTGTATTCCTTTATAATTTACTTCCACCTTCAAGATACATCATCATAAGGGTTTTATCTAGTCTTTAAACCAGGAAATCGGGCTTTTGAGACTACTGCAGTACTGCTGTAAGAAGTGAGTAGGCATGTTTACAACAGATGCAGCCATGGTTAAATTTTTCATTTTGGCCTGAGTGTCTCTTTAATATTAATGAGTATCTATTGAAGCCAATTTAGGAATGTTTCTAAAAAGCACACCAGCATCCCCATCCTTAGTTTATGCTTAACAGCATCTACAGCAGTAGCTGGACTTGCTGCAGCTGAATTACAAGTCTAAAGAACAGGGTAGCCGTTGAAATTCTGAGTGATAGCGCAACATGACTCTGGGTAGACACTTGGCGAGCGCTGACTGACCTTACTTTGGGAATTACAGTGTGTCTCACAAGAAAAGAAGGGATGAGATGGTTGAGTGAGCGCTGCTTTAGTTAGACATCCCAGTGTTGCCCATTACCCCGTGTTGGCTGCGTTTGACAGTGCGTTGCATCATGTGATTTTGCCTTTGATTAAATTGATGGGTATATCTTTAGAAGTTTATCGTCCAATCTCCACATGCCTCTTAGATATTCCGAGTGCTCTTCAGAGCATGGCAAAAGCTCCTTTTATGATCATAGAGAGTCAGAGTATATTGCTTTTTAATTGACTGTCATTAGAGCGTTATTTCTGGAATTCTCTTCCGAAAATGAGGTCTCCTCCCATATGGAGCCATTAGTTGAGTGACATGAGATATGCTAGTAATGTTTAATTTGCACAAGATGCCCAGGCAAAAACACGCTCACTGCAAGAGCGGTGCAATAGCCAAACTCAGACACAACCCGTTGCTATTTTTTTGTAAACCGCTGAGAAGGAGCTGAGGAGACATCTTGGAGGGTTGTAACGGCCTTGCACCATCACACCTGATTCGAGCTGTCATCTTCCTGTCAAAATCGAGCCATCCCTTGATGAATCTGGTCAGTTGCATCTCAGCACCCGCTAAAGGATGCTGAATGGGAAATGTCGGGCGATCCCGCAGGAGAAGACATTGCTATGCACCACCTACTGTGAAGGGCTTTAGTTTTTGCAATTCGCTTGTCAGTTGCACTAGTTTATTGCTGCTTTTTGCTGGCTGGCTGCCGTTCACATGATACCGCAACTTCAGGAAAAGGGCAAAGCATTCTAAACACTCAGACTTCTCCAGCCATTGGGACAAGTTCTCTCCCCAACTATGTTCTTGCTTTTTTCTCTTTAGCAGCCAAGGCTCCTGGATGCTAAAAGGAAAAGCTACTTGTACCTTACGCATTGTGATGTGCTCACATGCATGTACAGTCCTGCCCACTGGGACATGTTTTTTCCTTCCATCTCCCATGGGAATCCCAGTGGGCTGTGCAAGTCCTGCTGGATTCTTGTCCAAACGCGGCAGGTCTAAAGCACTTCCCACTGGAGCTGTGAGTGGTTTGGGAAGGCAATGAATGGGGGCACTGGGGGCTCCAGCATCCCCAGTCGCTCAGAGGAGCCCAGCTCTGCCGGGCCTGAAGCCCTGCTCCTGGCACTGTGCTCTACCATGGAGAATAGCAGGATTTAACTGCTCCCTTCTGCAGCTGTCAGACCGGCAACAGTCCGCCACACAAACACTCTCGCTGCGCTCTCCATTGCAGACCTGTGACGGGCAGCACCCAAACACAGATAAATAGGTACACATTGTTATCAAGGCGGCAAAGCCGATTAAACCAAACACGCGGGCAGATTTAGAGCTGGCAGTAATGTGCTTTGGTTTGCTTATAATAATGGGCTTAAACAAGCGCGGTGCTCTTGTTTCATGGGGATTCCCCTCCCGCACCCTGCTTCTTACAACAAATTCTGAAAGGAGAAGATGGTATACTCACAGGAAATATAAGGAAATCCTCACCAAAGAAAAATGCATGCTTTAGGTTACCACAAGTTTCCAGTGTGCAGCTTTTTGAAAGTGCTTTCATTTGAATGTTTGGTTAATTGTACATTATTGACATCAAAAAGTACATGTAAAAACTTTAAAACCCTTTCAGCTCATTTGTTTTAATTTTGGAATGTTTTCATCACACATCACACAAACTGCACCTTAAAATGTGCAGTAGACGGATTCCTGTTAAGGATGTGTTCATTTACTTCACCAAATACTACACACATATGTTCTGTAGTGTTTAGGATATGCTGTGGAAGATTACCGCAGGGAGATTTTTCAAACGGGGTGTTTATGGACAGTGTGCAGCCGCAATGCAATGTCATGCTTCTCCCATTGCAAAGCATGGTGTTGTGTGCTAAAGCCAAGCCTAGCTATAGATCCCACCTCCTGTATACTCATTTAATGCCCTTCTCTGCTCCCTCCATTCCCTGTCTGCTGACATGCATATCAATGCTTTATGAGAGAGAGAGGGAGAGAGAGAGAGAGAGAGAGAGAGGGATAGAAAGAGAGAAAGAGGGAGGGAGAGAATAAGAGAGAGAGAGAGAGAGAGAGAGAGAGAGAGAGAAAGAAAAGGGAAGGATTGGGCTGTGCACTGAGGCCTGCACAACAGACGGAATCAATCAAGGTTGCATGGTTACTGCTCCAGTGCTCCAGGATCAATAGATCCACAACACTATCCCTCTCCCAGCAAATAGGAGGGGGGTAAATAAGTGCCCATGTGCAGGAACCTTCCCTCTCTTGTACCCCCTCCTTGTGCTCCGACGGTTTGTTTTGAATGCCCCATAGCTTAAGAAAGGGCAGGGGAGCAAGGCGGACGGGGTTGTACCAAACGGGCGTTGCAAAGGTTCCTCTCTCTGCTCCACTGGCTCTCCACAATGCCAGAAGGGGGCTGCAAATTTAGAAGCCAGACGGGTTTGATTCAAGGTTTTGTATGTGTGTGTGCGTACACAGCAGGGAGCAAAGGTGGTACCACAGCTCCAAAAGTGGCAAAGCATAATGCTAATCTGAATTTAAATGCCAGTGTGTAACATTTCACAGAATGCCTGTCAGCAGATGTGTATGGTAACTGGGGAAGAATGTTCCTGTAACTTCAGGTGCAGGAGAAAACACTGCTGGAAAAGGCGGGGGCGACCACATTTTTTTTTCATTTCATTCATGAAACACAAAACAGAACCAGTGGTGATAGTAACCAAACGTCTGATGTATATAATGATGCATATATTGTCTCAAAAAGCTACTTGCAGGAAGTTATTGCATAAAATGCATACACACATGCTGCCTGATGTCTGAGACGTTGTTTTAAATAGTTGTGAAAGAAGACCTTAACCGTAGTTTTAATAAATTGAAGGCACAGAGGTTTGTGCAGGGCACAAAATACGGTGTCAGTAAATACACAATTTAACTGGTATTTTGAATAGTACATATAATAATAACACTCCAAGCACTTTATTAGGTACACAGCAGCACAGCAGCACTGCTGTGTCAAATCCAGCAGTACAAGCACCAACACACACTAACACACCACCACCACGTCAATGTCACTGCAGTGCTGAGAATGATCCACTACCCACATACTACCTGCACTGTGGGGTTCCTGACCAGTCGGACTACAGTTTGTGACTGTGGAACTATAAAGTGCTCCTATATGGTAAATGGACCTGATAAAATGATCACAAGTATGAATGTAGATACAAGAAGGTGTACCTAATAAAGTGCTTGGTGAGGGCATACTTGTGACCTCTATTACCACCTCTGTAGGGAATTCCACGTTTCTCTACAGTGCACCATTTCATATCACAATACTCTGAATGGCTTTGTTTACATCTTAATCACTGAAATAGGCAGAAACTATTTCATGTTTACCATAGCAACTTAAGCCAGTACAACAAACAAACCACCTAAAAGGTAAACTAGAAAGCATACTGTTTTGTCGAAGGTAAAAGTAAAAAAAAAAAGAAGAAGGTTGTTGTTGTTGTGGCCTAGCCTTGGACAGCAACCCACAATCATTCTTATTATAGCCATATTACACACCATTACCAGACAGAAACAGTGAGCGAGAGGGAGATAGAAGGGGGAGGGGGAAGAGTTTGGAGCATGGAGTTGCTCTCTTTAGCACCGTGAGGTGTGGAGAAGAGCAGGGTCTCCTCTACTGAAACGAAGGCTGTTCAGGTACAGGAGCAATGATGCAACAAAGTGGGTTTAAATTGTAAAAAGGGGAGCAATGAGCGACAGGGCCTTTTCATGCTCTGACAGTTAGCATTTCAAATAGCTGAGCCTGAATTCATACTGAAAAAAAATTCTCTCTGCTTCTGTAAAGTGTGGGTCAAATGCAGTCTGTGTCCAGAGGGTGGCACTCTAGTAATTGTGTTCCTTTCTCTGAATGGGACTCCAAGACAGCTCAGCAGTCAGTGTAGTAATATAGCACTCATTCAGAGCCTAGCAATAGATAATGCACATGCTCACACAGACACACACACAGCTTTCTAAGAATGTATCAACTGGTTTAATAAATGCCAAATAGACAAAGAAAACTCGTATGGCACAGAATTTTTTTCAAGCATCTTATGTTTTTAAACAAGCCATCTCATTTCTCATCTCACATCTCAAATCTTTTTTTTTTTGCTTCCTTTTATGACATTTATGCCTATTTAGGTACCAAAACCGTTATAGTTCATTTTTACAGCACTATGTTCCAATTATTTTTGGTCTTTTAGAATGTAATAGCTTGTTTTTTCTTACTGTGCCTTAAAAAGTGCCATAAATGCTTTATTTTTGATTGGCTGCTCTGTATTTGTGCATCATACAAAAAAAGCAGTTGAGGCTGAAACACTCCTTGCAAGACTCCTTGCAGACCTGCAGATATACAGTTGGAAGAAACAGCACGTTAACCACTTGGTACTACCTAGATTTCTGCATTGACTACTAGTAAAATGTGGTCTGATCATTATCTGAGTCACAATAATAGACAGACATAACCTAACTATTGAGTAACATCCACAGTCCAGGCTAAAAAATGTCAGTTAACCTCTATGGTAATGACTTCTTTAAAGCTAATTGGCAAAAGGTGTTCCAATGAAAGAGCTGAGATTAGAGTCGTGTCTTAGGTGCTTTGCCCATTGAATAAGGGTAGCACACGAAAACTAGTTACTGACAAATCTGTTCAGTTTTAACCATGCCTGGATGCAAGCATCTTTCAGAACACTTTAGAAGATGTGTTATAGAGATGCCTGAAGCTGCTGGACAAGGCTGCAAACGCATTGCTAAAGACCAGGGTGTACATCAGTGTATGGTTAGACAAATTATCTAGACATGAAGAAAATGTAGGACTGTTGTTATTCTCTGGGCATCCTGTTAGAATCACTCCAAGTGCTCAACAGGCAAACCTGGAAGAGGTGAGAAAGAAGAACAGGTTAACAGCCAAAGTCCTGGACATAATGGGTCTACTATTAGAAAGGCACTGAATGAAAAAGAATGGTGTTCATGGAGAGACACCACAAAGGAAACTGTGCTATCCAAGAAAACACTACAGCCCATATTAAGTTAGCCCATGTTGGCCAACAGGAAGCTCCACTAAGATTCGAAATGGTCTTTGGACCAGTAAGACCAAAGTAAACATTTTAGCTTTATCCCCACTGTGAAGCATGGTGGAGGGAGCCTCAGACATTGGAGCTGCTTTGCTGTCTTAGCACATGGGTGCTTTGTGCTCTTTGATGGAACAATGAATATAAACAATAACAAACATATATATACAATTCTATGGTACAATGTAAGGGCAGCAGTTCATGACTTCAAGCTGAGGGGTTGGGTGTTACAACAAGATAATGGCCCAAAGCACAAAAATAAATCGACCAAACAATGGCTGAAAACAAAGATGATTTGTGTTTTGGAATAGCTAGGTCAGGGTCCTGACCTGAACCCTACCCGAGACGCCGTGGTATGACCTGAAGGCAACTGTGAAAGCAAGGCATCCCTAAAATATTGATAAACTGCTGCTAAATAACTGCTGCTAAAGGGGGATCTACAGGTTATTAAATTACATAAATGACTTTTTCTAGCTTGCACTGTGGATGTTTGCTTACAGTGCTTAATAAAGGGCATGGAAAGTACAACTCAATTTAGTTAGATTGTGTTTGTCTATAATTGTGATCTAGATCACAATCTGGCCACATTTCATTAGTGATTAGTGCAGAAATTTAGATAATTCCAAACGGTTTACTTACTTTTACATTTTCTTTTTTTTACTTTTTTGTATGTCACAGTTCTTTTGGTGACATCATAAAAACAAATTATTCACATTAGGCTGTTTTTCTATTGTACAGAACATTTATGAACTGGAGAGTGAGAGCTACATTTGGAAACTTTCAGCAACGTTTTCTTACTACATGAACTCTAAGAGAGGTGAAGAAAATTCCATGGAACACTATTGAAAGAGCCATCAGCTCACCCAATTAATCACTGATATCTGATATCATGTGGTCATCTAAGACAGTGGCTAGAATTCAACAACCTCTCAACATCATTTGCATCATTTACCATTAAATATGACGCAATGTATCTGATTGCAGCCACAGCCTGCACTGGGAGAAAAGGGACTAACCTCATAAGAGTCATAATGGCTGGAGATAAAGAGTTTAGCAGAGGCAGTGACCTCCTGAGCATTACTTACCTGCAGAGTAGCAGCAGTAATACCTCCAGTCAGGCAATTAGTCCTGCATTTATACACACGCTGATCTTATCTCCGCTATTAGAGGACCATCTGCCCATGATTCATGCACTTATGAACAAGTCCTCTGTTAGCATCCAGCTACATGCTATGAGCACACTTACCGAATGGAGTAAAGAGCCACAATCACTCAAGAGCTCAGAATCATGTAGGACTCATCATTTCCAAGATGTGGAACTAATTTGTTTAAGTATGTTAATACTTATATGTTTATTTTTTCTAGGAAGGAAGTGTTTCTTAAAAATACTTGAAATTCTAAATGAATATAGTATAGAGGTACAAATGCTGCTTTTCAGGGTCTTCACTGGACCGGTAGAGATTCACTTGAGTTAACATGTCCAGACAATGCTAGCAACAAACCTGTCATCTTGTCAATCCTGTCAAAGTTTTTGTGGGGCATTTCCATGTATATGCCTATTCAACCTACAGCTCCGTCTAATTACTCTGAAATTGAAAGGGGTGTTACAGCCAGGACTACTTTTTGAACAAAGCAGGCCAATCAGAACACTCATATATCAATTTTAAAGGCACAGCAATAGAAAGAGGACATTACGTTTCACAGAGAGGTTGGAAAATGGCCATGTTTTTGGTACATAATACCACATATACGGCATAATCGATATAAAATAAAAGACAATGTAGGCAAATACATTTGCACATTATATCTGTAACGTATGTGATATGTCAAAATATTAATGCTAAATGTATGTATATGAAATATATGTAACAATTGAGCATATAAGAAATTACAATGTGTCTTGAAAGTATATGTAAGTATATTTCCTGTGCATATGGCAGGTTCAACCAGGCCCCCAGGGCTCCAGCGTATATAGCCTATACGGTTAATCCAACTGTGCCAAGTGGTAGCCTATATTCGTCAAAAGCATCATTTGCATTTTGTAGTTAAAGTAGCCTATTCCTTAAAGAACTCTTGGAATTAATGCTAGTGTGGGAAGAGAGGCTGATCTCACAGGTAAAGTGCTCACTGGCACACAGTTCTTTCAGGCTTCTCACAGCACAGAGGAGGGATTTGCCTCGTCAGTGACAGGCACACTTAACGGCTTTAGCGCCAGAGCCTGATACGCAGCCACAGAGGGAGCTAATGAAGGCCTGAGATCTATTAGCTTAGCTTCCACTGAAACACATGCATTATTTACACAGGCAAAGCTGCGCTTCGCTGACACTGACGCACTACAACTATGACAGCTACACACATACGCACACACACACGGACGCACACAAGAGCACACACCAACCAGGAGCAGTAATGGCAGCATGACAGGCGGAAAGGAAGAGATGTGATTTAATGTAATTTGAATGCATTTTTCGAGCACATTAATGTCTGAGCTTTTAAAAGGCTTCACCCACTCATTAACGGCCAAAAGTTGATAAGATTTGTTCCTCTTTGAGGACCTTGTTGTGCTGTCAGGAGGCAGGAGGCTTCTCCACACTGCTCTCTTGCTTGTTTCAGGCATAGCGGAGCTCCGCGGATGACAGCAGCCGCATCTGCCTGTTTACGCTACTCCTGAAAATTGCTTTTCCTATCGGGTGAAAAGTGGTCGGAATATGTTGATTCAGTGTTATCTGCATATCTTCGATGTACCAGGACATGGAATCTCACATTGAAATTAAACTTTAAAATTAAAAATGCGTTGAAATGGCAAAAAGTTATAAACTTGGTTTTTCGTGTCAAGCTGAGAATGGGGTATAGTTAGTGCCCAGGTTTTCAGTGGGTCTTCCGGTTCCGGAGCAATAATCAGTGCTGCTATTTGTTAACACAGCTTTAAGACCACTCTCTATATTCAGATCCTGTTCTTTAGCGCTTTCATTGAAACTACAGCTCATATCCTCAGCAAATTCAGCGAGAGCAATGTCTGCAAGGCACTGTGGGCAACTTCCGCCAATAGCCAGCTTGTTTTCGCTGATATTTACTTCTCCTGCTTTGGATGCGATAGCACTGACACGAACCTGTGGGGCAACCCCAACCCTAGCCTAACCCCTCAGTCTGAGCTACAGAAAGCCTTTTCATCTTCCTCATATTGACTAAAGATCTGGGCTGATTGGATTCCCCCCGTACCGTGTTTCCCAACCCCACACATTCTCCACCTACAATGCTCTCATGTTTGCCTTTCATTAGCTTTCATCTCTCTGGGTTTTTTATTGAATTTCACCACTGGCAGGAAAAAAGACTGGCTTTGATGTGACGCTCAGCCCGACACAAATCCATATTTACCTCGCTCCGCGTCTTACTGCTAACAAACATTAGCCGCACTCCCCATTTACAGCTGCGTGACTGTGCCAAGAGGTGTTGTACACGTGTTGGGTTTTGCAGCCCACTAAAACTAAAACTGACTCGCCTCGCCATTTGTGTTTCCCGATTTATATTATTAACATAATGCTATGTATAAAACACTGTACTGTATTAGCACCAGACTAGCAGAGCTTTACATTCACTTCTTCACAATGAATTTAGCACTGCTCAATGACTGCTGGAAACAGGTGGGTATTTAAACCAACTCATCGAGTGATGGCCCACCACTTTTCAGTTCAAAACACTTTTTTGTTTTGGGGTTGTGGTGTCAGCCCTTACTGTATGTAGACTTACAGTTCTACATAAATGAGGACATTTGAATTTTGAAAGACATAAAAATACTCATTAGATTGTTTTGCATTTTTTTGTGAATTAATTGCATATTAAAACTTAATGCCTTATTCTGAATACTAATCTTAGCTATCTAAGTTATTTACTAAGAAGGCCAGTGAATAGTATAGCAAAACCACATTCATGTTTAGTCTGTTTCAGATGTTTACTTCATATACATGCAGTCTGTATCGTTATGAGTATTTGTGGATTCTCTGCACTTCTAGGTGGCCTTACTGTATAGTGATCAGCAATCTAGTTTTATGGTTTTCTGAGAATTAAAGATGAATCCCTGAACACTTTGTTGACTCTGGCTAATGGCCCTGTGCGCTACACTGATGTGATACTGGGTTTCCTCAAGAGTCAAAAAGAGTGTCGGTGTGGAGCAGTTAGTGAGGAATGCTAACAGGTCAGGAGGTGCACTGTTTTAATGGAGGTAGTTCAAACTAAGTATACCAGCCACCTCTGCTAATGGGAGGCTTGATGACAGACTCTCCATGTGCTTTGAATTAAGAAGTGAGAGGGAAAAGCTAAATTTTCAGTTTTTCTGTTAGTGGGTTATGTGGCTAGCAAGCATAATCACCTCTTATAGCGGAAGTCATTTGGAAGTCAGTGAAAAACAATGGAAGTACAAATAACTTAGGCTAACTCAGATTCAGGCAAATGTAAACCTGGTGGACATTGTTAAATAATCATTAGATCCAATCATCATTTTGGGATGTGATTCATAACTAGTTATGGTTACCATTATGATGGTAATGTGTGTATGAGATGTTGGCCAGATTTCCCTCCACTGACAAGCTATCAAAACTCTACATGACACAAATATGAAGCAACTGTGCAGAGAAATCTTTGAACTAGCCAAAGAGCTAAAAACTCAACATGTGTATAACGGTTTGTTAATTATGAAAAATAGAAGGATATATTCCATTGAAATCTTTAGCAAAGTTGACCTGTGTCCTACTGTTTCCCTACAGTAAAAAGCTTTTGGGTAGCAGGATGCCAGCATTACTGCTATTGAATGCTGATTGGCTGGTAAGCTGATCAGCTCACTGGCTGGGTAGAGCAGTTCACACTCACTGATGTCATGATGCACTGTTAGAAAATGCTATGTGTGGAGATCAAAAGCACTTACCACTTAACAGATGTGTTGAAATATATTATTATATTCTGTGTTCAGAAAACGAGAAAAAAAATTCATAGGAGAAGAGTATTTATAAATTGTGATTTTGCACTAAACTCTTGAACTAAATCTTCTTAAAAGACCATTTATTTTGGACTTGCTCGGGAGTGCTCTCTAGTATCTAACATCCCTCATTACTGAATGGAGATCTTTACCATAAAGTGGCCTTTATCTGCAGCAATGCTAGATCAGGACTATTTTTCTCTGTAAATAGATGTTTTTGTTGACTGTTTTTATGCAATAAATGTTTCATGTTTCAATGTTAAATCAATTTCAATAAAAATGTGAATGATAAGAAATAATAATGTGATATAACTGACCTTCGTCCTCATTCCTATAACCACAGCATGCCAGTGCCAACATGATATAGCACTCCGTCTCCTGTATTATTGCTGAATTGTAAGAGCCTGAGGACAAACACAATGGCTCAGGACTTCATAATGGTACATTTAAATTTCTTCATCAGTTCACCAATACCTGCTGCCATGTTTCATATCATGTCCTTTTATTTTTGTAAACATAACTCCATACAAACTCCTGTATACATCTATATCACATGTAACCTACTGTATTTTCAAATTACAGAACTACACATTGACATACCTGGATGGGAAACTAGCTTTCACCAATTCTTAATTAGCCTGCTGAGTGCTCTGACAAAAATTAAGAATGGATACACCCACTACACATTTATTATCTAAAATAACATCAGTAGGCATAATGCCAGAGCATAACACAGTTCTGAAGCTTCTTCTTATATGCCCTATGGAGCTAATTGTTTTTGCTTTATATGCTAAATCAGCAAAAAAGTAGAACAGGAAAATCAGAGCCGTGAAGTGCTACATATTTTTAGCCCTTTAATAAGAAGGGTAACGTTAAAATGAGCAGAACTTGCAAATCAGTGTGTGTGATGAGTATGTCTTTTATTTATTTATTTTTTCTTTATGTTTTTGTCTTTTTTTTGTGGGTTTCAAACTGCGTTTTCTCTTCACAGCAAGGGACCTTTTAGGCATTTTCAGTGGGGAATTCATCTCTGAATTATTCATCTCCATGATCCACAAATGGCTGTGCCTTTAGTTTAGTTTCAGTGAAGACTACAATCCGATCTTGGGCAAGACACGGAGCAAGTGCACTCGGATAAAGAAAACAACAGCCACCCATGCGGAAAAGAACAATAATGGGTTTGAGTTGATTGCACTGTACCTTTCATTTGAACAACATTGTGGTTTTCAAGGTTAAATCAAGCAGATCAATTTAAAATGGGGGGAGGGGTGCGAAAGTAAAAGGCCTGCTAAGTATTAAATGTGGCTGCTCTCATATGCACTGTATATTCACACACACATACACAAACACACACACACACATACCACAGCTACTCATTTCCCCTAGACACAGATGTACAGCAAGTATTACAGTAATTACCTGTCTCAATGCAGACCTGGGTCTTAAACATGCTCATCACACTCCTCCCTAGATGAGGAGGCCTGACCTACAACACTCCTTATCGTTCAGTCTGCTTTGCTTTATAACAACCCACAACATTACAGGCAGATAAAATACAGATTTTTCTCAGTACTTTGGGTTACTGCAGCAAAGAGAAGATCAAAGATAAAGGCCATAGGGCACTCATATTAAGTGTTGTAGCAGCATGCAGAGCCTTCCTGCTCCATTAATTAATTATTGAACCACAAAAATATTCTTCAAAGGACTGTGTAAAAGGAGAGGAGTTTGAATAAGGTCCTGAAAACTTCATTGTGAGATTTGGTACTAACTACAGGGCATTGTTTGCTGCATTTAAGCCGTGTCCACTAATACAGATAGTGCAGAGTGCAGGGGTCGGTCAGCACAGTGCTATTTTCTGGATCAGTACGGGATGAACTTTCAGTTAGTAGAAATGACTATATTTTGAAATTTTGAATCACTTCATGACGGTCTGGCACAACACCATTGCAGTCTTTGACAATGATAAAGTGCTGCTAAAGGCAGTCATCGTAGCAGTCTGGGTGCATGTAGTCTTGTGTTGTGCAGCTGTCTGTCTACCAGTGGTGCTGAATGACTCATGGAGGGCATCACTGCTTGCTGAATATCTGCAATCATGGCTGTTGGGTCAGTCAGGTACAGCAATAAGGCCAGTCTATGCCTATATCTCCAAACTTGAATCATTCATATTTATCACAATGTCAAACCTACCTACCAAGTTTCATTCGGTTGATTCCTGCTGGGTGCAACTATTTGTGCAGCTATATTTTTAACAATGAGTATATGATTTGAAAGCCAGTGATAAGCATTGCTAGCAAGCTCTGAGAAGGCTGGTTGGCACATTGATTTTTGGGTCTGTGGCACATGTGCCAGCCTGCCTACGGCTGTTGTCACAAATGTATAATATGTTCTAGTTTATGCTGTAACACAGCAGAATGCAGTTCCACAGTTTTTAGTTTACATTACATTTGTAACAAATAGTTTTTACCTCTAAGCTGTAAAGGCGGCTTAGAATGAAAAACATAGTCAAAGTGTATAACTCAAATAATGTGAGTTATATATACATACAGCTGATATATCCTACATTTTTAATAGACTTCAGTAAAATGAACCCATTCTAGACTGTTAAATTACAACCACAAAATGCACATATACCAGGTCACATTCCAGCCCACAATTTTATAGTAACAAGAAGATCATTCCCTCCACCTTTGGTAAAATAATGACACCAGTGATCAGATAAAGAAGCTGGTTATCTTGGCATTGTCCAATGTCTTTGCAGCACCAAAGTACAGCCAATTTTAGGAAATTGTTTAATGTCTTTATTATCTATAAATCTGAAAAAATATCTCAGTGATTATGCCATGCACTGAACCGCATGTTGCGTCCACCCTGACAAGCTGAAAGGTAAGGTAACCCACTTATACCCACATGTTACATGAGCCAGACAGTTTGTTGTGGTATAAAGCAGAAATAAGCTAAGCTAAGTTAAGATAAGCTAAGTAAAATGCAGAGAGTTAGCATGCAGCTGTAATTGCAAAGTGCTTTTTTAGGCCTGCAGAAACTGTGTGAATGCTATTCTATCTCAGTCTGTAGAAAGTGAAACTATACTAAAAGGCCATGTCACCACCACTATATTAGTTCATAGACAAGAAATCATTCTGTTGCTCTTGAAATCCATGTCACAAAGAGAATAAAGAGACTTGAGAAGTACCAGAGGAGTTCCTCCACCAGAATTTCTGAAGCTTAGCCCTGATTGCTCCAAGATCTGTTTATGATCCGAAATCCTAAACATAACCTGCTTTAAATTTTGCTTTGACAGACAGGCCCTTGGATTCCACCACTAAGTGAAAACCACATTTACAAAAACTGTCCAGCTCTGATTTTTGTTTCCTGAGTTGCGTTTTCAATGGTCAACCGGCCCTTTCAGTGTGGATGGAAAACAGAAGAACAATGCATTTGCATGATTGTGGACAAGGTCCTAGTGTAATTCAGAGGGTTGCCTAAAATGATTTGTAGGTATGTGTATGGTGGGGGGTCCAAAACTCTCTTATGTGAGGGGGTTAGTGTTAGGCATGCGTGTAGGAAAGCTGATATGAATGTCATGCATTTAAACCATTAGGAATTGGCCTGAAAGAGGCCAAACGTAGCCGTGAGCCATGGTGCAGGGAGGAGAGAGGCTAAAGGCCACATTAATCCATGTCAGAGGGGCCAAATTATTTATCACCTTATTCAAACAAACCGCCTGCATGCTCGCAATCACAGGCAGGGGGTGGGGTGGGGAGATGTGTATGTGTGTGTGTGTGCCAGCTCAACTCTCCTGACCTCCATCACTCTCTCCTTATCTCTTTCCTGTCCCCTCTTCCTTACTCCCTACCACATGTGCATGCATGCTTGCACACACACAGTCACATATACACCTACCCATCCTCCCACATGCATACACATAAACACAAGTGTTTATTTTTATACCTTGTTGGGACGTGGGGTCATATATACCTGTATATTGTGTTCCTTGTATTGTACAGTGGGTCGAAAAGAACCACAATGAAAATCTTGGAGTTCCTTTTTACCTGGGATACAGCCAACATGTTTCTACTGAAGCTCATGTTCAGATTACTCTCAGGATGATCTTAGATCAAATCTACTCATCAGATGCCAGCATGCAGACAGGAAACCCAAAAAGGGACAAACCAAGTAATAAGAAATTATGAATTTTATGTAAAAGATTTTACAGATTTTAAAGATTCCACTTTTCTCTCAAATTATTATGCTGATAAAATAGTCTTCCAAATGAGGTGAATTATAATAAGGTACTAACCAGATGTATTATTATTACACTTGTTACATTAGAAATGTATGCAAAATAGAAGCATTTTGGCTAGTGGTCTCGGATTTGTTTTATCGTAACCCTATATCTAACCCTAACCTTAATCTCATTTAAAACTATATATATATGTGAAATTGTCTTTTCAGTCTGACAACCATGAAATATGGAGCTTTTTCTGAGTCTGGACTGTTGAACTGATCGTTTGCTATTAGTTTAATCGTGAGGAAAATGCTGAAACCTCACAAGATCCAACATTTTATTCAATTTCAAAGTAAAAAATTAGCAAAAATACAAAAACAGAGGTCATAACATTACAAAAAAACTTGTAGCCTCAGTAAAGACTGCCTTTCTAGTCAACTGTTCTAATATCACTATGTGATTTATATCATTATTAGTAGTAATCAATCACGTACAATACAGAGCAATGACACACACACCAAATCAATTCTTCTACTAAATTTGAACCATTTCTTTAATATTTTCCTTAATTATGACTGTTAAGGCCTTACGCTTACATTTGCTGGTGCATTTTGATGTGGGATTAGGCATCCTGGATTTCCAGGGTAATGAATTTTGTGTGTGAGAGTTTTACTTCCGTGATCCCCTTGAACAGTAAAGCTGCTGCTTTGGCTGTGTTGACCTTAAAAGGGTAAATAGCAGCAATAAATATCCAAAATTGAGAAAATATTAATATAGGCATCGTCTGAGCACAAACTGCTTACCACCTTTTCTCCTCTGGCTAGAAATATAAAGTAGAGAATGCATGATATGCACTCAGTCAAGAGACTGTATCTTATTTTTACTGTTATAATTTTACTGTTTGTTTTAGATGAGCCACATGTGATGTTAGCTCCTTGGCTAACCAGTACAGGCTCATACATTATACATCCTTGTCCTGACTTCACTTACATTGGATTCCAGTCTTGCCAAGGGCCCTGAGGATTGCTGGGAAGTGAAGTCAGGACAGAAATGTAAGACTGGGTGTCACATCGTAGCTATACACAAGCTACCCCACTAACCAAAACAGTGGCATGGTGAGCATATAATTATCTGAGCTGTTTATGTTTACGTTTGTGTTTTCGCTGTATATGGCTGCCGAATTAGCTAGCTTGCCATCTGAACCAAAACAGAGGTTACTACCTTCCAGCCAATGTTTGGTCACACCCATTTTGCATGCTAACACATACTCCAAATGTGTGAATGCAGCTTTACACCCTGTATTTCTATATTCAGGATAGTGAAGATAATTTGTCCCCAAAATATACAAAAACATACATATATACTCAGTTTATAACAGAAATGACAAGTGCTATATAGATTATTGCCCATATGGATTGTGTTAATCTGTTGGGTAGATGGGAGAGTATAGGGTTAGTGCAGCAGGCCAGGATGGGCTGTTCTCTGGGAAGCTGTCGGCTTTGCCTCTCTCACATCTCTGGGCTTATGAGTTTCAATCAATACCCAGTCCCTGCGGTCGCCCCCCAGCAAGCTGTTTGAAAAGTCAGAGTAGCATGAAATGGCCATTATTAAATTACTGAGACGGACACATTTAGAACGCTATTGCATTAAGAAAAGCAAGCTGACCAATTAGGGCAGCGAGGCATTAATAGCTTCGGCTCATTCTGGCTCCTGGTCGTAGATCAGATGGGGACGAGACCCACTGAGTAATTCCTGTTGCGTGGTGTAACATTTCACTACAGGATGCTACAGAACGAGTGGTTTGACCTCAATGCATTACTGATACGTCTAAGCCTGAGATGCATAATCATCTCCGCAGAATGGATTCATTTCAGGCCCAAACCACATACAGAGCTAGGAGAGGCTTTTTACAGCTTCTTTAAACAGGACTGAAACTTGCATTGGTGTTTGTTCCTATGTGATGGATGTCTGCTTTAGATCAGCTGTTGTCCTTCTTTCAGCATGATTCGGTCTTAAAATCAAATGAAGATGCAGAGAGAAATGCTCCTGTGTGCCGTGTGGCCCTTCTCTATTTCGAGAGTGTCTTTTTTACCACCATCTGCACACTAGATGCGAATCTTGTGTTCATGGTCTGTATATCTTTTAAAACCCACTTGGTATGCTGTTGTTCTTTGGAGCCCTCTGTGTATGAGCTAGTGCTTTGTGAAGACTGTTTTTTAATATGAATTATTCACTCCTGAGAGTCACATAGACATGGCCCCTGCTTCATTTAAAAGGAGCCCTTCGCTTGCTCCTAATTTTACAGCTGGCCAGGCAGAAGCACAACAGCTAACCCCTGGGTCACATTTCAGAGAGGGAATACCCCGCCCAACCTCCATTTTCACATTAAAACAGCTAAAGCCACTAAGTGTGTATACATACAACAAAAGGTTACCTCAGGCCATGGAAGCTGGGCATGATCAGACGAGTATTGATAAAAGTTTGCCTGCTTTATTCCTCCTTGAATCAAAAGTATTGGGGGTTTCCTGCTGTGTATCGACTGGTTCTGTTTCAGTTCGATTCGTCCTGATGCGTGAACTGTATCACTCTAACGCACACAAAAGGAGCACCTTGTAAATCCCGGGCATTAAAGGAACAGTTCTGGCATGCAGACGTATTTTTTCACTTTGCAGGAATTGCAGCAGATGAATTTTGTGATTCTGTCATTTTGTGATTCTGTCATTCAGGTGCCATAAGATGGACCTGAGTGTCCATTAGAAATAAGACACAGTCTTATGCAACAGTTTGAACACCTCTGGTCGAATGATGTGTTTCGTTGACACATCCTCTACAGAGAACACACTCGAAGGCAAATTCCACCAACTTTTCAAATTTTCAGAATAATTCAGTCTTTGAGATTTAAACAGAATCGTTCTGTGAAATGGTCACTTGTAGAGAAACTTACAGACTAATTACTTTACAGTGGTGGTAATGGGTACCAGCAGTCACAATGTCAACAATGTAATTACAGACATTTTATTTACTTTATATATATATATATATATGTGTGTGTGTTAAATATGTATCTATGTATGTATATGTAATGTTGATGACACAATATCTGTATACAGAAATACTGTATTTCTTAAAAAATTAAGATACTTTAAGATAATACTTTGATTGTAAAGTACTTTGGTTTAAAATGTGCTAAATAAATAAAAATGTACTTACTTACAAAATCACTTACTTTGGGGACTATTTTGCCTTATAACCCCCTGCATGTGCCCCTTTACCATGACTGGATTCAAATAAATTCATTAAAGTAAATTTGAAAACAAAACTTGAGTGTAATAACACTCGGTGAGGTAGCCTTTAAGGGTTATAAAGCTTTCAGACGTCTGGTTCCTGTCACTACCAAACTTATTGCGAACTTATTTGGTGTATCAGTGAAGCGCTGGTGCAGAGTCCGTTCTCTGTAGAAGATCTATACTCTCTACTTTCACTTCAAAAATCTACTTATCAGTTTTTCTCAAATCTGTGAAACCACCCTACACAGTACTGTGACAGTCCAATCAGACATTAACGGTGTGACTCTGTTGACAGTTCCCTGTTTGCCATTCCCCATCACTGTGCTTCAGTTGTGCCAAAGTGAAGATATTTCTGTCCAGGCATCTTCATAGCTGAAACACAGTGACAATCTAACCGCTGGCCACTTAGCAGCTGACCCAAAAGCCCTCATAGTCGTGGCATAGTGCTGCTCATGCATGCAGCCAAACACCACCGGTCCAGGCAATCCCACAGCTGCAGCACAGCATCATCCAAGCAGCCGGGCCCAGACAGCCACGTAGCTGCATTGTAGCGATGAACAGGGTCCCAGTCCAGGCAACCTCATAGCTGCGATGTAGCATTACCGAATGGCCAGCTGCAAAAACTCTCAGCCACTATCATGCTGGACGAGATGGCAAACTACTTAGCCAGCAGGGAAACATCAAAACATACACACAAACAACACAAACAATAAAACTATGCAAAGCAGCAACCGTATTGCTCCTGTGTACTTCCAATGAAACATGCACACACATGCCTGTCTTCTGAGAACTTAATCCAGCTAAGCTAAACTGTCTTTAAACTGCTTGCACCAGGGAAAATACCGCATCAGAGCAGAGCCGGCTTGATTCCAAAATAAAGAAGTATCTCTGGAATTTCCAGCGTTCCCCACAACATGTGAGAAGGCACCGATGGATTTGATCTTTCAGCCCTGGATTTAGGAAGGGAAAGCACAAGAAATGTTTTGAGTGAAAACAGAAAAGGAAAATAGGCCTACATATGTAAAGCTGTGTGAAGAGCTACAGTTCCTAAAGGATGTATGTGGATTTCTTCGTGTTTGAAGAATGGAGAGCTTCTTGCTGCGGTTACAGTCTTGAGAAAAATGTTTCTAAACAGTTTCAGGAGTAATGGGAGAAAAGAGTCTGCTTAAAGCCTAAATAATTTAAGGGCCTTCCACATATTGCTACAGGCATGTCCTCTTCACCTGTTCCTTCGAGACTGAGGAGGCTGTGCACTACAATCAGATGACCTGGCTGCATAGTTAATTAGCAGTCTGAAAATTAACCCATTTCTTTTTTTTTTTTGTTGCAGAAGCAGAGCAACAAATGTATTCTCTTGGTGATGAAAGATTCAGCATGTTTGGATTGTGCTGCAGAATGCTGAGAGTGACATGAACATGGCCTCAGCCAGAGTTACTTCAAAGAGCAGACAGAGAGCTTACTCTGGGTGTGAGGTCATCTCTTATTCAGCACCAAGCGGTAGGCCTCCTGCTAAAGAAAAAAAACAGCACCTCTCGAAAATCCTCTCCTCTCTCTCCAAGGCCTCCAAACTCCTCTGCAGCTTGTTAGCTCTTAGAAAATGATTAATTGACAGTGCCTAAAGAAACTTTGCTCAGCATCCGTCTTGCCGAAGTGCTTGGGCTGCATTATACACGGCTTGGCTTGTTGGAGCATAACAGCGAGGAGACCGAATTTCCACAATATGTACAAGCTCCCCAAAAAACGACACAGCCAATGAAGGCATGGCGTCAAACGCTAACCCACACTTTCCTCTGCATTTCAAGTTGGGATGCCAATATCAATATTTCAAGTTTGCGCCTATATCACATTACTAACCACTAACAAGTGGCACCACTAACCGCTAACAAGTGGTAGGGTGCAAAGGGTGCAGCAACTCAGTTATCTCTGGGATGCATCCCTTTAATTCTGTGTGCTCCAAAGCAACAACAACAAAAATGCTTCCTTAGAAGTTAAAAAAAAAAAAAAAAGAGTAGATTAGATAGTAGTGGTGCCTGCTTGAACACACATGGACTGGTCCCAAATCTGCAAGGCCCTGGAAGGCAGCTTGGGCGAAGAAGAGCCAACTTGAGATTCGGTGGATGGGACGGGTTTCGGGAGGGGGGCTGACTGGCGTCCTTCCAGGCCAGGGGACTGCTGAGTGGGGCTGGGAAGTGGCGCTGGCAAGCGGCACACATGATGGATGTGCGGCGGCTCCCTTGCGGAGCGGCCAGTGCAGCCAGACAGCTGCGCGATTGTCTCAGGACGCGCGAGCGCACAAGAAAGAGGCTGGCAGAGCCATCAGAGGCTCCTTCTGCCTCCAATCCTCCCTACCGCCCCAGCCCTGCTGCTTTTGTCCACAGGAATCCAGCAAGCTTTGGCTGCACAGCATACAAACAAACGCATACACATGCTGCTGCAATCGGCTCGAATGATAAAGCTTCCCCAGAGCGTGACTGTGAGCAGGAGAAGGCAGTTAGGGAGACGAAGAGCGCTTGAACGTTCCAGAATGATCTCCTGATAGAGACTGGGGGTTGAGCTTTATGGTTCATTCTTTGCTAATGCCATGGAAAGCGAACCCATCCAGAGGAGTAATCTCATTGAGAGGCGAGACAAGGATTTCCTCACAGAAATATGAACAGTTAAGCCTCATGCCTTGTAGAGTATGATGAGGATGCTGATGTTGAGACAAATCGAGACAAATCAAAGAGAATGTTTTTTTTGAGGGTCTCACTGAAAGACATACAGGTTGAAGCCATAACACGTACAATGTCCATTCATGGTAGTCACACAAGCCCAGTGACCAGCCCTACAGTCTGGCCAAGGAAAGCATAATAAACACATAAAGCCATGTTCAACTAAACAACAACGTGTTGAGAATGCTGCATGGACATGGCGGCCCAGAAAGCTTATATGTGTGCATGGCTATATGTTTATATCTATCTTTCTATCTGTATATATATATATATATATATATTGACACATATAGACGTATAGTATATAGTATATACAGTGTTTTTTTATACAGGTATTTTTTTGCCATATAGAATCCGATACCCTGTCATAGATCACATTCATTGTCCAGGCATGAAAGAACACATGCGTAACAATTGCCCGATGTGAATAAATGTTTTGAGAATGCAGAAAATTATGAAAATAACTGTATTGATTATTAATATCAACTTTTTTATTAATTGTGGAAACTATGTAAGGTAGGATTCTATTGGTTTGATCACACTGCATGCAATGCAGAATGCACTTTTTTCTTTTTTGGCATACTGTTCCTATATGGCAACATTTATATTTTATCGTTTTATACATCATAGCATCCAGACTGGTTCAAGAAAAAAATGCGGCTTGTATTTATTTTTATTTCTAGAATTTGTTGGCAAAAAATTATCGGATAATTAGAAGAAAGTGGCTGTTTTCACATATAAAACAGCATAGACAGAAACATTAGCATGGTGTATATTTTTGTAGGTAACAGCATGTCATACATATCCAGAAACTAAGTAAGTCTAGAAATGGACAGAGTTTACACAATCTTAAATTGCAACTTAACCTCATAACTCCAGTGCAAGGCTTAAGAAGCCAACTTTGGACACCTAAAACGTCTCAGTCTATTAGTGACTGTTGGAGGAAGAGAAAAATTGTATAAATTAGATTTTTGACAAAACCATTGTATCACCAGGGCTATAATGAGACGACTGACACCAGTCAAGCAAGCAGCTCCAGCGCCGTGAAAGAAATAATAACATTTCGAAGGTACACAAGCTTGTGCATTATTAATAGAGCAGACTTTCAACTGCCTCACCCCAAAGTCTTCTCAATAATTCATCCCCATGGAGACACATGTCAACTTGTGCAGTTGGACACCTCATGAATTCCAAATAAATCATGCAAAACAAGAAAGAGACATCATTAGGAGCATTTAAAAACACAAAAGAATAGCACTTAAAATCGTACCAAGTGCGGCTGCATGTCGCTTGATATACCAGCTTTTAGCAGTGAAGATTCAACATCAAGATTCAGCTTTGCACCCAGTAGCGTGTTTAATTGGCTTGTTGAAGAGTTTTTAATTCAGGCTCAAAATCTACCGCATCAGGATTAATTAAGATATAAGGAAATGAAATAAATATGACATGAGCTTTCAAAAAGCAAGACCCAGTTCTAATGAGGATCTCTCGTCTCGGTGTGATCAAATATACAGTACAGCTCATTCATCAATTAAATAACACTAGGATTAAGTGCATGCTGAGCATCAGGCATGGAAAGGGCAGAGCTGGTTCCAATGCTTTAAAATTCATTGAGCTGCATGCTTTAAGCGGTGAGCTCTGGTATTCTGTGATACGGATGACACGCAATGAGCGGATGAAAAACATATCGCCCCTATAATTGCTGCTATATAGAAGCCGCATTAAAACACAATCACTTTGCCTTGTACAGTGGGTCACTGGATCCTGTGATCTGGTGATGCATTATTTCGTTTCCCTGCTCTCTGTAAGGGAGAAACTTAACTATGATAAAGCACAGTCCTACTGTATGAGGTTGAGCATACAGTATTTACTCAGTGTCTGATCATTGTAAGGAAGTTAGTCTCTCTTTTCTGTACATAAATATTGAATCTTTGTATTTGAGTGAGGCTCATACGCAGCACACACATGTGGATCTTTCACCAGTGTTTCAACACAATATGTTCCACACTGCAAGCTTGTTCATATTTCAGAGACATCCTGGCCTAAAACTACCATCTATATGGCATTTGTCATGTTATACAGTGTTCTATATCTTTAAACCGCATCAGTTTGACCAGTCCTTAAAGTGGAATAACAAAGTGCCAGTGCCAGTTTATTTACATGCTGGTGTGTGTATCGGCTGGTATCATCAAATCATTTGAATATATGAGCTATCATTGATGATCACAACATCAGTGTATTTATTGAAGGGGGCAACCATTTACAAAATGGTTCATTTTAGCATCTAGAATAATAATGCAGAATTATTTAATAATGTAACATCTATGATACTATATCGTCATTGTCTAAAGAATGTCATCTTCACAGGAGAGGGTTAAAACCTAATTCAGTGGAAGTCAATGGAACCAAACAAAATTCATTTTGGGGTTTTTCTGTTGCTCCATTCATCATGAAATTTTCACAGTGTGTAAACAGCAGCTCACATGATCAAATGATACATAAAAGTAAAAATTAAAAGAGATGGAGAATGCATGTTTTTCATTGGACAGGCGACAATCTGTTATCTATAGATGTACTGTTGTGTCTTTTTAAAGTAGGCTGTCACTCAGATTGAATGCAGATGTACAGAAGCTAAGAACTGAAATGTAGGGACTGCATTTTGTCGCTGTCCAACAAAAACATGTATCTCCATTTTTGTCCATTTTGACTTTTATGCATCATTTGAAAACAGCCGTTGCTGTTTACACACTGTGAGATTTGCATGATGAACGGACCAACTGAAATGGCCCAGAAATGTTCGGAAGGATGTCTGGTTCCATTGAGTTCTATTAAAATCGAATGAGGTTTTTGGCTTCTCCTGTAAAGTTGCCATTTTGGAGATACTTGTTTTTCTTTGGACAGCAACGATATGCAGCATAGTTATTCTAACTCAGAAAGCTATGGTGCTTATTTATAGCTTCAAATAAACATGAGTTAAACACAGCATTACAATGATTTTGTAAAATATGTATTTTTAAAATACATTGTAGTTTTTTTTAGGGAACAACACAGCTTATGAATTGCCGGTGTGTAAGAAAAAGCCCCATTACACCAGAATGCGCCATTTAGAATTACAAATGCTGTGCTGAATTCAAAATGTAGTACCATTTTTAAGTTTTCACTCATCAGAGTGTCACTACAGTACCCTGCATGCATTACACAAATCCATCACACAGACACACCGGATGCAATGCTGATGTGAAGACAGTTAAGAGTAGCAGTGTTTAGGATCTTAGTATATCTGTCTGACATGCTTTTGTATTTACCAGCGAATGATAAAAAATATTTCAGAACAGCCCCCAAGAGAATCCACCCCAGAGCTGTTTTAGTTCTTCAAAATTTCCTCCCACCATGTGGGATCTACTGTGGAATAAGATTTTTTATAACGCAACAGCAGCGAGTCTGGTACTTTTCATGAGACTCCTACTTTGTCAGAAGAGGCAGTTTGACTGTCATGTAGCTGGGCCTGTTTAAAAGTATGTGTTCTACCTGTCTAAAGCTAAAACTATGTAGAAAATTGTTGTCATTATTGGTTTTTGGTGATGTTGGTGCTTACAGTGCTCCTTAACTATATAAGCTGGCATGAGCTTTGTGAAAATGTCAAGACATTAGTTCAGTGTATCAGATACAGTAGGTGACCCATGGACCATAAACACGTCTTATGCCCACTGTGTCACTCTGAAGATTAGGTTAGGGTTTATGTTGGCCGTGTTGCTGTGTCTGTGCATCTCAGTGGTCTGTAGTTTTGTCATTTTCTCTGGGTGGTGTTGTGTGTATGCTTTTTAGTAAAGGCGCTGCAGTGTTGGTTGTGTTTATGTAAATACAGTTTTATGGTTGAGTGCTATGGTTTTGTTTCAGGCTGGAACATTTAGAGTAATGACTGTGACGCTGTTAAGAACAATCTATAGTCTGATGTAATAAAACTGCATGTGGTATTCACGAAATTGGCCTACCCACTTTATATGCATGTATAAGTAGAATTTGAGGTGGGTTGGTCTGCATGTAACTCCTGGTTTAAAAACATGTCTCACTCCGGCCCTGTTTATAAAAAACTCATTTGACAAGATATAGGACTATATTTAAGTTACTTTTTGCCAACATCCTGCACAAATATCTAACAGCCACCAAGTTAAGAACTTCTGCACTAACTCGCCTGACTCATCTCAAGTAGGACTCGATTTTCAGCCAATAATGTGATGCAGGGAAAATGAAATGAAACATGAAATTGTGCACGACAGGTGAACCACAGGTATGAAGCTGGAAAACACTGGTCTACCATATTGATTTTTGATGCCCATGAAAGTCTGTCTGCTAGGAACAAGTGGCAAACAAGCTCTGTATAAGTATAATTTCAGATATCAGAGAATTCCTTAAATACCCAGCACATTTACACTAGATATAAATATATAAAAATGAAATACAACCATTGTCTCACGAGTGGTAGCGTTGAGGCTATGCAACTCGGGTTGAGATTACTTTTCAATGCTTCAAATGGCTGTTATATTTTTTATTGACTTCATTGTCAGTCTGTCTTGCTTCTTCCGCCCCTCAAATGAATCAAATCCACCACTGGATACTGAATATGTTTTCACTCCCACACTAACACACACATACACACACAGAAGCATTTTTTCTAAAAATGGATTTGAACAATCATGTATAAAACATGCAGCACATGCTACAGTCTCTTAGAAAACCAAAGTATGCTCAGGTCCATATGCAGGCATTTATCTAGTACAGTGCATGTATAGAGATACATTATGAATAGAGGATGCAACACCTGGGTCTAAGCAGGCAATACACATTCAAGGCTGTGCTGATTTGTGGCCTCTTAAGAGCTGCATACTAATCGACTTCATTTCTAGTCAGTACTTGCATTGCCACCCCTTCAAATCCCTCATTACGGTTAGTTTTGGCAATGTTTCTTTCCATTGCAAAGAGTGTCAGAAAGCTAATGTACTTAACATAGCCTAATAACTTTATATACATACACATAACTATATAATATGTCAGAGAAAATAGGGTAAGTTTTCTTAAAGATGAACAATGATGTCATTTAATTTTCTAGGAATACTGTTTTTTTAATGCAACAGTTTCAATGGTCCAACTATTTGTAACCACAATATTAACCGCAACAATTCATATATATTTATTTATAAATCACCAAATGACAGCAATATTAAAATACACTATTTTCATGGTTTATTAATATATATTTAACAGATATTGCATAAAACAACTATTACTTTTAAACTTTACAGTACTTTAACAGTCAAATATTTTATTGACTTCTGTAATCGTTTTACAGTACATGCTGTAGTATAATTATCAGGGAATAGAGAATAATTAGCAGCATTTTAGCAAAAGGAAAATTTGCTAAGAAATCCTGACAGTTTGCATGGAAGCTACAAGGTTAATGTAGCAAGTGGAAGCTTGTACCAGCCAGTCAACAAACTGCACAATTCGGAAATCTAAAACTCACTCCAAACTGCGTCCATTAAATGATTTCTCTTAACCCCAGTATACTATTCTTCAAAAGACGTGAAACACTGTTCAGAAGCAGAATAATCTAAAACTAAGTTGTAGCTGTAAATAAAAATAAATAAATTTTAGTGAATAAATGAAATGCTTCCTTACATTACCTGCTTATGGCCTGGTTGTGTGGCAGGATTTAAAAAAAGTCTTACCTCATGTTTGTGTCCAAAATGGATGGTTGCTGAAAAAGTAAAAAAATTGGAATTACTGAAAGAGCTGTTAAACATGCGGAAGGTTAGTTAAATGAACACATAGAATTCTTTGTGTTTTAAAAGTTTAGTTTAAAAGCAATCACTAGATTAAAAAATATGTTAAGATATAATAAACATATTGTCGTTTATAATTTTGTTTATTTTTTGTTCAATTAAAAAAGTTAAACATGTTTGTTTGAGATTGCTTAAGCAGTTTGCAGATCTGTTTGATTGATTTAGGTCTGTTTTTGGTGGGTTGGTGGATTTTGGCGGATGGTTTTTATTACTTTTTTAGCTGTATTAACCCTTAGCTTGAGCTCACAACTTAATGAAGCAAACTTCAGACATCAAACATGTGTATGAACTACAACCATCAACATCTCAAATGGCCAGAATTCACCGCTGGTATCACCAGACAACAGAGCCAGTAAGTAGCCAGCAGGAAGATTTACATCTATCCAACTGGCTGACAGTTCATCAAAGCTGGGCAGCACATATGGCCTAAAAGCAAGCCAGTCTCTGTTGCACTGCACATTCAACATAAAGGACAGTCCATCTGGACATGGAGGACATTATAAAAGATCGCTCCTTCTAAACTCTCCCACCCCTCCAGCTGATCTACAAACAGCTCTGCCAGAACCATTCTTGCATGGAGATGGAGGGCGAAGCTTTAGGAGACTGCTGCTCCCCTGCATTAGGAGAATATATGCATGTCTACAAAATGAAATTGGCCATCTCGACCTCTCAGCGCATCAGAGAAGACATTGAATCTCGAGAGAATGAATTGAAGTCGCTCCCGATGTCATGGTGCAGAGGCTGCACTTCTATAGCCATGACGCTATAGACGAAGCTAAGAACGTAGCACAAGCTAACCCCTATTTCCTAAAGTAGGCCTAGCCCAAGAGCTGCTGAACCCTGACCAGAAAGCGGCTGCACGGCCGGGTCCATTTAATCTCTGCATGGAAATAAAGCAGGCATGGAGATGGGCCCGCTACGGAGGGGGTCACTTCGGAGCTAATCAGACTGATCCATTTAGCTAGCCTGACGAAAAGCATAGAGTGCATACTACCCTATAGAGGTGCCCTCCATTTGCTGTGCTTACTTACACATGCACAATTTTGTAAATGAGGCCAAGGCACGGCACTGGCGTCCACAAGCATGTTTACATAGATCAATGCAGAGCGTGTGCTATAGCCAAGGTGCCTTATGCTACAGAGAGACAAAGTAGGCCATTTAACCTCCACCCTCCCTAATGCGTAGACTAGCCATCAAAGGCCTACTATCTGCACTTTTCATATTGTCCCATATGTCTCCAGGGGTTAAATATCAGCTCTAATATTCTCCACTACATTACATTTAATACGCTGTTCTCCTGTGAGATGTTTAAACTAATATCTGAGATGAATCACCTGTCATTAATGCTGATTTTATTGCCAAATAGGAATCTATACAGGATTGGATATCTGCATTGGTTAACTGACTTAATAAAGAAAATGGCAACAAAAATGAGAGTCTTGAGATTCCTATCAGGCTTTGATCATATTGCAGTTGCATTATTACCATGGCAGACATGAAATTAAAATAAGAAGATAGGTTGTACAATCATTGCATGGATACTGAAAAAAATGACAGAGTTTTTAATGGAGATTTTTTTCATTCCGTATCCTACATCAGCCAGCTATATGGTGTATGAGTCCATAATAATAACATAAAGTTGTTTTTGGATAACATCTGCCAGCTGCATGCTGGGCTGAACAGTTAATGACTTGAACGCATAAACTGGCAAACAGGATGTAAAGCAGCATGGATGACTTACAAGGATTTGATTCTTCCCAGGGAACTGAGGCTACCAAGGCCTCTATCGAATCCATCATGGCTGGTTGCACAGATATGTACAGAATATTAATAGATTTCGTATATGTTTATATAGCTTTACAAAACTACATGAAGACACTTGAATTGGGAAAGGGATAGCAGACAAGCAGTGGCATGGCTAGAATTACTTTTTAAAGCCCCGGGGATGCTAAATCTGTGTTTTCTTTTGAATTAGGTTAATATTAATACACATGCAGAAAGATGTCTTATGAATACCTTACCAAAGTCTATTAAAGGTATGTTATATTTTATCACATTTGCCTCCTCTCAGTGTAAACTAGGCACTCCTACTCCTGGGTAATGCTTTTATAAGCATTCCTTAAGCAAATAAAAATGCTCTTAGTATATCCACACAAAACAGTTCAGGAATCACAGAGCTAAAGCTAACGCAACATAACCAACAGCCAGCAAGCTAGACTACCTGTCTGTCACTGCATGCCGTTTGTTAATTTGTTTATCCATACACAAATATTGTTATTCCATCTCTTTCTGTATTCACACATTACTTTGCGGTTAAAAAACATCATGACTCAAAGATATTGCTGAAACAAGCCACCAACCAGGCAACTTCATTAAACTAAGCAGGTGATATAACAACTAATAGAATACAATCGCTAAGATCTTTAATGCTACCTTTTATGGCCCTAGGGCCTTAAAAAAATGGAAAAATAGTTGAAGGCTGTGATCGTTGCAGTATTACCCAGTTGCCTAGGTAAATAGATGGCCACACTAATAACTAGCACAGTCTAGCTAATCTCCCACAGTCTAGAGAAATAGTCACCATAATACACCATAACAGTGTCCACTGAACATTGTGATTGTGATCAAAACAGAGCTTTGACGGGCCTTTTTAAAGCCAGCTGGGTTTATCCTATATAATAAGACAAATTACTATTCATAACAAGTATATTGTTTTATTGTCCTGTCTAGTTAGTGCCATGTGTGTTTGTGTTAATGTTAGTGTTAGTGTGTAATGTGTTGCTGTTGAATAATGCACCATAGGCCCAAGGAAATGACATTTCATTCCAAGGCGTATAAGGAATGACAATAAGGACCACCTAACTTGACAGCTTTTTAGCAGTCAGGAATCTGTTGGCTTCCAAGTGAGAAAAAAAAAATTCCTTTTGCTACGGGTAGTGATTTGCTCTCTAGCTTTTTAGTGTTATCACTGGATTCCAGACAATAAATTGGCACAAACCAAAAGAATTTTGTGGTGGGTTTTATAGGGGATACGCACTTGTTCAGCAGTGAAAGTTAAACAGGTTGCCCCCAGACGTGCATCCTCTTTATAAGATCACGTATAGCCCCTTGGAACTAACGGTTCAACACAGGGTTACAAAAGAGATTCAATAATAATAGTGATATTGCATTTCATTATCAGAACGTTAAACTGATGGATTAACACCACACATCAAAAACCTATTACTGCGTGACTTGAACCTGCACATTTCTTCTATATCTAATAGACACAGCTTTATACTATATCTAAAGCAGAAAAGCCAAATGCTCTGATCGCTGAGGTGACCTCCCAGCTGTAAGCCATCCCTCTACTGACCACCTGACAGAAACGAGAAGTCAATGTCAGGAATAATTGAATCCATTCTGAGGCTGTATGCTTCATTTGCTTTCTCATCCTTCCATTTTCTCCTTTCAGTGGGGGGTCCACAGATCTCCCCTGATAATTCAATCGCGGGAGCCGCCGAAGACACTCCTCCTGGTCAGCAGAGTGGCCATGCTGAACAAGCTCCTATTTCACCATTGCAGTGCAATTTCATCATCCTGGGAGAAACTTTGACAGACAGTTCTTGCATATTTCATTGACATCTTTTTTTTCAAAGCTTTGGAAAGGCTGGTATAAATAATAAGCACATCTACAGCAAATCAAGGTGAGATAGAGAAAAAAAAAGAGTTATGGGGTCAGCTCATCCACAGCTGCTACCTCTCTCTCTCTCTCTTTCTCTCTCTCTTTCTTTCTCTCCCGGCCTCTCTCTCTCCTGAGCCTCTCTCTCTCTACCTCTCCTCACTAGCTCTCTTTCTCACTCGGCCGACTTTGACAAGACAAGACACCTGAGGCATTCCTTCAAGCTTAAAATATCATAGAGCACTGTCTTATCAAATGGAACCCAGCATATTGTCTGCCTGTATTGGGCTGGAATTTCTTGGAATTTCTTTGCTGTCGCTTCTTTCTCCTTCGAAGGGAGATTTTTGTGACACATGATCTAATGTGAGAGCTCGATATCCCCAAGGAATGAAAGGATGATGGAGAGATGGGAACTTGTGAGCCAAAGACTGACAGATAGTGACAGAGTTTGGAATACATGATTATCATTGTCCGGTCACTGTAGTGATTGAGGGCCACTATGACACTTCTGAACTCTGTAGTTGATGGAAATATAATTGATAAAGCTGGTGAGCATATAAATATAGGATACATTTTGTGCATATGATGTTTTTGTGGAAATGAGCAGTTTCTGAGGTATACCTACTGCATGGTATATGCGCTGAATGGAACTTTGGTCCAGCTCAGTCCAGTCGGAGGTGGAGGCACAGAAGTGTGGAAGAGGTCCCAGGTGAGGACAGGGGGCTTTGTGGCATTAGTGCCGGCTGGTACTCGAGCTGGTAGGTCATCGGGATGGTTGACCATTAAAAGGATGGCTATGTAGTGACCTACTACTAGCTGGTGTTGACCTCTAGAAGCTCATGGTGCTGATGGCCATGACAGGAGGATCATCAGAGGCACATGTCCTCTGGGAAAAAGACTTGTTGGTGTTAACATTGTTGTTTGTTAGTTTATGTTGTGTATATGTTACTGTGTTGCTCTGTGTTGGGGTGTGCGTGTGTGAGTGTTCTGTGTTGGGGGAGTCCTGTGGTTTTCCCCATTAGTTTGGTGTGCTTTTCCGCTGGTGTCAGTATAGGTGCTTGCACTTGCAGCAAATTCATGGCCTTCCAGATAGCATGCAAAAGCTCTTGATAGGTTTACATGTGCTGACTGGAGCCCATCTCTTGGTGCACAATTTTTAAACCCCCTGTACTCTGTCCATCAATGGGACCACCAAATTGCCCATTTTCAGCACAGCATCAGACACAGTGGTGTCACTGGTGGTTTTACATCTCTCAGTGTCACTGCTGGGTTGAAAACAGTTTGTCTACGAAAAATACATAGCTAACAGTGATCCAGCTACAGGATGAATATAAATTGTACACGGGCAATGTCATAATAATAATGTACTGTGCATGTAATAATTTCAGGGACAAAAAAATTTAAGGTCTTAATATGTTTGTCCCAGGAGAAATGTGCATATCCTAGCCTACTGTTTTAAAACAGAGCAATGAAACCAAAAGCCTGGAGACAACACAGGGTGTTTGGAGTCAATGCAACCTTAGAAATATATATAATTCTAATGGAATGTGACACAGTTACGACCCCTAACTCAAGGTACTGAAAATGTTCCCCTCAGGGAACCACCCTGATGGCCCAGTACTGTTTCCTGGGACTGTATAACAGCTGTAACTACATGGTGTTCTAATAAGCTAGGTGTTTCTTATGAAAGAGCTAGTGAATGTACACTGTGTTTAAAGCCTCCAGCAATGCCACTCTTACCAGCACAAAATACATGCCACTACAGTGTTAGTATGATCGCTGTGCTGAGAAGCTTTTGCTATCTAATTGCAAACCTCTATACCCCACCACACCGCATAGGACCACCACTTAAAACTTTCAATCCCTTACTTCAAATTTCCTTCTGCTGTTTATTTACAGTAGTGCTTTTGAGAAGTCTTGGCAAGGCACTCATGTTCGAGCACAGGGCTAGAGACAGAGACATTATGACCCGCAGTTCTTCAACACGGTCAGTGCTTTTTGTGCCTCAAGCAAAGAGTTAAACCTACAACCCTTTGTGTTACCGCAGAAGATGAGTGGACCTTCATACTTCAAGTCTAGAACCTGACTGAATATTTCTGGTTAAAGCATCATTTTTGTGTGAGAGAGGCATTATTACCTTCTGCATGGTCAAATATTATCTGCAGTCGCAGGCTGAGCCATAATTTGGTTTCTCATCTGCTAATCTTTCCACGTCTAATGAAGTATCCACTTCCAAGCCGGAGAACGGGCGTCATCAATTTTACCCAGAAGTATCCATTAATTTACACAAATTACTTATTATTCACTGATTAATAAACACGGCTCACTTCAAGGATGTCCTTATGGAATCATCAGTAAGGAGAGGAACAGCTCATAAGTCCTGCTAAGGTTATTAGTGTTATAATTTACGCCAGCGGAAGCGTCGCTTGTCGAGAGTTCCACAAAAACATTTCATTTCTAAGAGACAAATAAAAAATACAAAATGCATTATTCATCGGCTTAAGCTCTTCCGGTGCAGAAAGTCATTTTATAAAAACATTGTTTATGTTACCTTGCCTATACTGATCTCCCCTGGCATGAACATGCAATCCAATTAGTTGGCAGGGTGAAACATTATTGATTTCTGGTACAAAAAGAATGGATAGACAGAGTGAGAGTGGGAGAGAGAGAGAGAGGGGAAAGAAAGCAAGAGAGAGCAACAAAACTATACAAGATGCATTAATAAATTGTCTGTCTCCGAAGCCCTACATTTCCAACCATGTTATTGTAAGTTATATATGCCAGACAATACAATAATTCATATAATTAATGAAACTGGTTGGACAGAGTCTGCTGGCTGAGGCCGAGACATAATAGTGGAGTAGTTGGCGTTACATAAAACATACTGCATTACACTTTTGGATTCATAAATCAGGTCCACTCACAGGACCCATAAAGAGACTTCCTGCATGAAAGACTGAATATTCATGCAAACAAAAGCCCAACCGGTGCCAGCGCCACTTTGATTTGGCTTACATCTTCGACACAATTAGATTCTAGGTATAAATAGCCTGGGGATGTTTGCATGAATTACTTCATGCTTAAAGCAGTGGCGTGGCATTGGGCAGCGCTGCTCCGTTTTTTGCTACAGAGCAAAGCTACATGGTCTCCAAACGCTAATCCTCCACCACCATTGTGCCCTGTTCTGTCTGGTTCCATTGCCAGCGCCGTTGTTTTCTCCTCAATAATCTCATAGGCAAGTATAACTTGATTAGACTCCCGAAAATCCAAGGGTAAAACTATTGATTGTAACCAAATGGAATTAATCTAAAATACAATTATGCGGAGCCATCTTGCTCCAGCCATTCTTTTATTTTTATTTTTTTTTGTTTTTGGTCCATGGCTTTTAAATCAGCGGCTTCCATTCACAGCTACACACGGAGCAAAAACCCAATCCAATTACCCAGATAAATAGGACTAATCATGCAACCAAAAATTTGAATATGAGGTTTAGGGGCGGGTCGATAAGCATTATCGCCTCACCCCTGCGCAAATTTACAGCATAATTTCAGATAACACGGGAAGAGAAAGGGAGCAAATTGAACAGATAAATAGTTCGACACTAGACATTAACATATGGATTGTAGGGGCCCCTGTGATAAGGGGGAGACATTTCATTAGGTGAGAGAAACATTCCATTAAAAGGCTTCTGTGGCTGTGCAATTTCCATAACTCATTCGCCTGACGTGTGTCACAAAGGTATGACTTCCATTGTGGAACGGGGAAGAGGGTGACTTTCAAAAGCATCACTCCAACATGTGGAGGCCCCTGACAAAAAGAGGTGGCTGGGTATGGCATTCATGTAGGAGAGGTAGGTCAGACGTTCACTCTTGACCAGTTCATTTTCATTCAGTTGTAATTACAAGCAGTTTTCCCTCATTTCCACAGAGATTACCTTTAAAAAAAAAGATTGAGGAGAGCGAATTAAAGAGCTATTTTTATCACCTGAACGTCATGCCTGTATGTGCCTACAGGAATCTGAGATGAAACTCGATGACCAGCTTACTTGCTGAGCTGGCGGCTAGACTGGAAATATGAGAGAAATTGCTTGATCGTGAGATTAGCCGTGATACTGATGCTAGCTTGGACTCCTCTCTCAAGACAGTGCAAACTACAGACTCTAAGATTCTGACAGCGGGTATCTGACACGCTGAGAGCGGCTTCATGTGCAAACCATCTTAATATGCCCTGGAGGAAGTTTAGAAAGAGTGGCTAGACAGTTATTTAAAACGTATAATGTATTTAATGCTCTTATTCTGATATAGACCTCAGTACATCATTCCTGAAAATATGTCCATCTTTGCCTTACGTGACCTTTTTATTTAACACCAAATTCTCAGCTATAAAATAAATGCTGACTGGCTTACGAACCAATAATTTCCTGAATTCAGTGGTAATAACAACATCTGCACACGGACAAGAAACCTGCATTGTCTTGCAGTGTGCAGTGATGTAAAAACCATATAAAGGTATATAAAGGTCTGCCAAGTGGATATTAATACATGTGGTGCCATTTAAACCTTTTCCCTATATATCATCAAAAACCGTATATCTTGATTTTGCACCAACTGAGAACAGCAGCTGCTCTTCACATTGTGTATATGGACTAATACAAAACCTTCAAAGTTGCTTGGAATTAAATTTGTTCATGTTAAATTATATTCAAAGTAATGTTTTTCCCTTCTACTGTAATGATGCCAGTTGGGAGTTTTGTTTTAGACAGTGGTCAGATACTGTTTTATATGGCTACAGGGATGCAGAAAGGTGCCTTGGGTGAAGGCTGAACTTTTAAGCAGAATGCATGACATGTACAGTGTGACAGCATTAAAACAGGAATTGCATTTTGTTATTTACATTTGTGGATGATTTACGTCATACAATGTAACCAGAGATCTTACCTCTGTGTGACAAGAACTTCAGAAATTCCCACAGCCACACAAAAGGTTGTAGAAGCGTTCCCAGAAAACTGGAGGCTGGTATAGTGGCAAAGAAAAGGTGGTGGATGGTTGAGTTGTGATGGTCAGATGTCCTGTTTTGATTTTCCTTGTGTTAGTTGTTGTTGTTATTATTTTATTTGTTATGTATGTATTGGACACTGTTTAGCAGTGGAAGCAATTAGGCCTGCTGTCATTAAAATTCAGCCTAACTACAGGTTTTTGAAAATTCATAAATAAACCATAAAATAAAAATGCATTAAAATTCCACCCAAAAACAGGCTGAGGGATGCTACAGCCCCTCAGCACTCCTCCTACATCCCTATTTGACAGGATTGATTTGAATTAGGTAATACAATACATTGCAGTAATACAGTATTACATGGCAGATATTCCAGTAACACAGTAATACATGCAAGTCATGCCAGTAATACAGTAATAGATGCAAGTCAATGAAAGTGTTTACGCTGTGCCATGCAATTGATTAAAAATTTGAAAATGGTCTCGATATTTTCACTGATGACAGCCGTAACTGTAAAACAGAGCCCCCATTAAAAGCAACGAATGTAAATGAGAAAAAAGCATTGCAAACATGTGACAGTGAAATACTGTAACGCTGCAACACAATTACCAAATGCAGTGTCAAAGCATGCTTTAATTGTGTACGAATGAGCTATTGCCTAATCGGCAGAGCCAAACTGAATTTGCGAATGAATTTATAAGGGCACTTAGACCCCAATTTCATTGGAGGCTTAATGATGCCGATCGATGGAGGCTGTGTATCCGAAGGACAAACACGTGTTTTCATTCTCCTTTTGCCTAATGACTCTGTGTCGCAATCACACCCTTTAATCAAGTGTGACAGCAACAGCGCTAAGGTTGTCTTGGACTCTGAGGCGCAAGCAGAAGAATTTGGGCGCCTCCATCCGTACTGATCCAGAAACAGCGTTCTGTGGAAGCCCTGATCTGAACCAGGCGAGGAAACCCACAACACTGGATTCAGATCAGCTTAAAAGGGGATCCCATTTCAACACGTCCAGGATGATGCTGCATCAGCTGCATCTCATCTCATCTTATCTCACCACACAATCCATTCTCCACAATAAGCTTGCATGACGTTCCTCCATTGGAAGACCACGTGCCATCCACAGAGCAAGGCCACTTCAAAGCCCTTAAAAGAGCTTTCTGGTCCGCCATGACGCCTTGAGCCATGATGAGCAATGTTTGTGCTTTCTGAAGGTCACTGCAACGGTCACTCCTACCTGGTTTAAGCTCTGGATGTTCAATGCCTTTTGATTTAACAAAAGCTCTTATCCCTAGGCTCAAAGAGAGAGGATGTAGGCTCTCTACTGGAGATCACAAAACTCGGCCCCATCACATATATATATACAGCATAGCACTATGGTGCTCCATACACACCTGGCCCACTATATTTATCATCAAATGGAACAGCCTGAAGTCTCCTGATATCATATGCTGGATGCTATACCTCTGCATGATGAAGAACATGCAACATTGTGACTACAAATGAAAAGAAATGTCATCTTATTTACAGCACTGGGGGCAAATGCATGAAGGTCTGTATTAGGTTTGGCCAAAAAAAAATTGCACTTAGACATCTAAATTAAACATAAAGTTATCTACTTGAATATACATAAAATGTTGGTACTAGTGATGGTACTAGTATTAAAAAAAAATACTGTTACCAGCTGTTACAGAGAACATGACTGATATATCATTGCTTATTGCACTATTACACTACTATGTTATTAATATGTTACTATAAAACACATTTCAGTTCATTTTATAGTACTAAATCTACATCCAGCTTGAGCAAAATATTGAGACATTCCTTGCTAATATATTTGGGAAAAAGCATGTCAGATTTCATGAATGCATGTAAAACATTAAATGCGGCCTGTGAAAAAGGTACAGGGGTTGGACAATGAAACTGAAACACCTGTCATTTTAGTGTGGGAGGTCTCATGGCTAAATTGGACCAGCCTGGTGGCCAATCTTCATTAATTGCACATTGCACCAGTAAGAGCAGAGTGTGAAGGTTCAGTTAGCAGGTAAGAGCACAGTTCTGCTCAAAATACTGCAATGCACACAACATTATGGGTCTTTGTGATGTATCAAGAGCCACGGTATCCAGGGTAATGTCAGCATACCACCAAGAAGGACGAACCTCCACCAGCATCACGTAGTGACCTGGCCACTATCCTGCAAGAAGAATGGCTTAAAATCCCTCTGACCACTGTGCAGGACGCAGTATATGTCATTCCCAAGACAAACTGACGCTGTATTGGCCGCAAAAGGAGGCCCTACACCATACTAATAAATGATTGTGGTCTAAAACCAGGTGTTTCAGTTTCATTGTCCAACCCCTGTACATGTCATATTTTGTAGAAAAATGAGACATTAAGTCTTTAACATTTAGGCTTCTCCCCCTATAGAATATGAAGATGTATTTTTCACTTAGTAGCATGAACATGTACTTTCAATGGAAGTGTTTAAACTGTTCAAACAGAAGACAAATTATAATATTTGTTATGGCAATTTATCCAAATGTCTGAAAAATGACTGATGGGACTACAATCATCAATTTAGTCCAATGTACCACATTGCCTTAAGACAAAAATGTTAGCAAACAACTATCTCTGGTAAGCCTCCTGCAAATACACTTCTGTAACATCTGGCGCACCTTCATTTATCATATATTATTAGAGAAGGAAGGCAGGCAAAAAAACATCTTTATCCTTTAAATTGAATTTAATCTCGACAGTCTTTTCAGGGGGACAAAATGTTAAGATAAATGTGTCTGCCTTTTGTTTTATGAATACTCTGCATAAAAGGTCCTAATTATACAGGGATAATAAGGGGACGAAGTTAATGAAAAGATAAATCATATGTAGTAAGTGGGGAGAATGTTTAATTTTTCATGAGAGGTACAATCAAACACATGGCCCCATGGTCCCGGCATACACAAAGACCAGTAACGTTCTGCTGAATAATCACAATCTATTCCTAATGAAAAGAATGAGCAAAAAACAGAAACAGCCCTGAAAGAATTGATTGAATGGCTCTTATGTGCGGCTGTCATTTCAGGTCCCTTGTCAATCAGATCTTATCTCATATCGGTGGAATTGTGTCTTTAAGAAGGGCCTCTGAATTCACATTGTGCTATTGTGGGCCTCCACCTAGACATGTTTTACCATTATCAGCAGTCTATCTGGACCGTGTGACGGCAAATACTTTAAAGGGAAAGTTCAGTGGTTTGTCAATTAAACTCATTTTTTCATACTTGCCCAGAGTCAGCTGAATTGATCTGTAAGAAAAGCTCATTTTCTCTTCTCCCTGTGTGCCGAGTGCAGATAGAGCAGGGCCAGTCTACCATAGCATAATGAATAGAAGTCTACAATAACAAAGCAAGGAAATAACGTTCATGTTTAAGATACATGTTTAGATTGTGAAGCCTTAACAAACCAAATCCTGATTTATTACAGAGTCAATTGGGTTTACTTCCAGCTTAATTTAAAATGTCATTTATTTTCTTTGAAAAGCCTGTGAGATTAGCCCAGCTGTAATTAACTGCATGCTCAATTCATGCAAAAGACAAAACAGATGTACATTATTAAATTATTACATTGTTTATACTTGTTATAAAATATGACACTCAAAGCTATCCAGCACAGCAGTCATACAATCATGTGCAGGCCTGCAATGTGAGATCGCCTCATGATCGTAATACAAAAATCAGATGGGTCAGGTTGGACTTTTCTGACAATGTCATACGTCGTTAGGTCTCAAATGCAAAATTAATGTTATGCTGCTGAACATATGAAGATAATAGTAGATAATCAACTTACATCATCGGAAAAAAACATCCTTCACCAAGTTTCGATTGAGTTCTTTCAAGTATTCTTTCCACATGATCACAAGCCTCCGATTAATCCACTCAGGGATGGGGTCCAAGACACAGCCAATGTTGCAAAATGTTCCTCTGCATAAGCCTCTAAATCCCCACAATACCCACAGTGTACTCATTCACTAATACAAAAATATTGAACCATTTGTCATGAAATCTTCACAGACTGTTAAGACCAGCTTTTTACATATAACAGCAACAAAAATAGATTTTGGAATAGAATGCATCTTTAACAGTGTGAAAACGGGTATAGGAATTTGAGGTCATTCTTGGATCTACTATATGGGTGACCTGGGTGACTAGAAAGCAGGGCCACAAGGTTGCTCCATACACAATGCACTCTCAATATACTCATTATCAATAGTGGCACCCAGTTTTCAGTGTCACATTATAGTGCTATTCAAAAGAAGATAAAGGTTACCAGAAACAATAAATGATAACAAATGTTGACTGTTGTGGGCAATATTTATTGAGCTACACATACAGAAGTAATGTCCCCCAGTATAGTGTTGGGCCACCATGTTTGTTAACTGAACATGACAGACGTTTTAGCATGGAGTTCCTAATTTTGTCCCGTTATAATCCATCTCATATTCTCACACACTTCCTGCTGAATGTGTCGTAGGGGTGGAGGTGGAGTGACACCTGGCCTTCTGGATATGTGATGTGTGACAACAAACTGTTCATCTTGGCACTGACCACAGTGCCTCCACACACAGATTCATTGGTCATCTTCACCAAGACAAAAGTAGGACTCGTCACTGAAGATGACCCGCTGCCATTCTGACACCATTGCAGATTTTGGCGACGTTGAAGTGGTTCTCATAGTAATGGTCTGCATGCATGTGGTCCTGCGTCGTGCAGCTGCCTGCCAATGGTGCTGGCCCTAACAGGATGGCTCATGGAGGGCATCACTGCTTACTGAATGTCTGCAGTTGTAGCTGTTGGGTCAGTCTGTGCATGCTGGGCTGAGTGTGGAACTTGAATTATTTGCACATCTCATGAGGTCAAACCTACCTACCAAGTTACATTCCTGTTTGGCATCTTATTCTGGCATTATGCTGTATAGTGCTACCTGTCTGATCTTGAGTGGGTCTTAGCTGAGAAGTTAGCTTTGGTTTAGGTCAGATATTTGTGAAGAACTGATAGAATGAAGTAAACCTGATAAGGGTATTATTAGTCAGTTTGTGGGGCTGTATCATTACAGCTTTAATACCCAGGGGCACCACAGGATCCTTAACCAGCCATGTTTGGAGTGATTCGACCATGCAATAGCCACTTTTGGTGGCTATTGGTACATTAAGAACCTTGTAAATAACTATGTACTATGTAAATAAGATGTGCCCATGTGATATAAAAGTGTATATAAAAAGAACCACCACATAACGTAAAGATTCTATGCCATTTGTCCAGAGACCATGTGTGCAAAACAAGAACTTGAAGGAAACCATGATTTTTTAGGAGCATGGGCTTCATCTTTCACACGTCACTGTCCGTAAAAGGTGAAAATTGGGCTGGTTCCGCTCACAGTGGGCTACAGCACCTCTGAATGTGTGAGAGGCTGCATGTATTTTATTCACTAAATATCTCATCGTTTCTCATTTGCCAGATAAGGCAGAGCTGGGGGTAATTATGCACTGCTGTCAGGTCTGCGAGGGATTCCACAGAAAAGGATCCGTGTGCTGATTTAGTGCAGGCGGCGAGCGGAGAGAAAGTGACAATGGCAGTGACAGAGGGACCGAGAAAGAGAGGGAGCGGGGAGAAATAAAATCCCCCAATCATTAAATCATCCCTTCACTATCTGCACCCAAGTGTCATTCACAGCGAAAATAAAGAGGTGCTAATGAAATATTAATGCATTCCTTATTTTTCTGAGATTTACATTAATCTCTCTCTCTCACACACACACACTTTCTTTCTCTCCTCATCTGGGAGGTCTGAAAGCTCTGGGGTTGATCCCATCACCCCACAGATCTTTATGTCTCTCACTTTTAAAGGCTTAAGTTCAGTGAAAGCACAAGGTGAAGAATAAAAAAAATGATGCATGCTGGGATATGAAGCCCAGTCTCATACAATAACGTTCAACAAGGCCTAAAATCAGCCAACCAGACAGATCGAGACAGATGAGAGGGGTTATGCAAAGTCAAGATGCTATCTGTCATGTCATCTGGCTCGGAAAGGGTATGCTAGCGTGCATAATGGAGTGCTATAGAACCCTAGCTAAAGAGCAGTAATAAGCCTTTTGTCCCACTGACGCTGAGAGATATGATGTGTCATGTCGATCTGCAGCATCAGATACCATCAAATCTGATTTATTTTCCCAACTGACACAGATACAGTACTTTCCTTGAAGTCTAAAAGAGCTGTCATGTCTAATCACACAATGCTCCATTCGGAATTTGACTAAATATGTGTTTGCTGGCAGCCGATTTGGCAAACAGAAGCTTTTGTTAATTTCACTTGTTGATATTGTGGCTAAACCTAAGATGATAATCAGTCTGAGGTGAGGGGAGCATGCAACCTTGTGGTAAACAAAGCATTAGGATGTCAGGACATGCTGCGTCCTTCTCCGTTAAGCAGGCCGATCAAACACTAACAGAATAGGCAGTTGTTTAGGGCCTTGCTGGATTCCTCCACATCGCTGTTCTGGTTATTTAACAAACCCATGTCAGTGATTCCTTGCAGACGGTTTGCTATTGTGTATCACATGTCCAGAGGTCCTGGCATCACTTTGCTTCCACCTCTACTGCACAATCTGCACAAACAGTGTAAAACTGTGCAAGCTGCATGAGATGGATTATCACAGGATGTCTGGCATCTTGCTTTGGCAAACATGGTGGCCTGACGCCATACCAAGAGACACTACTTCTGTATGTGTAGCTCAATAAATATTACCCATATCAGTCTATATTTATCATCACTTATTGCTCCTGGTAACCTTTATCTTCCCTCCTAATAGCACTTCAGTCCACCACTTCCTTCTGGGTGCTGCTGTTTTTTATGATAAATATATATTTAAAGATCTAATAAGCATATGTAGAGCAAGACAACCACCCCAAAAATAACTAATGTTGTGGTAAATGCATACAGAGTATTACTGAGCTGGTACAAAAATAGCAACAACAAACAAAAACACATATCCTCTGGTGCAGATAATATATTCAGGTGTGGACATAGCACATAGTATCTGTTGGGCTAGGATAGGCTAGGAGTCAGCTAACTCCTTATAAGTTAGTTTGAAAAAAGTACTTCTATCTTCTCTTTTTAAGCAGACTTATTATGCTCATCATTTTTAGGCTTTTTTTTTAGAATTTTACTTTTGAGGTCTAGAATAGATTCACTCTGTCTAAAACATACTGTTAGACCTTCTGTGTCTTTAAGATCCACTTCCCTCTGAGCCTAGTGATCAGAGCTGAGCTCTGATTGGTCAGCTTGCCCTCTCTATTCTGACTAACAGGCAGCAATATCCTGCCACAACTGCAGTAAGCAATAAGGATTGTGTTACGAGATGATGTCACCTTGTAACAGAGAAAAGGGCTGCAATTCCAACAATGTGTTTCAGGCAGCTGGGGAAGTGGTGTCTGTGGGAGAGAGTTCCTCCCTCTGATGTGTACTTTGGGCTTCATACTATAACTTTTTATAGACCATTTACATACACAAAAATCATGCACTCTACAGAAATAAAGAAATGGTAAGAAAATAGAAAAGCATAGCTAGTCTCCTTTATTAAAAGATTAGTGAAAGTTTTTGTAAATTGTAGTGAGCAGCACAGACTAAATGTTTAGAAATGTAGTCTCTGAATAATATATAAAAGATGACAGCACTGGGACACACATGATGCAGATCTGGCGATTCCAAATCATGTCCAAAATGTGCTGATAATAAATAAGAAATCCATGCCATGTGTCCAAGGCAAATAAAACCCCACATGAGAACATGATGCCTACACTCTACCTACTGGACTGCAGCTGTATTATACCTTCCTCCGGGTAAGCTAAAGTGGAAGAGCAGGGAAAAATTGATCCGCACACAACTCAGCCTCAGGAATCTCTCTCTCTCCTTCTCTCTCTCTCATTATAGAGTCTGAGCTACTGGGCTCCATAATCCTTGAAGGTTTAGCAGAGCAGTCATGTGATTGGTTAGACATTACATCAGGATGATGTAATACTCAAAGGACTGGCTAGTGTGGCGGTGCAGTGAGGAGAGGCAAGGAGAGAGGACTTCACCGAGGAGGGAACGAGAGTAAGAGAGAGAGAGAGAGTGAGAGAGAGGGCCAGTCTTTAATCCCAATCCACATAGCAATGCTTTAGAGGAGACGGGAAAAGGGTTGAGCTCTTTTCCACAAGACCCTCAGACTGAGCCCTGAAGATAAGCAGTGCGATGGTGTTCAGTGCTGTTCAGTGGAGCTGTTTATTGTAAGCTGTAGCTGAATATGTGGCACACAACATATGAACCCATGCAATGCATGGTTTGCATAGTAGCTTTCCCTTGCCATTGATCTCTATGTGTTACAGCAACACTACTTGTATTCCTTAACTAATACCTGGTCTGCTGTATGTATAGTTGATTACCACACACAGTCATTTCCCTGTATTAGTAAAGATATAGAAAAACTGTTCAAGCAGTATAAATGACAAGAGCAGGTGCCCACTGCCTTCTATTACACTTTTATTTTTTTAGGCCACAGATTGTCTGTTTTTTTTTTAATTCAGGAAGTGTTTTGTCTGCAGTAACTGTAGGCGATATGCAGCCGCTAGAGATTATAAAGGGTAAAACACTGGAGTATTCCTTTAACGAAAACTTCTTTAATGGTGACCTTATGCTTGTGAACTTTTCTGCCAAGAATAACTTTACATCCACCACCGAGACGGTTTTGCGAAACATTCTGATGCCTGTTACAGGCCATTTTATGATGTTCTCTGTTCCATTGTGCCAACTGAAACAGTTTTAGGGGGAAATAACATCAAACTCTGTACACTGGCTCATCTTAAAAGCCAAGGATATTAGGACAAATATTAGCAAGCTTATACTCACAGTTCATTTCGGGAACGCAAATGTAAATGTCAGATTTGTCACTGGGACTGAGACTTGACAACCATGAAACCCACCCTCATATTAAAACAATGCACTTAACTGGTCTATATAGACTTACTCTTATCATTTTGCCAAACGGCTCAGTTAATGCAAAGACCAACATCTGGGCACAGGATGTCATTGTATTGTTAAATATTAATAGAAATTTTTAAACAGATTCCATTTTCCAAACAAACTAGTTACAAAATAGTCCATGAAACGCTATAGACATAGATCATTACATTTCGGGATACAGGAATGGAAGGACCAGAAATTGTCTTTGTTGTCGGAGATGGCTGGACTTAAATAGGAGCAGCCACAAAGCTATGCCTAAAGGGATGCATAAAAAAAAGCCAAAGCCTGCTGTTAGTCTCTAAATGCATTCAGTAGAAAAGGAACATCCACAACAGAACTGCTATGTGCAGTCCAATACTTGTACATACTGTAAATGAGGAAAAATTACAACAGGGGGAAGGAAAAAAAAGTTAATTGAAATGAAGAATTTGTTTGGGCTATAGGATTTATTAGTGTAAAGGTTATTACTTGAGTTATTTATGCTCTCAAATGCATCTAAAAGCCACAAATGAATGGAAGGAGCACTAAATAGCCAGGGGAAACACACACACAAAACAACAAGATGTTCATCATAATACAACACTGTATACAGCCATATTTTATCATTTGATAGTTTGAATAATGTGATATGATACCGGGGTGATTTATTTCATCGAGAAAACTAATTTGCTCTGTGCATCTTTTGAGGCCAATCATCGATGGGTATCAAATAACAAATGCTCGCATCATCGTCATTTATCAGGAAAAGAGGGGGGAGCGTAGCCAAGTGTGAAAGCTATTTGCAGTCTTGTGTGGCATGCTGCAGAGCTCCATCCTCAGGCTGTTGCTGTTGTACAATAGAGTTCTCCTGTGGCCCGGGTTTGGAGTGGCAGCCTGAATCAGACAGCTTAAAAAAAAAGAGAAGGAGAGTGAAATGACAACTTGATAAAAGCGGAATGACTTTTCGGCTGCGTTTTGCCGAGAGCAAGGTAAAAGGCATGGCGTGTGCTGGAGTGCCGAATGCATGAATAACAAGAGAAAGGAAGAGAGAGAGATATGCGGAGAGAGAGATATGATGAGAGAGATGAGGTGAAATAGACGTAGAGAAATGAAGAAGAAGAAAGAGGGAAAAAGAGAGATGGATGAGGAGGAGAAAGAAAGAAGAGGAGGAAACAAAAAGACAGGCAGACAGAGGGGTAGGAGAAAAGGAGAGGGGGGTTGAGAGATACAGAGAAAGCGAGGGATAAGGGGAGATGGAGAACAATGAGAAGGGATAGTTATGAGGAGAAACAGGCAGAGAGAAAAAAGATGAGAGGGAGACAAGGAGAGAGAAGTGTTGCGGGTCAGGGTTACATAGACGCTGCAGTTCACACTTGTCTGCTCCCAGCCGGACTCCATCTACGTGGGGGTGTGTGTTGGCGCGGGTGTGTGTGTATCAGAGGCCAGTGGGTTCAGACAGGCCGTGTGTGCTGCAGAGCTGGAGGCTGACATGTTTCCTCTCCGCTCCTGCAGCTGTTTCTGCTCATCCGCAAACATGACATTACAGAAGAAAAGTCTGAATGAAAGTGACATCACTAATTCCACTGTCCTTCTGCCCTGCTCAGTCTCAACACATGCAGTATGAAGCAGTCACATCCATCAGTAAGGGAGATAAAGGCTTCTGCACTTTAAGGTGGCTGATATGGCCAATGTATAAAGTAATACTTCATGATACTTCAGCAGTGCAAAAAAGCCTAGTGCAAAAATAAACAAACACCCCCTGCCATTTGGAGTATAAACTCTATATTCAGGTTAACTGGCTTCTTTAATCATGATTTCCTGGTCTCCACCAGGTGGACATGTCTGTATACAGTAATTCAATATTAACTGTTACTGCACATAAATCATGCTTGCAAATCAAGATTAAATGGGTAAAACACCAGCGTTCTGGTCACTATTAGGCTCTTTTTACTATGGGATCCTTTTTATTTATCCTACAGTACCGCTAGTGGCATTTCATATTAATGAGGTTTGCAAATTTGCAATTGGCAAAATGGTAATGGCACATCAAAAAGAGTTATATTGAACCCACAGGTAAAATACATTTTAGATGCATAGCACCTTTGGCTTGTAACTCACTACTAACAGACCTACAATTCTCCACAAGGTGAGCTATTAACACCTAAAATTGGTGCCTTGCCTTGTTTGTGAACATTTAGTCATTTTGTGCATTTCTACACAATGTGGCCCTAAATAACACAAACGAAAATATGGTTTTGCAACAATAAATGTGTTTGCCAGTCAAACCATGTAAACCTAGAATTATCAGTTTAGTAAGGGAAATAATTGGGGTCAGTAAGTTTAATCAATAGGATGACAATCAGGTATGAAAGTGGCTGACCATCTGCCATCTTCATCATGGTCTTCAACACAATTGTTAGTGCATGCCATAATTCAACAATACAAGAATTCTGAGGAAAATGTGCTCATTAGGCCGGAAGAGGTTGTAAAACCATCTAAAGGTCTTCACTGATCCACTGTCAAGCAGTGTTAGTGTACAAATGCAGATAATCCATCACTATGGTTTCCCTTTCCAGGAGTGGTCATTCAACAAAAATGGCTCCATGAGTAAGGTGTAGAATACTCTGGGCTCTTTTAAAGAACCCCACGGTAACATTTGCAGGTTTCTTATATATTAGTTAATGCAAGAGTTCACCATCAGGCAAACACTGAACAAGAACGGTGTGTATGGAATGACAGCAAGGAGAAATTATTTTGCTGGTTTCCAATTTTTTTAACATTTCTTGGATGAGCCAGAAGATTACGGAAAAAAAATCCTTGGCAAAATGAATCTTTCTGGCTTAAATGAGAGATGTTATGTTTGACAAAACAGAACACTGCATTCCAGCATAGAAACCTCATCCCAGCTTTGAAACATGGTGGTGACAGTATCATGGTTTGCGGCTGTTGTACTGCTTTTGGACCAGAACAGCTTGCCATCATTTCATGAAGCAACAATTCTGAATTCTATGAAGAATTCTAAAGGAGAACGTTGGGGCATCCATCTGTGACCAGAACCTCAACAGAAGTGGGGTCCTACAGAAAGACAATGACCCTAAAAACAAGAGTAAGTCTTCAAGGAACAGTAAAGGCAGAGGACATGTGGCATTTTGTGGTGGCTTCAGAATTCAATCCAAAACAAATGTTGAAAAAGAACCTAAGGTGTGGCGCTCATGCAAGAAAGCCCACCAACATAAGAGAGTTGAAGCTGTTCTGTTAGGAGGAAAGAGCCAAGATTCCTCTGAGTCAATGGGCATGGCTGATCAACAATTATACGAACTGTTTGGTTAAAATGATTGTCCTCAAGGGGACCACACCAGTTCCTGAGCTCACATACTTTTGCCAACAAAGACATTTAATGTTAGATTACTTAGTTCATTTGCAGCATGTATCGTAACAGCATGAATCCTAACAAAAATAAAAAAGAGAGCTCAAATCACTCATGGTTTGAAAAAGCTTTGCAGACTACCGGTATATTTTAGGATCGATTTAAAGTTCTGCTACTAGTTTTTCAAGTTCTATATGACCTTACACCACCTGCTTACCTCACAGAACGTCTCTCTGCCTATGGTCCAACACGGGATCTTAGATCTGCTGAAACAATCCATCTACAAATACCTTCTGTGGAGAGGCCTCTATCAGTTATTCTGCTTCTGAACTAAGAAACTCAATTCCATCTTTTATTAGAAAGAGTCACAATTAGTGCAAGCTTAAGCTCAGTGCATGCTTTTAAGAAACATCTTAAACATATCTCCTGAATTAAATTTCCATGTATTTTCAGCATTAATTATTAGTTCTATCTGTCTTAATGACGTATATGATGTTAAATTAATACTCTACTCTAATACTTTTACCACTCATCTATAAAGCACTTTAAGCTACTAAAGGTATAAAACACTCTATAAATGAAAATTACTTTTGTAATAAATAAGTAGTTTTTCACTCATTTATTACATTAGTAATCTTCATTATTAGAGATTATATATTTGTGTTATTTGTTCTCTATATCTATTGTTATGACCTAAATGGAGACTGGCACATACTCAGGTCACATTTATGATAGAGGGTTCACAAACTTTCGAGCACCACATTTGCAGAAAATAAGGGCATTAGTAAGATAGCACAATGGCACAACTGAATAAAATTTATTTAGCTCATTGTAGTGGCTCGACGCTAGTTCTAGAAGTATGAACGTCACCTCTGCAGCACCTCTGTTGTCACCTCTGACACAATCACAAATTATGCCATCAAATAATCTAAGGTATTTAAGGACAAAGTATGTACTTGTATCTTACATCTAATCAAGATCTAACACTTCTCACAACTTAAAGCTTGATTTAATATATTCAATCTAGTGAAATGGTCTTATTCCTTGGCAGTAAGTCCTTGCTTTAAGTTTTTTTTTTTTACCTCCTGAGACCCGGACTAGCTATTTGTGATTAGTAGGACCTAACAAGTGTAAAAACTAATTGTTGTTTTTGTACAGGAAGTTGTTTTGGCAAAAAGCTATGTCCTCATAGGCCAAAGGGTCAACGTTTTAAAAAGTATCATGGTTCGAGAGAGGCAGAAATGTAATGTCCTCATATGTGGACGCAGGGGTCTCAGGACGTTAAACAGTTTGCAGAGATTATTTATTTATTTTGCAGTGTTCCATTCCTTGTATAAAACAACTTTACAAAGTAAAGACCAATTAATAACCTTGAACATTCTTTTGCCACTAAAAATGTAGTTCACCAAATACATATATGCACCAAAGTGAAATGATACAGGTAGTGTGAAAAAAGCTCATCATATATAACAACAGGTTCTTCATCAGATAGCATATCCTGCCGTTTTAATACTTTCAGCTATACTTCAGCAGAGCACCAGCACTAGCTGTATGATATTCTACCATTTACAATAATGAACATATTGAGCAGTGGATTAAATTGTAAAGCAAAGGGGGGAATGTGCTTAAGAAGTACGCTTTACACCATTACTTATCTAATAAGCTGTAGGAGGCAGCAGCCATTAGCACTGGTGCAGGAGCTAGCGTTCACCTCTCTCACTCTCCGAGGGGAGGACGAGCTAATCTGGCATGTACGAATATGCAAATATGAGCGGTTACTGTCTGGCTGCTGCTTAATTCCCCATTATTCTCTAGATAGAAGTCCAATCAAGTTGACTTTGAAATGGATTGTGGGTGATTAGGCAGGATTGCTGGGTGGGTTGTCTAAGGCATGGGGGCCCTCTCTCTCTCTCTTTCTCTCTGTCTCATACCAGCAGCTGCCTGAAGAGTCAGCCAGCGCTGATCCAGGTAATTAATTCTCAGACAAGCATCGCTGATTTGCTAAATCAGTAAGAATGGCACGCGCTGAACAAAAGAGAAACAAGTGGGAGAGATGTTTGGACACATGCGCTCAAACACGTCAGTCACCGGGCCTTCACAACTGACCCCTACCACTAGCACCTTGTTCAGCCCAGTGAGAAGAACATACAGGTAACTTACTCACCCTCTACCACATGTACTGCTCTACTAACATGGCTAAGACCAAAGAGCTGTCCAAAGACACCAGAGACAAAACTGTTGACCTTCAAAGGGCTGGAAAGGGCTGCAGGGCAATTGCCAAGCAACTTGGTGAAAAAAGATAAACTGTTGGAGCAATTATTAGAAAATGGAAGAAGCTAAACATAACTGTCAATCTCCCTCGGACTGGGGCTCCACGCAAGATCTCACCTCGTGGCGTATCAATGAACCTAAGAAAGGTGAGGAATCAGCCCAGAACTACACGGGAGGAGCTGGTCAATGACCTGAAGAGAGCTGGCAAGATGAAAATTTCAGAACCCTCCATGATTTCTAAGTGGGAGTACTTGCAAAGTCGCAGGGTGTTCAAATACTTATTTTCCTCATTGTATATATATGTATGTATATATATATATATATATATATATATATATATATATATATATATATATATATATATATATATATATATATATATATATATAACAGCAAACTATCACCTATGTCCCATGCCTATAGGTAAACAGGAACAGTACTTTGGTGCATGGATCACTGTTTTTAAAATTATTACTTTGTGAACTTTGTAACTCTGTAGCTATAATTCTGGCACCAATAGCCTAATTGTTAGTGGCTAAAGTATAAAGTGTTGCTGTTACTGTAAGTATTTACTGTATTTTTATCTTTACAAAAAAGAAGCATATTTGACTAATTTATATTATATTTTATATTTATATTTATTATATTACATATATATGTGTATATATTTTATTTTATTTTTTTTTAGCAGTAGTAATAGTAAAATGGTGGTAGTCGAATGTAGTAGAATGCTCATTTATTGACAAAAAGTTGCTGGTGTGAAATCTAAGACACTGCAAGTAAGATGTTATTTAGCCACTCTGCAAATTAAATAAGGTTTTTTGTATCCTGTGCAGTGGGCACATTCATGATACAAATGCCACGCCGCCCACGGTGGTCGGTAAAAACAACATCATTTGTCCTTTACATTGCATGGCCTTTATGTTGTATGACCATTATAAATGCACCAATAAAAATGCTCCACATTCCTGAAGTCTTGTTACATTACATACTAACGACTCACAGACTTAAGGATAAAGTTTTTATTTAAAATGATTTTTTTTTGTTATGAGATTGATACTAAGTATTCAAAAACTCGGAAAACTGGACAGGTAGTAGATCAACTGTACATGCTGAACTTTGGACCTAGCGGGACTCTATTTAATCATGTTTGTCTCTGCTATTTGATTGTTTAGCAAGAGACAAGACAAAGCGCTATGCAGTTTTATATAACCATATATTGAGATGCATTGTGGAGACCACATTGTCTATATGAACTGATATTTATTACAGTTAGTTTTATGCACAGCCGCTACACCGTTCATATATTAAAAAGTATAATTCATTTTTTATTCCATGTACAATTCTGTGAGCGAAAACACTGTGAACGATGATATGACCAGTGTTTCTGATTCATGTTCTTGCCAAGGTGAGTTTTATTGATTATGAGACAGAAAACGATTTAACAACAGCGGCCCTCTGACGTTTTATGAGATCATTTATTATTTTGTTCTATTTTCCTAGGAATGGTTAGGATAATGCGTGACACATGATACCAATATGTCAGTCAGATCTCGGCGGGTTTGGAAAGAAGCAGGTACTGACAGTACACCAACATGACCCACATTTTAGAAGCCGCAGAACCGCTCCACTGAACACCCTAATGAACTTTGCAGAGATGGCCAGGCATTTGCAGTTCTCGTGCAGTATTATGTGTTGACACGGTGTGAACTAAAGTCTTCCCTGGGGCTCTTATACAGCACCGGTTCCCTAACCTAATGACAGAACCAGAGTAATGACAGAAGCGCATTCAGGAGCTCTCCCAAAATAACACTGGCCTTATCAGCAACATCGGCTTTCGTATAGGCCCCTCTATAGGAGTGCCCCTGAAGTGCTGCTAAGTGTAATGGAGAGTGGTGTGTAAGTGCTCCCAGCTGCTGGAGGTGTCCTGTGGATGCTTTCTGGCTCACTAGCATGAAGTCGAGACCAATAGAGTTTCTCTGACTTCTGGCTTGATTAACTGGTTCTCATCTCTCTTGGATGCTGTTAGCATTCTGCACTGGGCCAACATGGCGCAGGGCATCTGCTTTCCAAAAGCTCAGACTGGTGTTGACAAAATTAGGGCTGATATTATTTCCCTGAGCTGACTTGAGGTCGAAATGGCCACGATGTTCATCTGTTACCACAACTGGGAATTCTCTTGCTGCATCGTAGTTTGTGTAATAATCTTAATAGTTCAAGTAGTACTATTTGGCACTAATGCAACATAACAAAATATGATTCACACTTTGTATTCCTTATATTTGTGTTTGTGTTTTCCCGTGTAAGTACGCTGTTTCAGCACAGAGACCATTTTACATCGTTTTGTTTGTTTAGCGCTTTGGTTTGTTTGTAAATTCATTTTGATGTTTGCCACCGGCTGAAGAGTTTGACTTAGGTAGCAACTGAGAGTGAATTCTAGCTTAGTTTTTTTGGCTAGCTGCTTAAGCAATGCCTAGGCCAGGTGCTCACGAGACGCAAAAGCTATGATACTGTTTGGGCCGTCCACTTGAGTGACACAATACTGCAGCTCCGTGGCTGCCTGATTGGCAGGTTGAGTGATGCTACATAACAGCTGCGATGCTTCTTGAGCTGGTTGCTTGGGCTTCATCACAGCTACAAGTGATGTTACAATGTAGCTATGAGGTTGCCTAGATTGGCCACTTGAGCGATGCTACACCCACCGCAGCTTTGTGACTGCTTGAGCCGGCAATGCTAACCGATGCTTCCAGACAGGTGTACTGTGTGATAAAATTAAGCAATTAACATCCTACCATGCCCTGTGGCATGTATAAATATGCTGAGTAGACTCAGTTGACCTAGATTTTGGATAAAGATGCTAAGAAAAAAATAATATCAGTTGAAAAAGGTTAATTACTGAGGCCAGGATGGCAAGAACTTTATTAGAGTGCCTAACTGGCTAATATTTCAACAGAACAGTGAGTGCAGCGATATTTGTATTTAGATCTATGACATAAATATAAAAACATGTTTGGCAAAGTCAGCAGAGTCAGTTGTCTTGGTTGGTAAATTAAAAATTGCTTCCTGCTTCCATAATTTTGGCCTGTAGAATATGTTGCATGACTCGGGTAGGAAAACTTTAGGAAGAAGACACTTGCCAAGGTCCCAGACGGACTGAATGCAATGTAATCCAAGATTCACTTAATCACTCTCACAGACAAACAGTCCTCTGTCATCATGGCAGAGGAAGGGAAAAAAAAGGAAAGAGTGTTTGGATGGGGAGGCAGCTACTACAGTACAGGATGAACTCAGCTCTGGAAAAGAAAAGCTATCACAGCAATAAAGCGATATGGAGGTTAATTATGGATGAGTATGTAGTTTAGGACTCAGGTAGTCAGAACATCAGCTGTCCCAGGTGACCTGAAAGAGGAACAAACGAGTGAGCATGCCTGCTACAGCAACACTGAGACTCTGTTCTTTTGGAGGGACACTCTCACAGACATGCAAACCACTTACACCCACACATAATACTGTATATGGTAGTCATGCTTGCTCTGCATTATGTGTCTACAACAACTTTACAAAATGCGAAGGACCATACATTTCTACTCATACTAGCCTAAGGCTACAGTGCCGTCTAAAGGCCTTAGCTCCCAAGTCAACATTGAAAAGCTAACACCACTGAAGTGCACTGTTTAGTGTGCATGCTGTACATGCTGAATTAAAGGGGGTGTCGTGGCCTTGCTACCTTATGTTACATCCATAGACGAAGAGCAGGCTTGATATCCATCAGAAAATGTTGATGAGCAGACCACGTCACCCCCTACTGTGAGCTCCGGAATAGCATTGGAATGGTTTAGAAATTTCACACTCAGTTTGTTCTACTTTTGCACCCACATTTAGCCCAAAACTGTTTTGTGGTTCTCCCCAGACATTCTTATTATGAGATTGAGACTGGCCTGTTGAGACTAAAACTAAAGCAGATGTCCAACACAAACAACTTCTCATCCCAGGAAATGGCAGTAGTTTCTATTTTTAGGTCTCATTGAGCAATGAAAACCAGAAGACTCAGTATTAAGAAAAAATCAACTAGCCTTGTAGCTTGACCATTTCCATTTCTTTTCTTGTATGGCTGAATAGCCCGTCAGAGACCTCTTTCTTGCTACTAACCACTGATTCAGAATGTTAAATAGGCTAAATATAACCAGGACCAACCAGTGCGGTAAATGTCTGTGAGATGGTTGGTGTCACGTCCTGTCTTGTCTTTTGCCTCCCGTTTGCCTCTGTTTTATCTGGTTTTCTGTTTCTTGTCTCTTCCATGTGGCTTTTAATGTCCTTTTCCATGTGCTTCTGTTTGTTTTGGTTTTTGCTTCTCCTGTCTCCACACTTTTGTCAGTCCCCTCACCTGCCCTTAGTTTGTAGCTCTGCCCCTTCCCAGGCTTTCCTTGTTAGGTCTTGTTCATTTGTACAGTCTGCATTTCCCTTTGTTCTTGCTTGGAGTTTCGGCTCTGTCAGTTGTTTTTGTACCTGTGTTCCTTGGTAGTGTTTTGTTTCTTATTTTTCCCAGTGTCTTTAGTCTTTGTTTTTCTCTTATTAGTTTTCCATTAAAAAACTTGCACTTGCATCCTGTCTCCTCATCGTGTCCGATGTTACAGTTGGCCACAAACACTCAGCCTGGTGACAGCCTGGTGATGCCTGGTTGACCTGTGACCTCATACAAAGCAAAAAGTGTGAACACATTGTTGTATTGTTTGCCACAATGCTATCCTAATCATTTTGAAGCAGTGCATTGAATGCAGCTTTACTAACAGTGCTGTGATTGGTCGGCAAGATTAAAACATGTACTGTATTTGATGACTGGATGGCAAGATGAAAACATACTGTATTTTGGAGAAGACTGTGGTCAGTTACATTAACCTGACATTGCTTAAGTCAGCAGTGCACACTAACTCACAGCCTCCTATGAAAAGGTGTGTATGCATACAGAAACCAGCTAGCTGGACAAACAGTTGAGTCATAACATTTGACAAACCATAGCCTAAAAACTACAAAAAGTTACGCTGAAGAAATGTTCACATGCCTTGACATGCTTCACATGCTTTAATAAAAAAGTAAAATATTTCTCTTTCAAGTGTAGTGGAATCTTAGTCATACATACATTCCAAAAACACAATTCTTAAGTAAGCACAGACACTCAAATTACTCTGCATAAATAGATGTACTTTGCAACTGCTCCAAGCCTGGCTATGATGCTAATAAAAATGATAGCTACCTGTTGTGGCATTGTGCCAACATGCATGCCTAAATCGTCACACGCTTCAATCACTGACCCATGCGCTAGGTACTTGCTGAAATTAATGTGGAAAAGATCTGACATTAAGTTTCAGTATTTCTGCACACATAAAGGCGACTTCACACCTCTTTGTTTTGTGCAAACCAATCAAAGCTTTTCTTTAGTAGGGGGCAAGTGTAAACTCTCCAACTGTACACAGGTACACACTAAGCAAATAAACTGTGGTTCCAGAGGTTACTGCTCTGTCTATGTAACATTTGATCCCATGCAAAGTTATCGTTTTTGTAATATGAGCTGCTGCAGACAAGCATTAAGGAAAAACATTATGTCACATACAACCCATTTGATAAGTACGCTTTGATAAGGCCAGGCCATTTCAAAATGATGCGTAATTAAACCACTCACGGTCACGGGAGGTGCTGAAGACTATTCCAGTATTTATTGAACAGACTGCAGGAAACACCCTGGACAAGCCACCAATCCATCACAGAGTAGTCACACAGACTCACACCTAGGGGCAGTTTAACATTTCCAATTCACCTGACACTATATCTTTGGTTTGTGGGGGGAAACCTGCAAACTCTATGCTGCCATTAATGAAACTGATCAAGTTTATTTTTATTACTTTGATTGTGGTACATGCAGACATTGGAAATCTTTATCTTAATGCAACACAATGAGTCTGATAATACTGAAGTATAAAAGCAATTAATGGAACCCAGGTTTTGTACCATGATGGTTTGGGGAAAATGGAGCAACAAAGGGGAACAAAATATTTTATTTGATTACATTAATTGAAAATATCCAAGTTGATATCCATTCTGTTGGTGCAGTGACCACCAGGGGCCATGCAGAAAGAGGTCATAAACGAGGTGAGCATCTGCAGTGGAGTGAAGTAATATACTGTGAATTTTTATTGGAAAACACCAGTTGCAACCACTGAAAATGTGAGCTCTATTTTCTCCAGGAACTTTTATATGGGCAGCAGTGACTGTTTATGTGGTTACGCAGCAGACCAGCAGCCAAGAAAAGCCACATTTGTTTCCAGCCACTCTGCTCTAGCATCATTGCACAGTAGCTCTTTCCTCTGCTCCTTCAGGGCAGAAGGGCACTGCGCAGACGCCTCTATGTTGACTCCCACTATCTGTTCTTTTTATAAGACGACAAACAATGACTTCATCCGATGGCTGCCCGCTTTGCTTACTTTCAGCGGCAGGCAGGTGGCAGCTGTGTGGCGATGGTGTGGAGTGTGCCGGTGGCACTTTTAAACACCGGCCTGGCCACATTTAAGCAGCTGGCTTCCCATTCAGAGCATGCAAATGAGGGTCGAGATGGCCAGGGTCGGTGACATATGCTTAGCGGCTCTTCATTTGCTTGCTCGGCAAAAATTGTGGGCCGTGTTTACGTGTAGGTGTGTGTGCTGTTGCTAGTGTGAAAATATTAAGACACATGAGTAAATGTGATATTTAAGGCTTTTCGTCTGCACAGTTAACATGTAGTTGTTCCGAATAAACAGTAAATTGCTTAATAAAGGTTAATCTGGGAGTGAAATTTAGCAGAAAATGTGTCCTATGGATCCTTTAAAGCATATTTTATACATATTTCTATGTGTATACATATTTTTTTCATGTTAAACTAAACTATATGTGTTCTGATGTGGTTTCCTCTCACTCGCTACTCCTTCACAGTGCTGCCATCAGTCAGAGTTCCTTATGTGTGAAAAGCATCACTGGGAGTGAACCCCAACAAAAAAGCTGTTCCTCTGATTCTAGGTATCTAGGAGTCAAGAGTTAACTAGAAAGCTGTGGAATCAGTTCCACACAGAACACAGAGAGGTTATATTTGCCAGCATGTGTACAGAAAGTAAGAGATTCATCCTTTGGCCGGCTTGCCTGAAAATGCCAGCCCTGTTACACACATGTAACTGGATTGTTTGTACTTTGGACGAAGTGGAAAACAAAGCAATCCATTCTGAGCGTATTAAATTGCTCTCTGATGTTTATATAGAAGGCAACTTTGGTTAGTTTAGTGAGTGCTTTTACATGCCCGTTTACACCCTGAGATTTGGCAATAAAATGAGCTGTTTTCCATTTTTGGGTGAGCTCATGATAAATGAGATGAGCTCTGCTTTCATGTGTTAGCTTAAAGCGAGGCACCATGATAATCACACAGAAGCGACATGCCAAAATAGACACAGACAGGAAATAAAATTAGTATGAATTGCTGAGTGATGCCTGCGTGATATTGTCCAAGTCTTGGGAAACTTAACTGGAGCGAAATCTTCGGCTCCAACTAACATTTTGGAATTAAAGCTTTCCAGGATTTGTTGAAGATGTGGGCACTGCAGTTGCGTTGGGTTCCTATTCGGCAGCTTGTTTTGCTAGATTTCTGATCCACCCTAAATGGTGCCGCAGTTCAATTCTGGTGAATGTAGAAGCTGTAGCATTTAAGGTGAAATGGAACATTTGATTAAGAAGCTGGTGGACAGGAAGCCAATTTCAGCCTTGTTTAAAGATAAACATTAACCACTGCCTGCTGACAGTTTGGTTTTCTTGGGAAGGGTATGAATAGTGCTGACATCCCCTTCACAGCCTGACACAATAGATATTTCCACATAGTCTGCTGTTTTTGTTGCCGTTGCTCTGTCATTATAATTTGTTGTACATTTTGGAGGATGATATGTTGAAAGAATGGTCTTAACAAGCACTAAGGGAGTAAGATTATTTTGTTTGTATTAAGGATAATTACCCTAATCAGTCCCACTCAGGCCTGTTGCAGGCATACTTCCACGGTATTGCCTGAGGATGTGCTGGGGTGCCTTCCAGACACAGCACAGGTGTTGCACAAGTATTAAATGAATATGGGTATTTTGTCTATTAAAAATAGATAAATCTATGAAGGACAACACAAATAAAAACTGATTGCCAATTGGCACTACACCAATAAAAAGAAATAGATAAAGAATGAAAGAAACTTAAATGAAATGCTATTTAAATAAAAACATTGATGTTTTACTTGTTTTTTACTGGTACCAAACAAAATTCAACCTAACCAGTGTGTTGTGCTGCATCACACTGAAGGTAAACAAAAGTACCGTGGTCTTTTACAGATCATAACTAGACTGCTTGCTTATTCATTTGAGAAAATTGCTGATGTGTGTCAACAAGAGGACCCAAATATTCGTTCTCCCAATCTCTCAGAAGATACTTATTTTAAAAACAATAAATTATTGTCTTTGCTATTAACACTACTAAAACACTATCCAAAAATAATATTAGCCAACTAATAAAGACAGATGTTACTGCCCAGAGAAATAGTTGATACAATTTTCATGGTTGGCCTAAGAATTTTGCAAGCGTCAAGCAGGCTGAGGAGGGCTACATATTGGGATGCTAATGCAGTAGTATATGGGCTGATAGCTAAGGTGGTGGGGGAGAGGGAGGTGAGGGTGGGCATCTGACAGGGACATCAGTTTTCTCAGACATTAACTTCCCCACCCACCCCCCGTACCTGAGAGAGTGGAATAATCATGCGCCGAGGCCATGCACCATGAAATGGAAGTGCAGCAAGGATCTGGAGGAGCGGACACACCAGCGCTGTCCAAGGAAATGAGAGCCATTTTTTTAAAAGCCATGGACGGCTCTGATGTGTGTGCAGCCATATGTGTGTGTGTAAGAGAGTGAAAGGGGGTGGGATCCGTGTCTGGGTCAGAATGCAAACCTCTGATGGCATGCCACTCACTCATGTTATTTCAGAGAAGTCCTGCGTCCTGGACGCTTGGTGAAAAGCACACCTGTTCAGAGTGGAGTGGCTGATGGATGCTGAAGCCTCGACATGTCCCAGTGCTCCCGTTTTTCCTTACTGCTCTCGCAGAAGCAGGTGGGTGTCCTCAGTACTCTAAGTTTAACAACAGTCTGTCTCACTTCTTCAGAATCCCAATCGCTCAGCAGGGATGGAGAAAAAGCAGCAAAGACTTGCTTTAACCTCTTAGATCAGTGCTTTGCAAGTATTCGTGCCATGCCTGTGGAATCTGGTCACAAATGAATGCATACACTTTTATTAGGTTGCATTTTATTAACCTGATATGACTGCAGTCCATCACACCGACCGCATATATTATATGGCAATGGCTGTAGAGCGTTTAAATGGGACCTAGCATGCTTGTTTTGAATGTTCATATGTGTTATTTTTGGGGTCTACTAGAACAGATTTACATGCTTCATATACTGTACATCTGTAGCTGAAACCATGGGCCCTTAGGCTCACCTCTCAATGAGATTGGAGCAGGACGTTTCAGAGTGGAAAGTTCCTTACTGTTTTAACTCTTTGTTTGTTGTGTGAGAGTTCGTCAAGCTTGCTGGTAGGCGGGTGATACATATTGTGTTATGAGATGATGTCTCCTTGTAACAGAGAAAACGGCTGGAATATTGGAATGCTTCAGGCAGTTGAAGATGTGCAAACAGCTGTACACACCAAAGAAACAAGGAACAAAAATAAAAAAATACCAGCTCTCCTATGGTAAATGACACATGTCAACATTTTTCTACAAGCGACTAATGACTAGTTGTTGCAACTCTAGTGCAGTATCATGACAACGAACAAGTATAGCTAATGTATAGCTAATTTTAAAGTAAATCAGTTTATAAATCTAATACGTCCTCAGCAATGAAAAGCAAGATATGCATTCTAATATAAGAAAAAAGACATGGCCGATGTCGGCTTACAACTGTACACTCATTAAAACTCTATGTTTGAGGATTATGGTTGAAAATGCTCGGCAAATACTCGATGTCTACAAATGTTTAGCGTGTGATTTTAGTTAAACCTTGTCTGGAACACAGGTAATCAGTATTCTGTACTACTGTTCTGTACTACTCCTGTATGTCAAATGTAGTAACAGAGTAAATCATTTATTTACAGATAAGCTCAGATGTGCAATGTTTCTAGCAGGTTTTTCAACACAATGTCTACAGCTGCTTGTCCACTTTTGCGTAAATAGCGGTACATGGCAAAGAGGGTCTTTCAAAATGAACAGCAGGTTTACAGTTTTACACACAATGCTAATACATAAGACATGTAACATGTAACCAAGGTCTCATATGGGTCACTGAAAAACACTGAGACAAGTGGATTTTAGAAAACAAAAGTGGTCATTTATTTCTGAAAAGACACTGAACAGTAGTATGTTAAAATTAAATCGAACATTAATTATTCAAAAACAAAAGCAGGAACAATTCAAAGTAAACAGTTTGATTATTACCTCAGACTGTGTTAATAGCCAATAAAAGGGCAAGGAGGCATTGGCTCCACCCCTTTTTACCCTTTTTATTTATTTGATTTATTTTACAAAAGGTGATATTTTGATTAAGTCGGGAGAATTGTTTCATATTTGTTTATACTTTATTTTCTTCAATACAAATTATTGCGTTTATTGCATCCCTGGTCTCGACTCTTTCATGTCTTTTGCTCCATGAGCGAACCTAACTGGTCCATTGGTTAAATAAACTGTATTTGTGTTAAGGTAGTTCACCACACACGTGTTACAAACAGCTCTGATGTCTATTTTATTATGTGATCCAGATGACATGAAAATTGCTTCAGATTCAGGAAGATGGCTACTCTATTCCTATGCCCTTGTTTAGGAACTCCTTTAAGGTATGTTGCCTTTTTATTCATTAGCAACTACCTTATTTTTTCAGCCGGGTCTGCAATAGCCAAATAGTCACTCAGCTGCAAGATCTGCCTCTGTGTTAGGGACTTGCTGTGGCCTCAGGATGCTGGGACAGTGCAAGGGTGGCTGTTCTTATTAGCTGTATTGATCCCTTGCTGTCTGTCAGACACAGCTGGTCATGTCTGCCACCTCAGTGCCAGTTGAGAGCTGTAAGGAGCCTGCTTTACACCCATGATGAGCACCACTGAAGTCACACTGCAGATGGATCGATTCACAGGTGAGATGGCCTCCACCACAATGTATAAAACTACCATTTTTTTTACTGCCCTTGCTGTACATTACTGTGTCTCAAAGGAGCAGTTCTAGGATGTTTTATAGGGTGGCAGAGGAGGATATAAAGCCAATTACAGTACTGCTGCTATATACTGCTAAAAAGAGCCAGAAAATCCAAGTATATAAGAGTCAGTAAATATGATATGATGATATTAAGTAATTTATATTAATATAAGACATTAATCTTATCATCAGAAAGAGGAACTGAGTAAAGCGCTTGAACATTTTTGTGAATCTCAGTTGACCTAACCAAAGTGAAGGTGTTATTTATGTATTCATTCATTCATTCATTCATTTATTTAGTGATGTTTTTACCTTAGACAAACTCTATAAACCTAAGTTCATAACTCAATCAGAGGTGAAGTTTGCAGCTGAAACTAACTAATATTATCAACAGAATGTGAAGAAATTATCCCCTTTGATGTTATGTCTAAGGCTCTTATGTATAGTTAAGCATTAGCATGCTTAATTAAGTTAGCATGCTTAATTAAGTTAACATGCTAACCAGCTAGCCCCATCCTGTTTTGTTATAACAATATACTTCAAGAGTCGATAGTGAGTCACTGTAGTGTCCAATCCAACATGATAGAATGAAGGAGTAGCACTGCCCCAACAGGGCATTCTAATCTCATAGCCAATGAGGTGGTCACTGAAATGAACAATAAACTTAATTGCTGAAGCTCTTGGCAAGTGAATATTATTATTAGTCAAACAAAAAACAAAAATGAGAACCAAGAGTTAACATGGACGTTGCTTTCCAACACTCAAGGCAGCTAACTATGGTGAGTAAAGGGATAAAGTTTGATGCTGTGCAATGTTTCTTCTGCACTGGTAAGTAAACAATGCTAACACTGAGGCTGAGGAACTGTGCAATGTATGATATGGGTGGACACCAAAGCTTTCTTGTCATATGCTGCCCTCTATTTATTTGGACTGTGAATTTGACAGGTTGCATCGTCGTATACTGTAACTTGTTCTTTTAAGGTCTAAATTGAGTCTACAACTAAAAGAAATGTTGATTTGCCTCCTTACTGGATCCTCCAGTAAACGTGTCACTTATACAATGCTACCTGTTCTGTTTGACTGCAAAATCAAAACAGCATGTTTAATGGTGGGCTGGCGAAAAATATTCGATAGCATGGGTAGTTGCACAAGTGTATTGCAATACTATAGCTGTGTGAAGAACACCGCAACATGAGTTTTGATGCATGAGTTTTGATGTATGAGCAGATTGAAGGTACTTCCCTAAATGTCTCCAGGTGACCATGTAACTGATTGTAACTTCTGAACTGACAATGGATCATCCCTCCAAGCCTGACCCCGACAGCCTTGTGCTGTCACTTGTGTGATGTTAGCTAAATACGATGACACCTACGAGACGTTTCTTGCTTAATACTGCACTGGCTAAGAAAGTAGTTGGACACCTAGCCGGTATTGTGGAGTGAGTGATGGTTGAGGGATTTTGCTGCCTACTGACTGACAAATTGCTGAAATGGAACGTAAGCTAGTTTGATTCAAGGTAGTTCCTACTAAGGGAACTGACTAAACAAGAGCCATTCTCTGCACTGTATTGTATGTATGACAGCCATAATCAAGCATGTTACAATAATGTTGTATATGTGATGTGGTTCACAGTATACTTATAAATATTAGCGTTCAGTGTGTCAGTATGATATAGCATGATTCATCCACACTGTATAGATTCACACTGAGGCTTTATATGATTGTTGTATGTCTGGGGACACCAGATGTAAATGAGATTTTTGGCTAAACCTGGCACATTTCCTGCATGTAATAAGGATGTTAAGCAAATAACAAACAAACAAACAAATAAATAAATAAAATAAATGCAGAAATAAATTTGCTTTGTGTTACTTTGGGTGTTTCTCAATATGCAGACCCCGCATATGGAGTGTTTCTGAAACTTCTTGCCAGTCACCAAACTTCTTGCCAAGCACAGGCCATCGCCTTTCAGTCTTTAATAATATAAGAGAAGGATTTCATCGTTTCTGCTTGATAACCAGAGCCTCCTCTTTACTAAAACCAGAGCCTTTTCCTATGCTAGTTTGCAAATTGGGTCTGTTTCTCATTTTATTAAAAGCACATTTAAAGGCAGCTTTTACTTAAAATAACTGAACAATAACTGCTGTTTGCATTTATAGATCTGACCCGGTCCTCAACAATCACAAGGATGGATGTGATGCAAGAAGGTGTTTGAAGTTGGAGAGTGCTGAAATTTTAAGCAACATGCAAGTCAGCCTGCATGATTTGTCTCTTTGCTTTAAATTTTTATGTTAATAAATGTCAAACAGAATGTATCATAGTGTGCTATAATGAGGTGAGAGTTGACAATATATGCATTTACCTGACACATCAAACATGTTGTGGACTGACTTTTTGCAAATTACCTGTGTGGTGACCAATCAAATTGATAACTGGATATGTCAAGTCCACAGCCACATGGTAAAACAAGAACACGTGGATGGTTACTAAATGTGTATAGATATTATTATTTATTATTATTATTATTAGCAGTGGATGCTAAATGTACTTCTTCTGTCTCTGTAAAGATGTCACAGCGAAACTTTTCAGTTTGTTCTCATTGGTCAGTTACCAATCAATTAGGGCATGAACAGCATTGTACAGGTTTCTAACACTTTTTGGTGTTTACTGAATATGTAAAGATAACATATGAAACCTCTTAGTCTCTCTGATGAATTTATTGATGTTTCAGTTCACACTAGCTATGGTCAACCTTCCAACCTGTCTTGGATAGAGATCCATATAGATGAAGTCATATCACACACTTTAAGTTATATTCAGAGGACACGACTTATTGGTGTGGTAGTTGCAGAGCAGCTCCTGTGCTGTAGGTATGATGTGCGGAAGCTGCTGTTGTTCTCTGATACAGTGGGTAAAATGTGTAATTGTGATTTCATTGAAATGTCCATGGGTTTATCCTGCTCTAAAAGTGTTTATTTAGAAAAGAAAGGGAGAAAAAAATATTCTTACCTATTCTTGGTTACTGATAGAAGTTAGAATAGATTTTGAACAGAGTATTGACACTTTTTTTTGAGCATCTTCACTTTTTTTTCCTATTGGCCGTCTAGAAAACATTGCAAGGCAAGGTGACATCTTGTCTGACTTGAATTTATAATGCAACTAAATTAGTTACAATTTATTTAAATTTTAACACTCCTGAATAAATGAATTGTTGTTCAGGCTACATTTATATTAAACGTTTAGCAAATTATATGAAAACTTGAGTATTTATATTATTCAGACCAGTCTTACAAGCAAAGTTTCCAGGTATATGGGGACCTGGAACACTTCCAGGTATTTAGCTGTTCTGCTTGTGTTTCACTCTGCTTTGGAGTGAGCTGTAATGAATAAAAATGATGTTGAGAAAGTTCACCAGAATGAAGACTGAGATGCTGCCTTGATCACAGCCATGCAATGTGTTTGTGTGTTGAAGGGGACTCCACGTTGGACAAGGACAATTCAACGAGGGATGACGGGCCAAGTCAACACAAGTACTAGCAAGCAAAGCTCAGCACTATAGCTCCTAAACGCGCTCTCCTGGCATTTTCTGCCACACGTCCCACTTATACAGCCCAATCATCTGGCCCTCTATCTGATGTTTGCAAGCAACTGCGACTTACTAAATCCATGCTAAATTACAGAGTTATATGGAAATGTGCAGCTGTGTGCTACTGCTTGGTTACGCCTGCTAAAACGCCCCTGCTTAATATTCCAACATCTTGATAAACAAAGAAGAAAACAAGCGCTGCTACAGGAACAGCATCCTGCGGAGTGGCCTCGTTTAGAGCCGCCGTATGCCTCGCGGCAGTTGAACATGCTGAAAAAAGGAATCGAACATGCTGGTGAGCTTAATGTGAATTGCAGGCGCATGCCTGCTAATGCACTTAGAGTGGGATGCTGCTTGTTGGAGCTCATTTGTCAATGTAGCATGCAGCTGGCCTAGCCAAAGAAGGGACCTGGCCCCCCTGACCTGGCCTTCAGCTAGTCCATCCCTCACACCAGAAACCAAGAAAACAGATTAGCTTGGGGCTCATAATCGCAAAGCATCTAAGATTAGGAGTGCTGACCTAAGATCAGTTTCGCCTCATGGGGGACCTTCTGGCTCATGATCAGCGCGAGATCAGGCCGAAATCTGATCCTGGATCAGGAGTGCCAGTATTGTGTTCTTTAACCCTATCTTACCTAACGTATCGTTGGTTTGCATTCACGGTGTTTCCTGTTGTCTTCTAACTCCTTAAAATCTGCCTACAATGTTGTTGGAATGTAACACAGTGTCTCTCCATGTGGAAGTGGGACCTTCAGTGTGCTCAAAGGACTTGTTATTAGTTTGTAAGGTTGTATTAGGTTAGGTTTCTAGGGTGATTATATTAATTTCCATCGGTTTGCCAGTTGGTAATTTGTGGCACTATACATTTTTGTCTCTGTTTGACGGTTAAACATTACTTTATGCAATAAATGTAGTAACTGTGGCATCATATAATTAAAGAAAACAGTATTATTGCCATTTATTGTTTATCTATGTAATATTGGTAAAATATTTTTTTGTTTTATTTTACATCATGTACATTTAACTCGCCACCATTAATGTATATTAAATAAAAATATTTTAATTAAAAAATCAATAAGAGAAAAGGAGTTGTTGGAATCAAATGAAGCTTTATATGGGTGACTGTAATTATGATATATGTAAGTGATTACAACATTAGAGTAAAAGTATATGTTTTTTGGGAAAAACTGTACCATTGAGAATAGGCTCCAATTCCCTGTTGGGTCACATCTAGCCTGGATACAAGATGAGATATGGCTGGTCATGGAGGCATACAGGTTCTGTATGGCATCCTGCAATACATTTGCCCACAAATATTGCAGCTGGGCCTGTAGATCCTAAACACTCATAGGATGGCAAAACTGGAGTCCGTACCAGACCCATAAATATAATTAGCAATAAACTTGATGACTGGGCAGGCGTTGGGCAGTGTTGCAATCTGGCAGAGACATTGCTGGAAAATCTTTGCTGTGTGTGGGCGAAGACTATCCTGTTAAAAAAATGCCAGTTGAAAACTCTGCCATGAGAGGCAACACATGTGGCCAGAGGATGTCCTGCACATATCCCTGAACAGTTAGCATCCCCTGTATCACTGAAAGGGCTGTCGTATGCAGTGGCTCTCCAGGCCATCACAACAGCAGTTGGGGAAGTGTGTCACTTCACAGCAAAGGCAGGATTGAAGCACACAGTGCAAGGCCTGCTAAGCATTTGGAGATGGTCCGAGCGGAGATAGGGTTGTGTGTAATGAAGGTGCCCCTTTGAATCTGGACGATGGATAAGGAAACTGTGTGGAGCTGCTTGTGCTTGTTGGTGGATCAGTTGATCCTCTCTACTGCTGTTCACCATCTGCCCTCATGTAACCAGATCACATCTACAATCATATACAGATCTGCCTATAAATGCATGCTGGAGTTTGCAGCAATGTGACATTTTTATATGGGTGTGTTATTTTTGGGCAATAAATGTATTCAAAGCAATTGATTGGGCAGTGACAATATTCATAACCATTTGATGTAGTAATTTTCTGAGGCAGATTTAATGGGAATTTAACTCTTCAGAAATGTGGTTCCTATCACCACTGCTGTGATCAATTCAAGTTTTTCTAGAGAAGAGAATTTTACATCAAAGCACTCTGAAAGACTCTATTTACATCTTACACTGAAAAATCTGTGTAATTCTTCTTGTAAAAGCAAAAACAGCTATATTTTTCCAATGGAATGTATTTTGCCAATGGTGTATGGGAAGAACCTCTGATGAAAACCGCAACATCCTCATGACAGTGTCAAGTTTTCCTGCTGACTGGGTAGAGTACTAATTTGCCCCTTTGGCCATGACAAAGGGCTGATGAGTGTGCGCCAGACGCGGTGCCATCAGAACACCATCAGGCCAGTGTTCAGTGAGAAATTACTCGTGGCTCGTCCTTGCGTTGCGTGTGTTGACTCTGTCACAGTGCCATGTTGGATGCCCTCCACCAGGGCTTTTGGTGGCCAGATGCTAGCAGTGAGATATAGGACCCTCACGCCGAGGTTTATGTCACATCCACATATCAAAGTGCTCATTGTACTGTGTCTCCACAAGGAGACAGAAAGCATCTACATCGGCTTAACTCAGACTCGGGCTCAGGGATGTTTGTCTTGGCTAGTCTGGGGCCGTTGGAGATGACGCTCAAACAGCTGCCAGCAGTGAACTTTTTCACTCAACTCTCAAAGGCCACTGACTATGCGAGCCACCTTGGCATGTTCGGCTCATGATTAATATTACAAATGTGCTCCGGAATCATCTGTGACTTGTACAACGACATGAGAACATCTCTCCATATTTTAGCTAATATAGCGCAGCAATTTTCTGTAATGCTCTCCAAGATGACGAAAGCTATGGCAGTGCTTAGAGCTCAATGAGAACCAGTAAGGTCAATTTAGTGCCACCACTAGACAGTTCTAAAACCATGGAATTACTTGCACTTCAGGGATTTAAAACCATGACATGGCATCTTATCTTGTATCTTCCAAAGCATGTTTTTATTCACTGTGTCCAATGCTGCGTACATACCAGCAACACAACACCTGTGACTGAAGCTCCTTTTCGGTGGCTGTCAACTTGAAAAGTAGCATTATCTGAGGTAACTGAGGGACATAATTATAAAAATGGCAAATTATAGAAACATATATGTCTGTTAAAATCGAGTGAGCATGTTCATGAATATTTATATTATTGTTGCTGCCTTCTGATACTCTCCACGTGACTTTTGATAAAGAACTGGGCAGAAGCATGAAATTTGTAATTTATTCCTAAATGTGTTTTTGTCAGGGCGCATCTCACATGCTCCTCTGTTGTCGCAACCCATTTCGATCTCTTTTCATCGCATTATTAGCGAAATGCAAAACTCACCCCTCTCTCTTATTCAGGCGTAGAGTTAAAATAAAAGCCATTTAAATGTAAACATGCAGGATGGCCATGCTAGCTGCACAACACTAATGGTTTCATAATTTCAGAATAATAGCTCAGCGTCAGCCGGAGATTGCCATTAGCCAACCGTGTGTGCCCGCATGAGGCTCTTCCACCACATGAGCTGTTTTCTTTGATTCAAGATTCAGGTGCTTATATTGTTGTAATGAAAATAAGAAAGTTTAGTGTCAGTTGCCATTTTTGGGAATAGAAAATGTATGATTACAGGTAAAACTACCAACCACATCCATCTGAAAACAATTCTTTAAGTTGTATGAGTTGTGAAGACGTTTTGTATCTACACTCATTGTTCATTTTATCAGCCCTACATACTTTATAGGAGCACTTTCTAGTTCTACAATTACAAACTGTAGCCCAACTGTTTCTCTGCATACTTTGTTAGCCCCCATTAACCTGTTCATCAATAGTCGAAGGGGGGTCACTTGGGTGGGGGATCATTCTTAGCCCTGCAGGGACACTGACATGGTGTGGGCATGTGTTGTGATGTTGTGAGTGGATCAGGCACAGCAGTGCTGCTGGAGTGTTTAAACATTGTGTCCACTCACTGCCCACTCTGTTAAGACACTACTACCATGTTGTAGATGTAAGGTCAGAGGTGATTACTCATATGCTGCTGGACCGTTTGTGTTAGTCATTCATTCATCCTTTATCAGTGGTCACAGTATGCTGCATGCTGGATGTTGCTGGCTGAATAGTTTTAGTTGGTGGACTAATCTTAGTTCAGCACTGGCACTAAGGTGTTCAAGCAACTTCCAGCAACACTGCTGTGTCTGATCCGCTCACACCAGCACAACACACACTAAAACATGTAGGGTCCTGTGGATGTCGTGACCACAGGTGTGTTAGTTCGAGGTGGTAGTTGTGTGTTAGTGTGTGTGTTGTGCTGGTGTGAGTTGGTTTTGTAAATGGTGGAGTTGTAAATGGGTGCATACAAACTAATCTGGCTATTTTCCACCCCAACCAAAGTGCCATTGCTTCAATGTACAGTACAAATTGAAGGACAGAAGAATTGCTTTTTGAATTGCTCTTTGCCACCTATAAATGGATAAGCAAACCCTTCAGATTCAATTTCAGACAGGTTTCTTGCAGAAGACCTTTTTATTAGGAAGAATTAACACAGCATTCCATTAGCAGGATTGCTAACAGTGATTGGGATTTGGTTGCCACCAGTTAGCCTGATATCATTTGAAAAATACTAAAAAGGGACTGTTTGTTTTCATTCATTAGCCAGCATTAGCTCCACTGACCGAACCGTTCTATGTAATTCTGTGTAGCCTGAAACTATCTGTGGCAGTGAGACGTGATTGAGGGGCTAATCTTCACTAATATGTAAGACGAGAACTGAAAGGCTTCTAGGCTTCTGGTGGGAAAGGGGGGTGGGGGGTGTTGCTTAGGGGTCTAAAGCTTAGACTGAGGTCAGGCCTTTAGAAGGTTAGAGAGAGATTACTCATCTTTTTATAAAACACACACACACCCTATGACCCTGTGTATGTTTATATACAGAGGGCTGGAGAGGAAAATGCCTTCTCATCTTCTAGTCCAATCCGTAGCTGCCAGTCAACTTCAAAGTGCTGGATTTCTGAACCCTCCAAATATAGAGCGTCTCGTTACGGCTGTGCGGAGGGGACAGAGCGGGCAGTGTGTGTGCTGTGCTTGTGATTAACCCCTGAGCTAGTGCTGCTCTCCAAAACCAGACGGATCCTCTTTCTCAGGGCTTGGCCCGTGTAAAGGGAATCCGCTCCCACTGCCCACTTCAAAGTCCTCCGCCTGCCAGGAATGTCAGCTTCGGGACTGCAGGGAAGGCTGCTGGGACAGTGCTCCAGTGTGTGTGTAGATGTATGTGTGTGCTACACAGGGCATACCTGATTTTGAGTCTGTATATCGTCGCTGTCATAACAATCTCATATTTCCATTTTTTTTACATTTGTATACCAGAGATCTTTCATACTGTGGGACCATTTTGCGATGCAAAGATCATAAGGCATGGGTGAGGGTGTAGTTACTGCTGATTACAGCAAAAACACTGAACAGCATTAATGACAAACTAACAGTGAAGTTCTGTCAGTAGTGCAGATTGTTCCCTGTGAGTTGAGCATTTGTAGAAATCTGAATTTATTAAAAAGCAGTAGTGTCAAAGTTAATGTGTTAATAAGACATAAATAATACATTAATGTGATTCATTCTTAAAACCACTTCTTCTGAAAACATTTGCCTTGTTTGGCCTTTGTTTGACCTTAGTTTGGGCCATCTAACCTTCATGTCCAGCAAGAATGTTGCTCTAAAAAAAAGAAAAGAAAATTGTAAAGTGGTTTTACAGCCAAAACATACCATGAATGCTGGGAACACAAATAATTGCATACATTATACTGGACAAAGGTCACAGGAGATTTATTAATAAATCAATGAGCAGTAATCTAACAAAAGTAATGGCAAAAAGAAAGCTACATTAGAACTCAAAACAAGATATAGCGTTATGAAAGTTATACATGTACAATTGCAAATATATTCAATCCACTAGCCATATTTAACTATATTAAGCTTATCTTTCTGGTGAAGTCCTCTCATATAGCTAGTAGAAAATAGTAAATGTGAGGAATCTTTATAACCGCTATGTGATTAATCACAATTAATCCTTTCGAATGCTTGACAGTATTAATTAAAAGTTGTCATACTGGATTGTTTTAGAGAAACAATAACTACATCTTACTGGGTTGTCCTTGCTTGACACGTATAATTACAATAAAGCATAATTTATTGTGCCGTTCACTTTATGAATGCATATTGTTGCTTAGATTTGAGTAGCATAAAAAGCAGAAGTAATAACTCTTGACTTCTAAAGTGAAGATTTTTGTCCCTTCATATACAATTTAAATATTCAAGTTTTGTACACAGTGTATACATTATAATTTGCATTGTGTAAAGAGGGCACAAGCCTATGTGTGTAGTCCTACGTGTGAGTGTGTAAGAGACTCTGTGTCTGTGTGCGTCCACAATAGGACAACAGGACATTGCCTCTCTTGGGCCTAACCTAGTCAACTGCCTCCTTTTTTTTTCATTTGCGCTGGACAGGAGTCGTTTTTAATCTAATTTGGCTGCAGAGCAAGGGCCCTTGGGGTTATTTGGCCAGCTTCTGAACCAGCTATTCCTCTCTAGTGAGAGAGACACCATGTGTTCAGGGCTTAGAAGCTAACATTAGTACACCCTGCCAACATGCTGTCCTCCATCAAGCCAGCCTGGAGCTTATCTTCCACACTGGTTTCTTTAATAGTTTCTTAATTGGGATGTTATTTTCTTACATCGTATTTCAAACATTTACATGTTGAGAAAAAACACACAATGACTCTTTAACACAACTTTTGGGAAAAGGGGCATATCTGCTACATAAATCAGTTTCTGGTTGTCGCTAAGATGAAGAGCCACAAAATTCTTTTACCCCATAGAAGTCACTGTTATCACTAGCCATAGCAGACGCATGATGTGACTTAGGGCTAATTGACAAGTGCAGATCCTAAACATTTAAACAAGGCTATCTTTATGTTTATATGTTAAGGAGAAGATGTTTTATTATGATTTGAACTTCAGGAAAAGTTATTGATGTTTTATGGAAAGAAAAATGTGAATGAAGGTGATAATTTTTTATCATAAATGTAGTACAATTTATGATAATGGTGCTATGATAATTATGTAATTATGTATACATAACTGAGTAATAACCTTGTTATGCTATGTAAAATTCTCTAAGGGTTAAATTAAACATTTTCTAAATGTTATATTAAACTTCAATATCCAAATTTCATGCTGTTGGCTAACAGCATATGAGACCACTCATAGTTACATTTTTGCATTATGAGCAAATCAAGAACTATTGCACTCTCGTGAGCTCTTTGAAGTTCTCCATAATTTGAAAACTTGCACTCCTACTCTGAGTACTGGTAATTAGCCACCTACTGTGTTCTGTTAAAATGATTTCAAAATTGCACAGCATGGTAGACGTCTGACTTACACAGTCCTGGATGAGAGTACAAAGACCTCACCTCCTCACATCTCTATCAACCTATCTATCTGTTCTATATCTATCTGTCTCTATTTCTGTGTGTTTCTTCCCCCTAATCCCCACATATGACTAGAGATGACCTCTGCTCTGACAGACTGCAGAAGAGCACACTGCAGGCCCTCAGGATGGAACCCTAAGACGTGATCTTTGATCAAGCCTCAGCTTAAACCAGGATCAAGGCATGCCAGCTTCAAGTTTCTGTTTCAGCACAGGCTGGGGAACCTGTTAAATCATGAAGGCTTCACCCCAAGGTTTACTCGAGTCAGCCTGACCTGAAGAATGAAAATCAACAGTGAGTCTTGTGCTAGCGTGTAATTAGCCTCCTCAACCCAAACCATATTATTCAGTTACTAATCTTAATCCTAAAACACTGCAACTGCTGCTAATTATTTGGTAGTTACAACAAAACTACTATATACATTGCTTAGTTATGACAGTGAGGAACTTGTGGGATGAAGAAAATCTGTGTGTACTCTTCATAGAATTACAAAGCCTTTTTATTATAACATGGTTATGGACAAGAAACTTCATCAGGGAGAGCCAAGGCCACTTTCCCAGGACCATTTTCCCCATGCTGAAAAGCTTTAAAAGGCTTTTTTTGTCCATGGGCAAGTTTTTGAAACCCTGGAAATCAATATTTATTGTATATTGTCCTACCAGCAGAAAGCTCTGTGTTTATACTTTACTGAACAGTGAAGAAAGAAGTATGAACCCAATTGGATTAAAAGCAGATCAACCAAATGCAGCTGATCAACCTAAACATGCTTGGTGTCTGACATGTGCTTCTTTGAGTGGTGTTAAAGGCAGATACTACTGTATATTGATCCCAAAGGAAATTTAGCAGCCAGTAGCAGTTACACAATTACACAATACACCACAGATATACAGTACAAAAATGGTTGTGCAGTATAAACATAAGTAACATTAAGTAAGTACCAGCTCCATAAAAAAACCAAAAACTATTAACTATGAACTATAAATAATCAATATGTTTTCAGTTTTAACTATGAACTATAAAAGATACAGTCTGTTATAACTATTAAATATGTACTATTAATAATCATTGACTCATGTGATGACTCATCCTCCATCAGTAGCATCACTACTTGCTGAATGTCTAATATAATGAGATGATGACTACCTGCTTGGGTAGTTTATGATACTGTATGACATGAAAATGCACAGATACATGCATTTCACAGCTAAAAACAGTAACAGCGACTGTCTTAAAGCCTTACTTTGTCCGTATGTGTGTATCTTGTATAATTAATGTTGTACAAAGTCAGAAACCACATTAGTAGTGTAAGGCAAGTATGTGATCATTAGGATTGCATTCTGCATGAGGTTAATTGGTGATGCTATATTTTGCATTACATATGTTAAAAAGACTGCAGTATATTTCACAAACAAAGCATACTAATGTATAAGTCCAGCATCCAAGACTGCAGCCAGAAAGGTGCTGTAAGCTATTGGCCTGTTCCAATAACCTAAACCTGGTTGGCTTGCGGAACAGTAACCGTGTGGAAAAGCAATTACAGTGTCAGTTTTACATGATCTCCAAAACTTTTCCCCGCGCTCCCAGCTTCAGTAAATCACCACACTGTGAGTGTTTAATGTGTGACTGGACGCCTCCGCCAAGCAGGGTCAAAGAGAACACTGAGCTGGGTGGGTGTGGGGGCGGGGGTTACACCCGGGCAGGCAACCCATTGCCTATTAAGATCCAGTGCTGTCGATCAGCCCTGCGCTTCCTTTTGTGTAGTGGAGACAATGAGCCGCTGCTGCTGCCTGAGAGCACAGCAACCTGAACCAGGCAGAGGAAGCTCACTGAACCGCCTTGCAAACAAACCGCTGAGCTAGACCATTTCCCCTCTATGTGAAAGACTATCTCCACCACTGTATAAAGGTGAAGTCCCCCGATCTGAGCCAAAGTCACACTCCGACTCATTTTCCAACATCCATCACTGTGGTTGAGAGTTACTACTTTCATTTTGGCAATGATGTATTTAATTACAGTGTACGTTGTTATGCAATGAATGGCATTTGACTTACATTGCATTTCTTTCAAAGTCAAAATGACAAAAATATAAAGGATGTTGTTTCTTTTCCCAGTAACTTTTTATTGAATTTAATTCATACTAAAACATCTCATCATTTTACACAAATGTGATTATATAATAGAATAGAATAAGAACTGTTAGTAGCAGTTAGATAGAGGACTATGATGATGGTCTATTAGAAAGATTAGCAGAAGTGTTAAGTGTGAGGCAGAGGAAGAAATGTCTGATGATGCGCGTGCAGGATGCAAATGAAGCCCCCTCACAGCACAAGACAAGAACTTCATGGCAGGCAAACCGGTCACAGTCCTCTGCTCTGCCGAAGTATCAGATCTCACATTGGCCAGCATGCTTCATGATTCTTTTGAATATCTGAAGATTCAAATTCAAAGTACATTCAATAGAACTAATGTTAGTTCAGTGGTAAAAAGCCTGAAAGCTTATTGTGCATGGTAAAACAAGCGGTGTTTGAAGAAGAAAATGAAAAGGGCATTTAAGAAAGATGTAAAGGATGTCTGGAATATGATCGGCCATAACACAATGACAAGTTAATGAAATTGTCCTTATAGACAGAAACCTTTAATACACAGAAACTATTGAAAAAGATTTTTAAAAATCAGAAAGATGGCCAGAATTACATTTTTAAAGACATAATAAATAATCATTCTGTTTCTGGATACTTAAGAATAAGATGTCACAGAAGTGGTACACTTCATATATGCGGTACTTTAAATCAGTAAAACTTTGATTTAAAGCTAATATGTTCTTCTACCATGTCATATGTCCATGTCAACATGCAGAGATGTCTCTTTCCCCTGGGAAAATGAATGCAGAGTACCTTTTAAAAGGAATTAAGGTATACAAGGACCTTAAAACGGAGGTTCCCTATATTAAAAATGTGCATGATTAAATCATTGCACTGTAAGCTAAGTCATTCACAGTGGATTAAAGTGAAATGCTTTATTCTAGAGAAACTGACTGAGTCTACATTGTTCACAGCAGTGGTGATAGGAACCAGGATTCAGAGGAGTTCGGTATCTCACAGAAGGCTATTTCACAAGAAAGGGTTTAGAATACATCACTTGATGATTTTCTGAAAGATATTTGAAAAGTCTTTTGCCTAAAATCATTTTAAATATATTTTTTTTATGGAGGAACATGTCATAGGGCAAAATTAGGAATTATGTCTATATACGTGTTATAGCCACAGCCTTAGGTTCCAATCGCAACCACTGTATCACATCAACCCTAGACTTATTAGTGGAATTCCCCTTTAAGACCATTGTTGCAACTCTGGTTGTATATTTACATTGTTTGTATCTTTGTACTGTGTTTTTATTCTGTCAGTGTCTCATGTTTTATGTTTGTTGCACTGAAATTCTTGCAGTCACATGTCACTGCTGAACACCTAAATCTCTCAACAAAGGATTAACTTTTTATGTCTGGGTATGTTCAAGCTCTAACAAACTAACAAACTACAAGTTGTTTTGTATTGTAAACAGAGTACGGACTCTATTCCACAATTTATGAGGAAATTCATGCACACTAAAACTGCATTTAAGCACTATTTTGCGGGAGGATGACCTATTTACACCAATGTGACAGCCTCCAATAACCTGTTCTTTGCCCACTGTAGTTCACACTTCACTTGTAGTCATAAATAACATGAAAAGTTTGCAGAAAATGATGACAGGTCTTGGATCAGTGTACCGTGCTAAATTTTGCCTGCCTCTGCCAAGCTATCTCTCCAGGGGGCTACAATATACTAAGGGTCTGGAGTCGTGGTTGAGCAAGCCAACTCTGGGGTCAGTTTAAGGTAGAATTTAGTAACGCTGGACAAAGTAACTCTGGTTTGAAAGTCAGTCAATCTTAAACTGAAAACGGCTTAGCCAAACAACCCAAGAATTCACTTCCCCTCAAGGGAGCTAAAAGTGAAATGACCACGTTGGGAATTTTGAGCAGTTGTATGTACAGTGTCAGGAAAGTGATTAGGAAGGGTGAAGTATTCAGTGGGCCATCATCTCATGTTCAGTGACTGACCAACTGATCAACTATTCTGAAACTATCATAAAAACTGTGGTACACTGGATTTTAACCACTGTGCATGTGTGGGTATGTAGTTGTCATGTGGATTGCACTGTTCATATGCTCAGCTACATACTTTTTTGTCTATTTAGCATTTAAGACAGTAAAAGTTGAATTATAGTTGAGGCCAAATAAAGGATCCCTTGCTTGACAACTTTTTATGATTTTGAACAACTGTGTCAACAGCTGAGGAGACTGCAGTACTCTGCAGAAAACAACAACACTGTCAAAAATACATATAAAAAAAATCAAAAAGTTTTTTTTTGTATTTTGCCTCTATATTACTCCAAAATTAATCAGAAACAAAGCAATCAGGATGTGATTAAAGTGTCCAAGAGTTTAACATAAATTACATTAACAATATTTTTGTCACTTAAATACCATCACTGTCTAAATACTTATGGATTTGATTGTGTAATATAATTTTCTAGCAAAAGATATTGGTTTAAGTCATTAGTGATTTAGTGATTTATCATTTTGCTGGTAAACAACTAGGTGTAGGACTACACTGATGTCACCACATATGTATGGGTTTTAAAAAACACTCCTTAACTTTGATAAAATCACTATAGAGACCAGTACTAGACTTAAAAATTTCTGCAACACCCACAGTATCAAACTCAAATTAAACCGTGAGCGAACCTAGAACACACAGCATATAACTAAATCATCCAACATGGAAAAAAGTTCCGTTCCAGCTCATGCACATGATTTCAAACTGCCATTCCATTCCCAGCTGGAACCAAAGAATAGTGGGTTACTCAGCATGAACCATGACAACATGTGTGGGAGTGTCAGTTGTTGAGTGCAAGCAACAATGGCGACACCCTCAAAGAGCATGCAGTGGTCTGATGAAAACTCTAATATGTTTATTTATCACCTATCTTTGATAAAAACAAATCTAGGCTGTTTTGCTAAATAGCACCATGGGTTTAAAATCTGAACAGAACCAGTACAGGAACCAGGGTTCTTTTGGTTGAAGGGGCCATAAGCAGCTAGGTTTTCCTCAGTAAATGTTAAGGAAAGGTAGGTAATCAAATAGTACTTCTGTATAGCACAATAGTTCTCAAAGTCCTCCGCTTTGTCACCTTGATTGCTCTGGCACAAGGTTACAATCATTGCAGCCGCTTTTCACTTTGCTTGCCTCATAAATTTCCCTATTTTGAAACTCATTATCTTTTCCTTTTTGCAGACATCCTTAAAGGGCCTCTCTATTGTATTTGTTCAAATGTTACCACAAAGAGGACCTGGGAAATTTCTATTCAAGACCTGCTATTATCCCATCAAATCTGTTTGGCCTGTGCACACGCTGCCTCATTAGCTTGGTGAAAAAAGCCACCTTAACCTCCATTACAATCTCCCCCTGTAATTAATTACTTTTTAAGCTATTGAAGCGAAAGCAATTATGCTATAAAGGCTTGTCTTGTTCAGCAATACAAATCTCAAGGTCTTTAATAGATGGCTGCTTGAGGAGTGGACATTAACGGCATCTGACAGTGATCAAAATTAAGATGCTAATATGTCTAACTGTTTGAATGTGTCAATCACTGTTAATATTTTTGCTCTACTTCTTGGTGTTGGAAACGGGTCATGTCTCTGTGCTCTGTGGCTGAACGGTTGGGGACCCGTGAGTTATGGGGTAATCCAAATCTTCAGAATAAATCAGTAAACTTAGACCTTTAAGCATTCTAAAACCTCCAGCCATGCACTGGGTTAGTATGTGCTTGCTCATTTGTGGCATATCAGTTGTTAATACATCATGTGCAACACTGGTAGCAAGCAATAACATTACTACTATTACATTACAGCCCACTAGCCCCAACAGTACCCCCAGCGTGTTCATATTACGGGCCCAAATCCCTTGGTTGTAGTAGTACCTGGTTTCATGCATCATAATGCATGTTGTAGCTCGGACTGGAAAGGACGAGGTAGACTGGGGGCATGTGGAGCTCATTGCAGTGGCCAGTAAAGGGTCAGCGTGTGGGTCAAACATCACATTAGTCTATGTCCACGCTGGACAGGCAGCCGAGTCCAAGACTAATGTTGCATTTCATAAAAAAGGTCACTGGTGAAAATGAAACTCTAACTTGAAGAGCATGGAAAAGGCATGAAACACGAAACTTAGAACACATAGTTCTCGGCTGTAGAGAAACATCCAAACTTCAGTTATTTGGGTCACATCAACATTAGCCCGCACACATCTATAAACAAACAAAAGCACATTTGTTTTTGCAGTGACCACACTAGGTAACCAAAGAGTTACACACATATTCTCCGGCCTTCTTCCACCTCAGTGTTCTCTACCATCTACTCCTCTGTGACTGCTGTTTCAATAAAAGCCTTAATTCTAAGAACAAATTCTGTGGGCCATCATCTCATGTTCAGTGACTGACCAACTGATCAACTATTCTGAAACTATCATAAAGACTGTGGTACACTGGATTTAACCACTGTGCATGTGGGTATGTAGTTGTCATGTGGATTGCACTGTTCATATGCTCAGCTACATACTTTTTGTCTATTTAGCATTTAAGACAGTGAAAATTGAATTATAGTTGAGGCCAAATAAAGGATCCCTTGCTTGACAACTTTTTATGATTTTGAACAACTGTGTCAACAGCTGAGGAGACTGCAGTACTCTGCAGAAAACAACAACACTGTCAAAAATACATAAAAAAAAAATCAAAAATGTTTTTTTTTTGTATTTTGCCTCTATATTACTCCAAAATTAATCAGAAACAAAGCAATCAGGATGTGATTAAAGTGTCCAAGAGTTTAACACAAATTACATTAACAATATTTTTGTCACTTAAAGACCATTACTGTCTAAATACTTATGGATTTGATTGTGTAATATAATTTTCTAGCAAAAGATATTGGTTTAAGTCATTACTAAACCTTGTAGTGATTTATCATTTTGCTGGTAAACAACTAGGTGTAGGACTACACTGATGTCACCACATATGTATGGGTTTTAAAAAACACTCCTTAACTTTGATCTATACATCTCTGATGTATACATCTTTGATCTATACATCTCACATCTATAAACAAACAAAAGCACATTTGTTTTTGCAGTGACCACACTAGGTAACCAAAGAGTTACACACATATTCTCCGGCCTTCTTCCACCTCAGTGTTCTCCTCTGTGACTGCTTTTTCAATAAAAGCCTTAATTCTAAGAACAAATTCACTGGAATTAAGTATGCACTATTTTTGAACCCGTCCACAGCAGATGTAGCATCGCCTGCACTTATGGCATTGTTTGAAACATGTCTAGGACAGGCCATCACCATGTGGAGTTATGTGTTAAATCGTGGGTACCCATGTCTGCTGTCAGTGGTAAATGTTAGGGAGGTCATTTTAAAAGCCATTTTGTATGCTTACATAAAGCAATCGCTGAGACAACTATTCCACTTAGCAAGTCAAAATAATTAATCAGTATCTCTACACTGGAGAATCCAAGCCATCTCCTGGGTGGATGTTCCAGCTGCATTGACTGGTGTCAGATACACACCTGTTCTGCTGACTGGCACTGCTTGTTTCTGTGTGTGTGTCTATGTGTGCTGACCACTCAGGTCACCTCCATGTAGTTAACTTCACTGCAGGTGGATTGATCTGTATAGCGAGGCTGGAGTTACATCCCTGCTTCTTCTGGCTCTATATTTTCTAACCATATACATTCTAACCAGCTGAATCCTGCCTGTGTTATCGATTATGTCAGAATGGTCAGAACAGAACAGGTCAGAATGTATTGCACACGTGCTGCATGATTATGTTTACAGTAGTGTGTGTACATGTGTATTAGATTTTATACGGTTTCCAGGATGAGAATGAATGAAAAACATCAGTGTTAACCTACATTGTCTTATGGAATGGAGATGAAAATGACCTAAAAACCTGACTTTAAATACGCTAATATTACTATTACACATGGATAATTACTTATAACTTATTAGCAGTACACCATGACCAGGAGTACATTATTAACCGCAATTCAGTTGCAGGGAAAGGCCAAAAGTGAGGGCTGGAGATCATAGCAGCAGTGCATGCCTACAAGTGTGCTGCTGTAACTACTACTGCTGTTATGCAACAGTAGTGTAAAATAAAAATACAAGTAAATAAAACAAAGAGGAGATTCATGTATCTATAGTGCTCATTACAGGCAATTTCTTCTGGCCTGAAACAAGTACCGGTTTTTTGCTTTATGGATAGAGCCATAAAGCTGTCACAATATCAGGTTTAGCTTAGCTTTCTCTGTGGTTGCCAGATTAACATGATCTGGTTTTGTTGCAGTACATCTGTAAAGCCTTTCACAGGTCAGCTTATTTATATTCCATTCATTTTTGGATAATTAGAGATTGTTTAGTTCTGCCGTCAGCATTATTGTCATTTCGTTTCATTGTGGATAGATAGATAGACTAGATAGATGTGTATTGTGTTGCACTTATAATGACCTTTTTTCCTCTATAGGTATGAGCTGGGGCTGGGGTTGCCAGGTAATGCTTTACTTGTTCTGTGTCTGTGTATTATTCTCTAGGTACCAGCACTGGCTCCCTGTTCGGGCAGTGTCTGAGCTCATGGTGAGGCTCTAAACTTCCTGTACTAGCTGGAATATTATCCAACGGAACACTAAGCACGGTTGTACGTCGCTCTGGATAAGAGCGTCTGCTAAATGCCTTAAATGTAAATGTAATAGACAGGTAGATAGACAGATAGATAGATAGATAGATAGATAGATAGATAGATAGATAGATAGATAGATAGATAGATAGATAGATAGACAGTAGCATATATACAAAGTACACAGAAGTAACAAGAGAAGCACAAGATAGAGTAATATGTTGAGCAAGGAACAAAATGCAGTTTTTGCAGGACATACTATAACATAGGCTACTATATAGCATAACACAGCTGCAGATAATACAACAAATAAAGACAGTACAGGAAATATAGACTATACAAACACTATGCAATAAACTGTTCTGAGAAATGTACAAAGACTATACAACCCTTAAGCACCCAAGACAAAATTGACTAGCTGCTGGTCAATGGCAGTGATAGCATTGGTGCATGATTTTTAGATAAATAAAGCTGCGGCAGCAGTAAAGTGACTGTGGACAGTAATAGTTTCTGTACTTAAATATTTTTTTTGTTTGTATGTACTGAAGTATTTCCATTCTGGGGGACTTCTTTCTTTAACTACACTACAGTCAAATATTTTATTTTTACTCTGCTACATTATGCCCAAATCTGTGTTATTTGCTATTGTGTACTTAAACACATAAACACATGTGAAGCACAAAGCCAGACCACCAATTAGCACACAGCTTGAAGTTCGTTTTGACCTGTTGTACAGAGCTTGGTTAGCTTGGTTAGAGCTTGCCTAATGGAGAACGAGAAATGATCATTATAGCTCTAATAAATCATGCTGCTTTTACTTTCTATACATAAATATATTTAAAGGTAATGACTTTTGTACTTTAACTTGAGTGGAGAACTTTTGTTTTTACTAAGGGAATATTTTGGCATCTTTACTGTAATTCGCATACAAGGGTTTGGGTACGTCATCCACCACTGATGTGCAGCCACAGTAAAGTGGCTAGGTGCAGAACTTACACGAGCAACAGATGAAAGTGAGTAGTACGACTGAGGTGGCATTTCAACGAGAATGTTTAAAGGGCCATCAGGTAGATCTGTTCAGCAGTCTGATTGCCTGCAGGAAGAAATAGATGAATCTGGAGAACTTGGCCTGGACACTCCACAGCCTTCCTCCAGATGGGAGTGGTGTAAACAGTCCATGTGATAAATGAGAGGAATCCTTCCTGATGCTGCAAACTTTTTTTTACACTGCGTCCAAGTAAATGTCCTTAATGGTGGGGATGTTTGACTCAATTATTGATCTGGGCAGCAGATACCAGACATTATATTGACATTAGAAGGATTATATAGATACTATTGTATATTAGTTGAAAATAAAAATCAAATAATTAAAAATAATTATTAAAAAGTTAATGTAAAAAAAATAATACCGGGTTGCCATCAAACTCCAGTGTTGAATATCGGTTGGAAGTAAAAAAAAAAATCTGGTTCACATCAAAACCCATGGCTGAACAGATGTTGAGGTTTGAATGGGATGTGCTTTAAAAAATAACGTTGACGTCCAGCTCAAGTGTTAGATAGGAAAACAAGATGTGGGGCCGCTTTAGCTGTAGGGCCCAGAGACCATTGTCTTGCTCTAGGGCACATCAGCCATGTACTGGAGAAGTCAGGGATTGAACTACCGACCCTGCGATTAGTGGACAACCACCTGAGCCATGGCTGCCCCCAACAGCTCAGTCATGAATAAGCAATGGAGAAACACACACGGAAATACTAAAAACAACAAGATCACGCTGCTGAACATACCCAATTTAAAGAAGCTAGCAAAGGCAGAGTGGTGGAAACTAAAGCTAGTGAGAGTGCGTATTTATTTTTAAGTTTTTTTTGCTGTGTGATTTGGCCTCACATCCACATGACCAACAAAATCTCAACATCTAATGATGTTTGTCTTATGAATATCACATTCAGTTGATGTTTAGATTATGACAATTACCAGACATTGGGTTTTGGTCACCATACCTCACAACCAATAGTCAATATTCAATGCTAATATGATGTTGGCATGTGACATTTGCAATGTGCTGGATTTCGATTACTTAACCATTGATCAATTAACCAACAAAATATCATTGTTAGCTGTCATCAGTGTTTTACATCAAATTGATGTTGGGATTAGACGTGTTGAATTTTCAAACGACGTCACAACCAACATTCAGATATCAGTGTTGGTTGTCAGCTAGGGGCAGGGTTTTTCTATCTGAGTTTCCACACCAGATCAGAATGCTATATATTGTAGCGAGCACAGAGGGTGGGTCTGTTATATTGCGTGTGCTGCTGCTGTATGCCTGTGTCTGTGTGCCCGCCTCTGCGCTGCCTCTGTGTGAATGGATGACAGGTGTGGGGCCTTCCTCTTGGGTGGGGTTATGCAGAGTGGTAGGCACCACTCTGAATCTACCATTTAGTAGATTCTTAGCTAGGTTAGTGACCTTAGGGCTGTTTCCATGCTGTGGGTTGTTGGGTTTTACGCTCCTAGCATTTGTAAATGCTCTAAGTGAGTCGTGCCCTCTTCTAAAATAAAGAGCTTTTGGTTTAACCATGCTTCCTGAGTCGATGGCTGCCTCACGATCGCTACAATATTGTGCTTCTGTAGAAGCAGTTGAGGTTGGGTATGTGCAGATCAGGAGTTTTCTATCTTCTTAGGAAATAAAGGCAGTTTTGTGTCTTTTTCTATACTAGGGGGCCATGTTTAAAGACCAGTGATGTGCACTCCTATGAACTTATAGCTGCACAGTCTGCACAGCTGTACTGCTGATGTTCAGATAGTTGAAAAGCATCTGTATCCGGAGGTCTACAATCACCTTGCCTTGGTTACTTTCAGAGCAAGTCTGTTGTCCTTGGACCAAAACTCCAGCTGTCTTACTTCCTCTCTCTAGACTATTTCATTGTTGTTAGAGATGGTGCAGTTGTATGTGAGTGGGTAGAGAACTCAGTACACAGCCCTGGGGGGCTCCGGTGTTTATAGTGATGGAGTGAGATAGTCTGTTCTGGATCCTGTCTTGATATTGTCTGAGATCTGTTGATCAGGACATCTAGAAGCCAGTTACAGAGAGATTAGCTTAGTTCAGGTGAGTGGAGCTTGCTGAGAAGCTTCTTGTGTATGATAATGTTGAATACTGAAGTGAACGTTTACAGATGACATTTACAGCTGCTGACTGAAAAAGTTTGATGTCATTTAATGTAGGCCTGCTGTCACATTCGTTTTGAGAATATGATCAAACAGGCCAAATGTTTTAAATTGAAGTTATAGAATATGTAGTGTGTAATGGTAAAATGCAGAGTAATTCAGGTAATTATTTAGCAACTGGTGCTCAGCAAAGTAATATAGTTCCTGTGAAAATTATAGTCAGTAAATTAGCAAGAATGAAACAAATTGATATAGTAACATGATACGGGGTGCTTTTCCCGTTTGATTCCTTTAAATAACGAATTCTTGTGGGTACATTTGCACACAATGTTTTTTGTCTTTAACAAAAGAAACATTATATGGAAAAACATTACCAAGATTTGATAAATTTGTATTTAACATAATAACAAATATTCTGTATAAGGTTTAAGCCTGGACCAGACCAAACCAATCAGTAAATCCATTACTATTTTGGCTCGGCTATTTTTTTTCGCACCAGAGCATATAATCAAGCGGCTTTCAAAACCAATGTTGTCACAATGCAGCCTTACAGAGAATCCAGGTCCAAGCCCCGAGCGAGCAAGTCACGGGCAAAGGTAGCAAGGAAAAACTCCCTAAAAAACAAAGAGGATGAAACCTATTCTCCTCTGGACACCAAAACGAGCACAAAAGCAATTCAAGAAGTATAAGAATTTGCAATTACATGCAAAATTCAATAGAATAACTCTTAACTGTAACCATTTAACCAGTCATCATTCGGCCTGGAATACCAGCTACGATTCGAATTGGCATGGACTGCACAAGTTTCTGGATGTATCAATATTGAACCACTCTTGCATCAAAGAATTGTGCAGTTGGGCCAGATTTGGCTATTGCCTTCCCTGGCACAGTTCTGAAGAGAATTTCCTCTGGATTTTTGCTGCTGCTGGAAGACCTGCATAACCATGCACTTCCATACACCTGTAAAATCAGCTACATCCTTCACTCTCTGTGTCCTTTGCAATGCCCAGTTGCAATTACCCATTTTCCACATATCGAATAAGACATTCACTAAACTGTACCACGTCTTCTGAAACTATGAATTCTGTCACACACCCCGCAGGTATTTATAGCTTCATCATCCTCGTGCAGCGCCATCTGCAGGAGTACTTACCACCTTAAATATGCATATGGGTCTAATTTTTTTGTCCAGTGGGCTTATATACCATATATGGATACTATTTATAATATAATGTAAAATGTATGATGTATATGGAAGATATTGCATAGGGATATTAAAGCCTAAGGTCCATACTTTTAGCTCATAATCATTTTTGCAATTTAAACTCCAGTATGCTGTGCTGGCCAGCTAAAAGAGCAATAACTTTGCTGATGTCCAAGTATTTATGAACCCAACTGTATTTATGCAGTCCACATCCTAACAGTATATTAAAACAAGTGTGCGTGTGTGTGTGTGTGTGTGTGTGTGTGTGTGTGTATGTCTGCATGTGTGTGTGTGAGAGATAAACCTGCACGTTCTATTTGCTCTGCCTGGTGTGTGGCGTTAAATCTAGATCCCAGGCCTTATCAGCATGGATAGAGACAGGGCTTTTTTTATAATTGGCATTCCTGCAGCAGGCTTTAGAGCCCAGTGTTTAAAATGCGCCACACGACTGTCTCCGGTTTCATCTTTTTTCTCTGCGAATTTGTTTTAGATTTCATTATTTGGCATGAAATGTAAAAGTCTTCTTCATAAGGCAGTGTGAAATCCCCTCCTGTCTGCAGACGCTCCAAAGACTCTCTAACCATTTTAATGCTGTCTCTCCTCACTGACTGCCACCTCCCCAATAACGCACACACTGGTAGAGAGATAATTGCCTTATTACTCCATTCTACTGTGGGCGGGTTTGCAGTCGTTGAGATTTTCAGTCACAGGCCCTGTAATCGGGACACCATGCAGGGAAGACACAAGGAAAAAAAAGCTTTCAGCCAACCAAAGATTCATTCTTTGGGTGAACAGAAGGACACAGTCACGTTGATGTGCTAAAACAGCAAGTTTGAAAAGTTAGTGTAAGTGGGGAGTGCTGTGAAAAAGCTGTTTCTAAGTATTTCAGTTGTCTGGTGTTCATCCTAAAACCTAGTTCACAGTAACTTCATCCAAAAGAAAAGGCACTTGGTATTGCACCAAGACAAGTTTGTATACAATAATAGCTTCTGTACAGAAACATACATTGTCAAATGTAAAGTGCAACTTCTAAAATCTGTTAGACGATCCACATTCAAGGCCACTGAATAAAAATGAGAGCTTCTTCATTGAAACATACATAATAATAAGGATACCTCCAGTTCTAAAATCTGAGCATTGTATCAGTTAAATACTATTTTAAAAGAGCAATGTGTAACTTCTAGTGGTAAGGTTGTATATTGCAACCCAATAAACCACCCATGCACCACTCCCTTTCCTAAAACTTGGATAACAAGTCATCTACTGTTGCATCAGTGCAAAGTTCCATTTTTCAGAATACACACTCTTTTGTTTTTCTTGTAGTTTGTGCTAATTAAAATTTACGATCTTCCACTTGTCAATCGTTTTGTTATCAAATGTTTTGCCAGCACTTATCAATAGTATAGCGTAATAGCCCGCTGTTCCTCTTAATTGTGTTTTTTTAATATTTATATTTATTGCTCATTTTATATCACTACATACTTGAATTTTCCTGTTTCAGCTTAAATGGTGCTGCAGCTACATTGTGGTGCCTCAGGAGTTATAATAACTGGAAAATTTAAACAAGAAGCTGGCAAACAAAAAGCGAATAATACAAATTCAACCTCATAGTTTAATGCTGGGAATATGAGAGGAGATTTAAGTTATCAAATTATCCTACCTGGAGTATTATGCATACTGATAAATATGTGCTATGGTTTTGCATTTCAACAAGGATTCTTCTTTCTACATCTTCCACTTGGTGCTACAACACCACCCAATTCAAGCATCCAATTCAGTGTGTGGTTTGTCTGTTCTAGGCTGCAGTAGCAACATTACAAATCCAAATGGCAGCCGCTATTGGAAGATGATATGAAGGGCTCATTCTGAGCTAAGAACAACACAATGATTTGTGGTTACAGGTTATTACACTGTTACTATTATACTATTACACTAACGAAAACACAATCCCCCTAAATTCCCCCTTTAATATGCTGTATTATAAAAACATTATTTTGTCTGTCAACCAAAGCATACTGTTAACAAACTACATTGCCTGGCGATAGAGCTGTTTATTGTTAATTATACCGGCACATTGTAAAACATTGTTTACACTGTTATATAGAAGTAATAAGGAACTAATGGCTGCAGGTTACAAGAAGTCTTGTAAAACTACTGTAGCAAAACTCACTGCTTTATAAGAAGTCCCAGTCCTGTAAAATTTTGGAACTTTGGAACCATCCCTTCTATAAGAAACTCTACACCCTCTTATTATAGTTCCCACCCTTGTCTTATACTAAAGTCTGTATATACATAGTTCTTGTTTTGTTTAAGGTTGTGAAAATGTAACCTTAGCCACTAACTATAAACTGCAGAGGAGTTCTATTAAGTATCTTATGTTGACCTTGCCTGCGTATATACAGTCCGCTGCTATGTACTGCAATATTCATTATTGGAAAATTGGAACTCATGCTTACAACCATGAAACATCAATAGGCTAAACATGCTACTATTGCATTTCCAACTGGACTGTTGTGTTGAACTGTTTATTTACTATCTAATGTTCATTAAGTAGCTTAATAGTGGAGCATGACAAGCTTTGCATTGCCTTGAAATGAATCAAGCCCTGGTACTGATAATTCTGCATTGAAAACAGCAAGCATGTAATTCCCGGCTGCTCTCATATCGCTAAATAACGCTGACAGAGAGAAGACACTTCCCCCCACCGATGCAATAAAATAGGAAACACACAACGCTTCTAGTGCATTCATAGCCTTGTATTACTCGCTGCTGTACCTGGCCTACAATCACATTATCCTCTATTTGATGTATGAAGTCAGCAGGAGCAGTGACCCCCCCTGGGCCCTGGAGCCAGCTCGGAGGAATCTTGATGAAGGTACAGTAGCCAGTAATTAAAAGATATGTTATCCAGAGCCATATTTGTTATGGGAAGGCTCTGGCCCACATCCAACACCGATTTAATCCAATCCCCAGTCCTGACCCAGGCCGGGGTCAGGAGGTCAGTAACTGCCTCTATCCATGCTGCACCTCACGTTGAAACCCAGCCAGGACTACAGCTACTTGCTGATACAGCTGATCTCCCTCTTTCTCCATTGGTTTCACTCTGCTTCTTTCTTTGCCATTCTGAACAAGATGGATGTGAATCTCCCCACATAACACTCTTCAAGATCAAGAACAAATTATTAGCATGGCTTATGCCACAACTACACCAGTCCAGTAGACATTGCTGGCCAAGGTGACGTAGAGTTCACAGTTCTTTGAGCCGTAACACTCGCAGAGGGGTCAAATACCTTCTCCGTCCAGGCTTTTCAACCTCCCTTTCAAGCTGATCCTAATTAGCCACTAATGGCCACAAAGGTTGCAGGTTTTAGTTTGTGCCGTCTGTACTCCTCGCATTCATTTCAATAAGCATATTAATTGGTGTCTGGCTGGACTCGGTCATGTTTAAATCATTACCTGCAAGTGGACCTGTGCCAGCTGCCTGGGATCACAGCACGGTCACTAGGCTGAGTCATTATCTACATCGCTGATAGTTTCTCACTTGCCAATCAGGTCGTTTCTTAAAAAGCATACAGGTTTGATGTAACGAAACGTCCTATGAGTCTAAGATTCTCCTGACCTTTCCCATACATCTTCAAACAAGCTCTCAAATGAACACAGTGAATACTAATGGAGACATGGTAATCAGAGCTTTTCCACCACTGTCTACATATATATGGTAACACTTTGATCTGAACTGTATGATTCAGCATGAGAAACACATGAGGTTCTCCCCAGGACTTGCACCACACGGCTCAGCGCTCAGTGTGAAATGAATCTGAGTATCAAAGGAGGGCTGCACTCTGCTACAAGCAGCGCATATCTGATCAGAATAGTTTGCTCTGATTTGAGGGTCTATGCCATGGCCTCTCAAACACTTCAGTAAAAAGATCTTGGGGTCTGTGCTGAAGTGAGACCAGATGCTTGTCCTGGTCAGAGGATGCCAGAGAGACAGAACACCTTCATATGCCTGGTCTTGGTCAAAATGACAAACATGTGTTATGGCTGTTTGGAAACGCTGGGACTTTATCTCTACTGGACAAATTGTACACTCTTAGAAATAGATGTCAAACAACGTTTTAGAGCAATCTTTTGTAATAAGAGAAATATTTTGTTGTCTAAAGACTGTATACCTTAGAATTATACAGACCACTGTTCTGACTGCCTGGCCTTTATTTTCTTTTATTGAAAAAGCAGTCCAGGCCTAACACGCTGCTTAGGTGTTCAGTGAGAATACGTAGGCTGTATAGGTAGAAATATGCAGTGATTTCTGTGGAAAAATAGTTTCACCCAGAAGGAATCACCCGACAGGAATGAAATTTGGTGAGTAGGTTTGACATTGTGAGACGTGTGACTGATTCAAGTTTCACACTTGGCCGTAAATGTGATGCAAGCAAGGACAGGCCTTATCACTGTCCCTGATTGACCCAACAGCCATGATTGTGGACATTATGCGAGCAGTGATGCCCTCCATGTATCATCCAGTTATTGTCAGCATCATTGGCAGATGGTTGCACAACGCAAGACTACATGCACGCAGACGGTTACGCTACCCTTCTTTCTGTGTGCATCTATTCTTTTGATGAGGAGTGTGTTTATTTTTATTGAATAGAAGAACCACCCTTGTATTAATACGCATATATGCATATACTGTAGTGAAACTTGTGTCTCATGTTTTTTATTAGAAACAAAATAAAACTAAATTCTTGAAATGAATGCCCATAGGGTCTGCCTGTGGTATTAACCTCACTCTTGTATTGGGTAGGACTTTAGGAACTGAACTGTGCCAGATTAAACATTTACAGGTGGGTCTATTTCTTGATAAGAAAGGTCTTCTGTCAGTCATGGATGTGTCACTGAATGTGAGTAAATGTGGTAGCCGGACCAATGTGTTTCAGGCAGTTGTAAGAAATGGAAACAGCATCATCTCTACATCAGGGGTCTTTACTGAAGGACTTACTGTAAAAACACTGTAAGGTAATATGTATGGTAATTGGGACCTATTCATTTTTAATGTTCATAAATTAGTTTTTGGGATCTTCATACTTTAATTTTGTAGAAACACATTATTTATCTTACACTATACATTCTTCCTCTGTCTGAAATGGTTTTGTTAGAATGTGTGTATCTTCTAGAACAACTAAACAAAAATTCATGTGAGTTGTTGTATCCTTAGTGTTAACATACTAGCAGAAGCTCAGAGGGTCAACAGTAAAACTATCAAGATTATTTTCCTGATTTTTGCAAACGTTTGATATTTATAACGTTTGGCGGAATGGACCAAGTGGCTAATCATTATAGTCATTCACCACTGGGTAAGTGTGTTGCTTAATGTGATGTCACTACAAAAATAACTAAAATATTTTTTGGACCCTCCTCATAATCTAAGGGCTCTAAACCAATTACAGCTTTTTCTTAGAGCCCAGGCATGGACCATTTAGGACCATTTAATGTGTAGCTCTTATTTCTGGTAGGAACAGAAGGTCAGTGGGGCACAGTGAGAAAGGAAGTGGGAGCTTATGAAAGCTTTAATTGAATGAATGGGCAAAGTGACATCACATAAGCTTGCATCTGCAGATTAGGCAACATTAGTTAGGTTGGTTGCACCAAACGTCCCCCTAAATAAAACATTAATTCTACCTTACTATTCAGCACTTTTACTGAAGATGGTTTCTGTCTTTGTCTTTATCTAGTATTCTAGTCATTGTGTCAGTTTAGACAGGGTGCCTTTTAACTAGGAGCTTGAGAAGTGGTAAAACTGAATGTGTTTATGCTGTTGCCTGACTAGCATGACCGCTGTGTGAACCGAGGGAGGTTGAAAACTCAGTGTTTACATCACTGGCGATACTTTTGTTTGGTTTGGTTTGATTCAATAAGCTAATACCAGCTCTCAGAGATAGCACACCATGGAGTGTTACAAAGCAGCTTTTTCAAGCCTTGATATATTTCTCTTTAAAGCTACCCCCTCTCCAGTGCAGACCAACCAGAGACAATCCTTTGAAAGTCCTGTGTGACGTGTGATGGCTTTATATTTATGATACACGCTGATATATATGCTTTTAAAAGCTTAGCAAAACTTATGACAGGAACATTAAGCATACAAGCCTGTGTGCCATAGCCATGGTCAAAAGAGCACAAAGGATAAAACCAGTTTTGAAGCTACTCTCGGTGGAACATGAGCGGTCCTCAAAGCTGAAGATGTCATCCTGCTATTCCACTGCTCTGAGAGCCCTCAGAAAAAGCCATCTAACTATCTGACATGACTGAGAAAAGAAGGCATTATAAATTCCAATCCAGAGAGACTGATTTTATATATATCAACTTCAGCAAGCCATGTTCTGCTTTGTAGTTCATGGTATTTGATGTTAGTTTGTGAATGACAACCCATTTACCTGGACCAAAAATGGAACCAGTGACAGCAAACATGGTTGGTTCCTACAGGGGGGTGGATAAAGGAATAGTGGGCCAAATAGGACTGGAATATAGTGGCTTTAGCCATGAACAATGGCAATCAAGTATGTTGGATGAGGTACAGCAAGCTGATCAAAGAGTAATTCCCGCAGCGTTTGTGATGAGGGCGACTGCAACCTTCCATATGTCCCACATCTCAACAAGAGCCTTGTTGACCCTGGAAACGCTTACTCTGTGGAGAATTCCTGCCAAATAGGACTCTTTGTGCAGCACATTTTCGGCGATAATTCACTGACATTCTTTTCAATCAACTTGTCCATCAGAAAAGGCCTGCAGGAAAAATGGAAACAGCAACTGTTCACAGCTGCTTTTAACATTTTCCTCTTAATGTGTGCCACTGTAATACAGATGCAAAACAGTATACATCTTTTCAGTCAATCTTTTCTTGTCAATCTTGCTGAACCTTCCACATAAGCCAAGATAGCAACCAATAAGACTGAAATATAATGCAGATTGCTTAGCTAAACATGTACAATCAATGTCCATTTAACATGGAAAGTGTACTACTACTGCTTGTAACTTTGGGAAACTAAAAATGTAAGTAGATTACAGGCATTACTTTGACTATATTAACAGTATTTAATTTATAATATAATATATAATAAATAATTAATGTATAAGTTGGTTTACACTGCGACTACACAGTCAACTGGACCACAATAATAATATGATATAAGAAAAATATATGTCACAAAACAGTTGCTTCTAATTGTTACTCTGATTAAACAAATCAGTAATAAGCTTTCATCAGTCCTACAATTGAAACTGTGTTCTGAATAAACTCACACACTCACAAAAAAAAAAGCTACAGCTGTGCATTCAGCAAGTAGGAAGCCTCATTCATTTTTATATAGTGATAAAATCATAGCAGCACATTGAAAGCTCCCGTTTTACACGCCTAACCATATGAAAAGATGTTACTGCTGGAGTTGCACGCATGACGTAAGCCTTTGGCCGCACTAATATGATATATAAGCCAGCAGCATATTTCAAATGAAAACAGTGTTTTGAAACAAACCATCTTTCAAAGCAAAACAATATCTGTTCAGCTGAAACAATGCAATAGTATGAAGTGGTACATTGGTTGCTCCTTGATGATCAGAATATGTTATAAAAACTCTGTGATTGGTCTTAATCATTTGCATGACACTGTGACAGAAAAATATTCTTACAGCATGTTCAGATTTAGTTTGGTCCTGTGTCTGATGAAATATCCTGCCAGCTTCAGACCACCATCATGTTTTGGCCAAAATATCATTTTCTTTTGAAGTATGCTGCAAGCTTAAGCAATGACCCTACAACCGGGAGATCACATGTTCGATCACCTGGCAATGCTGCAACCATCCAGATGGAGCCGGGAAGCCAAGGCAGCATAAGTGACCTTGCTTTCTCTGGGTAGTGGAAGGGCCCTCTCTTCACCCCCATCATCCATTGAAATGCACTTCCGTGCAGGTGGCTATGGTGATGTAACAGAATAAGCACTTAAAGCTCTCCTCCAGTTGTGTTGAGCTGTCTAATGATGCTGAGTTGGTGGCAGTTCAATAAGCCGTGGTGGCTGACTTCATGTAACTTCATGCGAGATTTCCTGGTAGCATCATGAAACAGTGGGAGACCTAATCAGAAGGTGGAACAGGACAAAATCACAAAAAATAAATATAACTGGATTCATTTTTACATGGAAAACAATTTCTTTATATTTATTACCTCCTCAGAATTATAAACAGACAGCTGAAGACTCAATAACAATGACTTGACAATGCAGAATGTAATTCATTACATAACTAGTTAGGTAATCAATTGTCTTATTACACAATTATTTTAAATTGTACAGCACAATGACAGTAATAACTCTAGCATAATTTGGTATAACATAATTTAGCACTAAAAATATCCTGATTATATTATGTTGTGTCTTGCTGGGAATATTCCCTTGGCATTAAGCCATGCTAACGCAACTCCTTGTAGTCCTGTAGTGATTTTTCATTTTCGCAAATGGAAGTAGCCGCTTCAGACAGTGACTCATTCCGCTTGTCATACAATAACAGCCTAGCATGTTGGGATGAGTTTTCTCCTGGTAAGCTAAATTATCTCATGTCTAACTTAAGTGATCAAGATCTTCTCCCACTAAGAAAAGAAGGGCGCGCTTACATATCGCACATATCGGTTGCACAACAAATTCAGGGTTCTTATTAGCACAGGGTGAGGGGAAGCACATATGACAGGTTTTGGCCCGAGTTGAAAGAGGATCACCTCTCAGCGGGGCTTATGGTGGGGGGAATAATCCGTTTTGCACACTTCCAAATAATTACTGTAATATGAAGATAATTAGAATGGAGGGGAAGCTTCATCATGGCCTGGCTGGCTTCACTGATGTAATTCAATTTATGTTTCCTGTGAAAATAATCACTCATTCAAATTACATAAAGCGGAGATGACACAGTTGCAATTGTGTACTGTTCATTTGCGCAAGATTTATGTATTTTAAATGCGCAATAGCCATATTTCCAACCACAGAGAAATCAATATATTTTGCCTGAGAAATGAGGTGATGTAACGCCTAACAGTATTAATAGAATGCTGAGCATGTGCTGCATGGCTGTGGCGGAGGAATAGCAATAGTCATGCAGTACACTGAAACACTTGTGTGGTAGTTTTTTCTCTCATTAAAAGCACATTAGATGTGTTGTACATAACATATTGCATCTAGAAGAGCCTCTCTTTAATTTGTGGCTCGCTCTCGCCCTCTCCTCCTGTCTTCGCAGTGAGTTACTGAACACAGTCCAATTACTTTTGGATGTATACTATAGACCCGAATGTAGGTAGAAAGCTTTCCAGCCAGAAATGGTGCGACTAAGCCCCCATTAGTGTACATTATGCAAGCAAAGACACACTTGGTAGTCAAGGTAGCAGACTGCAATGAAGGTGTGAGGATTTACGCAGCTGGCAACTGCACAAATGTCATCAGCAGGAACCCGCCGAAATAATGCTTTAGCAGGTTGGTAAACTTAACGCAGCAGTAAAAGCACAGAATACTCCATGAAGACAGCTAATCTATTCTGATGGAAGCTAAAATGCACCAGGCTTTCAAGCTAAGCAGGAATAATAAATGGACTTAACTTCCAGCACAGGGCCAGAACTCACTTGGAAAAAAGCCATTTGCAGACTTAGCGGAATATCAGATAATATAAAATGTCATGCTTATCTCTCCCTGAGCGCTGTAAACATGGCAATCTGCAAACACACAGTAACCTTGTGTCTCAAATTGAGCACTTCTCTAGTGTATTAGCCCTGTTTAGCTGTCCTCTTACTGAATGACTTGAATAGGGAAAGTACTAGCATGTCATTTTTCTTAGTCTTTTCATCATAAAATGTTCACACAATGCAAATGGCACATGGAGTTTTCATAAATAAATGCAAAGATAAAGTGTTATGAAGTTTTAAAGTGACGGTAATATATACAGTGCACAAACTGAGTGTAACAGGGTTACTCACAATTAGCTTAATGCTATAATTTGAATGTGAATTTGAGGGCATGGAGGGCTGATGAGATAATCAAATTTTGAAGTACAGTTAGATGGCAGGTTTTTAGTGCAGTTCCAGATGGTGAAGGATGGACACTACAGAAGAAGTGTGGGCAATAGACCCCCCTTCCTCTGTACCACACTCAGGCTCTTCTGTTTCTGTAGTTCTAGTGCTTGTCCCTGTAATTCTCTCTCTCTCTCTCTCTCTCTCTCTCTCCTCTCTCTCTCTCTCTCTCTCTCTATTCCCATGGAGAAAGAGGCCACAGCAGCAGTGTGGCCTCCACTCACTGGCACCTCTCACATGGGGCTGAAGCACTGCTTTGCCCTTCCATTATCCCAGGGTCTCCAGGTTGAGAGAGAAAGCCCTGAGGGCCAGCAGCTGTCAATTAGTGATAACTTGGGCCCACAAACGTTCTTCTTAACCCTTTCCTGTCCATTCCTTAATCAGGAAACCATTGGCCATTGCTTAGCAACGATTTACACCAGCCTCACCACATAGGGGAGTCCTGGTGCAAACCTCCAGCCGAGAACAAGACAAACCAACCTGCATACAACACTGTACACCCAGTACATCATGCGAATTATATGCTGTGAAAAGTGTTAATGGGAATACTGAAGGATTAGTATGTCTGTCTTGAACATGTCTATTTGTGTCCTACTGGGGTATAAAAATAGCCATAGGATCTACATTTTCTGATGATGATGTCTTGAAGGTGGGAGGAGAGATTTGAAAAATTTCTTTATTTAAAAAAATGTATGCTGGGTATTATGTTAAGACAACACTGATAGATTAAAAGTAATATTAAACTTAGTGCCAGCCAAAGTACTAGATGGCATAAACGCTCTGTGAGTCATTTTTACTTACAACACTGCAAGTCAAACCATAATATCTATGCAAAGATAAAAACTGGAGCAGGCAAAACACTTCTCTACATGTTTTGCTTTACTGTTAAGCCAAACTATATGTTTAGCCTTGCTTTTAAAACTTACATAGATGCTACTAGTGATCCACTTGCAGAATTCCAGAGCTTCCCTATGAAAAACCCACCCAAGTGTTACAACAGGGTTAGCAACGAGACCATAACATTCCAGGCTAAACACTGTGAATTGATGCTGTACAGACATATGATATTACAGTATAGCATCGACTGGTTGTAGGTATGCTGGAGGTGCATAAACACATAAATCCGTTCTCTCCTCAGGCATCCGATCCTCTTTTACCGCAACTTTATTCCTAATAACTGTCCTCTCATTGGAGCTGTTGCTGACGTGATTCAACAAGGCCTCCTGCATCCTCCCTGCATTAATAAGCACAGAGTGGAAGACTGAGCCGTATCCTCACATCCTGATGGAGTGGCTTCATACGGAGGCATGAAAGGGTCATAAATCCTCGTCGTCTTTTATTAAAGGTGGCCTGCACAAACAGCAAGCTCACATTCAGGAGTAATACCCCCACAGACAGCCGAACAGGAGAGATCCTGTGTGATATCGTTAACACAGAGCAGAGCACATGAGGCCGAGAGACCAGCTGGTTTTATTCATCATTATGAATCATAAGATCAAGAAAATGTGAAATACAATTAACCCTGGAATCACTACTGCCCTAAATTATTCATATGTATTAGCATAATAATTATTCATATGTATTAACATAATAATCCTACAGTCTAGGATCAGGTTTGCACTTTTTGTTGCTATTTTCTGTTTCTGTTTCAATGTCAGACCTGGGCTTTATTTGAAATGGCCCTAGCCTATGAAGTATGTCGTATGTGACCAAACTGAAAATCTGTAGTGCACTGGATATACCCTAAGGGTGTACTACTCCAGCCAGATTTTGTAGTATGCAGGGTGAGTTATCTTTGTGGTGTACTGCATCCCATCATCCTTAGCTCAGCCTGAGAAAATAGCTTTAGCCAAAGAAAACAGTGGAAGGGTAAAACAGAGGAACAAAACACAGCCCGAGTATGAATGCGGGTATAGTGATTATAGTATGTGTTTTCATCAGAATAAGCCTGAAAGTGGCAGAAAGTTCTATTTTAGAGTGAAATGGCTAAGGGGAGCTAACACTCACACACTAGCAGCTTGCTCTAAACAGTGTATACAGGAAGAACAGTGTGGAGGTAAAGGTAAGGTAACAGGTCATGTGACTGTGTTTATGTTACATTATGTGTCAACATGTTTCTGTAGTGCATACTATATGCAGTATACTAGTGTGCCATTTCAAATACAGCTACTGCCTAAAACGTTTATTGTTTGATACAGGTGAATTCAGGGTACGGGTGACGTATTATTTGTAAGAAATAATTTTGTATAATAATATTTATAATTGTAATAGGAATCATGTGACACTGCATTTCAGAAATTAGTGTATATCTGTATATATATATATATATATATATATATATATATATATATATATATATATATATATATATATATATATATATATATGCCACAATCCCAATGTTTTCATATGATAAAGTTCTATGATATAAATACAGTGGTTCTTTCTTTCCTGAGACATGTGAGCTGAGAGCTGAATGAACAGTTGTATTGAAGCCCCTCTAATTACCAAATTAACTGCTATGTTAACTCTCAAGATGATTAATCATATCACGTCCACTTTATTAAAAACACTTACCTTCTTCTTACACAATATGGGTCCAAAATTACAGATTACAGCTCAAATGCCATGTGCAATTTCAGAGCCTTTATTGGCTCCATTTATCATTGGGCAGTGTCTTACCATGGTACCATTAAAAACCAGTTACTATTTGGGCACAGTAGTGACAATAACATGGTCGAGGCATGTGTGTGCCTCATGTGTGGCATTGATATGAGAGTGTCAGGCACAATGGCATAATTTAAACCTAAACACTCCTGGTAAAGTTTAGTTTAAGATTCATAAAACCTCAATTATTGACCTGCAATTAATTAAATATACCTCGTTCCTGCTAAAAGTAAACTGACAGACAAACTCTAAGGTTAAATGCTGTAAGAGAAAGGTTTGTGTGGTGTATTGGGTCAACTGTATCACATTTATCCAAAGACTGCTGATGCTCTGCTGAGAGCTTTTAGTATTGGGTTTTACAGGTCGAGGTGGCTGTAGAGGCTCTAGTTTGCCCCTTCTGTGTATATTGGCTGTGGCAGATAAGGATCAATAGCTGGGATTTGACAACCGCACCTACCGGCTGAACGAGGTGAAGCACTTAGCACATTGAAAGCGTTTGTGTATTATAGGATAAGCAAGATACAGTTCTACTCAATGTCATGCAATTTGCACTTCTGTTACCTCTTCTCAGGTCTCATCCTGTCACGGTATATCCCTGGCTACACACCACCTCTTCCTGTCTCTTTCGTGTCCTGTCTTCTCGTAACCTTAGCTTGTCATTTCCACCACCTGTGTTTAGCTGGTAGCTACTTCCTATATTAATTGTACAGTCTTATTCTTTACAGGTCTTAACATTTAGACCTTCAGTGTACTGGCTAGAAATCTTAAAGCCCATTGCATTTTTTACTTCCACATTGTACAATATTTCCACTGTAAATGAATCTGTCCACAAATATTCTAATGTGGACCAGGAATAACCATTACCTGCCTAGCATGTGAATGTCCTCAAAAGAGTTAAGACTAGGTGGGCTGGCTAGGCTAGTGAACAAATCAGCTCATGTTTAGCGATAGTTGTTCTAATGTAAAAACAAAATGTCCTGAATCTTAAATTTACCTGTAACACACAGGAGTAACACTCTATTATAGCTGTAGTTTACAAGCCACCTATTAGCTGTTACTTTGGACTTTGACTAATCATGAATTAATTAACCTAATTAGCATGAATTAATATTTTATTGACACTTGTCCATTGCATTTAGTTCTTTCACTGTGTCGTGTATCTGTATTCTGTGTTGTCCTTTATAATATGCTCATGTTGTGCGTTGCACCATGGGGCCTGAAGAATCACATTTTCCAATTTCTACATGTTATATGGAGGAATGACAATAAAAAATCATCAATCAATCAAGATTTGACTTCCTGATCCCATCTCTCATTACTTCTATAGTTCTAGGTAATATTTCCAACAGTGTTTAGCTTGTTAATCCTTATTTCCAGGTGGTTTCTATTTTTTTCTTTTAGTTGGATTTGTGTTGGATTTGAAGCAATAACAAAGCTTCAGAATTGGATATAATGAAATCCCTATTTATATTTATTTGCATTATGTAAGTACACTGTGTCATGTTGCCATGTTGTTATTCTTTAACTAGGAATAATTAAATGACTGGTTAGGACATGATTTGTTAATTATGAAGTAGAAACTCACTACTTCCTTGGGGATAGCTTATATGACTCTAAATAGTTTATTTGATTAGTTCATGATTGGTTAATTATAAAGTAAGCTAATAGATATTTTAAAGTCATTAATATAAAGCGAAGCTTTTTTAAAATGCACTTTTAATTGAGTACCAATTTGACATAGTACCTCTACACTTCTACTTCAGTCTGTCAATACAACATTGAATTTAAATAGATTTTATTGTTGTAGCTGCTTTCTGACAATGTCCATTGTAAAAACGTCTGTACAGATAAAACTTCAACATCTTTCTTCCCAACCCTAAATGTTAACTAGCCATCAGTGCTGAAATGCAGAATGCTACTTGTTCCAAGAGGCCAGGTTTTACAGCTGTGTTTGCAGAACATTTGAAAAGCCACAGCCTTGGCTCAGCGCAAAGCTCTTCTCCTGCCTTTGCTAAGTGTATGTAAATTGACGTGTTACCTGAAGACATCTCAAAGGACAGAAACATACACTCCTTCCCCGAGACACTTTACTGTCCTTGCTCGCTGTCTTGTTTGACCGTGTTGACCCAGGACTGTAGATGACGACATAAATTTGCAAACAGTTAGTCTTCCTCTCCCCCTCCTTTCCCTCTCTCTCAGCTGATGAGAGTTCATGTCCTCATACAGCGGTCGACCACAGCTGTGTGCTCCAGCAGCCCATGCGAGACAACCTCATATCTCTCTCTCTCCGGCTCGCTCACTCTCTCTGCACGCATGGCGGCCCCTGTGCCTCAGCTGCACTGGCGGCCAGAGGGCTCCTGCTCCACCTGCCAAGTCCACCTGAGTTGACATGAAGTAAAACGAGGATGGAAAGTGTAGAGTAATACTGCATGGAAATAAAAAAAAACCCACCTATTACAGTATAATGACCGCTTGGACGAGGCACATTTATTCATTATGTGAGCAGACTCTATGCTCCACTGCATGGACATGCTTAACTTGAGGATCTTATGGCTTCAGCTGAAGGCGTATCATGTAGACGTTTGTAATTTCCAAAATATACTTCTCAAGTGGCAAACTCCCCCAAAGAGGCAGTGAAGGAAGGAGGATATGGGTATTAAATAGTTCCTTAACTCCCAGAACTCATTTTATATTAACTGTTTAAATGTAATTATTCAATTACGTCTAATTGATTACATCATGAATTACGCTTGTATTCCTATTACACTCTTTACTGGTGGGTTTGGGGTAGTTTTTTCCATATTGTAAATGTTTTATTTATATATTTTCAATTCCAAGACATGACAAGAACAGCAAAAAATGCAAAGCATAGCTTTTCTCAAAACAAGCTTATATGGACAACGATAACTTTTCATTAGTTTATGAAAGTCATAATAAATGATCTCCTGTTCTTCTAGTGAAAATAGTTATAATGTTAAATAAATTTAATAAGCTATTAGGAACACATAACTAAATTTAAAAGAATGCCATGAATGAACAAATGAACAAATAGAAAGATGAAGTAATGTGTGAATGGAAAAACAGGCATATTAACCATATTTAAGTATGGGGAAAACAATGAGCGACAGACTGCTACATGCAGGTGGTCTAGCTTGCTAGCTTTTGGTTATGCTGTTTTTTCTCTGACTCTGAAATTGTTTTGTGTGGGCAAGGTAAAAGACGTCAGCCCAGTGATTGGTTAGGAAATGCTTATGGAGGTGTTACCCAAGATTAGGATCACCTAGGTTACATGGAGAGGTGAAATAAATCAGACATTTGTAAGACTTGGGGGAGGTCTTCATAAAACATACTTTGTAAATGCATATTGTGGACCAGAATCTCTTTATTTCACCAAGTATGTTACACATACAAGGAATTTGTCTTGGTGAGAGCAACACGTATGACAAGTAACAAAAACAAGTAACAAAAACACAGAACACAGATTATTTACAGTATTAAACTAAAGGAAAATTACACTAAACAATAAATAGGGTAGGGAATAAATGAGATGAGATGATGAGATGAGAAACAGATTTAGTTGAAAAATATTATATATAGAAAGTTACAGATGACCTGAATAATTACAGAAAGAGAACATCTGTACAGGTGTGCAAATAGTCATAGTGCAAATAGGCAGAGTGCAAATAGCTGTTCAGTCCGGTTTGGTAGAGTTCAGTTGTATGTTTTAAGGTTTACAATGGGATCTTCAGATGAAGATTAATGTAATTTGGGTTCACTGGGGCTTTACATTTTTTAATTTGATTTCAAATTAATATTCTTAACTTCTTCACCAGGGTCACTTTTTATTGCTTATGGTCACAAACCGTATGTTTTTACAAGGTAAGGTTAATATTCTTCCATAAAGGTGGTATTTTATTTGAGTTTCATCTGCAGTTGGCCACATCATATATGATTTACAGGATACAAGCTCTTATTCATGCAGGTGTGCTTCGCATATCCGTGATGAGAAGTAATGACAACAAAGTTTGACTTGAGTTGACGTAGTGTGAGCAGTAATGGTTCCTGGCATAGGTGGCTGCCTAGCATGGTGACTGACTATAAATGCAGTTGTACTGGTCACTGTCTGACACAGGAGTGCATCATTAATGTTGTGCTTACATGCTTGTGCTAGAAGGATGACAGCAATCTGGACATTCCATTGTCTTCAATGGTGCAATGACGAAAATGTCTGACAGCGTGCTGCAGACAGCAACAGTAAGTGAAATGATCAGAACTCTTGCTGTTAACAGCAGCGGTGGAATAACTGGGATGTTAATATTTTTGGGGAGCCATGTATGTCAAACAACTTCTTGTCATATTCCAGAATGAAACAGCATTATATAACAAAAATAATATTTATATATTGTGATTGTTGGATATGGAGCCAGAAGAGTCTGAAAGCTGCACAGAGCAATGATAAATTAAATTCTAGATGCAAATCTTTTACAATATTTGTTAAGAAATTCAACATCTAAGAAATTAGATTTCAAAGTTGTGTTAGATGGTTTACTAAACACATGGCCAAGTTCATGCTCCAGTGTGAGTGAAAAGACTTCAGCATTGATGATTTGGCTTGTTAATCTGTTTTATACCCCTTCATTGCAAATAGATAAAGACAGTTCACCATGAATCACCATGAGTTCACTTAACGGATTGGCGAGCCTGTATTCTGGTTGATTACCCGGTGTTTGGAATGGCTCCCTCTTTAACTCACTATTCACTATATAGCATTTGCTACAAAGTGAACTGGCTAGAGGAAAACCAAAAGTTTTTTTGCACACTATGTTCAGGAAGGCTGCTTCAAAAGCGAAGGGCATTTTTGTGCCGCCTTCATTTTATGTCACATGAACAACTCAAACATGACTGCCATATGAACTGTTTACACATCAATACAGTAAATGATGAAAACTGAATCATGTGCAAGGTTTTGATTGGTTAACATTTGTTTTTTATGGGCTTAGTAATACATTAACATGATAAATGCTAATGTTTATAATGTTTATAATGTTTATTCAGTAAATATTTGTTGATATCTGCACCCCTTGCACATTTTTGCACATTGTTGCCCATTTATTTATTATTATTGCACTGCCTTTTTATTTCTGCAAGGTTTACATCTATGGGTCTACAGTTATAACACCTGTTTAGGCATAGGAGAGGTTTTTTGATTAGGTTTCCTGTATTTACTGTTCATGTACTGAGCATAGGTTTAAAAGGTTAAATAACATCAAGCAAATGCAATTACTGATATTCCATTTTTGCTTTCAACTTTGAGTGGAAAAATATATATGTGTCTGTAACGTCAATCTTTACCCCCTATTTAATACACAAAAATGGATTCCAAACAGCAAAATGAGTTACAGGTAGCTGTGGGAAAATATGAATTATCATACTTTTAGAACATTACTCTGCTGAGCCAACAGAACAGTGAACTGCACTCTGGAATACCTGCGGTAGAGAAAAAGTGAAAGTTGCTTCGGGGGTGGTAAGTGGAAAAGACAAGTCAAATTTCGTCTAGTGTGCCAAATAGGTCAGGACTGCCACTGGTTGTGAGCCAATGCTAGGAAACATTAGGCAGGGTGATGAGCCATTGGCTGTCCTCCATAAAACAAACCCACCTGCTTGTAGTATACTCTTTTATGTGCAAGTGCAGCATTGAGTTTTCCAGGGCTGATAAATCTGCCACGATTGCACATCTAATCCTCAAGCATTTGTCTACTTGCTACACAATTAAATAACTAATGACCTAATAAAGTGCCGTTCCAATTGACAAACTGCATTACTCTTTTTTTTTTTACTCATCACTTTGCATTATCATTTTGGCGCAAAAACTCCTGTGTATGCAACGATTATCATTTATATGTTTTATTTGAATACTATTACTAATATTTTTCATTATTTTCTAAAATAATTTTGATGATTTTACCACTTTTAATTCACATAAAGTCTAACCAAATGTGAAATAAAAAGCAGGGATGCACCAAAATGACAACGCTGAACAGCCAAATAGTTTGAAACGATTTTCCTTTATGGAGCCTTAGTAAATGAGGGTAAATATCTGTTTTAAAAAGTGCTGTTCAAATAAATCAGAACTGGATTAAAGTAGGTTTCCGTTCTTTATCTTCATTCCAATGGATAACTATGCCAGGCACAGTGCTGTACATCCTGCTTTAAAATTATTTCCCAATTTCCAAGATTACATATGTAATCCTGTGCAGTGTATACACAGCAGGGGTAAATGAAGCCCTTGGTAGAAGAGCTTGTGTTCATAAATTAAAAGGAGATCTCTGTGAAGGAGAATTACAAATAGCACAGCTGTTTGTTAACATAGCATGAATCCACCCTTCCCCCTTTCCTTCTCTCTGACTTTCTATTATTTCTCTTTCACTATCATTCCTATGCAACATGGTTCAAAGAACTACACAATTCTAAGCTTTGGAACTGACTTGATTTAAATATGTGCATTGCATCCACAAAAATAAAAAATATTTTTCATAATCATAGTTTTTCAGTGTGCCTATGTCTGGCAATAACTGTGATGATGTGTAAATAACTGATGCATTTGGATGAAGTAAATTCAACACATTACTTTATTCAGTTTAGATACCTCCTAACTAGCTAAGACTTCCACCCTGGCTATGGCCCTTCAGATTCATACTTTTTTTTTTTTTACTTAAAAAGTTTAAGGATACTATAGCCATGGCCATGTGCTGCTGCTGGTCATGCAAAAAGGCATGGACAAGTGGGTAACACATTAATAAAAAGGATTAAAGTTAGTTCATTCATATGATAAATATGAACATGTATGGAAGCTGACTGACAGAAGGGGCAAACTATGGTCAGTAAACATCAAAATCTGAGCTTTAAATGTATTACAGAATGTGGGTTCACTGCGGAACTAAACACAAGTCACTGTTCTTTATTGTTCGTTTTATTAACATGTTGTAACTGTTTAATAATGATTTTACTGTGTTTATGACCCAATTAATTACCATTAGTAATCTAAAGTTGATTCATAAACCCTTTATAAAGGTACTATGCGTCTGTCATGTAAACACAGCACTAGCTGGTAATACTTTTACTGTCTATTACACACTCAGTGTTAACCAGGTATGTATGAGGTACAAACTTCAAAGTGTGGTGGCAGTCATATACTGCCTTCCTGTGCAATATGTTGCATTGTGTTGTTCGATATTATGATATATAAATAATTAATAAAATTATAAAAGATAATTAACAAAATATTAATAAAATGCTATGTTGAATGTAGTCATTCTTATTCAGAAAGTAAACATGCTTATTTATTTATGTAGATAAACACCAGATAAAAATAGCATTATCAAGATATGGTAGAATAAATTATTTTCTGTCTAAGCAAACAGTGAACACTTGTGCAGATAAATACTTTTTATGCTGTTAGGCTGATCCAGTTAATACACATGGCTGTACAACCAAGTTTTCGCTTACCATAGTTACAGTGTTGCCTTGCTTCAGTCTCTGTTAAGTGAATGCACCTGAAGACCTGTTTTGCAAAAGGGAATAGTAATTTTGAATCAGATGCGATACAAGCAGTTTATTAGGATAGCCGGAATGCAAGGAAAAGTCATGGTATGCCAAGGAGCAAAAAAAAAAAGCACTGTATGTAGCCCAGTCTCTGCAGGATACCTGAAGTATGTTACCCAAAATAAATGTCTAGAACACTGACGTTGGTACTGCATAGTTACCTGGTTAATACATAGAACTTAATGAGGTATGAGTTCCTATAGACTATGTACCTAGAAATAATAGGTGAACATATTTGTATTTATTCATGCTAGACAGTATATGCCTAGTTCTGTAAAAGATAGGACTCTGTATAATGTATTACCTTACATCACTTATAGGCCGAAGTTTCACTTTCAATAGTGTGGAGCTGTTGCTTCCTGTATCATTAAATGTGAAAAATACTGTATGAAGCTGCCGAATAAGAATTCAGCTTCAGCTTCATCTGTTGTATGTTGTTAAGTTAAATAAGGTAAGCCAGTTTAATGTGAGGTAAGCAAACGGGTTGTGATTAATATTCAAAAATGTGCCCCTTTGCTTATAGGGTCAATAGCCATTTGGTTATAACGAGGCTGGCTAGGTGGTGGTAATCACCTTTAGTATACTCATGTCGCGGGAACATAATTCTTGCTAACTGGCCCCTTATCCCGTAACCAAGCCTCCCTAAAATGAAATTCTAGCCACCGCTCCCAAACATGTGTGAGGAAGGAGTGGGACAAGATTATGCTAGTAAGAAGACCAAATGATCCATCGATGTGTGTGGGGGATGAATGACAGGTTTGAGTCATAGAAGGCCTGCCAGCTCCTCCCTGCTTACAGACACACACACTCACTAAACCGATACAGCCATTGCATCTTCAAAGACGGCCTACTCCCTGTAATCACCCAGAGATGTCTTTGATCTCTGGGAGGGCGAGAGAAAATAATTACAAGTTTCTCCCTGCCCTTTTTCAATGAATAAAAGGTGAATAGGATGGTAATAAGAGGTAGACCAGTGTGCGCTGATGGGGAGGTGATGAGCGTTTTGTGGAGAAAGCAAAACAAGGGGCGTAAGGGAAAACTGCCCCATACCCTGCTGAGGCCCTGGGAGCTAACATGACATGCTGCCTTGCCTATTACTGTACTGAGAGAGGGAGTAGAACTGCTGCACTGTGCTTACACTATTATATTCTGCATTTTTCATATTGTGAGCTCAACAGCCACAGAAATATAGTGTACCTGTGGATCAAAGTCTTCTTTATAACTTCAAGATATGAGGTAGCCATATTTAGAGTACTGTTTGTACCTGTTAGTTCTAAGGGCACAATAGCATAGTTAGTTCATTTGCAGGGATGACATCAGCATTGTTGCTAGTATTCCAGTTTGGTGCGAGTTTTTATCTGGAGAATTAGACCAGGATGCTATAAAACACAGATTTTGTTTATAAACTTTTTATTATAATGACACCGCCACCACCCCAGAAGAAATAATAAATTGTTTAATAAACTTAAAATTTAAAAATAAACATATTAAACATATTACCATTTTTTTGCCATATAAAATAAATATATACATTTAGCCATATAAAATACATACATCCATGCATCCATGTGGGAAAGAATATATATACAAAAATATATATACAAACCTAAAACCTTTTATTCACACTAAACAAATTGTGAATAAAAACCGAATGCAATGATGTGGAGGTGCCAACATCTAATATTTTATTCTGAATAGAACACAAATCACAGATCAAAATTTCATGGCTTCAACAAATGGCCATTTTTACCACTGTGTGGCATCCGCCCTTCTTCTTACAACACTCAACAGACGTCTGGGGACAGAGGAGACCAGTTTCTCAAGTTTAGAAATAGGAATGCTCTCCCATTCATGTCTAATACAGGCCTCTAACTGTTCAATCGTCTTGGGCCTTCTTTGTCGCATCTTCCTCTTTATGATGCGCCAAATGTTCTCTATAGGTGAAAGATCTGGACTGCAGGCTGGCCATTTCAGTACCCGGATCCTTCTCCTACGTAGCCATAATGTTGTGATTGCTGCAGAATGTGGTCTGGCATTATCTTGTTGAAAAATGCAGGGTCTTCCCTGAAAGAGATGTCGTCTAGATGGGAGCATATGTTGTTCTAGAACCTGAACATAGTACTCTTCATTAATGGTGCCTTTCCAGACATGCAAGCTGCCCATGCCACAAGCACTCATGCAACCCCACACCATCAGTGATGCAGGCTTCTGAACGGAGCGTTGATAACAACTTGGGTTATCCTTGTCCTCTCTGGTCCGGATGACATGGCATCCCAGTGTTCCATAAAGAACTTCAAATCGTGACTCATCTGACCACAGAACAGTCTTCCATTTTGCCACACTCCATTTTAAAAGACCCCTGGCCCAGTGCAAACGTCTGAGCTTGTGGAGCTTGCTTAGAAATGGCTTCTTTTTTGCACCGTAGAGTTTCAGCTGGCAACGGCGGATGGCACGGTGGATTGTGTTCACTGACAATGCTTTCTGGAAGTATTCCTGAGCCCATTCTGTTATTTCCTTGACAGTGGCATTCCTGTTTGAGGTGTAGTGATGTTTAAGGGCCCGGAGATCACGAGCATCCAGTTTTACAGCATTGACCCTTACGCACAGCGATTGTTCCAGATTCTCTGAATCTTTTGATGATGTTATGCACGGTTGATGATGATAACTTAAAAGTCTTCGCTATTTTACGCTGGGTAACACCATTCTGGTATTGCTGCACTATCTTTCTGCGCAACAATGGTGGAATTGGTGATCCTCTTACCATCTTGGCTTCAGAGAGACACTGACACTCTGAGAAGCTCTTTTTATACCCAATCATGTTGTCAATTGACCTAATTAGTGTTAATTGGTCTTCCAGCTGTTCGTTATATGCTCAATTTCCTTTTTCCATCCACTTATTGCTTCTTGTCCCAACTTTTTTGGGATTTGTTGACGCCATGAAATTTTGAAACAACATATTTTTCCCCTAAAATGATACATTCTCTCAGTTTAAACTTTTGATCTGTGATTTGTGTTCTATTCTGAATAAAATAGTAGATGTTGGCACCTCCACATCATTGCATTCAGTTTTTATTCACAATTTGTTTAGTGTCCCAACTTTTTTGGAATCCGGTTTGTATATATATACAAATATTCTTTCCGACATGTTTTACTACGTGTGGGTTCACAATCGTTTGCATATGCATATGCCTGTAATTAGTTAAATAATTACAGAAAAATCCAGGACTGTGTGCCCAAACATACATAAGTGACATGACATGCACTTAAAGCTGGGGGTGAAGCTGTCAGTGCCCTGCTTTCAGCTTGTCCCCTCCTCCGTCTGGGATCATGAGGAGAAAATACAAAAGATAGGAGCTGGCAATTAATGCATGCTTCATTTCATTCTCCAGCTAAATGCAGCAGCAATAAATCACTGTCCTACAAAGCTGGCTTCACAAAGAACCAGCGATTTGAGAGACAGGCACTCATAACCACTTAAATGTCCAGAAGCCACCAGCAGGTCCAGGTTTCCATTCATTACTCCTATTACTTAGGAATAACTTAGTTTGCATTATTTTTCACGTACTTAGTGAACAATCAACCTTAAAGCAGCTTTAAGTATTTTAGATGTTATAATAAAGGGCGTTAAAAAGGGTTCTTTGGAGCAAAAAATACACAGATTCACATTTTTGCGCCAACCAGACTCATAATGAACTGGGATAGAGTTATTATAGAGACCATTATCCTAGACCTACTACCCCAAAGAAGCATCAAATGGATGGTTCTTTTAAGAAACCTTTTTTTCTAAAATTTTTTTTCTAACATTTTCTGCATATATATGAGTTGGTAAGTTGGTGAAACCCTAAACCCAACCTTAAACCTACTTCTGAGATTGTTCAGCAGTCAGGTATGTTTTAGGGAGGAAGTAATGCACTGGCATTAGCTGTGGGTTACTGTGCAATGCTGTAATAGGTCTCACCGTTAGTCAGCTCCTCTGAGAAGTCTAGAATATCCACATACATCCTCCTGGCCTTGGGCTATGTTGTTGAACTACATATGACAAGACAGACGCAGTGCATTCTGGGAGCTTGGAGAGGGTTATTGTTCCGGACATGTTTACGTTTTAAGCTCCCACATTACAGTTTCAGTTGCTCTATTGTTTTATGGTATGTGGAGCATGTGGCAGAGTGGTCCGGCATATTTCATTTAAATCTATAAAGCTAATCCACATGTAATGGCAATCCACTTCCATACTTGCTAATCCGTAACGACTTAGCATGATGAGGTCTTAACCGTCAGTTTTAAAGAGAGGGGGGGGTCGGGGGGCGTTAGCGTGCGTGTCTGTGTCTTTGTGCTTGTATGCAGAGTGCTTAGTGGTGAAGGTGGGGGCACTTCATTCAGAAACTTTGGCAAAAAACTTCAGCCAACGTCAACAACACAGTCGGCCTTGAAAACCATTGAGCCAACTGGAGCACGCCGGCTGCCTCGACTCCAAGGCAAAGCGCCGCCCCAAGTCCGGCCCGATGTCCCGGAACATTCCGGACAGCGGGGGTTTGGGTTTTGACACGTTAAAATCGATACAAGATAGAAAAGTGTTTCAGCAGCAACGGCCAGCTCAAAATGAAAACCCTTCAAGAGGAGCCTTGGCAGTCAGACTCTGCAGACAAGCAGATCGATCGGCTCAGAGGAGAGAGCAGTACCTGAGAAATTTAGCAGGTCTCTCTGTAAACCCACTAAATCAACTCGATGCTGGGATAAGCAGTTGTTATAAAAGTTGAGAAAAAAAATCTATATAATATATCTGTTTTTTACAATATACTTTCTTGATATGATGGGTGCGTTTCAAGAGATGGACAAGAGAGATGACTTTATGTACAGTAAATTTCAAACAGTAAATTTAACAGGTCTTCTCATCACTTAGGAGAGAAAGGGAGAGTGAGTTTAAGCATTAGAAGAGTGTACATCACCTTTTTGTATCCCCTGGTTCTCCACAGCGATTGGTCAGTTCAAGGCTCTTGGATGGTATTGGGTTTTTCAAAAAACATGCCAGTCTGGTTAACAGCACCACAAGCACTTCAGGCTTTTCTTTGGCATCAATAGCTGCCTTCCACAGAGGACGAGTGCTTTTTACAGAGTGTCAGTCTGAAATAAGAAGCTTTCTGAATAGCTATCTCAAATCCTCATACCTGGGCTCTCCACTTTTGCTCTCTTTCTGGGAAGATGTTTGTGTTGTGTTGCTTTTCTCTGTACATAAGTTCAAACGCTAGTTAGCTTCCAGATTATTGCATTTCCAATTGAAAAGAACTGCACCACATAAACTAATTTAACACTGAGGTAAGCGTCTACTAAATATTTACCCCCCCTGCTAACCTGTTGTTGCAGAAACTAATGTTAACCGCACAGAAAGTACTACCAAGATCAAAAGCATGACACTTTTTGCTCAAAATGTTCAAATATGTGCTGTCATTTTACTTACAGCTGTAATAATCAGCCTAATTTGAACAAAAGGTGATGTTTATTTGGTGTAAGGAAGCTACAGATTGGTGGGGCATCCAAATTTGGACTAAGGAACAAACAAGTGTACTTAATTATTCACAAACTTTGCCAAACCAGTGTAACACAGTTTTAATCATCACATAAATGTTTCATAATCATCTTGATTTAAAAGTATTAGTACTGTACTATCTACATCCTGAGTTCTGAATATCTTATTAATGTGTTGTGCATGTATGTAAATCTGGAAAATTACTGGAATATTGCAGAAGCAAAAGCAAAACAGGTTGTATCAGAGACACGCAAATGGTGATCCAGCATTGCCATTTCATTTAGCAATGCAAAAGCTCTCTCGTAAAGACTGCTTTGCATTAAAGAAGAAATCTGATACTTAGGCACCTATGATTCCTTCCTCATAAAAGAATAGTTTGGTGAGGAATCAGATTTACAAAATTCCCCCTGGCGCTAAATGCAATCAATCAGCACACAAATGTTTAGTGTCTAAAATCTGCATCTTTAATTACCCTGGAGCTACAGTGCAGCTAACAAATAATCAAAGCATTTACCTAGCAATTAGCACTGTGCAAACTGATGCCTAAGTCCTACAAACCTGTCTTGAACCTCAAATAGATTTGCTTGTCTGGTTTCTAACACAGTATGACATACTGTTATCTTTTACAAGAGCACAGAGAAAATTCAGGCCCCTATTACTGTTCTAACTACATGATAGACGATATCCATCTTTATAGATATTAGTACCAAATGTGTTCTGGCTGACTGCATTTGAGGAATGGGAGTGATTTTGTAAATTGAATCAGAATCTTTCATCAGAATGCATAAAACAGCTCAAACTGACCTGATAGATTGAGATTTTTGTACTATTGTATCATTAAAGCCATTCAGTTCTTGATAATCCATATACCCTGGAAAAATGTTGTTTGGGCCTCTTCTATGCATTTCCAAATTTCTTCAATACATTTATTATTCTGTCTTATTGTCTGTTTAGAATTCACTTCAGACATCAGCTACTATAGACAATGCTCAGCTGTCGGTTTGCTGTAACCTACATGTTTTGTTTTAATTGTACTTTTAATTTTAATTTAATTTTGTTTAACTTTTTTTTTTTCAATTAAAATACAGTCAGATAGTCAGACATTGGAACATTATATTGAAATTTGGGTAGTCTGAATCAGCTAGCATGCTAATATTAGCCATGGTAAATTTCAATGAGTTACATAACTATTCACATACTAACTACCTAGCAAATGCTGAGAGTTACTTTTGTTGCATTACTTTTTGACATGTAAGAAGCTGACTAAAGTATTTGTAGATTAAAAAAAAGAAAAAAGAAAGAAGCATTTTGTTCCAATGCTTTTTGACCAGTGAGTTGAGAAAAGGTTCTAATGCTTTTAATCTAATCTATGGAATAAATTACTGCATGACAATGAATTATTGAATAAAACTGAATATAAGATAAGAAACAGTATACGTTAATTCAGCCATGTAGGTCATTTTGACACTTTGTTCTTTTTGGTCATGCATATTGTTAGCAAAGGAGAAGTCGTAGCCCAGTCTCCTACACCCCGCCCCCCACACCTCGGCCCTTTATCAATACCAAGACACTGGGCTAGAAATTAGAGAAGGGCAATGTCCATGGGCAGAGACATTGACAAAGGCCATAACTGAGGAAGAGGCTCATCAAACACATTGGGGGCAATCAGTCTGTAGGAGCACTGAGCAGCTTTAAGGAGTAACTGGGGAGCTGTAAGAGAACGCCCAGAGGGAGGCCAGAGAGAGAGAGAGCAAGTAAGAGACAGACAGAGAGCACTAACTACTAAGCTACATGGCCTCCACATGTCTGTCAAAAAATGTGGCATTAACTTCTAGCCACACACATGCGTGTTCCTTACTTACACAGCGCAACACACTAAAACATCCTTGTGCGAATGTCACATCCCATCCAACTGCTACGAAACCTCTAAGGATTTTTATGGTGCTTTGCCCTTATCAAAGTACTCAGACAGCGACAACTGTGATAGTTTAATTAGTGGCTGTTTATGCACATCACCGCTGGGGAAAGAGGCATTAATGGCAATTTGTGAAGGACTGTTTTTTCTTCTTCTTCTTTTTCTTTATGGTGTAATGACTCGGCAGTGCAGTGGTGTTATTAGCAGGATGTGTGGTTGCCTTGTTCTCTTTGGACAGACGCTAACATTCTGACAGCTTAATTTCACAAAGAGCAAATACATCAACATGTCTTCAAAAACTCAATCAGTAATTCATGGCGAAAAAAGAAGAGAGAAAGTGCTGATGTGTTTATAGGATAGCCGCACACAAATTATAAGGCATGCCATGAAGCTCTTATTCTTTCAGCTGCAGATTTTTCCCATGCTTCTTTCTCCAAATACAATTTTGTTTGTCTCTCTTGTACTCTCTGAATCACAATGTGCTTCTGATTAAAAAAACACACAAGCTGCATTCCAGTCGTCCAGTCAATAGATCATCCTGTGTACAAGTCCATAATATACTTCCCTTTGCTGTTTATGTACCTGGACAGCATTCAGGACTAGATCAGTGCTAATAACATGTCAAGTCATGAACATTTTTCTCCATGGCAGATAAACAGAGAGTGGGTAGTAATGGCCAGTGTTTGGGATAACAAAACACAGAGCAGAGTAAAGAAGTAGGTAATGACTTTGTCCAGTAAAGAAATGATACATAATGTGTCACATTATAAGTTCCTGTAATCACATTCAAAAGATGTATTAAGATTAATTAATTAAGGTTCATTTTAAAGTACTGAAACCTAAGCTTGACAAAAGTTGACAATAAAAAAAACAACTATTAAAACACATTTACTAAAATTATTATTATATGCCGGCCACAATATGTCTCAACTTGCACAAGAACAGAAAAAGGTTGCTAATCTGAGGCAATAAATACTATTGTTCATTAGCACAGCTGAAGTACACTAATTGTATCAATTATTGGTTCATGGAACAGAGAAACTGAATTAGAAGCTAATGAAGTCAACTTCAGCCTTATTGATATACTTTGAATATTTACCCTGTCAAAGGTGTTGCGGGTGTTTCATAAACTGAGACCGCAAACAACATTAGCATGCTAGCAGGTACTTTCTGTTTCTGCTGTTGTGCTATATTCTGTGTATCACATGGGTTGTCATGTCATGATATCAAGTGATATATGCCTTTAAAGGAGACGTTATTGGGTGTTAAAAATGTAGCAACTGCAGAAAATCAGACTTTGTCAGTAATCCATTTACAACGTTTACATGCACTTGGATAATCCAATAATGTGAAAACCCCAAGCCTACATGAGACAGGCCATATTTAGATCTTTGCAAACAACCAATAAAGTCTCACGATTGGGAAATGAAGTAAACATACAGTTAAGCTCACTGTCATGGCATGCCATTCATAGAAAAAATGGATATACCATCTAGAAGATGAAGAACATAATAAAAAGTTTTCATTTTTCCAAGCATGTAGTTGGTTTTAGCTTCACTCTAAAAGTGATCTGTTCCATTGTTAGGCACTGCTTGCTATTTTCTAAGTAGATTGAGAAAACTGAAAGAAATCAGAATAGGAGTATACATGCACTAAAGTTCATTTCCAGACCTTTAAAGTGATCTAAGAAATCAGAGTATGATGTTTATGTGCCTGCTGGAATAATCAGATAACTAAAGAAGTTCTTATTTTGGGTGAGATCTTACATTTTGACACTGCATTGTTGGCCTACTTAGTGTTTTTAATTTTTATTGCCAAATTAAAGAAAGTGTTTTGGTGGCTGAAATTCTACATATTATCTTTTTAAGTCCTTGTAAGTAATTCACACATCTTAGTGCTGCTTGTAACAATCGAGGCAACTTGAATTATGAAGGTGAACATCTCAAAATTGGCAAGCAGTTTTTTCAAAGTTTCTAATATAATACTAATAGAAAACTCAAGGATAAAGATCCTCATGCCAAAAGAGAGCAAGTACCATCCTCACATAAACAGACCAGACTTCAGACCAGTTCAGGATACGTTTTAAGCATAAATATATTCTCTCAAGGCAGCTGCTTATGGACTACTTTAGGCTTTTCCCTTCTTTCTTCTAGCTATTAAAGATGGGTTTTAGAGAGTAATGTAATGTTACTGATTACTTTGTCTTGGAAGCAATGAGTAAATTAATCCTACTACACAGAGAGAAGTAATGTGTCAGTTGTAATGGAATACTTTTTTTTGAGTACATCAACACTGGTGATGGCTGCCTTAATGACATTCTGAGGGCACCTTACTCACTCAAGAACCGGAATCTAATGACTAACAGTGCAAGATACAATTTACTAATTAAGCTCTTTTTGCCAGTAAGCTTGTTGTCAATTTTTTTAAATATACAGGAGTTGGTCAGTCTACAGGCCTATGTACAAAGTAAACATCCAGAGTTCAGTTTTACATTTCACAATATTTTTGTTAATGTTAACCTCTCTTCTTAATGGCTACCATTTTTGCATCATACCAGTATTGCATCATTCAAGAAGCAATCTGGGATGAAATCCTTCTTATCGCATCAATTTAATTGTGTAAAGCTAAACTGCTGAAAGCTAAATTCAATTATTGTCAAAATAATAGCTGCAACGCTAAGAAAGTGTTGGATAGCAATGCTCTTGAGAAGGGCGTTACCAGAAACAATAAATGATGATAGATTTAGAATGATATAATATTATTGAGCTACAAAAATAGTGTTCCTTTTGTATAGGGGCAGGCCACCATGTTGTCTATGCATGGCAGGATGACTCATGGAGGGCATCACTGCTTGCTGAATATCCACAGTTGTGCAGTCAGTCAGTAAGGTACAGCTAAATGATAACGGATGAAATGACAGAAACATTTTATGCTATGTTTTGTTGAGTTTAACAAAGAGAACATTATCGGTTGAGTACAGCATGATGGATACTAAAGTATATAACTAAAAAAGCTTAGTTCAGGATATTAGCTTTCAAGCTCTATAGTGCTACTGGGGTCTGGTTTTAATGAGCCTTCTATGGCCTACAGTAAAAACACTGCAAGCATGTTTCATATCTGCATGAAAGAATACCAAGTGCAAACATATGTCTTAACTACCTCTTTAGATAATAGTGGATATAGGTATTACCACTAGTGATCATGTTTAAGCCCAAGGGTAGACTGTAATTGTGCATTCTCAGGGTTACATAATAGGTTTATAGCTGTTGAATTACAGGTATTGTTCTTAGTGATTGCATAACAGGCATGAGAATAAATAATACATCTAAAGTTTAAGGGTTGAAGATATGATGTGGGTTTGATAATGTAGTTATACAATTCGACTCAAATTTGGAGGTTATTGTTACCAAGCCATTCTGTCTATGGCTTAAAAAGTTATGCTCTGAATTTACTTAATTCATAGTCAAGTCATTCAAGTCATTTTTACATTAATAAAATATATTACGGCAGCCTAATTTCATTGTACACTGAACTTGTATTTGTCTATAATTATGTTGACATGTCATTCATGAATAAACCTTTTTCTATATCCTTTTGCAATACTGCCAGCTCAATCAAGTGTCTGGTCGTTTAACAGCTGTCCAGTCACGCCAGTATATTACACTATTTCCTCATCTATAGATGTGTTAGGTAAGGATTTGGGCCAAGGCCTTTTTTGTGCTGCACTGCCACCAGTAAAGTTGCCTTCTCTTTCCTTCTGCATGGGTAATAATAGTCTGTTCATATTGCCTGGAGAGGCCCTCTCCAGCTTATTGTGTTTTATTAACGCTTTTCTTTTCATTAGTGGAAAAGGTTACAGGCACATTGGCAAGATCAGGCTCTCTCTGGTGTGAGGCTCAAATCCCCCCTCGGTGCTCTGCTCTCTCCGGCTGCCAGATGAGCTCGCCTGTCGACGTTATCCCCCAATACAGATGCACAAATATCAGCCCTCAAACACGCCACTAAGCCAGGTTAATTATTTGGCAACGGCAGCCGCCGCCGTTAATAAGCGGGATATGAACATGGAGCTCCTGAGCAAACGCCGAAGAGCGGTGTGTGCATGTGAGTGTGTGTGCATGTGCGAGAGAGCGAGTTATTGAGAGCAGCACTGCATGTGCCAGGTTCAGATAGTGTTGGTGCTGAGACTAGCCTGAGGACATGGATGCTATGTAGTCATGAGTATGTGTGTGTGTGCGTGTGTGTGTGTGTGTGTGTGCATGAGAAGCAAGATTAAGGCTGCAGTCATCACAGTCTCACACACAGACAGCCTCAGTCACATGATACAGCAGTGTGTTTATACATCCTCTGAAATGAAAGAGCGTCCACAACAGAGGCGTGCTACACCTAACATCGTTTTTTGCATTGTGATCTTTCTTGTACATATTACATTTCAGGGAGAGACATCTAGCTTTTGCAAGTGGTATGAATGGAGTATGTGAATTTCCTGGATGTAATTTTCCAGACATCCCTGCGCTCCCAACTAGAACAAAACATTAGAGTAAAAAAAAAATTAGCCTGAATCATGCAAGCACTTGAAAAAATCAAATGTGTTTTTTTTATCACCTCCATGTGAGCACAATGTATTACAACTAGTGGTGTCATTAGTACAGTAACCAATTTTAAACACTTCTTCCACAAATCCCAGGTGCTTATACGCTGCATCTTGCAATCTTAAACTGCAAGTTCCATTGATGTTTTTTTCCAGCTACTGCAAAGCTGTGAATGAATTTTTTTTTAAGTATCTGAATAGCAGTAATTCAAAAGACTATACAGGACACTGTTTGTGGGAGGCCATTGGATAAACTTGTCAAAGCAAAGCAGCAGCAACCAACTTTGACTGTAGTGGTATGTGAGCAAGAGGACTACAATTCCAGATGAGTTGCAAAACATCTGTAGCTCCCCTTTCCCTAGCACCAGCGTTAGTTAAGACATAAGGGAGGGGGCTATGGGTTCAAAGTTTTAGAGGATGATGCAGGTTAGCACTACAGAGGAGAACTACCAAATCTATAGCGAATGACAGATTGATATTTATTTCTGACGAATGAGACCAGACATGGCAATTAAAACAAAGCTGTGGTTGTTATTCACTTCCCTTCTTTCTTAGCCCCAAAATGATATTAAATTGTCGACAAAGATACTTAAACGAAAACGTTTACAAAAAAAAATAAACAAACAGCTAACCACTTCTCAGCCACGCGACAAAATACTTGACCTTCCACAATACAAAATATGCACAACCACCAAACCCTTTGTCCCAAAATGGTGATGGAAAATCAAAACATTAATACAAATATGCAAAACCCTAGTCAACAGCAGTTACATTACAACAGAGGCATTAACTTCTGAACCATTTACACTCTTCCAGAAATAATGAACGTGGGCCCACACACACGCACACTCAACAACCAACCGTAGCAGGCCTGTACGATGCCCGGGTGCGGTGTGGCTAAACCGTTAGCCCCTTCTACTCAGATGAGCCAAAAGGAATCGACTCAGACGAACGAGTCAGTCGTAACGAAGTGGTGAGAGTCTTGGGGTATCCCCCCAATAGCGCAGCAATGAAGGCAGTAGAAACTTCATCAGCGGACCCACACAGCTCCTCGGCTGCTGTGGGGTCTGTCTGACCTTGTCCTCCAAACTCTCGGGATCCTGAGGAGTACTACTGGACAGTCCACATCACAAGTGCCGCCATTTTCAAGCGCGCGGTTAAAACGGCCACCGACTCGCATTAGCCGGCTAGCTACAACCCGCTAAACTGCTACAACCAAGTTAGCAGCTCCCACAAACTGAACTTCTAGGGTATTAACAGTAAATACCCGAACTCTCTTCACCTTTCGCTAGGAAAAGAAACGGTAAAACATTACTTTGGCTAGCTGGGTTTTTCCCCTTCTCTCTCTCGTCTTCTCCACCTGCTGACCCACTCTGCACCCCCGTTTCTTCTCGACTCCCCACCACTCAACCGACAAAAATTGAAGAGTGATTGATTGACATACTGGTTAACCTATTAACAGTATAATCCGGTTCAATATAGGGAAATGAGAGCTCTCCCCCTACAGTCCACAGAGGAAACATCATCACAAAAACAATGTATAAATGCAAGATTTTAAACACAGTTGCTTAGACAAACGGCTAGAACATTAAAAAACTTTACAACTAGGCTACACATCACAGGAAATCATAAACAACAACAACAAATAGGTCGTCTGTGACTGAACCGTACCTAATAGTAATATCTCCACAAGAAGGAATAACAGCTATGATTTGATTTGGCATGGTGTGGACAAGTGTCTGGACGTAGGCTACATCAATGTTCAGCCACTCTTGCATCAAAGAATTGCGCAGCTGGGACAGATTTGGTGGATGCCTGCCCTGTCACAATTCTGACGACACTGCTGGTACAGGTCGTATGACAATGCTTCTATACACCTGTACATTTAGCTACTTCCTTCGCACTATGGCCCTATAGTAATCATTTCCCACACATGGAACAAGACATACACTGCACTTTACCAGCTCCTCTCAGTCTGTGAAACCTGTCGCACACCCTGCAAGTATTAATAATCTGATGATCCTCATGCAATGGCATCTCCAGGTGACTTTTTGTGTCGGCCAGCTTATCACATTCAAAAACTGTCAATTGAAATGAATAGCACATTTTAATTATAAATATTTTAACAACAAAAAATGCATTTCACATTTTCTCTCTGTGTTGAATAGGCTATCTCCCATTAGTCTGTAGAGCAGGAACATTTAAATTATCGCTAAAACAAAAAGACAGAATTGTGTAATACATAACTGATATCTGAACAAAACGTATCAGATCTCCTAATTACTAACTCTGCATTCCAACGCAAAGGGTAAATGGAGCTTTCAACCCATATACAACACAGCTAGCAGTGAACATTCTCAGAAGTTTGACTAACATTACCTACAAGTTCTAATAAAGTTTTTAAGAAAATGTTTTAATCTAATGTTCAAATAACATTTTAAAGATGTTTGTAATTTCAGATAATGTTCCTATAAGGCTAAATGTTTACTAAGACAACATTTTAACTGTAACGTGTAGAGAATGTTCGGAGAAAGCTTTGAAAACCACAGATTGAACATGAAGAATGTTTAATGGATGTACCTGAGACCTGAGATTACAGAATGATTTTGGAGAATGATCTCCCACCTTCAGAAAGAACATTCTGATAACCAAAAGACTTTCTGCTGAAAACAATAATGGAACGCTGCACTGCAAATTCTCAGTTCTCTCTGGGATGCTTTTGAACAACAGTAACTACATGAACAGAGTTCATGTGGAGGGGATATACATGTTTCAATCAACTAAATTCAATTCATTTCTTTTTTCAGCGTACAGCTGCCGAGGAAGCAGTCAAGAGATGAAGCTCCGTCAAGGAATTCAGAATCAGAAATGTAAGACACGGCTCAGCACCACAGGGCAAATGTTCCTGTGGAAGAATAGAAAGCCGAGTATGTGTCTCTCTGAAGCATCCCCACCTGATGAGGGCAGGCTGGGATCATCTTCCCTGCTGACAGAGCACTGATTTCCCTCAGGAAAACTCTCTCACGCCTAACCCTCACTCCTTCCTTCCTCCCTTCCTCCCTCCCTCCCTCTGTCTCTCCCTCTCCTTCTCTGTGTCTGTTAGGGTTCACTGAGCTCCTTCTGGGGTCTATTTAAACTTCACCCTTTCATAATATGCCTCTCTCAAAACAAACACAACGACTAATGTTGGTATTTTGGTTTTTGTGCGACTGAATGGTGTTTGTAACGTCAGGTCACAGGAAATGCCCTCTTGTGTTTGTCCCAGAGCAAAAATCTTTCTTTTAAATGCTTCTTACTTTGGATCGAAATACAGCTGCACAGAAATTCTTTGATTGATGATTTCATAGTTCGGTTCCTTTATTTGCCAAAGTACACAGCAGAAGCCTTTGCTAAATCAAAACACTGCAAATGCTTTTCGAATAGAGATCCTATTTCAGCCCAAACACGTATCATTTAGTTCCAGGCAGAGCTGTTTATGTTCAGGGCCACAGAGGGCAGTTTGATAGAATGCTAAGCCTGAGCAGCAGTGGACAGAGAAAAGGAGAGAGAGAGAAGGAGAGAGCTGCTGGCTTTGCTCCAGTGCCTTTCTCATCTGCAGAATGCTCCAGCTCCACAGGGGACTGGGAGTGCAATGGTCATCTCCATGCAACGAGCCTTTAACCATTCAACCAACCCCCTTCTCTCTCTCCTTCTTCTTCTTATCCTTCTCCTTCTCCTCCTTCGCCTCTTTCGGGCCACTCGAGCCATCACCCCACCCCGCAGGGCCAGGCCCCTGCCTCCCATCTGCCGTCTACCCCGGCCAGCCCTGCACCCTGCACCCATTTACAATTCAATTAAAGCCTGCTGCCCCCTTCCAAACACCTCTCAGCCTACAATACACACTAATCCAACCTGTACTGGTCCCATCTATGCACACTACGCAGTTTACAAGGGTGGAAAATGGCTTCCTGGTAATTGTACTGTATTACAGTTCTTAAGCATTACTCTAGAAGATGCGTACCAGGGTTGTCAGTGCTATGTGCTCAAAACATGCAGCTGAAATATTTCTTCTATATGATGACTTCAGACTGGACAGTGACTTCTATTTGGTGACTGTGTTTCTGCCTGTCTGCCTTTTTTAAATAGACACAGTTCAGTCTTAAAATGTTGGATGCATTTTCTCCTTTTCATGATCCAAGTAATGTCAAAACCTTACACTACATCACAAAAGTCAGGTTTCGGTGTTCCTGTTTTGTCTGTTTCTGTTTCTAAGTTTCTTCTTGACAGCTACACATCCTTTCAGACCCATAGCATTCAGTGATCTTCTCACAGTGGAAGGAGGAACTAAAACACCTTTTTTCCAGATCTGAGGAAAAAGTAGAGTTTAATTCTTTCCTCTCTGTCAAAGATGTTCTAATAGTGACAGTTTTGATTGTCTACCAGATCTTACACAGTTGTTAGTAGCACGATCTTCTCTGTATCTTTATTTTTGAAAAGTCTGAGCTAAGTTAGCTAAGCTAAGTTATCGCAAGTCTTTCTTAGAAATAAAACAAACCTAATAAATGCACACATAAATAAGACAGCCCGAACACAGTGGTACAGGGCAGTAAATGTCTCGTTCAATGTGTGCAGATTTTAATGATTGGCAAAAAGGGATGATTGCATTTATGCATGCTAAAGGCCATAGTGTGAAGGAAGTAGCTTAATTCGCAGGTGTGTTGAATCATGCTGTCTACCAGCAGTAGCAAAAATCCCAGTCTACAGGAAATTCTCCTCAGAACTGTGCCAGGGAAGGCATCTAAGAAATCTAGCTGAGCTGCCCAGTTATTTGATGCAAGAGTGTCTAAACATGGATGTCACCTACATCCACAAACTTGTCCAGCCCATGCCAAATCGAATCACAGTTGTTATTCCTGCTCATGAAGGTATTACACACCATTAGGTATGTTTCAGTCACAGGTGACTCATTTTGTCTGGTGAGCTCCTATGTGTATTTAAAGACACAGACACTCAAATGCCCAACCAGGCAGCATTTAGCTAGCTCAGGGGGACTAAGAAAAACCCTCCACTGCATTAAGAGAGTGCTACCTCAGTGTGTTTCCATTGCCAAAGACTCTGTATATTTGCAGAGTCAAATGTTGCTTGATCTCCCACTCTCTTGCACACAAATATACGCATGGCAGGAGCAGAGAATAATTGTGCAGTGTCTGCATTTAAAACTCCTATACGGTGTGAAATAGCTGCTTTAAGAGAGCACAATGGATAAGACAGAAGATTAGAGAAACGAATCTGTGTTTCAATCTTCTTACTTGAATCTTCTGTTTTATCAACAGGTCAGATTTGCTGAGAATAAAGTGTGGATGCATAACACTCTGCAGGAGAACGGCCTCCGCGCACTGGAGAACTTTTTTGTGTGAATTAGCCTACTTTCCACAGATCATGTGGAGAGGAAACCCTGCATATGATATCATCTATGAATGCATAAAAGAGTCTAAATTAAGTCCCAGGTTTTTTTTTCCTGCGTAATGTGAAAGCAATATCCACAGGCATCACTTCTCTGTGAAAAAAGTGAGAGAGAGAGAGAGAGAGAGAGAGAGGGAGAGAGAGAGAGTGAGAGAGAGAGAAAAAAAATTGAGTATCTTTAATATTTAATTACAGCAGTGCCAACATGCAACTTTTATCATTTTCTTGTGTCATTTGCATTTCGGGCAGACTTGGGCGAGGGGAAAAGAAAGAGGGAGTGTGGGGGTGTAGGAGAGAAAGAAAGAAGGAAGGAGAGAATGCTTACCAATGCTGGGAAGCATGGCCATGCATCTATTGATAGAACTACAGTATAGGAGCCAGACACCTTTTTGAGGTGTGCCAAGAATGAATCCTAGACTTCTAAAGATACATAGGATATCCATGTGCAGAAAGCCAGTCTACAAGTCAAAGCGAGAGGGAAGAAAAAGGAAAAGGAGCAGAAAAAAGAGTGAGAAGGGCGAAAGAAAGCGAATGAGACTGAATTATTCCATGTGCGTTTGTGAGTGAGCTCTAGCTGACTATGCTGCCAGGGTAAGTAAGATAGCCTGACCTGTGCTGTGGGCTCTGCTCTTGCCCATCCAGCCATCGCCTGGTCAGGCCACTGAAAGGCAGCACCATGCTCTAATAAGCTATAATGCATGAAATTAACATCAGAAAGGCACACTAGTCCTGATAAGTAGCTGTCATTTGGCTCATCATACAGTTCCTGCACCTCTCCAGACTCTGAGCGGAGCCTTAATCAGGATTAGAACTTGAATATGCTGACCATCTTCAAGGCACTGCTGCTTTCTCTTAGCCTTCTGGATCAGTTAGCAGGGCTGAAAAAACCTTTCAGCTAAGCATTCAGATGTGTGTTGTGTGTGTAGAGCATATTACATGCGGTAGCAATAAATGTTAAGTCATGGAAGACAAAAATGTTCCATCAGTCAACAACAGCATTTCACTATTTCATTGTACTTCTGTTAATTGTATTCTGGATGTGAAAAGACTAGAGGAATTTATGCCAGCTTTCAGAGGGGATGTACCTTTACTGAGGGTGGAATTCACCACAATTCAGCACCAAAAATTTCTAATTGTCCCCAGATGTGTATTCTCAATACAAGATCAGCCCCATGAGCTTAGGCAGGCCAGTTTGCCTATTGAGAAAACAGAGCTGCTTCACCTTGATGCCGTGCCACCTTGAGCTTTGGTGCTCCTTTTGGTGTTGCTGGTTTCCTGTCTGGCTGCTTTTATATGAACTTTGACCCAGTATGCCACTATGACCTTTCCAAATACAGCAAATGAGACAAACTGTTGCATATGGTAAAGTCCAAACCCCTAACTTAGTAGACTTTCTGTCATCTTGTCTGTTCCTCACTTAGGTGAGTTTTAGGCTAAATACATACTTAACTCAAAAAATGTAAATGCAAATGACAGTGTTCAGTCAATGCATTGCAAGCGCACAGTCCTTCTGAACAAACTCACTGTGTATTTGTATGTTCCTCTGGTGGTTAAAACACTCAGCACTTCAATGGGGCAATTGGGAACACATCAAAGTAGAGGTCTGCACAGGACTGATTCTTTATCCCACTCCAACAAGAGTTGGTCTCACTCAGGCCCGCTACCGACAAAAAACGCCGAAAATAACTGCCATATGTCAGACTTGTCTTTAGTCGGCTTAATTGTGGTGTCTTCGCCAGCTGAGGCTGATTGACCGTCTAAAGGCTCCGGCCTTGCTGTTGCACAATAATGCAGTTTATGTGTTGCTCATGTGATTGTCTGCTTTGCAACTGTTTGGAGTTCATGGTTGTTATTGTCATGTTATGTTATGCTCTTGTGTGTTTACTATCCGTTTATTTAGACTTTTACTTCGCAGGAATTTTCTACATCTATAAATCATCCCACTCCCGCACTCACTGGCTTGGATAACCACCACTATTCAAAAATAGGCAACTTTATGATATTAGTGCTGTTAAAGACTCTTTACAAAAAGGTCATACAAAAGTTAATCTACTTGTCAGAGGCCCTTCTCACTGTTTGTGATCAGCATTCATCCCAGGTCAAGCCCATGATGGCATTGAGCAAAAAAATGAGAAAATGACAAATATAGAGATTCTGTACATGTATATGATGCTAATACTATAATCTGCAATGCAATTTACAATGCAAATACATAAAAATAGAAAATGCAAAATAGAAAAAGTCCATTAGTGGCCTCAGATAACTAAGAGGAGTATAAACTCAGCAGCCTGGGTTTGTAAAGCAGTGGAACTCTGGAGTAAGTAAGTTAAATATAATACTTTTGGGATGAGTTAAAGAGGCAATTGAGATGCAGAACTTATTATCGGTACCTTAAGATTACGACCTAATGCCATTATGTCTGAATGCAAACTCACAGCAATGTTCCAACATGTAGTGTAAAGCCTTCCCAGAAGACCAGAGGACAAAATTCCTGTTTAAAATAATTTATTTTGGGGGAAAGGAGGAATAAGCAGGTGTGTACAAATGTTTTTGATATTTCAGCCACACAGCTCACACTTTATCCATTCATCAGAGAAATGACAAACAAAATTCTAAAACATATCAAAACACTTATAAATATTTTTGGATTGAATTTTGTGGGATCACTTCCAAGTGGATGGCTCAGGATCTGTTTATGCCACATAATGACTATAATAATCAAAGAAAAAAAAAGAATAGCACCTTTCCCAAAAAAGGGTTAGAGTCTTTTGTGAGTTAGGCTGTACGACTATACGCTATTCCTCATTAAGCACACTAAATCAATTCAACAGCTCATTTATGTAGGCTGCACAGAACATTTACTTAATTGCAACTAATAGCCAAACAAAAATCATGTGACTTGTAGTTTGTTGCTTTCAGGTCTGTTTCCAAACAGCTTTATCTTCTACCCATCTAAACACAGCCGAGCTTTAGTACACAAGCAAGTGGCTGCAGAGAGCCATACCTGAATAAACTTACAGAAGTTTCCTGAAAGCTTGGTTCTGAGAAGGGCCGTGTAAGGACGCAGGCTGAGCTCCAGCCCTGCTGCTTGGTGCTGAGGCACATGGGAGATTTATGACCCTAAGTACTTCCATGTTTTCCCACCGTTCTGAGCGCGCTGGAGTGGATCCGCGTTTGCATAGCGCCTTGCTAGGAAAAAAACACTCTAGAAACAAATCATAAAATGCAGCACTCAGGGACGAATGTTTTTAGCAGCCTGAGCAATGTTCTGAGTTTTAATGATTCTGACTTAGGTGTAAAGCAATATAACATACTGCTCAAAACTATAGCAGCATGCACAGTGCTCTTGCCACAAATGACTTCTCAGAAACAGTAGGGAGTTCCTAATTATTACATGGGCAATAACCAACATTTGTTTTTCAGAATCAAATGTCATAAAAAGATTGAAAAGCACAAATTCTTTGCAGTTATGAAAATCCATTGTGAGAACAGAATGTAATAACCTAGATGCTAACATACAAAATACTCAGCTGCACATACCTGGTGCCAATCTCCATCCCCATATGTGCCAAGTCATGTGACCAGCAGTAATTTATGCCTGATGGAAAAAACAGAGTCATGTCTCCTGCATTGCTTATGTCAGCCACTAGGAGTGCTGTTAATAGTCTGCAAGATAGTAGCTACTCTGCTATTCATTGTCTATCTAGTAAATCACTGCTGTCAAAAAAAAAAAAAAAAAAAGATTTCATCATCATTAGAGCACTATAAATTAGCAGCGTCAGCTAATTGCAACCATTAGATAGAAAAAAAAAAACAGTGGTAGACGTCAGTGTTAACTGTGGTATTTAATAGAACTGGCTAAAACTGTTATTATAAAAGTTCAAAAGGTTTATTGGGCCATAGTTTGAATAAGTAGCCTGGGGACAAACTACAGCAACACCCTAACTTTTAAACCTTACTCTAGTCTGTTTAATGGCCATTCCTGAGAAACTTGTAAGGGCTGATGGCTTGTTAAATGGCATGCTGTGCTGTCACAATACTCACACTTATTGCTTCGTTGTTTGTTGTGACATGTAGCTGTCTAAGTAACATTTTTTAACATCATTGTGATTGCCTGCTTACTTTTCGGCTGTACGTGTATTGTTTGTTACCTTTGATTACTGACCTTATGTATACATTCATTCATACTGTATATGAAACACATTTACATTTAAATTTACAGCTTTGACATGTACAATCATTATATTATAATCTGTTTATTTTTATACTTTAATTTAGATGGTAATAAAATAAATATATTTTAAATCATCACTTACCTGTTACTTTTTATTCCGAAGTAGCTGTCCCAAACCCTAAACCCTACATTAAGAAGGAAATGCTGTCCACCACTTCATGCCATTACAGAGACTTTAGCCCATAGGCAGAATATTATTTTAGCCATGCCCCTGCAAATGAAGGCAGGAAGTGAGATTGCATCCCTCTTTCTCATGGCCAAAGAGTGAGCAGTTATAAACCAGCATCACTGAAACTTAAAACCTGTGTTTGATAGTCATGCATTGCCGATCATTGTTTGATTCTTAGCTTTCTTCTAAAAAAATGAGCTAAAATCATGATTACTGAGTCACCCATACACTTTAGTATTATTATTGTTATGGTATGGACAAAATGATGTGTTCAACCAATTGTTTAATAAAATAATCATAATTAAGCCACAAGAAATAGATGCACAGCTGAACATCTCATCTTATTTATGTGACTTAGGTGTAAAGCAATATAACATACTGCTCAAAACTATAGCAGCATGCGCAGTGCTCTTGCCACAAATGACTTCTCAGAAACAGTAGGGAGTTTCTAATTATTACATGAGCAATAACCAACATGTATCTTTAAATGTGTGGACATGTGTGATGCTGCGTGTGTGGATATATTTGCGCCCATGATCCTTTTGCTCCACTTTACTCTCTCCTCACTGCTGTCAATATGGTTTGATTGAAAACATAGCGTGAAGAAGCAGTAAAAAGCAAATGCTTTACAAACTCTTTCTACATCAACACTCTCAAGTGCTGCTATTCCCTGCAGTGCTGCACTCAAGACATGCACATTTGAATTTCCTTTTTTTTAACATTTACTCCAGTCCTCACGCACAGCAAGGTCTGCATTTTATATCTACCCCTCAGTTAAACTTTGATTAAATCAGTCTGCGGCAGTCTGTAAATAAATATTCAGAGCTTGCTAATGCATCGTGCGTTAAAAACACCTCCATAGCCATAAATCTAAAATTAGTCAGCTTTTAACAACTGTTTTGAAGTTGTTATTTATGATACAGTTACATATGCCATCACGCACCATATAAAAGCATAGCATTAAACATATGGGTAAAAGTCCTCTCTCCCCCCAGCTCAACGCACGAAAAGCTTGCTTGGAGAACTACATCAGGCATGGATGGCAAATCCACTGCTCGAGGCCATGTCTGAAACGCTGTCTGTTCTGCAGCTCCTCTGTGAAAAGCTCTAATGCACTTAGCACTCTCCGGCTGCATGTTGCTGCACTTTTTACATAACTACTTACAGGGATTCGACCCAGGAATGACTCTGAGGACTTTATGGAGACCTAGCAGGGCTGTGTGCAAAAACACACAGTCGTAATCCAAAATAACTCAGGTGGGAGATGGAGGGGTGAGCTCATCGGGTAGAAATGGCCTTCAAAACAAAGAAATGTGAATTGAGGACTAGTAATTGTGCATAAGTTGGAACTTTATAACCGCAATTAGGGATGTTTTCCTAAAGACCCATTACTGTCCAGTTTAGTTAGAATAACATTACATTTAATTCAAAAGCTTGTTTGGTTTATCTGATAGCTATGCTTGAGATGCTCAGTGTATGAGTGTAATGAGAAGAAATGAAGAGGCCCATGTGATGGAACACTTTTCCTTACTTTCCTTAAATTAAAGAGCTTGACGTAGTATGGTAATGTTGCTAAAGTTCCAAAATGTACCATTCATCAAAATAGAAACAAAAACACCTTCACCCATTTACATTAAAGTTATATTGAGTATTTCATGTGAAACTGCTTCTCTCTCTTAGAGAGAGTCATTTAGATACAATATATCGGTCTTTCCATATCGGTATTTAATGCTAATATAATATGTGGTATATATACAGTATATAAATCTATTAGAACACCATAAGTAAACCTAGCATGAGAAAATACATGAAAAAAATTGAATATGGTCTTTAAATTCAAAGTTAAATCAGCTCAACTTAAAACTGCCATATCCCTGACTTTCATTTTGCAAGTCAGAAAGAATGCAAACCTGTCAACCAAATACAACATAGTGAACCTAGTGAACTGATCTAATTTGGGCACTCTGGAAAATTATAATACTTGAGTAAGAATGCTCAGAGTGAACAGATTGCAGAGTGACATCTACATACTTGGACTCCTCAGAGAACCCTTTAACTCTTCATTGTTAAGTTTTGCTTGTAACCAAAAGGGTTATATTCTTTCAAAAATCAGCAGATTTTTTTTAGGTAGATACAGCAAACTCGCTCAGGAATCACCTAACCACATTTTGATTAATAATGGATGGGATTTACATTTACATTACATTTACATTTCTGGCATTTAACAGATGCTCTTATCTGGGGCAACTTACAAATGTGCTCTGTGTCTGACTATGTTTCCTAGCTAGTACAATAAGGTTAGAGTCTAAAACGTGCCATGAGCACAAACGCTGCCCTAACAAGGGCCAGCTAATGCCCATTTAGCAATCCTAAACCAGTGTTCATATGTAGAGAAATGTTATGCTCAGTAAAAGTGCCAAAGCAAAGCATTTTAATATAGCTGTCTATTAATACTTTGTGAGGAGAATTCCACCAGTGTCCTAAAAGGTCTACATCCACTAACAACAGCTTAATCGTAAGTAAATTAATTATAAATTCATTATGTAATCCAAATTAGTAATAAATTAGCAAACAATATCTTTTACAAGCTTCACATATAATACCAAATGGTGAAAAAAAGGTCATGTTAATTAGCATTAGCTTAGCACTAACTATTAGACATACATAAAAGAATCTTATAAAATTCCAACAGAAATTAACATTATCATAGAGGGGTTTGATGTGAATGCCTGCCTCTTATATTCATAGCTTAGTATATTCTAAATATATTTACTTCTTTACTGCAAGGTCATAAAATGTCCTTTCTCAACTCCTTAAGTACCCCCAACATGGCATGTTTGGTTGAAGGCTTAATGACCATCAGGTGTGCCTTTTCCAGGCTAGAGCAAAAAAAAGTCAGAAAAGAAAAACAGAGCTTAGCTACTCAAAGAGTAAAATCTTCAAAGGAGCCAATGTAAGGCCTGCAGTTGACTGGCCCCAGAGGAGGTGAAACAGACACAGTGGGGCATTAATTTATTAATCTATACACACATTCTGTCTGGTCAGCGCGGGTCGCTTGCATCTCAGCCTTTTTTCCTTCACTGTGTTCAAATTTGTATTTTCAGCAATCAATAAATCAATCCATCAATATATAACAAATGATGCAGTGGGTGTTAATGACATGTGGGTATTAGAAATGCTAATGCTTCCTAGAAAAGGCGATCGACTGTTTACCATCATACCCCACTGGATCAACTGAAGAAAAAGCAATGGATGGGCAGAGTAAATCACTTCTGAGACAAACAAACAAAGCCTGTCTCCGTCCAGTGTGGAGTGTTCATTCTCCAATCCTCTATACATAGGTAGTGCAGAGGCTGGGGTCAAGATGAGGTCAAAACAGTGTAGAAAAGTGAAGGCACCTTAATTAACACATCGCTTGTAGCCATGATCAAGGTTCTCTTGATGCAGTAGTAGTACACGCAGTAGAGTCAGGCTAGAGCCCAGAGCGGACTCGGTGCTCAGCCTCAATGCTCTCCGATCAATTCACATAGATTTTCTGCTTTGGCATACACCTGCACGCTGTCAGCGGGACGTAAATTTGGTTTCCTTTCCCTTCTGCACTTCTGCTTCCCCATGCAATCCACATTTCTCTAACACAGTACACAAAGCATAAAAGCCTCACTGATGATGGTGTGATTTTGCACTTGTGTGTTTTGTCTTGACAGGAACATCAGTGGTAAAAAAAGGAGAGAAGGATGGAAAGAAAGCTTAGATTTGTTTTTCTGGCCAGACTGGGTTAAAAAACACTGGAAATTTGGAAATGAAGCTCATAAATAAATTTAAAAAATGTTATCACGCCTTGCTGTGACATAAGTTCATTCGTGTAAATGTTGCTGCCTGAAAAGCGCTTGTAGCTATGAAGTGTTAACATTATAGGAGATAAAACTGTTCGTAACTATGTACTCATATGCGCTAACTCTCTGGAACCAAACACCTTGAAAGCTTGAAAGCTCACTACAGAGAAGTTCATGTCCAGTGTCAGCATTTTCTATCATTGCTGGATGCACTTTGATTGTTTTTTCAGAATGACTGCATGGGTCCTTATTCAGACCACAAATCAGTCTGCTCTTAATTTGTTTTATTAATTTAACAATATAATACGACTGATGAATGGCTTATATTCCTATCAAGATTAAAAAGGTCTATTAAATAGCAACATTTTTGCATTGGCCCTACGGGTTAAATGCATTTTTTTGGCGGGGGGGTTTATTTGGGGTGCCATTTCTGTTTGTTCATTCATTATGAGATGTTTGTACAATGGGTTTCTACAAAGGAAACCTTTTATGACTGTAAAACGTCTACGACTGTAAAACATACTGGGAAGTAATTGAAAACTAAGTTCATCTCCACAGGGAACACACTTAAATACTGAATTCATTTTTGCAAATTGTACTGCACACTTACTATTTACCATTCTGAAAAAAAGCCTAAAATATAAAAATGCGCCATATTTTGTTCACACACCACATTTTGTCATCTCCCCCTGCCCTGTTTGTGCTTAACTGTGCATTACACTGTGCAGAAATGTGGCCTCTAGAGAGGGTGCATTAACTTATTTTCACTGAGAAGATCAACTTGTGATTTAACCACAGGTACTCAAACTTTTACCATACGACTGTATTCTCAGAAGGCAAAGAGAACTCTCTTTTTTTTCAATGTACTTTTCATTAAAGGACCTGACAAGGAAGTTTAGGCCTGTTTATAGTACACTGTAAGGACACTGTGTTGTGGAAAAACAACCACCATAGAAACAGCCATTCTCCTATATCCGTCTGGCTCACTAACTTTTAGGCCGGATTACAGGTAGGTACGTTACAGTGTAGGGCGACAGAAAGAGAGGGAGGGAGAGAGACTCCGCCAGCGTTATCATTTAAATCAAGCTGCACTTAATGGTAGAAGACACTCATTCCGGAACATTCCCAGCTCACTGATCCTGAGTGATCCTGAGCAGTTCCCAGAGCTTTAGTGGCGGGCTCGTTAGTGGAGCAGGGTGTTAGCAGGGCAAGTGTGAAATCTATTCACTTCCTCCGGTGTGTTTTATTTGCTCCCTGGTTCCTGACTATCTCATTCAGCCTTGTTTACCTGGCAAGCAGAGTGTAACTAAAGGAAATTCCCACTGCCTGAGGTGGTCTCGGAGGGGAGGGAGGCTGTGGGGGCAGAAGAAGGGGAGGGGGCATTACTCAAAGCTGATGTTACCCACCTGCCCCTGCCCCCACGGTTTAATTAACATGTGCAGCCTAGTGGAGATGAACTAAGGAGGGCTCACCCCATGATAGCCCTTGCAGGGAAGCTGGTGTTAGAAGGGGCAGCCTTAGGGTACAGATTTTGGACCAGTTGGTTCCCTCGTAAAAAAATAAAGGTTTCTAAATGGTTCTCAGCTTGGACAGAGAGTACTCAGTATGGAACCTTTACATCATGTGGAGACTCAACTTTGAAGGGGCTCTCACTAGAGGTTGGTAGTAATAACTTAATTGTTTTCATGTAGTAAAGTTAAATACTACAACAAGGGTTCCAATAAGAGAAGAAGTCAGCCTTACAATCTTCAGCTCCCATGCTGACTGATGCTGCTTGTACTAAGAAGTCCCACTGCAATTCCGTTAGTACAAGTACTATTAGTTCTAAGTCCATTTGTAGTTCTATTTGACTTAAGCAGTTTTTGACCTGATACTTTTTGACTTCACTTGAGCATTGATTTCGACTACTCTACCCACCTCTGGTTCTCACACATCTTATTTAAATGCGTGGCTCTTTAAAAACATCATAGATTTAAAGGTTCTTTGGGGAACAAGAGTGTTTCTTCTATTAAATGGACTTACTTTGATAACTTTACTTTTCAGAATGTTATATGTTTGAGAGGACTAAAGAGAAGTGTGAACAGTGCAGGACAATAAGCAAAAAGAGCCACTTAAGGAAGAAATCAAGCTAAATCCACTTTCAATCTGGGGCTGATTACATGGAAAAATAATCCAGCATTTCAGAGATGGGCCTCTGTGATTGCAAAGGGAGCGAATGACAAAACTATGCAACGTAACTGCTTCCCCCCCACCTCCGACTGTCAGGGCTGATTTGGGGAGCTTAGGCGAAGTTATGGGTTTATTGGGAAGCAGCGCTGGGGGAGAAAGGTTAAGTTACGGTGTGGATTTCTCTGGGGCTCCTCACCTCTTAATCCCATTCACTACATGGGTCACTCACTTCTTTAGCCACAACAGCTTGAAGGCATGCAAAAAGATTACAGCCTCAGTGTGGAAGAGCCTCCATGTGACTTTTGCGAATAGTTGCTGTGCTGTTCTGCTGGGTTTACTCGAAGAAGAGAGCAAGAAAACAAAGCTCAGAACAAGTGCGTAAAATGAACTTCAGAGCGCTAGACTCTTCTTCTTTTGCTTTAATATGACGGATCACCGTGTGAAAACCATCCCGCTGGCTCCCAGCGGGATGCTCTCTCCTCATGACATAGAGTGGAGAAGACCTCGCCTCGGCAGAAAATAAATGATTTATGCTTCAAACAGGCTTTAAAAGCTCAAAAACGGTTGCATCTCTACCTTTGTGCTGTGCGGAGGAAATAATAAATCACTTTTTCGGGGGCGAGCTCCTCATGAAAGGAGTGTGATAGCGGCTGCTCGGGCTTGTGGAAGTAAATTGCGAGTACGTTTTGAAAGGGAATAACGCCAGTGCGAAAAAATCAGCAGCCTCCAAATAATAATGCTATCGGCCATGGGTTAACGAACTCAATTTCGGTGAATACACGTCAGGGAATCCTGTGGGGAGAAGATATATGCATCCATGTTACACACAGGGAGGACATTACAAGTCTGGACCTGTCATTCAAATCATCAGACCCAATATTGGAGTCCACTTTTTTTGACAATGGAAATGCTAATGGATTATGTTTATGTGATTTTGGGTGTCTCTTTGCTTCTATCACAGCAGACTGCAGATTTCTAAAAGGACATTCAGGTCAAAACTTATGTTGGATTCATCCTTGGCCTACTGTAGGGGAATGTAAACATGGGGGTCTATGAGCAAGCACATAGGGATTGAAGATTCAGTAACTCGGAGCGACTGTTAAGTTAATGAACAGACTCACAAAGGTACACCCAGACAAAGTGAGGCCTCTAAAAACCCTTAATTTCCTCCTGAACACTGCTCTGAGAAAGGTTTTGGCAAAACACGGGCAGAAAAGGAGCCCAAAGGTGAAGGTAACGCTCTGGTGAACCACTGAGCTGATCAAAGGCGAAGCCACAAGCTATAGTATGGAAGGATACTTCCTGCACCCTCAGCTCCTGCCTGAAGTGAATTGACGTGAGGTTTAAATATCCTGAACCAGGATATCTCAATACCTAGTGAGCTGGCCTATCTGAAAGACTGTTTCAGGTCTTTCAAGTTTAATAAGATTGTATATAATATATATAATACATTCATTATTATAAGTAGATCATTATTTAAAGTTAGCAAGCTTTGTTGCCTTAAATTGGGAGCAAGACCTTTAATTAGCATTTCTAGATTTCACAAGACTACCACAAGGCTCCACAATAGCATGTGGCAAAAATGACTGGGAATGTGAATCCAATCTAACTGGGGCTTCATCTGTTTACAAGATCCCACTTAGGTTAATACTGTCTATCTACACAGCTGCCTTATCTTACAGCTCAGTATTAACAATATTTGTTCACTACCACACTGGCAACCTATGTCACTACTAATGACTAGTTTAACAAACTAGTTAATCAGTTACCCTTTCAAGCTAAAATGAGGAAGGTATGTTGCCATCCTGTAGTAAGTTCGCTGGGGAATGTACAGGGGTTGGACAATGAAACTGAAACACCTGTCATTTTAGTGTGGGAGGTCTCATGGCTAAATTGGACCAGCCTGGTGGCCAATCTTCATTAATTGCACATTGCACCAGTAAGAGCAGAGTGTGAAGGTTCAGTTAGCAGTAAGATCACAGTTCTGCTCAAAATACTGCAATGCACACATTATGGGTGACATACCAGAGTTCAAAAGAGGACAAATTGTTGGTGCACGTCTTGCTGGCGCATCTGTGACCAAGACAGCAAGTCTTTGTGATGTATCAAGAGCCACGGTATCCAGGGTAATGTCAGCATACCACCAAGAAGGACGAACCTCCACCAGCATCACGTAGTGACCTGGCCACTATCCTGCAAGAAGAATGGCTTAAAGTCACTCTGACCACTGTGCAGGACTTGTATATGTCATTCCCAAGACGAACTGACGCTGTATTGGCTGCAAAAGGAGGCCCTACACCATACTAATAAATGATTGTGGTCTAAAACCAGGTGTTTCAGTTTCATTGTCCAACCCCTGTATATGGGGAAAGAAAAACACACATTGTAAAAAGATGTTTCTTCCTTAACTTTTCAGCAAAAGAATGCTTCAACATAGAACCATAAACACTCAAAATACCCTTTGGTATTAATAATGATTCTTTGCATCATAAAAGGCTTCCTTCCTTAGTTTGAAAAGGGTTCAATTTAGCGCCAAACAAGCTGTGCTACTGTTACAAGCAGATTGTCATCGCTATGGTAAAACCCTTTTTGGTGCAATATAAAACTTCATAATTCATAGGAATTAGACAAGCTGGTCTAGCACTCATGCTCTTGGATCATGTAGCCATGCTGTTGTAATAAATATAGAATATAGAATATATAAGTTGGTGTTCTTGTTTAAACACAGGCTATCTAGACAGTTACATATGTAGACACCTAGCAGTCATCCTAAAACTTAAACTAGCATAAATTCCGTCTCTGTGGGTTTATGCTGGTCTAGTGCAAGATTAGCTAGTCACCCCCTATGGCCATGCTTGACAGGCATATTAACATCCAAAGCACAACAAAGCTGGTTTTGCTTGTGATCAGCTTTGCCGATGTATGCTGAAGCTCCTAACAGGGAAAGACAGATCCTGTGATCGTTCAACTAGCCATCACTGAACACCTCTCTAAAGAGAAATGCCTCTAATTACTCGTGTAGCCTTAGCTATTAGTTTTGGCCTTTTGGAGAGAAAGGACCAAAATACAGGGGATACAGGCGATGCAAACTGCGCTAATGCATCATTCATGGTTTTAATTGCTTGTAATTAACTTGAGTCCAATTAGAGGGAGAGTGAAATCAATGTGTGGTGATCAACAGTGAGGTACATACAGTATGTCTGTGTGTGGATGGAGACTGAAGCAGACAGGATGCTGCTGGGCATTAATCGGCAGCCATGCAGCTTCTCTCTAGCAGACTGATTGCATATTGAGCGATTATCTTCCAACTCACAAGGCACATTATGTCAGGTTGTGTTTGCAGGTGTTGGTGATGTTGGCTGAGCAGTAAATTGTACACATGACTGTGAAACGAAATGTCATTGTACTCAGGATGCAATCATAAAAGTTATGTTGGGCGGTATAAATACTAATTTAATAATATAATAAAATGATAATAAAGTAGTTAAATTAAATGCTTGAAAATGCTTTATTTGGATGTTTGTGTTTTAGACAGCTGCTCCAAAATTGGTGCTACATGGCATATATATACATACACATACTCTACACTGCGCTAGAGACAAGCAACCAACAGGAATGAAACTTGGTTGATGGGGTTGACATTGAAAGACATGCAAATGATTTAAGTTTCATGCTCAGCTGCGCATGTGACATAAGCAAGGGCAGGCCTTATTGCTGTACCTGACTGACTATATAAGGTCATCCTGTTGTGCATGCTTTCCATTCTGACTCATGCTGTTGTGTTGGTAGTATTCTCTGCAAGAGAAGTATGGGGTGGTCTTATCTACATACTGAAGGCCATACTAGTTGTGCGGATACTGCCATAGCGTGCTGTTGGAAGCAATGGATAGATGAAGACATGCACCAGCGACATGAAGGATCTAGGAGATGGAGAACTAACAAATTGTTCGGCATGCGAAGACTGGCTAAACAGCCATGATTGCGGACATTCAGTATGCAGTGATGCCCTCCATGAGTCATCCAGTTAGTGTCAGGACCACTGGCAGACAGCTGCATTATGCGGGACTACATGAACGCAGACCATTACACTGACTGCCCTTAACACCACATCAACCTTGTCAAAGACTGCAGTGTTGTCATGCCAGAATAAACGTGTTTGGCGAAAGGAAATCTGAATGGCGAAAAGCAGAAATCCAATCAACTTCTAGGACTAAACGTGGAAAACAGAGGTGGAAAAATATCATTGCAGGTGACTGAAAACAGAAATGAAACAAAAATGGAAGCTGTAATAAAGCCATATTACACAGTGGAAATGTGTAATAATTTCATTTTCTGTTAAATGTATCTTTTTTATGTAATTTTCTGTTAAAGGTATGTTTTCCTAATTGCATGTTCAAATCTCCCAATTAGCATTTGGTGTCTGACTAAATACAAAGCTGTGTTAACCTACACTATTTACTTTTGTTCTAGTGATACACTGGGCCATTCAGGTAAAAAGAGTTGTAGGAGCAGAAGATGCTATTTTCTCTTTAGATTGGGTTATCTATAGAGGAGTAAAGGGACAGAAAGGGATTGTAAGAGGTTATTAGAGGGGTGATCAGTGGGCTGATGGTGAGAGCAGGTGTGACAGGGCAGCAGCAGGCTCAGCTTTGTTTCTCCATTTCCCTTTACTGTGGTCAATATCGACATGGCCATTAGGCCAATCTCCATAATTAGCCTGGTCCTCGGAGGCAGCTTCTAAAGTTTTACTTAACAACACACACACGCACACACACACACACACACACACACACACACACCCACACACACACACTTTATGAGAGTTTACTTTGTTACTGTGGCTAAATATTGTTACACTTAAACCTAATTATTACGATTTAAAAGTCCAGTGTTATTGGGTTTGCTTTGCTATACTATTTATGATCATAGCTCTGTACTTTTTTACAGAATCTGAAAATTTCAGCTGGCTTTTACAAAATGCTAAAAGGTGATAGTGAGTGGAGTTGTGCAAATGTCCCAAGATGCTGGAAAAGTTACCATTTTGGAGATACAAGGTTTTGTTCCAACAGTGGCATTATATATATATATGCAAAACATTAAATTTACATTTAATTTACATTCTGTAATTTACATATTTGTATGCTTATTTTGATTTCAAAGAATGACAAATGTCCTGTTATGTTGTCCTTACCCCAAAACAAGACATGAACTATTCTCCAAATCCTGAACATAATAAAATACGCTCATCATCTAAAGAATAATTGCACCCAGAAGGAAGTGTGGGATTGCAGTGCTGTAGGGAAGCAAGATAAAAGTTAATTAAAACAATAATTGCTGATAAATCTAGACTGATATGGACAATATTTATTGAGCTACACATATACAGAAATAATGTCTTTCCATATGGCGCCGGCCAGCGTAACAAGGCAGACGTCTCAGAATGGAGTGGTAGAGGATCCCAATGGTGTCCGGTGAAAATCCATAACGTGAAGTTTGAATATTCTTATGCAGTTCCTGCAGGTGTTGTGGCAGTGGTGGAGGTGGAGTGACACCTAGCCTTCTGTATATGTGACAACAAACAAAGCGCCTCCACACACAGATCTATTAGATGTCTCCACCAGGACAAAAGCAGTACTCCATAACAGTCATTGCAGTCTTTGGCGATGTTGACGTGGTGTTAATGTCAGTTAATGGGCTGTGTGTATGTGGTCCTGCATTATGTAGCCTTCTGCCAGTGGTGCTTGCACTAACAGGATGACTCATGGAGGCCATCTCTGTTCACTACATGTGTCCACAATCCTGGCTGTTGGGTCAGTCAGGTAAAGTCCATACTTGCTTGCATCACGTGCACCAGTATAAAGCATGAATCATTTGCATGTCTCACAATGTAAAACCTTCTCATTGTATATCCTAAATGCTTATTTTAGTATTCAAATAGAAGCTTTTTACCTGTTATTTATTGTTTATGTATTTATTGATGAATAAATGGCCTAATTAACAAAGGGGAAATTGGGCACATGCCAATGTTCAGATTTGCCAAGAATTATAGCAGCTCCCTATAAGTTCTTGTCTCCAGAAACTGATCAAACATGCATACATAGACCTACACAAACACAGTATTTCCCGGTGGAGGCTTCCGGTGAATACAAACTCTAATAAAGCATGCTCCTTCCATTTATTATCCTGCTTGGTAAATCACAAAGGTTGCAGGGGGCTTTGGTATTTCCATATGAAGGTGCTGCACGGCCCCAGTGGTCTGCCTCGCTAGAAAATGCTTACAGTGTGCCTCCAACACTATCCCGATTGTGCCAACTAAAAAGTCCACTCCAAAAACAACTGTATACGCTGCATTTGCTGAGAATGCAAGGTTCCATTCTCATATGAGAGAAAAAAAAAGAAAAGTAGATACCTGGAGACTCCTGAGTCCTTGGTCAGAGAGATTGTCCATGCATTTTGATCCACTTCAGTCCACTTCAACAGTGCCCTGAACTCCTGGGATTGAACACCACCAAGTCACTCAACACTCAAGAGGGCCCAAAATAATCATGTCCAGTATTGCTAGCATTCAGGGAGTCGGAGCGTGGTGAAAGAAAGACACATGGCTTTGCCTCCACTCACTTGCTTCACAGTCGGTTCAAAAAGGCAGTGAATAAACAAAGATGATGTAGGAAACACACGCAGTGCAGCACACACCCAAGCATTTTGAAAAAGCTAGGTTGCACAAGAGCTAGCTCAGAGAAACTTTCTTCTTTAACTGACCTACAGATCTTTTTTGATGTGACCTTGGGGTGTCCATGTCACTAATTTGACATTATATATTGTGTGGATGTTTGAAAAGAAGCAAAGTATTGAAAAACAAAACACTTAGTGTGGATGTGTTTTATAACCGGCTACTATAGGAAATAACTGGATACCATACTAAGTCAGTAATACCTTTGGTAGACATCACAACAAATGTTTTTTTGATGTAGCTTTCGCCCACTCTTCCTTGCAGAACATTTCTAACTCTGCAATATTTTTGGGTTGACATGGCATGTTTAAGATGTACCAACAGATCTTTGATGAAGTTAGGGGACTGTATAAGGCATTCCAAAAGCTTCAGTGTGTGTTTCTTGAATTTGGTCAAAGTGGATTTTAAGCTCCTTTTGGTAATACTTTCTATCGTCGCTGTCCAAAGAAAAACAGGTATCTCCTAAATGGCAACTTTACAGGAGAGGCCAAAAACCTAATTTAATTTGAATGGATGTCAATGGAACCAGATGTCTTTCCAAGCCATTCTGGGCCATTTCTGTTGACCCATTGTTAATGAAATTTCCACACAGTGAAAATAGCAGCTCATGTGATCAAATGAGGCATAAAAGTAAAAATCAACAAAAATGGAGATACATGTTTTCTTTGGACAGTGACGCTATGAATCCATCTCACAATGCACAAGGTATTATATAGCATGCATAAGAAATTGGAATTATGTGCATAACATTTTATAAAAACAAGACTTTATTGTATTTATAGTGTTTCATAATGCATTATAATATTCACTCAAAAAAAAAAAAATAATCAAAACAAACAAACAAAAAAAAAAAAACATATGTTGTGTGGGCTCTGTGGGTGCTTGGATAAAACACTCACAGACCTCCAGCTCGGAAGCATCCAAACCATCTAATGTTTCATTTTTTATTTACTTAAAAAAGCAACAAAGGCAATTAACACACAAGTTTTCATTTTGCCAGGCGGCAGCTTTGACTTTCATAAGACTCCAAAGACAGCAAATTCCAGCACAATTTAGCGTACAAAATAAAACAAGACCTCTGCAGCACATAATCCAAGAAAGAAAAACATTTAACAGATATTCACACATTCAGGGTCTATATCTATATTAATGAACTATATCTAAAATCATCTCAGAATAAAAAAAATAAATGCCCACACACCCACACGCTATGTCTAGATATAAACTCACCAGCCCGCAATAGCTTCCAGCCTGTTTTCCCCAGTTGGTAATCCATCACATAAAAGAACTGGCTTCTCAAAAAAAAACTTTTTTCAGCTGCTCTTAAAAGATCCCCACTTAAATTTCACCACCTTAGCCCCTAACGCATGCTTTTCTCAGGCTCCAATCACATTACAAGAAATTGGTATCATAATCACATGCCCACCCCTGCCTTCTTCCCATAGTTTGGTGTCCCACTGAAATAATTCCCCAAACAGGTGTAACAACCTCATTTGGTTCACTGCTCATTACTAATTCAAACTTTAATGTAGTCTCACTAAAGCTAAACAAGCATCTCCAAACTAGCAACTGTACAGGCCAAAAACCTAATTTAATCAAGTCAAGGGAACCAGACTTTTTCCAAAATAATTTTGCACCACTTCTGTTGGTCCATTCACAGCCTTTACAAAGTATGAAAAGCAGCTGCTATGATCAAATGATGCATAAAAATAAAATTCATTTAAAATGGAAATATGTGTTTTTCTTTGGATGATGATATGTAATGTAAACAGTTTGAGTCTATTGAGCTTATTTTTAGCTAATATTTGACTTTTCATTTCTGGTCAAACTCTGCAGTTCCATTTTTACTTCTTTTGTCCTTAGCAATTCTTTCCAAAACCTTACGCTAACATGCTCTCTGAGACATATCACGGTAAATCCAACAATAAACGAAGCCTGGTGATGATAGAAACACAGTAGCTCACAGAACATGCGGATATGTGTCCCTATGGGAAGTGTGGACATGGTGCAACTCTTTTGGCAGGAAATTTAAACAACTGACTAGCCACTAACAAATTCTCAGAATAGATCATCAGTGAAATCTTTAGTTCAATAGTGTTAAAGAGTCTATGATGCTCTATATAAGCACTAAAGCTCCCATATGTCTATTTCACTCCTTAGACATACAGTCCATATACACAGAAGCTAAACCATAAAAAACATGCAGTTCACTGTGGTTTTACTGTCACAGATGTGGTGTCACACAAATGCCTGACATCACAACCAACAATTAGGAGAGTTGTTAATGCAAACAGTTGCAAGAGTGCAAGATGTTAGAGTGGGTAATGTGGTGCTGTTCCTGGCTGTTGGGAAGCATCATTGCAGACTTCCAGTTGATCCAGAAAGAAGCGGCTATTTTTCCCCCAGTATTCCTAACGATGTAACAGTTTGTTTCAATACCCAGCCCGTTTCCTGCCTTTTCAGTAGGGCATAACACAGGACATCCAAAAAAGAGATCCTTTACATATATCAGTTTTAAAGGCAGGATAAAAAAATACTTTGTTAAATACTATTAAGTTAAAAAATGTTGAAAACATTTACGAAAAATGGTAGAATATGACACTCTTAAGCTGTTTGTATAAAAAGAACAAATGACATATCAGTAAGGGCATGTGTAAATCTTAACTGTCCTCATTGAAACCTCCAGTACTGGGGCATCAGTCTTAACACATTCACTCTCATGAACATTTATATGGTATCATTTATATCATTTATATAACGCTTACTGAAAGAGACTGTGTGGACATCACAGAGAATTCTCCTCTTTATTTGTAGAAACCTACTCTGGTTTCTCATTTCCATTCATTAAAGGTGGGGTTTTTTGTAGAGCAAAACCATCATTTTTTAATAGTAATTCTCATAACTCATATTTGGATAGCAGCTGAAAAAAACGTAACAATTATTATTCGCATTTGTACAATGATATGAGTGGCTTGCAGCATAATGGGTGTAATTTTCCAGATGACAGCGCCTGAAGTTGGAGAAAAATGAATGTTTTTGTTTATTGCTAGCGTACATTTTTCACTACAGCCATGAGAACAGCAGCTTTGGCTCATTAACACAGGCCACTCTGCTGTCCCTCTGGCATGCACTGACAGCTTCGACATCATCACCACCTTCCTTGTATTTGATCTATATTATAATGAGCGCCTGTGTTACATTCTTTTCATTTCTATATGTTGTGCATGCATTTGTCGGAGAATGTTCTTGAAAAGCTGCCACTAGATTACAGCCCAGCGGGACTGGCGGCGGCTGGTATCTCACCCAAACTCTGTGAATGTGTAATACATGCTGCTGTCTTTATGAACCCTTTCTCATGCTAATACTGGCCTTCCTGGATTCTTCTGTGAGGTGTCTGCTTGTATGTATATGTGCGAGAGTATCTGTTTGTATGTCTAGACATTGTAAGATGCTGTCTAAAAAGAATATGGGGGACATTTTAGCGAATCAGCTCAACAATTAAAACTCTTTACAATCATATTTACAAGGACTCTGTTTTAATCTATTTAAAGCAAATGCATTATAGTAATAAATATAAATATACATATATATATACACAAAATGAGTGCTGTTTGGACATGGCGCGAAACAACATTAAGCATATTTCTAATCCTAATCACAGACTTTTGACCCTTCTCCATCTGGCAGGCGGGATAGGAACCTCCGCTTCCACACCAGCAGGCTCAGGAGGTGCTTCTTTATTGTCACCAACACTTTAACTGCATCATTGCACTCACTGCACAGAATTACACTATGCCTTTATGCACTATTTAAAATTACACAGTCTATTACTAATCTTACTTATTACTATCTTCACAGTACATACTGTAAATAAACTCACTGTCATGGATCTTTTACTCTGCACATTTGTTCCTCTTACAGTACATACATTGCATCCTCTCCATTCACTGTACATACAGGGGTTGGACAATAAAACTGAAACACCTGGTTTTAGACCACAATCATTTATTAGTATGGTGTAGGGCCTCCTTTTGCGGCCAATACAGCGTCAGTTCGTCTTGGGAATGACATATACTGCGTCCTGCACAGTGGTCAGAGGGATTTTAAGCCATTCTTCTTGCAGGATAGTGGCCAGGTCACTACGCGATGCTGGTGGAGGTTCGTCCTTCTTGGTGGTATGCTGACATTACCCTGGATACCGTGGCTCTTGATACATCACAAAGACTTGCTGTCTTGGTCACAGATGCGCCAGCAAGAGGTGCACCAACAGTTTGTCCTCTTTTGAAATCTGGGATGTCACCCATAATGTTGTGTGCATTGCAGTATTTTGAGCAGAACTGTGCTCTTACCTGCTAACTGAACCTTCACACTCTGCTCTTACTGGTGCAATGTGCAATTAATGAAGATTGGCCACCAGGCTGGTCCAATTTAGCCATGAGACCTCCCATACTAAAATGACAGGTGTTTCAGTTTCATTGTCCAACCCCTGTATGTATATTATATGTATACTGGATCTGAATCTTCTACCACTCCACTGCCCATAATCGTACTTATAAATAGTGAACTTGTAAATAGTACTGTATTTTGCGCATCTAGTTAGATGTGAACTGCATTTCATTAGCTCTGTACCTGTACTCCCCACAATGACGATGAGGTTGAATCTAATCTAATCTGAAATATTAATGTAAAAGACATTAATAATGAATATTATTTATTTTATATATATTATTTTATATTATTTTAATATTAATATATATTATTTGTTCCATCTTTTCATGGCACTACAGAAACACAAACCATAGGCGGTGCCTTATTTTAACCACACCCCTGCATTTCAAAGCAGACAGTGAGAGCAGCTCTGTTACTTGCTTTGAAGTAAATACCAAAACAGCCACTGAATCATTTACCAAGAGGGTCACTCAAAGTAAAGGTGGTTTAAATCTAAAGTCAGTTAAAAATCAGAAACATGTTTCAACGCTGATGAACCATTTAGTAGAATGGGCTATATGAAACAATTCTTTGAGATATACCTTTCACAGGGACTAAAGCACATCCTAAAGTGATAAATAGCATGTCGTCGCTGTCCAAAGAAAACCATGTTTCTCCATTTTTGTTGATTTTCACTTGTATGTATCATTTGAATGCAGAAGTTGCCGGTTATGTTGTTTTAGGCTTCTCCTGAAATGTTGGCATTTTGGAGATTCATGGTTTTCTTTGGACAGCGACAATATACTGAAAATGCAAGACTTAAGCAGCATTTATGGGTTAATATTAATAAGCTTAATATATTCTTTCCATTAAATACAGCTATATTGGCCAAGGGCCATGTGAAGTCTTCTGTCTCAAGTATAGGAGTTTTGAATGAATGTACAGTTGAAACCAAAAGTTTACATACACTATAAAAAGACACATATGCATTTTTTTCTCACTTTCTGACATGAAATCAGAATAAACTTTTTCCTTTTTAGGTCAGTTAGGATTACCACAATTATTTCTATTTGCTAAATGTTAGAATAATGAGAGAGGAATTTTTTTAAGGCAATTTTTATTACTTTCTTCAAGCTCAAAAGTTTAAATACATTTCATTAGTATTTGGTACTATTGCCCTTAAACTGTATGACTTGGGTCAAACGTTTTGGATATCCTTCCACAAGCTTTTCACACAATAGTTGGGCAGGAATTTTTGGCCCATTCCTCCTGACAGAAATCTGGTGTACTGAGCCATGTTTTGTAGGCCACCGCCTTAGTGCTCGCACATGCCGTTTCAGCTTCGCCCATAAATTTTCAATAGGATTGAGATCAGGGGCTTTTGTGATGGCCACTCCAAAATCATTACCTTTGTTATGTTATCCACTTAAGCCACTTTGCAGTAACCAGTTTATGGCAGTATGCTTTGGGGTCATTGTCCATTTGGAAGATCCCATTTGCGCCCAAAGCTTTAACTTCCTGGCTGATGTCTTGAGATGTTTGCTTCAGTATTTTCCACATTAATGTTCTTTTCCTCATGATGCCATCTATTTTGTGAAGTGCACCAGTCCCTCCTGCAGCAAAACAACCCCACAACATGATGCTGCCACCCCCCAAGTGTTTTTCACAGTTGGGATGGTGTTCTTTTAGGTTTGCAAGCTTCCCCCTTTTTCCTCCAAACGTAACGATGGTCATTCTATGGCCAAAGAGTTCAATTTTGGTTTCATCAGGACCACAGGAAATGTCTCCAAAAATTAAGGTTCTTTTTCCCTGTGTGCATTTGCAAAACATTAATCTGGCTTTTTTTTATGTTTCGTTTTGGAGTAATGCCTTCTTCCTGGCAGAGTGGCCTTTTCAGCCCATGTCGATACAGAACTCTTTTCACTGTGGATAATGATACACTCTTACCAGCTTCAGCCCATCCATGTTTCACACAGGTCTTTTGCTTTGCTTTTGCTCTTGGGTTGATATGCACACACTTCGAACCAAAGCACGTTCATCTCTGGGACACAGAACCTTTTTCCTTCCTGAGCGGTTATGATGGCTGGACATTACCCATATTTTTTTGTACTTGCGTATAATTGTTTGTACAGATGAACGAGGCACCTTCAGGCATCTGGAAATTGCACCCAAGGATGAACCAGACTTGTGCAAGTCCACAATTCTCTTCCTGATATCTTGGCTGATTTCTTTCGACTTTCCCATGATGTTACTCAAAGAAGCAGCGTGTTTCAGGTGTGCCTTAAAATACATCCACAGGTGTGTCTTTAATTAACTCAGATGTTGCCAATAAACCTATAAGTAGCTTGCAAAGACATGACATCATTATATGGGCTGTCCCAAACTGTTTAAAGGCATAGTAATCTTAGTGTTTTTAAACTTTTGAGCTTGAAGAAAGTAATAAAAATTGCCTTAAAAAAATTCCTCTCTCATTATTCTAACATTTAGCAAATAGAAATAATTGTGGTAATCCTAACTGACCTAAAAAGGGAAAAGTTTATTCTGATTTCATGTCAGACAGTGAGAAAAAATTGCATATGTGTCTTTTTATATAGTGTATGTAAACTTTTGGTTTCAACTGTATATGGATATATTTAAAACATGTGTAAAACTGATCCTGTTATGTTGTGCATTACAAATTCCATTACTCGGGAAGGATGCTTCACAGGACTATCATACAGAGTCAATTACAAAACCTCAAGTCTATTACTAAGCCATTCGTATACAATCGCTTTGTATCTTAGCTTATCTTGCACGTAATAGCGCAAGTTATTAACACATTTTCAAGTATTTTTAACGAAATATGTTACTCAGTGCTCATGCATGCGTTACAAACTTTCCATGTAGGTAGGCTTCACATTAAATGTCACCCAATAATGTGATTACCACATCAAACCCAGTCATAATCAGGCATTAAACAAACATACAGTACTTCAGGCTGCACTTCAGTCCTGCTGGATAACGTGGAGGCGTCCTAGCTGCGGATGTGGGCTAAGCAGTGATTGCAACTTTTCCAGAGGATCTCGGTACTTTAGCAGTTATTTATGGCCAAAGCTAAATCCAGACTAGACTCCTATAGAAGGCTGTATGGTAGAGTCATCAAAAAAGGTGATTAAGTTGTCTGAAAATAGCATGGAGAAGAGAGGGAAAGTACGAAAAGGGGGAATAAGCTACAGCTCCAAAAAATCAGACCCAGCATTAAATCAAAAAAATCCTGTTAATTGCATGCCTGAGGTGGAGCCACATGAGGCAAGCCTGTATGAAGAATGGAACGCTCAATTATTTTTTCTCCCCACTTACAAGATTTTACCCTTTTCTTCATGTTTTTTTTTTTTTTTTCTTTTTTGGAGCCGAAGCCGTGGGAGGCTGGAGGCATGATTTACCGTCATGCTGCACATATCACTTTGAGTTCGTAAATCAATCGAATCTCTTGAGAGAGGAGACCTATTGTTCACGTGAGCGTAATGACTCTGAATCAGCAACCCTCAGCGCTCTTATCATTGACTCCAACACTCTTCTGCTCTGGGTTTTTTTCCATCCATGTTTCTGTGTGACGGGACAGTGGGACAAATGGCACTGACTTTAAAGCTCATGGGTGAGACCCTTGGAAGGTTTGAACTCAGACCTTTCTCTGGAGGTTTTCTGTGGTTGGGAGGACAAGCTAGAATTTCAGCCACTGGCCTTACTGGTGCGTTTGCCCTCTATGGCCGGGTGCTAAAGCCTTTCTGACCACCTATTAGACTCAGTGTAACCTTAGAGTGTTCCTGTAGTGTAAGGGTGGGCAATATAGCAACCATATCACATCACAACGTCATGTCATAATAAAGCAATTGAATACATTCAGTAGAATATTAGGAGACATTAACATTTACTGTGTTTAAATTATTGACCTGCTGAATGCAGTGATGTTTGACTTTATTTGGTGTGTACAAGTTCATATCTGTAGATGCTGAACCTAAGAAGTCTCTGAATATGTTATAGGCATAAAACAGCCCATCCCAACACTCAACAAGACATGTAGAAATGCTACTGACACTGTCCTGTAACTGGAATGTAACTGGAATAAGTCTGGGCTGAGGTTAGGGTCAGGATTAGGCCGGGGGAAAGGTTAGGTTCAGGTTTTGGGTTGAGGTTAAATTTAGGGTTAAGATTGGGTTCAGACTGAGGGTTAGGATTAAGTTTAGGGCTGGATAAGGGCCAAAATTGGGTTTATGATTAGGTTTTTCGATTGATGTTAGGGTTAGGATTAGGGGCCAGGGTTAGGGTTATGATTAGTTTGGGTCTAGGTTAAGGTTATAGGGTCAAGATTAGGGCCAGGGTTAAGATTAGGGCTAGATTTTGGGTTTGGTGTAGGGATGGGATTAGGATTAGGTCTTGGGTCAAAATTAGGGTTAGAGTTAGGATAAGAGCCAGGGTTAGGGTTAAGATTTTGCTATAGGGTTGTGGTTACGGTTTGGTTTAGGGCCAGGGTTAGGATTAGGTTTTGGGATGAGGTTAGGGTTAGATATAGAATAGGGACCAGGGTTAGGGTTAGGATTAGTTTTTGGGTCAAGATTAAGGCTAGGGTTAGGATTCAGTTTTGGATTGAGGTTAGAGTTAGGGCAAGGTTTATATTTTGGGTTAAGATTAGGGTTTGTGTCAGGTTAGGATTAGAGCTAGGTCTGAGATATTGGCTATAAGGTTAGTTTGCTTAATGGAAGTAACGTATTATGAGTACTTAATCTAAGTATAACAATCAACAATACTTAATAATCAACAAAACATCTACCTAATGTAAATAATGTATTAACAGTACATCTTCAAGATTTTTATTTCAGTGTACTAGTACTTTATATTTACTGCTTTGTTTAAAAAATGTTTTGTTCTTCATAATGATGTAAGAAGATTATTACAATAATTCCAGGGTTTAAATAAAACAGGCATGCATATCTATAAAATAAACATGGACTGGAAAATAACAGACATATAATTTTTGTTCCCTGAAGTGACCAATCCTTCTGTATAAGCCAGGTCTCAAACATTCAGTCCCAAGGCAATCAGTACATAGTTCTGTGTGATATGTAAGGCACAAGTTTTTTTTTACTTGCCTGCCCATTACCTTCCTTTGAACATTAGCTAAATCTACACAAATGCTAATTTAGGCATCTAGCTAGCTGTTCATTCACAGTCAATTTAGGTAAGGTTAGTTAGCCAGTCAGCTAATTGCTTTCTTCCTCAGGATGGAGTATGAGCTGTGAAAACAGATGTTTCCACAGGATTTGTGAGGTATGATGTTAATGCTGTATGTGCAGAATCATTTGAAATGCAGAGATAATGAATGAACAGGGTTTGTTCTTCATGTGCGCTGGCAACTTCTACTAGTCTCTACTGCATATGCTGTCTGAACACAACAGGTGACTGAACCACAGCCACAACCATTGTCTGGAAAGAGGTGTTGCTGTGCTCAAATAGGCTTTCAGAACTGAACCTTTTGAGTCTTAACCAAGGTTATATCTAATTGATTAAATTTCGAATACACATTTTAAATCCCTAGTTGTTATTAAAAAATTAAAGCTACATGTATTCCTTACTGGACTGCCTAACTAAAACATGCATTGTTAAAAACAAAAAATGCAGATTTAGACAACCAGTGCACAGCCTAATGTATCTTAGCATATCACACCATTTTATTATCTTATTTTATTCATTTTCTTTTTTGCAAACCTTACAACACCACTTAGGCAATTTTGGCCATCCTTACATTCACCCAGACCTCCTATCAGTGAACAGTGGGGTTTGTCTGTATTATTTGTTTCTAATATTGGTGAGACCAGAAAGATTTCATCTTGTAAAAGGGCTAGTCAATAGCCAATCAGGCCAGGCAGCTGCCCTGAAGGTCTTTTACTTTAAAACGTAAGTGTAAAGGCGGGTCAATAGAAGGCAGAAATGTGCTAAACATACATTTGCAGGCCTGCAGACAGTAGCAGCAGCTAATAAGAAACAGGCCTAGAGTGTAGTGGCCCAGTGGGTGTTACGGTGTACTGTTAGGGGGCATGGGTGAGGGTGGGATGGCTAAGAGGGTTTTATCTGTATGGATAATTGCTTCTCCAATATTATTTTTTCCAAATTTGCCAATTCAATACATGCCTTTTTGCCCTCAGACTAAAAAGAGGTGGGGTATAGCCCAAATAAATATTGAACCATATTGCGCAACGTCAGGCGATTACACATATGCCAATAAAGGCTGTAAATATTATCTTCCAAAACCCCACCAAAGAGCACAAATTTTATTTCTTTAGTGATTTATCTGTTTCTGTCTCCTCCTCACAGCTAAGTGTAATCAGATCCCAGTGGACTGGTGCATTGGCCATGTGTAGAACCTCTTACACACATTTTAGTGACCTATTAAGAGCCTTACAGCTCCTTGTTCACATGGCCATAATCTCAGCTATCCTCTTAAATGTGGAATTGATTGAAAGAATTGATCTTTTTCGGAGATGGGAAGACACAGCCATATAATTGCCCCATGTAAATCTCTGCAATCAAGTACGAGATGGGCAGATGAGGTGCCTCTGAGTCCAGCTACCAGTGGATGAAGTTCAGTTTCTATCCTGAGCAATGAGGTAATGACATTTCCCCAAAGCCTCGTGCTGGTTCCCATCCGTTTGAGGCCAAAAAAGGAAGACGGGAAATAACATTATATACATTTCACGGAGCTCATGAATTGTTAATGGCCTGACTGTGTACAGAGGGAGATCCTGGGATCAAAACAAAACGCACATTATTGAGAAATATGTTAGATTCCACATGCATTCAAAATTAAAAACCAAATTGTTTTGCAAATTACTTTTCTGGGATAAATTTATGCAGCTCCCAGCAGGAAAATGTAGACATATTTTCCAGGTAATTCCAGGTACTGCTGTGGCTTGGAAAGTCTTGTCACTCTCATATAAAAAACTCATTTTTTTTCTGCATTTCTGCATAATTAAATGAATTAATATGAAGTTATTCAGAGAGATTTGATGTGAAATGCGCATACATGTCAGAATTGTACACAATAATGGTTGAAAGGAACATTTTACTTTAACTGTTACTTCATTGCAGCGAGTATGAGCCCAAGATCATTTCATTTCTTAATATACACCCATTCTTGCATTTCAGGCATGAAATACATTCCAAAAAAAGGTTGGGATGGTGAGGCATGGAACACTTTGCAATGTTCCCATTCCTTTTCACAACACTTAAAAGACACTGAGTATACCAGATGAGGACACGTTTAAGGTGTTATCGTGTTTAAGGTGGAGCATGTGTTTAAGGTGTGCAAAGGTACGGAGCCATCGTTGTCCAATTTTTTGTTTCTCCACACATTTTCTACTTGGACAGGTCAAGACTGCAGGCAGGCCAGTTCTGTAACTGTCTACTTTTCTTCCACATCCATGGCTTTGTAATGTGTGCACCATGTGGTTTTACACTGACTTGTAGAACATGAATTGATGTCTCTGGAAAAGGCATCTTCTTGAATGCATCATATGTATGTTATCTCTATGTGCTTTTCTGCATTAATGCTGAATCACAGAAGTGTAAATCACACTGATCTCATACCATGATACACCCTGGTGGCTGATAACAATCTGGTTGGTCCTTTTCATCATTGTCCTGGAGCACATGGTGTTCTTTTCTTCTTTGAATACTGAATTGTCTTACCACAATACATATTTCCAACATAAGGTGGTTCATCTCAGATGCCTCCGAGCTCAGAGAAGTCGACGCCGCTTCTGGATAAGGTAACATAAGGCTTCTCATTTGCTCAGTAATGTTTTAAGTGCTTTTTGTCAATGTAACCTGCAACCCAAGTGCCTAGTTAAGGATTTCCACAGTAATTTCTTGCCAATGTGGTTATATCACCTATTGTTGAATGATTGTCCCTGATGCAGTGTCGTCTGAGGAATTGAATATCAAAGGTGTTCACCTTAGGCTTGTACTGTTTGCACTGAAATTCCTCCCAATTCCTTTAATTGTTTAATGATATTATTCAAATTTTGTTCCTCAAATGCATTGTTGATGGTTATAATCATCTGTTGATATCACCTTTTTGAAATCACATTATTATAATTATATTTGTACCTTAAATAAATGATTTATTAACAAATGAAATAAAGATGATTAGACAAAATATGAAATATCTTGGGTTCATTACTGTCTGCAATAGAATAGAAGTCAAAGTAAATGTAAGAAACACTGCTTTTTGTTTACTTGTATGTTCCAACTATTTCTAATTTGGGGTCTCAAAGAAAACAACACAGTTTACAACGTACTTAAATTTCTCAACAAGTTAATATGAAGAGTCTAGTCACATCAAAAATAATTTATATGATGGTTTTTGCAGTAAGTTAGTGATTGTTACAAGGCAGCTTTACAAACAATCTCATTACATATGAACAAGTCAAGGGCAACAGTGGCAAGAAAAAAATCTGTGGAATTTCTTGTTAAAGGGCAATTTTTTTTTCCTTGTACAAAATACAAGACATATTATCTCAGCAGTGAAGTGTGGTGAGCCTCTTCTAGTAGACGTACAAGCAGCTGTGCTAGCTGGATTAGGTGCTGCATGTTCTTCAGCTGTGGTGCTGGATTAGGATTGGGGCATTAGTCATTGCTGGCATTTACATGACAGAGAAGCACAAGGGCAGCTTAAGGGCCACCACTGTTTACTGGCTTTTGGACGGCCCACCAGATTCCCGGCCTCTGACAGATGGCTTCTCGGCCACAAAGTGCAGTGTTTAGACTTAGCTCAGGGGCAGAGCGGACCATGCTGACACAGCAGTGGACAAACAGCTCCCATATGCAGAGGTGGTAGTGCTGCCCATCATGTGTGTACGTGTATGTGTGTCGCTCCACAGCTGCACAGAGGTAACAAAAGAAAAGTTTGACCTGTATTACTTGTGCCACTGAAGTTAGTGCTTGTGCTTTAAATGTTGCAAAAAAACAATGTGTAAGGAAAAAAGAAGCATGAGTGGATCAATGGGGTTTGCACAGTGCCGGCCTGGTTTTCATTAGGAGCCTGATTGGAAGATTTGGGAGGCGAAAGTCAGAGCGACATCTTGACGGGCAGCAGCAGATTTAAGGCTGGAAAGTAAACAGCAAGTGAATAGCACCAGCTGCTAGCTAGAATTAGCCTCGTGTGCTGCGGTTTCAACACAAACCTACAAGTGCCTAGCAGGGAACATACACACACACAAACATACACTCACACATACACAGGGGAGGGAAAATCTGCTCTGACCCTGCATGACCTCAGATACAAGGCTTGAGAGGCCCTGAAGGCACAGAATTAATTGCAGCGTGCTAAGCCCGAAACCACTACATCTTGAGACTGACGCTTTCCACAAAATGGACAAGAAGTTGAGTGGAGCATGGGTAAAGAAAACACACCCTGTCAGTCACAAGCAAAACAAATAACACTCATTGCCTATCTGTTACAAGTTCACCCTGCATATCATAACTGGCATCTCAAAAACTAGAAATTAATTTTCCAACTGCTAATTAAAATTACTTACTGTTATAAGCCTTCAGGTTGGGAAATAAACCTGAACAACTTAATTTAAAATGAAGAAAACGAACACCTCTACAATGCTAGTTTCTGCTAGCAAGCCTGAGGAACCTTAGTGGTATGCTAGCATCGTGTGCATATGAACATTTATTACCTGCAGAACAAATAAAATTTTTTAAAAGACAGTCTGTGTTATAGTGACTCGGTTTCGTCAGCAGTTTTATAGTGACTCAGCCCTGACAAAGAGAGCTGATGCTGTTTTCCATTTCTAACATCTGACTGAAACCCATAGGTCAGGCTATCAGAGTTACTCACTGCTATATTTAGGATGTAGCGTCATAGTTTTCCTCACAAAATTGATCCACTCATAGGAAATCAGATTAATTGGTTAATGGTTCATTCCATTTACACTTCCTAATCACTTCCTAATCTACTTAATCTAATATTAAATTAAATATTTGCTAGAAATTTCAGGCATGTATATATTTGTTTCACTACAAACTCACAAAATCTGCATTGATTATATTTAGATTCAATTAAACCAAAAGTAAGGATGATTTTCTTCTCTTATACCAATATGTACCAATATGGTTTTAATACTACTGCATAAGCGTAATAATTGATTTTCATAATATTACTTAATGAAAGTTGCTCTCGACTGGAATTCTAGGAATGGTTTGTTCTGCCACTAATAGTTAAATGTTGTGTTTTATAAAGGAAACTCCATCACCAGTTTACTGCAAAAGGAAAATTTCCGCTAGTGAACACGTTCCTATTCTCTCACTGCTCTCCTTTAGGGCTTCTTACCTCTGAGAATTTCTCCTGACTTTTCTTCTTGGCCCTACACTAACCAAGCAAGGAGAAATTGGCTTCTCCCTGTGTATAGATTTCCTATCACACTGCGGCATCTAAGGAAAAAAGGTGATGTCTATGCCTATTGTTTCCTTCTTACCAAATACATAGCAAGATTAATAGATCAGATAAACAGCGGGCACTCCATTTCAGTGAAGCAATAGCAAAAAGAGGCAACGGAAAGGAAAAAAAACAGTTTATCGGCCTAATCTCTGCCCCTGGTTTTGTTCTGGGGAAGCTGAATTGCATTACAGTGTGTGCCATTAGACTTAGAGTCAGAGGTTTGAATCCATCTAGGCAAAACGTCCACAGGTTTGTACTCCAGATGGAAACAGAGGATGTAAATAAACTGAAGCAAGAGAGGAGCGTTTAGCATCAATTGTGGCTGAGAAACTGGAGTCGCTTCTGGTGAATGAGGGTTGAGGGTGACATCAATAGCACTTTGATGGTCTCTGCGGCATGGGACGCACACACAAATGTCACGTCACCAGCCAATGGCGTCCCGGGATCAATAGGCCCCATGCACAGAATCTTAAAGATACTATCTGTTTGACTGCAGCTGGCAATAAACGGAGGATTAACCTTTCCATCTGAAGAGGATCCTCAAGAACACCAAAGGGCATGCTCAGCCATGTGCTAATTAACAGCAAAGTTGTCACATTTTCCGATATTCCAAGATGGCCTGACGGATGGGTTAAGTGCATGTGACGTCCACCCTCCAATTCGTTTTTCATATAAAAGGAATTACATTTCATAGAAATGTATTAACCAATGGCTGTATAAGACTGGGTTACTGGAAATGTTGCCTGAATATTGCTGATATTTTGTTTATGTCAATATATATAAGTACTTTATACCTGTAACTGCCATTATATTTGCTTTTCTCCTTGAGTTTACACTCATCATCAAAAGAATAGTTGCACCCAGAAGGAACTGTGGGTTTGCGATGTTGTTGGGAAGGAAGATAAAGATTACCAGCAACAATAAATGATGATACATTAAGACTGATATGGGCAATATATATTAAGCTACACATACAGAAGTAGTGTCTCTCACTATGGTGTCAGCCCATATGCAACATGCCATGTCAGCATGGCTTTGTAGAGGTTCCTAATAGTGTCTAACAGTGATAATCTATCCCATGCAGCTTGAATACTCTCACTCAGTTCCTGCATGATGCATGGATTTGTTGGTCGTCTCCACCAAGAAAAGCGGAACTCATCACTGAAGATGACCCGCTGCCATTCGGACTCACTCTATGACAATCTGGCATGAAAACATTGCAGTGTTTTGTGACATTGACAGTGTTAAGGGGAGTTGTCATAACGATTTGCATCATGTAGTCATCTGCCAAAGGTGCTGGCACTAGTAGGATCACTGGAGGAGACCACTGCTTTCTGAATGTCCACAAGCGTGGTTGTTGGGTCTGTCAGCTACAGCTATAAGGCCCATGTGTGGCTGAGGGTAACACTTTGATCATTCACATATCTCACAGTGTCAAACCTACCCACCAAGTTTCATTCCTGTCTGCTGATTCCTTCTAGGTGTAACTATGTTTTTAATGACGTGTCTTCACTGCCAGGAACTCTAACCAAATCATATGGTTGAATGATTCTTTAAAAGCATCCATTTTCTGTTTCATGATTCAGATTGTGTTTAATAACAGAGGGAGGGTCTCTGATTTATACACTAGGGGATTAAATATGACAAGTAGCAGTGGTCAGAAATCTTTTTCTATGCTTGGTGACCCCTGCCTGGAAGCACACTTGGAGTCATGTATCTAAACAAGGCTGAAATGACCAGAGCAGTGCTGCGTTTGGTGTAAAACAGTATGTTGTTCAGCCCTTAATTTTCTTGGGGGAGAAGGGAGACAAACTAAAACATGGCCGATCCACACAGCAGTAAAATCACTGAGGGAAACCCGCAGAAGAGAAATCACCTTCTAAAATGTACAAATTAGTGTAATCCAAATAAGGCTTAATAGGGCTTTCCCCAAGAAAATTTGACCAGTTAATATCAGTGATAATGTCAAGATTTTTCTAATTTTCTGTTTCAGGCCATGAGAACATGTAAACAGATTGTGGGTGCTGGGTAGGAGCATAGATACTGATTTATGTGTTTGTGTATTGCTGTGCACAAACCAAAAAATATTGGCTGAATCAGAGAATCACTCACAGAATCACCAACATCACATACCAGTGCTGTAAAAATCAGATCCTTGTTATACGTGCCAACACTCCTGACTACAACATTAGTGTCTCTATTTTTAACCCTTTCTCCCACTGTGGTTCCCGAATGGTAATTTCCCCAATTAATGTGCACATTTCATAATGCACCAAATGGGTGTTTGTCCTTTTCGGTGTGAGATATTTGTTGTGGTACCTGGCAATCCAAATCAACCCTGCCTAACGTATGTCATTCGTCACTTTGCTGTACCCACCTTCCCACCTCTGCTTCACAGCCCAGTTTTGGCAGAAATGCAAAATTTAGGAGGGATTGAAGATCAGTTTCTCTGTTGAAGTTGCCACATCTGGAGTATAACTTGAATAAACATGTGTTCATTATCCTCTTCACCTCACTTTGCAAACAGCACGACATCATCAGACTATTCTTTCTTTTCGTTCAGAACACAGCCTGACACTGTCTTTCTTCTCCCTCTTACTGTTTTTTCCTCTGACAGATTTGATGTACAAAACTGAGAGATGCTCGTATCTACAGTAAAACTAAATGTTGTGTTTTGGTATATAGCCATTAGTATTGTTGTAAAGCCTTATTTTAATAAAGGCAGTCAAACCTTTGTTGCTGTTGTTTCTGCATTGTTTGTTTCTTTATTACTGTATTAGTACCATTTGGAGGCTATGAATAAAAAAAGGCTCTACAAGTTGAACCATGTGGTAGCCAAGCCTTCTAAACTAAACTCCACAAACTCGACAAAAAAATAATTATGAATTTTGCAGATTGGGCACATACCAATGTTCTGTAAAGCTTCAACCTTGCTAAAAAGGAAACCAATTGTGGGTGGCTAACTTTTGTGTTGTTGTTTCCTTTCCATTACTCTTTTAACTCCAGATCTTCATAGCAATAAACACACACTTATGACCTATGACCTCAATTGAATTCTGCATAACTGCCATGACAAAAAGCCTGTGCTGGTAATGGAATAATCTTTGACTGCTCAGTCAGACAATCAACTATCTCTGTTTAAACTGAGAGACACTGATGTGGAGAGTATGGAGTCATTTGAGATTTAGCCAAAAGGCAAGGGAAAAACACAGCACCCTGAACATTTTAAGTGTGATGATAATTTGGCCAACAAATCTGCATCTACTCATTAAATAAATGTTTTAGCTTTAACAGTTTTAACAGTGCTGTTACTACCCCAGCAGTATACAATGAGGGGTGACTGAACGTTCCTTCACCTCAGTTAAGAATGGAATAATAATTGATGTGCTTTATTATTAACAATGGCTTTATTGAAATCTTTGTATGTTGTACCATATCTGTGCTCTAGTTGCTTTATGTTGTTTTATAATAGCAATAAGCCACTCAAGGCTGTGCGTTACAGTGATTTTACAATGGGTACGGTTGTTATTAGGCATGATGCAAACCTGAGTAAAACCCACTTTCCTGTAATAAAATCACCGCAATTTACAGCATCTTGTCCTTTTAATTTCTAAATATTAAGTCTTGGGCTGTAATAAGGGGATAATAACTTATTAATAAGCCTGCAGTTTAAATTAGTTGTACCCTCACATTCATGTAAACGACTGTAATAGTTTCCCCCTTATATTTGTAGAAAAACAAAAGTCTTAAAATGCTGCTTCAAAGAAGACGGCTTCCGTGAAGAGAGTTGCAAGCCAATGGCAATGAGCGGAGAGATCGATTATTGAGGAATGTCTGGCTTTGGCTTTTTGTGAACAAGGAGAACAAGAGTTCTTTTCTCTCTCTCTCTCTGAGCTATGAGCAGTCACCTTTCAGCTTAGGGCTTGCTCACAGAAAGGCTGTGACCTGGTGAAGCCCAGCTTTGCCGTAGCACGTTGCTGTCAGTCAGCAGCAGCTTACTTAATCTCATCATCACTCAAGCACATTCCCTCTGTTTCAAAACACCACGGCAGGCTCCAAGCTGCTCCATTCCCCTGGAGAAAGAGAGACTGAGATAGAGGGAGAGACAGAGATATACTCTAGGGTGTGATGCAGAATCCTCCTCCTCTGCATGGCTGCCTGGGTGTCTGTGCATGTGTTGACAGAGCGAAACACCCAGGACAGCTAACAGGATGACATCATGCCCACTCTGCTTATTTTGCCGAGTCAATGCGACCGAAGCCCTGCTGAGTTATCTTCTGGAAAACTCCACAACACACTGGCTTCTCATCAGTCCTCCCTCCTCGCTCCCATACATCACCCCAACCTTAATACATGCCCTAACCATCTTCCCACCATCACCACACCACACCACAAAAAAATTGCTTGTTTACACAAATCTATAATTCAGCAGTGAATGTAAGAATCTAAACGCCACGAAATCCTTGAAGCCTTAAACGGAAAGCGGCTGCTTCTGTCTGCGGGGAAAAGCAATGAAGCAATTTCAGCTCGAGGCGAAGAGAATGCAGTTAACATTGCCGAGGGCGACGTTCCAGGTTCAGAGAGCCAGATCAGTGAGAGGAGCGCTCCAAGGGTTTCCGGGTTAACAGACGAGCCCAACCCAGCTCTCCCTCAACCTCGCTTTAACATGCAAGCCAGCTGTGGCCTGCCACACACGCTGACCTTTAGTGGGCGGAAGGGTGAGAGAGGAACTGGCATCAAGCTGAGAAACAGTTGAATGTGTAGTGAATATTGAGCAAAAGTAGGTATGGAAGTTATACGAGTATTCTCAAGCTTAGACGAGCACTCGCAAGTTTACTGAGCAGTTAGAAAAAAATTTGAACTTTTCAATTTATATAAGCATCCTAAGCGTACGCACTGGGGGGAAAACTGAGAAAAAGTACAGGTGTAGAACATTACACTTTGTTGCAAGTGTCTCTATTTATTGCTACATATGTATTACAGCTTATGTAAATGTGCATATGCCATTTTTAAGAAATTGTCTCTAATAACAATGTTATTATACATTAACAGCGCAAGCAAACAACACTGTAACTACTAGTGTTGCATTCACAGTTACCAAATGTATCTCTTGCCTCATTACAGCACTATTGAACACATTCTGTTTGATGTAAATTAGCAATAAAGAAAAAAGATTTTTGCATGATGTCGTGGGACACATCACATATAAGATGCTTTAAATGCCTTCCCATATTCCTGGTTACAGCATTAATTAATAGTTGATGCCGACAGGTGACTTTGCTAAAAGAATAAAAATGAATCTGAGTGGAAAAACATTATGAGTGCAGGTGCTCCCAGGCAGGCATGACAAAAACTGTAGCCTATCATGCCCTGTGGCTTGTATAAAAATGTTGAGCAAGCTTAGCTGATCACCAGTTTGGATCAAGATGGCAAGAAGAAACATCTAAACTAAAGAGGGTTCATTATTGGGCCATGGTTTCAATAAGCACATACACCCATGTTTAGATTTATAATACCAAATAGTGATCTTTATACTGTATTTAATTATGCATGTAGGGAATAAAGTAGAATTCATGCCAATGCTCATGCCAATGTAGGGCATGAGCAGAGTGTGCTGGTGAAAATAGTCTGTCCTGAAATATATAGAGAGGAATATTATAGTAGGCTTGCAGTTAATAAATCCCTCATTACCAAGACAAATGCATATTTGAGAGTTTAGAATTAGGATTAGGGTGAACACCACAGACACTGTGGAAACAACTGGGCTAGTCAGATGAGTCACCCATCGATATATTCTCCATAAGTGGGCACATGCATGTGTGGCATGCTACACCAGGGGAATAGTGCAGGCCTGAGGGCTTGACCCTAATAGTGAAAGGCTGCATTGTCATGTTGAACGATTCTTAAACTGGGTAAAACAAGCATAATGCTATTCTACTTACATATGCAATATGCAAATAATAGTAGCTATTGATTTTAATTTTTACATCTACAGGTGTTAGGTGTGTCGAGTGAGTGGACACAGTGTTTAAAAACTCCAGCAGAACTGCTATGTCTGATTTACATTTACCAGCCCAATACACACTAACATACCACCACCATGGCTGTGGTGTGAAGTAGTGTGAATAGAGCATAACTAATAAAGTGCTCATTTTTATCATCCTTTTGCAAGTGCATTCCCAACAGTGGGCTTTGATGAGCCTGGTGCATAAATAGTTTGGTTCCACTGATGGGATTTAAACACTGGTGTCACGCTTCCGGGTTTCTTCTGGGTTTACCTCTAATCTCCCAAGCTCAGAACCTGATGACATCACCACCCAGTGTCTGGAATACACCAATCGCATCGCATTCTCCTGTTCCTTGTATCCCAAATAATAATCTCACACACACCTGTTCACAATTTACTCTGCTTGTATATATACACCATGTTGTTTCCTTTGTTTATTGCCAGCTATTGCCAGGGTAAGTACTGCCCGTTTGGGTACTGAGCATTTCTCTCCTGCTATCTTTTCCTTTCTGTGGTTTTCGACTCTTATTGTATTTTCGGGTTTACACACTCGTATTCTCCCTTTGCTTTGTTTGCTCTCTTGGTTTTGACACCTGCCTGTTCTCCTGGTTTTGACTCTGTCTTGCCCCTTGGTTATGTTTGCCTGGTTGTTACTGCTGAGCCTTTTTGCAAATAGAAATGTTGATTCTGACATCTTCTTTTAACTGACAAAAGAAGCAAGGACAGTTCCAGTGTTTTCACTTGCCAGTTTGATTATATTTTGTACATTTAAACAAATTTGGAATTTTGTCTGCAACACTCTCAAAGTGTTTACCACTGTGTTACATCATCTTTCTACTCATTCGAAAATAATAATTGCAATTTTTATAGTTTCTGAAGTGATTTTTTTTAGCATTCTTACTTAATTCAAGACTTTAGCTGGTCACTGTGGACCTGCAGCAGCGTAATAATCACATTCTACACCTGCAGCTACCAACAAGCTAAAAGAACTCACTCTGTGTGGACTGCTGGAGATACATAGAAGCTAGTGAAATAACTAAAGGGTGGAATATCACATTTTATGTGGTGTAGAGTGTCACACTGGTGTTTACCACCAAGAGAACCTAGAGCCCTTAACCTGGACTCCTAAAGCTACATACTCTATAACTCTATAGCATGATTAGACTGTCATTCCAAATGAGAGTGTACTACTAATGTAATGGAATGTTAGTTTCCCCTTTTAAAAGGTTTTATATGATATTCACAGCCTTGGATTGGTATTGGATGAATGTGCAAACCTAAGTCTAAAAAAATAAACCATAGTAAGGATAACTAGAAAAACAGCTGCTGGGAAAACTCATCGTGTTCCCTGGGTACTTTTGGTTTCTCTCTGCAGTTACTTTTTTACAGTGAAGATGGAAGGTTGTGCTCATTGTGAAAATATTGTGCGCCGCGCATCACTGCTTTAGGGGCTTACGGAATATTGAGAGAGTGAGCATATGAGTTGAAAGTCATAAATGAGAGTCCTCGAGTACATGTAGGTGTTGAAGGTATATGAGTGTCCTCGAGCTTGTGTGTGCTGATCCCTCGCTGTAGTCTTTCACAATGAGAGCAGTGGGTTGCGTAATGATGTAATGATACAGTTTTAGGTTGCATATGAAATTCCTGCTGCGCATAGACAAAATTGTAAGTGAGCTGAGAGCGCAGGGTTGGGGCGGGGGGTTGGGTGTGAGGAGACAGACGTGCAGGGGAGATGAGTCCGTAAACAGGGTGGTGTGTGTGAGGGTATGCGCAGTGTTGAGATGCTTGAGCTGCTCATTCCTATCCTGCCTAGGCAGATGGATGGCAGCCCTGGCACTCAACCCACTCATTCACTAACATCCCCCCACCCAACACATACACACACGTACAGGCAGAGCATCTGCTCCACCTCCACAACCCACAGCAGCTGCTGTTCACTACTGCCCACTGAGAGAGAGAGAAATCTAATTCTTAAGGGACAGATTCAGGAGTTTATCGTCTCAAGATGGGACCACAAGCACAAAATATGTGAGGCTGGGAGAAGTTTGGTTTCCCAGTGCATGATTTTCAAGATGCTTCAGTGTGGGAACGGAAAAAGCAAATCACATATGCTATCAGATGTGTATCAAGACTCGTCCACATGTATATGGATAGTTATGGCTTGCTTGGATTGGTTTATAGATGGATTAGACTTATAAATAGAGTAGTTAGATAAATTATCTACATTAACACATTCAAATGAACAAACAAACTATGTGGTGAATTGTTTCTGAACAGGATTATGGTTAGGGTTAGGCTTTAGGCCAGGTTTAGCACTAGAGTATGGGTTAGGATTAGGTTTCATGTTGAGATTAATAAGAGCATTCTTCGAAATTTCTTCATTGCAGTGAGACCGAACAGGGTCAGTCACACTAACTAATCCAGTCACTACTTCATATATGTTTTTCCAATACCATTTATCTTTGGATAATTTACACCAAGTCTCAGGCCGCCATGTTTGCTAGTGCAACATACCAGACATCTTGGTGTTGTAGAGGTTCCTAATGATGTCCTGTGATAATCCACCCCATGCATCTTGAATATTTTCACACAGTTCCTGCCGATTTTGCAATGGGGTGGAGGTGGAGTGACAACAGGTCTTCTGGACATGTGACGCATCACAACAAACTGTCCATCTTGGCACTAACACACTGAAGATCACACACTAGCATTCTAAATCACTCCACGACAGTCTGGCGTGACACCATAGCAGTCTTTGGCGACGCTGACATGGTGCCAGTGGCAATCATTGTAATGGTCTAAATGCATGTAGTTGTGTGTCATGCAGCTGTCTGCCAGTGGCACTAATGACACAGGGAGGACATCACTGCTCGCTAAATGTTCGCATTGGCTGGTGGGTAAGGTACAGTAATAAGGTCCATCCTTGTGCACGTGACATATGCAACCGAGAGTGAAACTTGAATAATTTGCATGTCTCTCAATGTCAAACCTGCTTCCCAAGCTCCCCTTCCGGGTGCAATTATTTGTGTAATTATTCTTTTGATGATTAGTGGAAACACTAAAAGTTAGTATAAAGCTACTATAAAGAAGGCTTTTAATATTATTATTATTATTATTATTATTATTATTATCCTTGTTATTATTATTATTATTATTATTATTATTATTATTATTATTATTATTATTATAAACTGTTTTTTAATAGTTGCTGTCCTAAAATCTTTTGCCTCCCTGCATTATGCTGCAGTAAGTTACCAACTGGCCCCCATAAAGTCATTTAAAAGTCAAAGGTATCATATTGGATTTTATGGGGGTTTTGGACCATGCTGTGCCCCTTTACATATTGAGAAAGGGGTCATACGCAAAATCAGTGATTCTTCCACATGTTGCATGAAACATTGCAACAGAAACATCATCAAACATCACATAGAAAAATCTGTGGAATTTAATTTGAATATGATCTCATGTCTGGGTGTGAATCATTGAGATGCTTTTTTACCTTCCAAAATGAGTTTAAAATCAGAGCTAGTAAAAGAGGTGTAGAAAGTGAAGGCCATTAGTGAGCTACCACTAAGACACAGGCAGAAAGGGTAAAGAAGCAGATTGAACATGCCCAATTAGGAGAATAATTAGTCAATTAGCAGGGGAAGCCTGTAGGCTTTACTAAGCAGTGCTGTGGACCTGTCCTGTAAGGCAGCCAGCCTTGAAGCATGAACTGTCATAGACTAGACTCACACGCACGGAACAAATCACTAGCTGATACATAAATATGCATATATGTGCACACCCACCGAAACATATAAAGCAATTTGCTGGTTATTATACACAAATATGCATACACACATGTGCACAAGCAGGACCTTGTATACGTGATGATGATGATGGTGTGTGTGTGTGTGTGTGTGTGTGAGTTTGTGGTGAAGCCTCAGGGCTTGTTCCTGGTATTATATTGTGCTTCAGGCCATTAGTGCTAAGTGTGAGCTCAGGGATCCTTCTGCACAACACACTGCAGCTTCACTGAGCCTCGTGTTCCTGTGAAGGACACATACACATGGAGCCACATGGGTCTGAGTCGAGCTCAGGGGAGAAAGGGTTGCAAGACCAGCAGCAGTGACAAACAAGGGTACCGCCCACACTTAAGCATTAGATCACTCTGTTTCTGGAAATAACACAGTCACACACATCTGCTGTTTCACACACATTGTCCATTGTTGTGTATATATATAAATATATATATATATCATATGCAGTATCTGCATACATCCATTTTAATGTTGCTCTACTTTCGTCCTGTGTGTGCCTCTAAAGCTAACAGCTAAACATGCCCCACCTCCATGGCCATTACCCATCACTACAGTATATCATGAAGGGTGCCCAAACATTTCACTCTGTTGCCTCTGAAACCTCCCTACAGCAAAGACATAGAGGGAAATTATGTGTGTATGTGAGTGTGTGTGTATGAGTAGGGGGGAGATAGTGAGCTATGAGAAAAAGTGGAAGAAGTGAACAAGTGAAAGAGAGAGACATCCACAGAGAGACATAGAGAAAGAAAGAGGGAGTGAGGGGGGAAAGAGGGAAAGGAGAGTGAGCGGGTAAGGAGAGGAATAAAGGAAGGAATGGGGAGAGAGAGGAGTTAGAAAAGGAGAAATAACCCTGCAGAAGAAGAGACAGAGAGCGATAGAAGGGGAGAGCCAGAAAGAAATGAGTGAGTGAAGTAATGGGAAGACAGAGATGGAGAATTGAGTGAGAGAGGTGAAGACAGAGAGAGGGTGGGGAATGAGTAGGGAAAAAGGTAGAGACTCTGCAACAAAAATGCTGACTTCATCAGTTAAAGTGACCCATCCTGCAGATGGCAGTGCTCAAGCCACAAATATGAGAGAGAAAGAGAGAGAGAGAGAGAGAAAGAGAGAGAGAGAGAGAGAGAGAGAGAGAGAGAGAGAGAGAGAGAGAGAGAGAGAGAGAGAGAGAGAGAGAGAGAGAGAGAGAGAGAGAGAGAGAGAGTGATAGAGAGAGAGAGAGTGAGAGTGAGAGTGAGAGAGAGAGTGAGAGAAAGAGAGAAAGAGTGAGAGAGAGTGAAAGTGAGAGAGAGAAAGAAAGAGAGAGAGTGAGAGAGAGAGAGAAAGAGAGAGAGTGAGAGAGTGAGAGAAAGAGAGAGAGTGAGAGAGAGTGAGAGTGAGAGAGAGAAAGAAAGAGAGAGAGAGAGAGAGAGTGAGAAAGAGAGAAAGAGAGAGAGAGAGAGAGAGAGAGAGAGAGAGAGAGAGAGAGGCACACAACAGCCACTCCCACACAGCTTGGAGTCCTGGCATACTTGGCAGCCTTTCACAGAGGTCACTCCTGAAAAATTCAGGCACTGCTAAAAGAACTCCCAATTTTTTCCCCCCTGCTCCACCCAAGGGGGCACTAATTCATCATTAAGTCATGCCTGCTTATGGGTAGAATTATTCTGTTGCTGCAAATTACCATGGCTTGCTCCCTGGAGAAAATGGCTCTAACTTTGGCCAAGGTGTTTCGCTGCACTCACTGCTCGGAGCACCTCTGAAGCCACTGCGGAAAATAGGGGCTTGTTTATTCGTGCAAGCCCTGTCATGTTTATCAGAGTTGTAATTCATTTCAAAGCATTCTGATAAGTGAGTTCCTGATGTGGCATGATTGGGGAGCCTTTAGTTTAAAACGTATCTACACGTCTGAGATAAAGATTCTTGATAGAGGGATGGGGCCACGAGGTCAAGTTCTTCACTTTAAATCCCATGTCTGAAAGTTGTTTGTAAAAGACAAGCACACCAACATTTACAGCGTGTACCCGATTGCTATTCAGCCCTGTCTTCCGTCATAACATGCAGGCATAGCTTACATATCACAGCTTCTTCTTGCTTCAGTGTTGCTGAATCATTTCTTGGGCATTCAGAGCGAACCAACAGCAGTGCTTATTTGAACTCTGGTCTGTGTAGAAACAGTACAGTAATGTGGTTTCTGTTGTATCTCACAGTACTGTGAAGGGTCAGCTTGGGCTGAAGGGCAGCTGCTGTGGCAACACTGATTAGAAACGATTGCCGAGTACACGGGCACAATTACACCATTGTCACCGGAGCAATGCCGGAGGCCAAGCACCAACACACTGCTGTTTATCAAGCCTATCAAGGTTCTCTGTTCTGAAGCTGCTGTTGGTATTTGCTCAACAGATACAGTAATTGCGTAGTGAAACAGCACACAGCATTTTAGAGGTGCTAATCTAGTAATTTTAGAACCCATTCCAGAAATGTTACAAATGCACAGAAGCTGAAATGAATGCTAAACATGTGCAACAAGTATGACAACAATGTGCTGCATCCTACAAATGCACAGCTGTGATGGAAATACAGAAACGATGTACCATATTATTGAAGATCTGAAAAAAGAATGCAGGTGTTTCTGTCCATCCTTCCACTGTGAGAAGTCAAGTCAGTGTCCAGAGTCCAGCAGTAAATGCAATAAACTTCTAAGGCTGATTTATGGAGATGTGAACAAACTTTCAGCAGATTTTCTAATAAAGTTGGTCTCTTATAGAATATAAAGGCAACAGGTGGACATACTAAATAGTTATTATCTTGATCTGAATGGTAATGCTCTCACAAGGAATTCTGTTGTGTCGGTAGCATCCTTTGAAAGCGAAGTATGCCTTGGAGAAGAAGAGCTGAGGGCGTATTGTAGGGGTCAGGGAAGTGGGATGGTTTATCAAGGTATTGGACGCCATACTGGTTGTGTTAATATTACCATAGGTTATTTCACCCAAAATGAGCCATAAAAGTTAAAGTCTTGTTCCAAAAATGACATAAGGGCATTACAGACATCATAAATCATGCTAGTCTTTAAGGCTTTCCATACTCGAAAGGAACATTTCCATATTTGAAGGCTTTTGTACTTATTTATTCAAGTACAGGGAAGGGAGGACTTTAACTCATGTAGAGTTTAGTGCTACTGTTGATCACACTACATCTGCAAGTTCATTTTAAAGTCACACAGTCACCGTTTGTCTCTTAAAAGGCTTGCTTCCCTTGCTTGTATTTCTCCTGCTGTAAAAGACTAAGTCATGTACCAAGTTGCCGACAGAAGTGAGTAGAGTTTATTATTGAGAAATGAAGATATGAGAACAGTACTGGAAAACAAATAATATTATTCACAGGGAAATTAGTTACTGGCTGTTCAAATTAAGTACTTAATTTCAGGAACATCTTGCACTTTCTGTTCAAATCCTGCATGTGTTTTTTATGAGCAATGTGTGAGTAATGGCATGTTTGGTTGGTGTGGAGAGAAAGCATGTACCCCCCGTGTCCCCACGCCCTTCTCCAGCGGGACTGTTTGGACACGCCGCTGTCAGCTGTCTCTTAAGCTGGCTGTGGGAGAAAGCCCCTTGCTCTGTGTCTCTTTATTTATCTAAACTCCCCACAGCTGAGAACGCTAGAAGGGGAATGCCTCTGCTGATGCTGCTTCTGTAGAAGACTACTTTCATACTTTCAGAATCAGTCTCGGAGAACCATTTGGAAAAGCCCCTCCCCACAAAAAAAGCCCAAAAAAGTGAGTGGGAGAGGGAAAGAAAGAGTCAGGCTCGTGGAGGAAGACAAGGCTAACCTCTTTAATCAGCCGTTTCCGACCGCAGGAAGCACCTGCAATCCATCTCCCCTGGCCCAGCCTGGGACCGCTACGGGCTTGGGAGAGAGAGAGAGAGAGAGACGGTTGGCTTTCAGGAAAGAAGGTCTAATTAATTGATCCACTGAGTGATCGCAGCAGGTCGTATTTGTCACAGGTGAGCTAGCTTTAGCATGCCCCTAAACGCTAGTGGCAAAGTCAAAGTCAAGGCAGAACACCACTGTAGGTGCTCCGGGCAGTCGCTGAGCAGGTCAAAGGCAAGTAAAAGTGAGGGGGCCCAACTCTGAAAGAGAGCGAGAGAGCAAAAAGGAAGGGAAGAAAGATAAGATTGCACTGGCTTTTGTCTTTATTATCCTTTGATGGACCTGTGGAGCATGAAGGTGTCTATGAAGGACACAGTTCAAAATGCAGTACTCTGGGCACCATCAGGGGAGACGGTGGGCTAATGTAGTCGGGTTCAAGTGTCTCAAGACAGAAATTCTGAGCCCGTATGGCTAGGAAAAAACTCATAATGTACACAGGGGATTAAGGAAGCATAACATTCCGCCAAGATAAGTTGGGATGTATCCTGCCACAACTACCATGGCCTTCTGCTTTCAGTCCTTCCTATGCATACCAGTTTGAGTGAACGAGGAGAAATATCTTTTTGAAATCCTCTCTGACATGGGTATTTACATATAGCCCTCTCTGGACAAAAACACAGGCCTCCTATTCGTCAGGAGATGAAAGGCCTGGTGGACACAAAGGGATCCCTGACACTGCAACCTCTGACAGCCATCAGTATCCATAACCTCCCAGCTATGAACCCAGTGGCTGATCAAGAAGGGTTTTCGCTGTGCAAGGAGAGAGGCCATAGAGGGCAACTCTTGGGGGGAAGGGAGAGAAGATCCGTGACCCAAAATGGAGGTCCGATTCAAAGCATTTTAGCTGTGTTTGCCTTGACCCTATCTTACTATTCTAATTCTCCCAGTACATTCTCACCAGTGTGAAGTTAATGTGAGGCTCAAGCTCTTTGAAGCACTGCCAATGCAAGCAAGTAAGACCAGCAAGCAGAAGACCAACTGCAGAGCCTCATGTGGAGAGCACAGCCCCACCGTCCCGCAGTTCCAGGTTGAACGCGAATGTGAGCTCGACCTCGCCATGTGTTTTTATCGTCAAAGCCATTAAAGTCCCATCGTCCGCAGTAATAACACCTCTGTTTTTTGAGACATGGGCGGACCATCTATCTTCTAAATTCACCATGAATGCTATGTTGAGAAAGAACCCAGACGAAGTGCAAATGGTTCGCTCCCAGGTCACCGTGGGACAGCCCACTGCACTGTTGGCCTGAAGAAGGAAGTGAATGGTGGTGTTCTATAGAGATGTGGTGGCATCCAGAAGTTTCAAAGGACATTCGGGCAGGATGAAACTGGGCGAGAGGTCGGTTCACATTGGTTCGATTAACAATTACCTGCTTTGTATCGGTTCCTGTTGGGGGAGTTAATGAATTCATGCAAAGTAGAGGAGGAGTAGCAGAGGAATGTGACTGCACTCCCCAGCTGCACAATCAGAGGTCAAAGGTCACACATGACTTGATCCGTGCTCTGAGCTCTGATAGGTAGATGTAGAGGAACGTATCTTTAAAAAACAAACTTGGCTAATGTTTTTGAAATTAAAAAGAGTGTAATGTAGGATGGAAATCCTTGTTTTGAAATTGACCACTCACTTCCCAGTGCATACAGTCCAGGAATTAAGAAGCAATTTGTGGTTTTCATTAACACTGGTACATTTTTATCTATCTATCTATCTATCTATCTATCTATCTATCTATCTATCTATCTATCTATCTATCTATCTATCTATCTATCTATCTATCTATCTATCTATTCAGCCAACAACATTTTTTTCTGGCCACTTATGCTGCAGTTGTAAGTAACGTTTCAGCCTGAACAGCTTTTTGAATGAGGCATGAAATAGAGCAGCCAATCAGAATCATTCTACCTAACTGGTTCAACGTCAGAGTTTTATACTTTTAACCGATCACGACTTCAGACTAAAATAAATTTGCTTTGCCCTTATGCCTTTAATATGTTTATTTTACACTTCTGTGTTACAGAAATGACCGTTTAACTGATTTAGAGCATAACTCAAAAATGCCAAACAGCACTGGCAAACACAGCTTTAAGTACATCCTTAACACTTTTTTAGCAGACACTGTTTGGGCTGTGGCATTTCTTAATGTTACACCAACACCATTTCAGACTTTAAGACACATTTACTAAAACAATGTGATCTAGCAGCTCACCATGTGGCCAGGGGTGCAGTCTCACTTCCTTCTCTAAAACAGAGGGGTGTGGCTAAAAAGTCTCCACCCACAGACTAAAGTATTACTTGTAAATGTTCAAATTTAGGGATCAGGATTTTGGATAGACACGTCCTTATAGAAAAACCATATAAATGATCATCCAGTATACAGTAAGCCTGTATTAACTTTGAACACTGCCATGTTTTTTACTTTTGTTCTTTGGAGTCCAGCAGAACAACAGAGTACATTCTGGGTAGAACAGAAGAACTGTCTGTCCTCCACACCCCATCCCCCTGTTTTAGTGCCTACCTTCTGTCAGAATGTGGTGAGCACACAGTCATTTGTTTTACAGACTGAGTATTCAAGGCCTACATCTCTCCTAAACAGCTAAGAGTGTCATTACACACCTACTCATATACACACAGCCTCAGACCGCTGGCAGCAACTGCGTCTCGCTTGGGTTGAGAGTGGTCTGATTTGTCTGATGACTGAATTGTGTTTTTCAAAATGGAACTTCCAGAGCGCCTGAGAGTACAGCCAGGGTCTTAGACAGCGTCTTAGGTAACACGGCTATAAATGAATCCTACTAGGCTATACGGAAACCACCAAAGACAGCACAAGTTCATATGCATAAGTCTTAATTTGCAACTGAGGCCATTTAGATTCCTTAGCTTTCTACTTATTGCATACATTACCAGCATGTGTGCTCTCTCTCTCTCAAGCCTTAATGCAAACAGACTAGTCTGTCTCCCTCTCTCCCTCTATGGCTCCCTTGAGGTTAATAGGTAATCCTCTTTTAAATGAGATGCACTAGGCCTTTGCACTCCGGTCCTTATTCTCAACTTTCAGAGGGCCAAACCACAGGGGCCCATGGAAAAGGGGCTGAAAGGGTAGGGGGTGTGTTGGGGAGACTCACTATCTGATGGTTTATGCCTCCAAAAAAGCTCCAAAAAGCAAAAACAAAAGAAGAAGATGGGTAGACTCCAGCCACTTTTAACAGCAGAGTCCCCTAGGTTCGGGCCAGGGAAAAGGATACCTTGGAGATTCAACCTGAGCTGATCAAAAGCAATGCAGTCTTCTGACTGTCTGCCTCTCATTCTTTCTTTCTCTCCCTCTCTTTCTCCCTAACCCCTCCCTTCTCTTGCACTTCAGAGAGAGTTAGCTCTATTTTAGAGCACCGTGCCTGGGCCCCATGCTGTTTTACGGGTGCTATTGTGCTCGTGTGGAAAGGGCCAATGATGCCGGTGATGTTATCTTCCGCTGAGCGCACAGCCTCTCTTCTGTGCATTTTTTATCAAACTCCCCGGCCCTGTCTCAACGGGGGTTCGTCAGCTCTCTGCACTCTTGTCTTCTTTTTTATTTATTTATTTATTTATTTTGAAAGAGACATCATCTCGAGAGTGAAGGGGCCAAAGAAACCTTGAGTGAAGAGATGTTGATTAGAAAGTTTAAAAAAAAAAAAGAAAAACTTTAGATCTGCTAAGTTCGCTGAACTTAGCACATCAACCGGTAGCTGTAAACGTCTCCCTCGACTGTTACTGAGCCAGATCATACGCAAACCATCAAAACTAGATGAAAAACAAAAAGATTCCTGCTCCGAGCGCCATAAAAGGATCACGAAGATCGCGTCCTGTGGAGCGTCTCTCGTTTTGCCTTCTAGATCTCGACTCGTCTGCGCTTTGTTTTCATACCCCCTGTGAATCAGGCCTTAATGCAACAGTTATTGTAACCAGATAGGACAAGCTTTCATTCAAAATCCCTTCGGCACGCCACGCGTTTACCAGTAAACGGGCGAACAAAGCTTATAATCTCTTCCTCATTATGCTCGATTCTCCTTCGCGCACTAATGTGATGACAGTCTGCACTCTAATTATGCAGGTAGGAGCTGGAATGCGTGTCTGTGTATGTGACACAGGCCAGACCTCTGTTAAATGTGACCACAGGCTTCCATTCAGACAGAGCAGAGGTTAGAGCTGCGACAGGTTTAGGTGCTGTTACACTGAGGGATTTCTCAACTGCACAACTCGTTACTAAAGCTAGAAATCAGCCAGAGAGAAACAGAAGCACCATTAAAAAGGCGCATCTTCCTCTACAAGTAGCCTATTACACATACCACAGCAATGACAGTCTCTTCCGTGCTTGTCAGGGCTCATGTAATTATTGCCTTTCGCGTCCAGCGATGCAGCTTTATCTGCTTGTTTATGGCCGATCTGTGCTACAAACAGGGCAGTTTGGTGGAACGATGGTGGGGAGGGGGGCAGGAGAAATCTTGCACTATGCACATGGAGACTGTCGTTGATTAGCTTGTGTGCGTATAACGACGTGCCACCGACTAGAATGGGTGATTAGATGCAGCTTCTGATGAGTGCGGCCAATCGGTTGTTTGAAGCGGGGGAGGGCTAGGGAGTGAGGGCCATACATTAATTTGAGAGCCCCGGAGTGTGTGTCTTTGTTTGTATTTGTACGTTTCCAGGATATGTCTTCACAGGGCTACAGTGTTAGACTGGTTTGATATCAAATGCTCTTGTCTTGAGTAACAATAGTGGTGATAGTAAGCAGGGCTGCATTCAGCATCAGTGAAGAAGGAGTAGCAACTATGGCAGCTAGAATAGGCATTCTTGGTGTCCTTTTCCAAAACATTTCAAAGCCGGTAAAAAAACAGTAAAATGCTTATCTTGCATATCTTCAGTTATTGTGTACAGCAGGCTGCAGCGGCCATGTTTGACTTTTTTAGAAAGTCAGAAATTCTACTTTATTAGAATCCACAGTGTGCACTGCCTGTTTAATATGGTGAGGATTTAACAATGTCACTGCTGGTTAACACATCAATGCACACAATGTACCTCACTGCCTGTTGCACACCTGCTGCACATCATTTAGATAAAGCATGTCGTTCAACCCAGACACCAGTGTAGAAAGGACATAGCATAGGTCATTTTACTGAACTGTTTCAAAGTTGATTTGCTTTGAGTGCCTCTATAATCTAATTTTATTTATGTAATAAATAACTGTGTTTACTTTATCAAATCACTGACTGAACATTAAATTTAGTCACAATCAAAACAATCATAATAATAAATCAATCATAAAACTCTCAGTAGTGACTGTTTCTGCTTTTGAGCATAACTGAAAACTCTAGCCAGCATGTGCACATACACACGTCATTTACACACGTTTACATTGCCTTGCATGTATATATTTCCACCGCAAAGCCCAAAAATATCAGGTTCTTAAATGTCCCAGGAATGCTTTGGGACTTAAACCTTTGGCCTAAAACTTATTTTAATTCATTTATTTTTTAAATTAATGAATTAATTGATTGTATTTTATTTTATTTTATTAACAATGCTGGTCATATGAACCATGGAATATATATATATATATATATATATATATATATATATATATATATATATAAATATATATAACAAATACAACCATTTAATTTACTATCTAAAATGAAATGTCTTTTGTGTTTGCATATATCATGTTGATAAAGGTAACATAGTGGTCCACAGAATTAAAGTTAATTCGGGGATATTTTGGCCTTACAGTGACCTGCATATACCTGTTCACCATGAGGGAATTAAATAAAAATAAAATAAAATAATGTCTATGGCATCAGGATTGCATTTTTTTGTAATCGTGTTATGACACATCTTTTTGTGAAGCAAGTTTTAGTGGTTTCTATCAACACTGCTTTGAGTCTGTAGTTTCTACAGTATGGCACATTTCACACTAAACAGCTCTGCATTATTTTATTCACAGCTTAACTATTTAATGTTGAGCAAATGCTGGGATTATACCTGAAATTAGGGCCAAGCTTAGGCTTTACATTCATACATAAAAGTACATACAAAAGATCATACAACAAAGTATAAAAACAAACAACTGTGTTTGTAGAATACAGACTTCACTTTACTGCCCTAATCAGAGTCTAGACAGATAACCCTGCCACATACACCCAGACCGAGGCCTGCCGCTTCACCCTAAGGTAGCCACAATTTGCTCTGTTCTCTTTGAAGATATCTCGTTTTACACGTTTGCTTTGGGTCTGTCAGGCCTGTGTCACCACCGTGCCTTTGGGAAGGCACATACTACCACCTCTCACCCCTCGGTTTGTTTTCTTCACCTCAGCCCTGGAAATGAGCTTCTTCTGGCTGTCTTAAAGCTCCTAAACAGTGCTCCTAAGCAAACAAACCAGGCAGCGTCTCCAGACATCACACATTAGTGTTTATGGTAGAAGGTGGATCTTTCCCACAGGACTCTATCTCTCTTTTCAGATCTGTTAGAGTGCTTCAATGATGTTAACTTAACCAACAGTACTTCGCAAACATGCTGCCTCTACTGTTTGTGGCCAGTGTAGGTATACTTTGGTGAACATACGATAAAGGTAAAGTTCAGTGCTGTTGAGTTCAGTGTTTGGAGTAGGCTAGACATCCTATAGCACCAAATCACACAGGCATCATTAATCAAGCAGACCATTTCATGGTGTCTTAAAGAAATAGAGGCAAGAGGGAAGAGAGAAGAGAAAACAATATGTGTGGGTGTGTGAGTGCATGTGTGTGTATGTGCGTGTGTGCATGTGTGTGAGAGTGAGAAAAAAGAGACACGGCGCGAAAAGCCTGCGGGGCACACAATCAATATCACATTTTCCATTGCCACCTTCGGAGCTATTGTAAATGACTTGTGTCAAAAATAATAACAGGTTGAATCAGAAACCTTAGGTTTGCAATTTCGCTCCTTGGCCCCGGAGCCGCACCCTTCTCCGGTTCTCTTTCCCCTCCAGTGCAAACCAACGCTAACGACGTTGCATGGCAAAACACTCCTTGAAACGACCCACTTCCGCTCCTCTAAGGGTTCCGAACTGGATGGCAATCCAGAATTTGAGTGTGCAATGCTATTCCTATGTACAGATTAATCTGGTACTTAACATGCAGTCAGTGCTTTCAGTTTCAGAAGGCAGGTATTGATTGGCCATTTTGTGTCATTTAAATTTCACTCTTTATAATTCTGAAGGGCTTGGCCAGTTCCTTAGTTTCCTTTAGTTTAGGTCTATACGGAAAAAAAAAAATGAAAAAAGCTTCACAAGATAAGTGACTTGAAAAACTAGTGCATCTCTATGGTCCATACTACCGCTCATTATTGCCCTCATGCTTGGATTGGGATGTATGCTTGTCAAGTGTGTTATTAGCGTGTGGAGCTGTAGATTGAACGTGCTGTCTAGATGCTTCTCTTATAACATTCCAGGTAGCAGGAATGATGATGATGAGCTGCTACGGGGATATGATCACTGGCACAATGACTCCACAGAGACACTTTGATCACACACTGCACTGTATCTTTATATCACTCCTAGAGAGAGGGAGAGAGAGGAAGAGAGACAGAGGAAGAGAGAAATAAAAGAAAGAGTGAGGGAAAGAGAGAGACAGGAAGGAAGGTAGAAAGGAGAAAAAAAGAGAAAGAGAGTGAGAAATAAATAGAAAGAATGACAAGGACCTGAGAGGAGCAATGCAGTCGGCCTAGTATGTATGTGAACCACAGAAACAACAGTGCTTCAGCCGAGCAGTGGCTGTGCAGAGGCGAGCACTTGAGGAAGAAATAATAGGAAACTTAAGGAAATCCAGTTTAACTGGGATGATTATGCTGCGCTCTATTGTGTGCAGCCGTAATTGTATCATAACAATCAGAGCAGAGGGGATCAGGCCTCGGAGGAACTGAAGCGCTTACACAGCAAAAGAAAGAAGAGAAGGAACAATTCTAGCATAGTCTCTTCAGGTATGCGTGTGCAGTTGGAAATGATCCCTGAGGTTCCAGGCCTACTCTATTTTGGAAATGTGCAACTTTATGCAGTATAGGCTGAGGGTCTACTTTCCGAGATAAATGGGCTCCCACACGCACAGACACACACACACAGCTAATGACGCTGTTAAGAGGTGAAGACGGTTGCTATGTGGTGCAGGATACAACTTTTGCATGGCTCAGCAGATGCCTGATAATGAGTTTACTGAGCATGTTGTGTCGGTGTAACTCTGAGGAATTAGAGGTGATGGAGCACACTCAAGTTCACTCTGAAGTTAAGAAACACATGCAGGGTGAAACAAAAAATAGACTTTGGGTTTTAGCTGATTCAGGATTGTTTAGCTGTCACAGTCATGTGCATGTATAATTGCATTATTGCATAATTAATTACATAGTTATTACATGAATTTAAAAGATGTCATATTAATGCATCAGAAATGTTGTATTCATTGAAAAATCTGTGCATTCAGCAAAATGATTTGTTTGTTTGAGTGAGTTATAAGTAATGAATATTGAATTACAGTTTATTACAGACGTTGTTGGTTTCACCACAGATAACAGCTACATCTAAGAGCTACATCAAACATGATCATGAGTCTTTGAGTCTGAGTCAAGTCTTGAGTCTCTGAGCTGTGAGTCCAGGTTAGATCTCAAGTCTCTGAGCTGTAAGTCTTGAGTCTCTGAGGTGTAAGCCAAAGTCTTGTATCTTTGAGGTACAAGTCCAGGTCAAATCTTTATGGTGTGTGTCTGAGTCAAGTCTCAAGTCTCTAAGTAACAAGACTCAGGTGTAAGCCTGAGTCACATCTCAATTCTGGTGTTCGAGCCCCCAATGAGCAAGCCGAGGGCGACAAAGGCAAGGAAAAACTCCCTTAGTTAGGAAGGAAGAAACCTCAAGAGGAACCAAGACTCAAAGGGGGAACCCATCCTCCTCGGGTCAACACCAGATACAAGACAGCACTAGAAAGCAGAGTGTAATGTCTGATTAGTCTGTAATTATGTTGGTGGGTCAGCAGGCACAGGCCAAGCTTCCACAGTGCAGGACAGCCAGGAGCTCCGTGGTGGTTAAAGGCTCCCAGTGGCTCCCAGTCAGAGCAGATGTAGCAACAGCATCAGGCCACACAGGACGGGCAGCAGTTCAGCTCAGACAAAGAGAACAGACAGACTGTTAGCTCTGACAGAAGACCTGAACACACTACACGGTGTTAACAGAGTGCAGCAGTGACTCCGGCAGGCCTGGCTATTAAAGCATAACTAAAAAGGGAGAGTCAGAAGGTCACACAGACATAAGGGCTCCCTGAGAAGTCAGCACCCCTCTGCTCCACCGTTAACAAACCTGAGTGAACACGAAGAGCAGCGGGACGACAGTCCCCAACACTGGCAGGTAGGTTATTCCAAAGCTGGGAGGCCTTGTATGAAAAGGCTCTGCCTTTTTTAATGTTTGTTAATTGTAGGCACTGATAGAGAACCTGCACTGTGAGTGTTTTTGTTTTTTGCAGCTGAACTAAATTTACTATAATATGTACACTGAATTCACAGTTATGGACTCGAAACCTTCTGTTTATTATCTTCTGTCGAGGATGTCCCGGCCTATACACATATAAACATTATATTAACAGAAAACTAGTCTTCAGCTCATTATTCATTATTACATAGGTTTCACGTACTGAATGCAAAGATATTACTTTGCTAGATTAGCCATCAGGCTAGGTGGATTACTTTTTAAACTACAGTAAACCTACAGTCAACTACAGTTAACATCTTAGGAAAATTCACATTTGCCTGTTTCTTATAGATGCTACATTCATTGCAGCATCTTTACATGCATCAAACGTATTTTTTCTATGCAGGTTATAATAGAAAAACTAATTTTCTAAAGCTCTTCTGAAACTGACCTCACTGCAAGAGAATATCATTGTAGCAAATGGCTGCACATTGATGGTCAATCTTGATATGCAAAAGCACACACATTAGGTCATAGACAAAAGGTGTTATGTACTGTGTCAAATTGTTGCATGTTGTTTTTCAGGCTGAAACTTCACAACTCTTTAATTTAAAATCAGAGTCAAGGTACCAGTTACAAGTAGAAAGGCTAGTCAAGAGGGATGACTGGTGAGCCAATCAAAGGAATGTCCAAATCAAGCTTTTTTTTTTTTAGTTATTTAACTGGAAACACATTCCTAAGGATGAATACTAAGTTTTTAAGGAGTGTCAGTATTAGACTGCAACATTACACCATGTTATGCTACCGTTCACATATAACATGTTGTATTTTGTATTCTATCTTGTGTTTATAAAGTTCAATCAATTTACACAGACTACCTCCTTCACTAGAGCCTCCTCAGATTTTCTCACATCATCACATTAGGTTTGTGATTACTCAGGTACATGCTATTGTACTGCAGCATGAACAGCAGAAAAAAACACCACACAGTACAAAACTAGGACATGTTCAGAGCCCACGGAAACACTATTTTACAACCAGGCACAAATCTCGAGCCAAAAGGGCTGTTGTATCTTTGTGCTGTGCCTACAAGTCCTGAGGCTTCTGGAGTAAGCGTGAACCTCCTGCTGCCTGCCTGCTCTGAGCCTTTGAGCAGCTTTGGGCTATCGGCAGGGGAATCAGCAGGAAGCAGCAGAAGTCTGGCTTAGCTGCCTCTGTGGGGGTGTGAGTGTATCTAGGGGCATAGGAATAGGAGACTGGAGATGGGAGGCTAAAAGAATAGTGAGGATCCACAGAAGGTGCCAAAATACCTAGGACTCCAACAGCCTGGCAATGAACCATGACACTACAACAAGAGTGAAAAACAAGACTAACAGCACAGGGGCAGGGAATCTCAGCCACGTGGTAGATTCCACCACACTGGAGGAAATGTTAAACTGAAGGCGTAGTTTTGTCAGTGGATGTGCAAATTAATTTTTGTTTTCTGAAATACTTCAACACATTAACACAATCATTCTCAGTTCATGTAACAAGAGACTGCATTGCTAAGTTAGTGATACGGGTTCAAAAATGTTCTACAAGTGACGTAATCTTTGAAGCGTTAATGTTTCATTGGTAGTTTATGTAGAGTCATAGTTCATGTCTGAGATACGCTAGCTAGATTGCTAGCAGCTAATGTTACCTATACTAGTTATTTTTATGATAATATGGCTTATTATGTCCAAAAGTGGATAAAATCACACAGCTTGGCTGCTATTTACACCGTTTTAAGGGGATTGTGATGCTAATAAAGGTGGAACTGCCCCTCTCTTTAGTCTCTTAAGTCAAACTCTGAGTGAAGCTGCTTGATATTGTCCTGAGTCTGAGAAATTATCTAGAGTGAAATATACAGAGCACACTAACAATTTTGACTCACGCTTGTCTGGGAACCTGTCCGTTTGTCTTACAAATGTTTTCATTCCTCTCTGAATGATGTTGCAGTTACATTCTGGTACCTGTAGCAATTAGTGTTGACATCCTCTTCACAGCCTGGGACGGAAGATTACTCCACATAGTCCGCCAAATTTGTTACTGTTGCTGTTGCTTCGTTGCTGTATGGAAATTTCAGCAGTTTTACCGCCCTCTTTCACAAATGCCAGACTGAATATGATGGAGGAGACAACATTTGAGGTTTGTGAAATTTCAGCTCTAAGTACCGAACTCTCCTTATTCTATTCCATGTCCCCAGACATTATTTTTATTCCTTGTTACGTTTGCTGATATATTATGTGCTTTCTACACTGCAGTTCAGATAACCATGATGATCAGAACTTTCTCTCGCTCAGTCCTGGGTTGTGTTGATTTCTGTCCCTTTTTGTGCTCACCTTTTATATAAAATGTTTTTTTTTTTTTTTTGGTTTATGCTGAATGTCTTCTGTGATATAAAGCCATTAACTCCTTTTCATTGGGGCTTTAAGGGTTAAAGTATGTAACCTGATTACTTTGAATTCACAGTACTTTCGATTACTTGTTTTTTTTAAGTCGTATATTTCAATAGATAAGTCCTTTTTAGAAGAATGTATTTAAACATCTTTTGCATAGATATGAATTACTGTTTTTAGAATGGATTTAATCATGTTGTTCACTCAATGAAAAAAAAAAAATTTAAACTGCTTTTGAAAATGTACACTGTATGTGATGACACTACCATCCAGTCAGTTAAGCAGTTGCCAATCACAAAGACAGCAGAAACTGAGAGGCTGCAAAGGTTTGTGGAAATCTAACAGGATCTAACAAAGCTGTATCTTTGCTGTCTAAAAGCAGGTTTAATGTAATCATGGTTGTGATCACTCAGTTGTATAGGGTATCAGTTCTGTATTCTGATTACATAACACCAATACATTTTATTTTAGCCCTAGAAGAACCACCTTTGGTTCTATAACGAACCTCATAGGGGATGGTTCTTCAAAGAATCATTTGAATAAAATATATGTAAGTATGAAGGAGCTTCACATGAGGTACAAAGATTTAAATATTTTTCCTAGAACTTCAGACTAAGAACTGCTTTGCAGTCATTATCTTTAAGAATGCTTGGTAGCAGGAACAAATATCAGACTGGTAGATAAAAAAAACAATGTCATGTTAAATGTTAATATATTTGGTCATTCATTCATTGACATTTAGCTTCCTGCCCTGGACTGAGCTTTCCTACACTTGTATTGCTGTAAGGCACTGCTTACACAGTGGTAGAAGGGTATTTTTCCGACAGAGCCAGGAAAGCTCACTCTCCAGAGAAAGCTATTCCCAAACCATCGCTAACGATTCCCCTCCTTCAGCTTCAAACACTTCTTCATTTTCTGCTAACTAGAGAACACCTCCAAGGGGGACTACAGGAAACAAATCTGCGGTCCCCAACGACATTGTGCTGCTTCCTGGTGGGCAGGAGCGCTTAAGCCTTCTGATGCCCAGGTCACAGAGCTCGAAAGGGTGACTTCAGGAGGCGATTAAACAGCCCTGACCTTCTCTGTATAAAAGCCTCTACTATTCGTAGGACAGAGAATGGACAGCAGGATGCCGGGTGGGTGGTCCACCATTAGCCTGCACTTCTCTCCCCTCTACAAGGAAATTTACATGGCTTTAACGGTCAGTCTCCTCTGTCCACCATAAATCAAGAGAGTGGCCAGGGTGGAAAAGGTTGAAATGGTGTCCGTTGCAGGAGTGAGTCCAAAGGAAATGGGTTTCTGTGAAAACAGGGCATAACTGTTCCTATAGGACACGCTCGACTTAAAAGGCCTGCTTGCCTTGGCCAGGACTCAGTGGAAATGTGTTTGAAACAGCAAAGCAAGGTGCAGGAAAACCGTCTGTATGGTACCTGCAGTCGCTAACTCACTCTGCAGTTTGCAGTAGACATGAAATAGGCAATGTAACAACAGATGTTTCAATAATACAAGCGGTTCATTTTCCTACAGGCGGTCTCAGTCCACCCATGCTCAGCTAACCTTCATCCTCTTTCTCCCCCATGGAGGCCCAGTGCCATGCCATGAAAATTACCTCCACTGTAATTGAGATCCAGCCTGATTAATCCGGTCTGATTGTCTAATGACCACCTGAATGGGATTCTTGCTGTAATAAGAGAGCCACTGCAGAGTCACAGTGGCAGCCACTACATTCTCATGCGATTAGCATTCTGTGTGAGACCTTTCTCTATGCAGACCCACAGTACAGTGAACTGACTGTCCTCCTCGGGTTCTTTCCAAGGCTCCTGTATACTTTCTATAAGAAGGAAAGGCTGCATCTGTCAGATAAAATTATCGGAGCTGTTTCTCTGGAACATAATGTCACACAGTGTGAAAATATATTTCGGAAAAAAACATATGCCAATATTTAAGTGGCAAGCATTCCAATTGTGATGCTTGAGAGATTTACATTGCTATGGTTTTCCTAATCTCCCATTACTCTCAAAAAGGCCTCTCCTAACATAAATGTAGAAATCGATTGAGCCAAATCGAAATTATGTGTCAGGTCCAGAGGTAGCAGGGGGAGATCAGTACGTTTATGTTCAGTAAATCAGAGAAAGGGGGAACGTGACAGCGTTAGTGAGGGCGAAGGCCTCCAAGCACTCATGCATTCATTCAGTGTTTAATCAATGGATTCATCAAGCCATTCATTCCTTTATTGATGGGTTATATGAAAGCTACTTGTCTCAGCCATAAAGTAGGACTCTAGAGCCACTTCAATCTTCATTTTGCTCTTGGATAAATCTTTAGGTATAGAACCCATTTGGAAAGACACCTGGACCTTTGACTGAAAATCAAGCCTAGATCAGCACTGTTGAATATTTTACAGCCGCCCTGTAATAATATGAAACTGTACCACAGAGCAATAGTAATTGACTGTCAGAATGTGTTGTACAGTTTACTATGTAAGTAACATTGAATTGGGGGGAATGCTGTACGGTTTTACTATGGCTGTAAATAATAGAGACAAAGAAACAAAGAGCAAAAGGTCATGATCAATGTAGTGTGTTGAAAGAGAACATCAATAGACTACTCATAAACAGATCATAGACACAATTATTCTTGGCAAAAACATGCTTACATGGTCACTAACGCTGGATAATAGAGCATGTGCAGTTTCAAGTGGTCAATTAAAGGGTATTTGTGCAGTTTAAATGTGTTGGCCTATATACAGTAGTAAGGTTTTATATTACCTGAATAAAAAAAATGTGAATCTGCCTTATGTGTGATAGGCACACATAAAATACACTAATATTTACATATTGTCATTTAATTTCAATTTAATTTGGGATTGTTTTGTGCCTGACCTAAAATTGCAACTGAACCTCAGATAGTAAGTTAACATAACAATAATCTGTACCTTACATTATTATACCAACATAAGACCTGATGACCAACAGAAGCTTTACAATTCATCTATGTTACCTACTTTTCAAAAAACACACATCTACCAGAATGACAAATGTGTGATGGAAAGCCCCAGCTAATGGTGAAACCTAAATGTAATAATATAATCTGCAGTGCTAATGTGAGTAAATGTGAGTTTGAACTTTTCACAAAACCAAGAAGTATGGATTGTCCGAATTGTAGTGCACTCAAACTAAAGGGTTAAAGGGGATCTGTTATACTCAATTTTAAAGTTCATGACTTTATTTTTATGGTCTACTAAAATAGATTTATATGCTCCAATTCACCCAAAATATTTGTACTCTGTCTTTAAACCCCCTACTGAAGACTCTTGTGTGCTTTGTTTGCTCCTGTTGCCCACTCTGTTCTGATTGGTCAACCACCAGAGTCCAAGTGTCCTGTTACAAGTTCTGCCCACACACCACTGTAGCTATTCTTAATACGACATTGATTCTGCCATATCGAATTGACTGCTATATTGAAGTGACTTGTGATAAACTATTTTTTGCAACAGTGTTTAAAACGTCTTAGCATGGAAAACTGTCATAATAATGTCACTGAGTTAAAGCCTGCGATTGTTTAAAAAGGTATATCACAATACACATTCTTGCAGAGATTAGGCAGCCACACTTTCGTATTTGTTTCAGAATTGCTGTGGGCAGTTAACAGGAACAAGCCGAAGCAAATGCTGAAATGGTGGCTGTTATTTCTTTGAAAAATAAACTAGTTGGAAATATAATTGCTAAACAAGAGAGTATATTTAGCATGAAATAGATCTCAGAGTAGGACAGTTTATTTCTGACCACAGGCTACAAGATCCAAAAATGTATGCCTCTATTCATCCCTTATTTAAAAGCAATCCAGATGTGTTTCCACTGTTTAATACTAATGTCTTTTAAGACTGTAACCACAGTCTGACACAATCTGCCATCTAGCCATCCTTCTTGACTTACCATTGATGACAACTTCATGGAGAGCAATATGGAAGGTATTCTTCCCACCTTTCATATGGCTATTCAAATGCTCAAACCTGTGTAAGCACTAGTTAGATCATAGTTCAAGAACTTTCTGAGGGAATAATCTAGCAGCTGAAACCCGGCTCCATGTCAAGTCAAGTCAAAACCAGTCAAGTCAAAGTTTATTTAAGTAGTGCATTTTTACAACAGCCATTGTCATAAAGCAGTTTTACAGAAAATCTGGGCCCAAGCCCCAATATGCAAGCCAAAGGCAACAGTGGCAGGAAAAAACTCAGTAAGTACAAGAAGAAGAAACCTTGAGAGGAACCGAGACTCAAAATCGGAAAGCCAATCTACTCTGGTCGACATTGGACAAAACAGTAAAACAGTAACACAACAAAAGCATTGATGCAGGATATTACTATGCAATAATGACTAAACAAAAAGACAAAAGTGACCAATGACCAGACAAAGTATTTGGAATAACCAGATAACTGATAACTACTGTTAGAGGCCGGTTCTCAATTTGTGTTCTTATGCGTTCTTGTGTTTCTGCCTGACATCCACCATTTCCATTGACAAAGATGAATTCAATCATCAGAAACACATGTACCAAGAATAACCTTGGTACATGTATAACCCAAAATCACTACCTGAAAACCACTGATGCACTAGTTGGTGTCTAGCCGATGACAACAAACACAAATACAGAGAATTTTTATTTTATTTGAAGTCCAGCCTTTTAACAACAGTTGAACCCACTGTGGTCTCCTGAACATTTAAACAAGTTGGCTGCTGCTGTCACGGTGGTAGCTGACAAGCTTTGGTTTTATTTTACGAAAGAAAAGCACAAGCAGTCATATCAGATTCTGTTTTGGCGATGCCCTGTTTAAAATTCCCAATTCATCAGCTACTAACTGACATCTTGATGCTGGTGAAGATGTGGGCTATTGCACAATAGCAAGTACACAGCACTCCGCTACGGGTGTTCTCCTGGCTTCTGTTGTTGCGAGTTTGTTCTTGCAAGGTAACATTCAATACCAAGAATGTTAATAGGTATTCCACGTTCATATCTACATAAATCACTCACTGTTGCCAATAAAAACCAACAACTACTGTGAGTAGTGTATCACAGAGAGGTTATCTGTAGTTTGCGAAGTGACATGTAACTACAGTAGCTTTACCGTTTGTAGAAGGTTCTTTAAGGAGCCAGATACATCAGGTTTTAATTATAGAGAAGAACTATATTATCATGCATTGAAATATTTAAATATTTAAAATATATGTTTTCTTTAAATTATTATGTTTTTTATATAGTGATAAACTGCTTTTATTGTGGTGCACATTTTAATGAAGAATTGACACTTTAGGACGTCTGATTCTTCTTTTTACTAGAGCTGACAAGTATAAAGTGTTTGAACAATTACGAATCACTGCATTCCGAATGTGATCACAAAACTGTATTACTGTGACTATGTGGCGAACTAGCTCATTGCAAAGCTATGCCTGAATTCGGGCTTTTGTCTCCATTTGCATTAGATTAACATAGGTAAACTTCAGCTAGGCTGCTGCACACTTCGTATCTCAATCACATGCATACAATAAGGCATAAAATATAAACAGGCCCAAACCAGAAAAGCTTGTTTGAGAATTGAGACGCTTGATACAGCTGACAAAGCAGAATATTTTTACATACATATCCCAGAGCAATTCAAGCTAAACCAAAATATCCAGAGTGTATTTAAAGTTAAAAACATAAATGTATGGTTCACATTCTCTGCTTGGCATGCACAGTGGGTATGGAATGAAGCCATAACATGAGTTAACATAGACGTCTGTTGCAAATGTTGTAATTTTTTGGCTGTGTTTTGGAATATTCTGTATGTTGTGGGAAGACAAATTAGCAGACTTTATTAACGGCACCATAGAACAAATTTATTCAACATTTTAAATTGTTCTCTAATGTCTACTACATAGGAGATGTGTACTACGTAGGAGATATATATATACAGTATATATGTATATGTATATATGTATATGTTAGGTTGCCAGACTGTAAAGTTAGCCATGCTAGCTAAGTATTTAAAGCCTGCTTGTAGTTAATGTTACCTAGAATAGCTACTTGCTTGTGTATATTAACACTGTTAGCTCACTTTGAAACTTTCAGTTTAAGATGATGTGACTTAAACCGTCACAAAGTGGATAAAATTACACTACACAGCTGCTTCTTTTGTGGTTGTAGTTGGGGTTGGGATGCTAATATATTGGAACTGTTTCTCTCTTCATTGTCAAACATTGCTCCATACAGGTTTGACAAACTGTCAGTTTTTGTCATGTGCAGAGCAACCTAGGAACATCTTTCAATTTGAAATTTTACAAAACCTTGTCTAAGATGTGGCTGCTGAATTTGGCATCCTATTTGCCAGCGTGTTTTGCAAATTTTCTGTTCTACCTTAAATGGTGCTAGCCTTTTGCATCAGTGTTCAAAATCAAACATGTGGGACAGTGTGAATAGGATTAAAGAACATTCTACAAAACGGTATGTAGGAAACCAGAAGTAGTTCTTCAGAGGCAGCACAGCAAAGAACAATTCTGGCTCGATCATTTTTAAGAGCGAAAGGGGCAAATCCATAAAGTAGAATTTAGCAACAGGGAATAAGACCTGTTTAACTAAGGCCTATTCCGTGTTCAGGACATGGTACTGCCTTTCAGTGTCATTAAGTTCTACAGGGCAGACCAGATCTCTGTCGCCACTGACCAGATTGCTTTAAATGCAGTGCAATTACACGCTTGAGGCCAGCGCTTAAGGGATGAGGAAAGTATAGTTTTCGTACTAAGATCCATTGTAATGGGATTATTAGCACAAGAGTCCAAGGCATGATTTCATTCCCTGCAAAAGAGTCACTTTCTAAGTGCCGACCGGACCTGACAAGCACTAATCTTAATTAAGCGATTAGACTTTCTAATTAAAAAACGCTGAGGACTGTATTTTATGTTTTAATTCATGGAAAGACCTCTTACCCCCTTCTATGCTCATTCCAGAGCCTCCACTGCTTGCTCTTTCCCATGGATTTAAAACATGTTGTTGTTAGGCTTGGACACAGCTTAAGTAGGTTTCTTTCTTGCTGAGATGTGTATGTAGAAAGCCATGCAGGTGCTTCCCTTTGATATGGCATGTTTGCGGCATAATGTGTAGGTCTAAAATTGAATGAAAGGACTCCTTGTGATCAAAGGCTCATCCCTGTCTCACAGCACACTCTAAATATCCACCACCAGCCACTAAGGTGCAAAAGAGCCAAGGATCTACCATCAGACACAGTTTGTAGAGAATGTAGATTAATGCACTCAGTCAGAAAACTCTGATGTCTTTTTGAAATCAAGTTCTTCTGCATTGACCTGAAAGCTTGAAATGGAAGGTAGTCTCATTCTCTTCTTGTTGGAAATCTACTTCGCTACTTCTGTTCTGGTACGTCCATTTCAATATAATTTTGGGCCAGAGCTCTTGGCTTCTGCCCCCCACTCTTTTCATGTCCTGTATTGGGAGATGTTTTTTTCTGGGATTGGCCTGGTTTCCTCTTCCCATGTGCATTGTAGCCCATGGCTTTGTCCCGCTGTATTCTATAGGGTTTGCAATGTAAAGCTTGACCTGTGAGCCAGTGTTCACACCTGTGTAGGCCATAGCATCAGCATATTTATGTTGAAGGCATGTGGAAGTACAGAAGGCACAGAGCAAGCAAGTTTGATGTTGTTGTACTAGTTTTATGGACCCACTGGAATCCACCTACCCTGGATTCCACCAGTTGATTCCACTAATGGATATGCTGCTTGATGCCTGAGACACTGATATATGGTCGTTTTGAGGGAGGTTTTTGTTATAGTGTAAAGGTACACACAGGACAAGCAAAAATGGTGGCCACATTTAATAGCGTGGATTGCTTCTGTGTCTGGGTCAGAGGGTACCCTCACTGTTCAGCCTGGCATATGCCAAAACTGCATTACCCTCGAGAACAAACGAGCAGAATGCTTTTCTTATGAAACCGGGAGTTAAAACCGAAACATACATGACTAACTGTGGGTGGAAATTCATAGTATACCTATGGATTAGCCAGCATGCCCTATTCGGTATAGCATGCTGAAACTAAGCACTGAGCACAAACCATGCACCTGATTGAGCCAAAGCAAGGTCACTTTCGGTGTAGTAAATGTATTGCTCTATTCATGCGTCTAATTCTTTTTTGTCTGTAACTTGTGGTGTTTGTCCATCGCTCTATTGACCTGTCTCTCAGATTGAGGAGAAATTTAGAATCATCACACTGAAGCCATTACAGTCCACATTCCTGGGGAAGTTGGACTAATACATGCTCATGCTGTTGAGCCTGTACAAGAGTGATGAAGGCACCACTAGGAAGAAACTTGATGAGGCCCATGAGGTATTAAATGATACCTGCACATACATCAGTGTAGAAGTGAGTTTCGTGTAATAGCATTCTGATGAGTGTAGTTCACACGATCTCTTATTTTACGTTTTTGTAGAACAACAGCACAGAGCCCCGAAGAGAAGTTTTAAAATGTACTTTTACTTATTCACAGCCCTGCCCGCATGGAAGAGCATGGTTTAGTGGCATCATAAATACATATTCCTACTCAAGTATTCATCAGTTTGAAGGTACGTTTCAACTCTTCAGGTGATAAATACAGATAACCAATTATACCTTTTGCAAAGTTTAATATATAACATACAGAAGAATGTACTATACAGCAGCTGAAGATGAGCAACATAAGCACATAAGTTTTAAAGTTATGTATTTACTTTAAGTTAAAGATGCATGTTAATTATTTTAGTATAGGGGAATCCCCAGTGTTTTATCAAAGCATCAATTGTCATAAGGTCTGTAGTGTACATTTTAAGGTGTAACCGCACTAGAAACAAACAAACAAACAAAAAAATCGCTGTAAAAATGTTGGGATTTTAATTTTTTACAAGTGTAATTTATGGGCTGTTTTAAAATGCTGAGTCATTAAACTTCAAATGGCACAAAACACAGATTTTGGTTTATTTTGGTTCATTTTTAAGACAGCCCTAATGTCAACTTTTACAAGTTAAACACTTCCACCACGGAAGAGGAGATATTTTATTCTGATTGAATCTGAAAAGTTACTGAGACTCATAAATTGTTCTGAGGAAAGAAAAGTTATTTTTAATATTAGTTTAACATATGCTTTAAAACATTTTAGCTACGGTTCCTTCATTTTATCACCATGATTGAAATGCAGCCTCAAACCTTTGTATGCAGAATGCAAACTAAATACAGTCATTGGTAAAAAAAAAAAAAACAACAGGTTCACCCAGAAAGAAGCATCAGATTGCAGTGCTAATGGGAGGGAAAATAAATGATGATAAATTTACACTGATATGGGCAATATTCATTGAGCTACACAGGCAGAAGTAATATTTCTCAGTAAGCAGTTGGGCCACCATGTTTGTTAATGCAACATGCCAGTCTTCCCAGCATGGAGTTGTAGAGGTTCCTAATGGTGTCCTATGATGATCCATCCCATGCAGCTTAAACATTCTCACACAGTCCCTGCAGATTTTCGGAGTTCACATTGTAGACCTGTAGACATTGTCTTCACCTGAAAATGCTGCTTTTGAGATTTCTTGGGTTTTTAGTTTGTTGAGCTACATATGACACAGTAGGACAACTGACATCAAAGATGAGTTACACCTTGTCCCAGAGCCTTTGTCATGCATCTGACACATATCTTCAGGCTGTGCATTGACTGATTGTTTGTCTTCATCTATTTCAGCACCATGCAGGAGAAAAAAGAAAAATGTATATATAGGCATCTCAGTTCCCGGGATCCTCCATAACTAGGTAGCAGAACGAACGTCAGGCGCAGTCGCTTCATGTGTGTGTTGCGTTGTCCCTCGGCAAAAACCTGTCGGCTGTCAGTGCGGCCAGACTGTGTGTGTTATTTCTGTCTGGTCGACGCTCGCCTGGAAGCTCTGGGGAACTGCTGAAATCATCTTGCTTGTTCTGTTCGAGGCTCCGACTGTGCGCTGAACTCCTGGAGATATCGCCTAATTTACTTGTTTGCTTTTGTGGTTGATCTTGAATGTGTTGCTGAAAGTGCAATGCATATTTGATGGCTATAATGTTTATCCATAATGGATATAGATCTGGCCATACTGCAGATAAATTGTTTATTGCAGGAGACATTAAAAATTGAGAGTGAGCCATTCATTTAAAATTGCTGTAAAACCAAGAGCTCTGCTGTGATAAGGGAGTCAGGAGGGTGGAGGATCCAGAGAGAACAGTGCATAATTAGGGACTTGTCACAATATCATGGGATACATCCCAAACATTAGAACTGGCAGTACATGCAGTTAATGGCATTTTTGGCAAGCACTGTCTTGTGGAGGCGCATCTGTAAAAGAGAGAATAATAATTAGCATGTTGGATGAAACCAGGTCCTGTCTAAAGGTGGGCCACAGGATTTGAGCATTAACTGAGCACTGTTTGGTCAAAAGGGAGAAAGAGGGTGAGAGAGTATTGGGATTAATAAGAGAGTTAGAGAATAAGGGAATTAGAGCAAGAAAGAAAGAGAATGAGAAGTAAGGGAATGAGAGAGTGAGAGCTGTAATGAGAGGTAGAGAAAGTATAGGAATGTGAGAGAGAGACGGTAAGAGAGTGTCAGAATGAAAGAGAGTAAGGAATTAAAGAAAGAGAGTTGTAATGAAAGAGAGAGGACAGGAATGAGAGAAGGGGAGTGAGAGTTGGAATGAGAGTATAAGGGAATTACAGAGGGAGAGTTGAAATAAGTGAGAAAGTAAGAGGAGAGAAAGAAGGAGAAAGTAAAAGAATAAGGCAATGAGAGGAAGAGGACGAGTGAGGGAGAGGCAGTGAAATTTGGAATGACGGTGATACTGAGTATTTGAGTAAAGGAATGTGAGAGAGAAGATAAAAAAGTGTTGAAATGAGAGAGAGAGTTGGAATGAGAGTATGAAAAAGGGAAAGATAGTAAAAGAAAGAGATTTCAAAAGAAATGGGAGAGAGTGGGAGTAGTAATAAGAGCAAAGAATAAAGGACAGAGAAAAGAGATATTAAAGGGATGGGAGAAAGAGAGAGTTGGAATGAGACAAAAGAATAGGGGAAAGAGAAAAAGAGAGAGATGTTAAAGGAATTGGAGAGAGAGGGAGAGTTGGAATGAGAGAAAATAATAGGGGAGAGGGAAAAAGAGAGAGATGTTAAAGGAATGGGAGAGAGACAGAGTTGGAATGGGAGCAAAGAATAGGGGAAAGAGAAAAAGAGAGAGATGTTAAAGGAATGGAAGAAAGAGAGAGTTGGAATGAGAAAAGAATAGGGGAAAGAGAAAAAGAGAGAGATGTTAAAGGAATGGGAGAAAGAGGGGGTTGGAATGAGAAAAGAATAGGGGAAAGAGAAAAAGAGGAGATGTTAAAGGAATGGGAGAAAGAGGGAGTTGGAATGAGAGCAAAGAATAGGGGAAAGAGAAAAAGAGGAGATGTTAAAGGAATGGGAGAAAGAGGGAGTTGGAATGAGAGCAAAGAATAGGGGAAAGAGAAAAAGAGGAGACGTTAAAGGACTGGGAGAAAGAGGGAGTTGGAATGAGAGCAAAGAATAGGGAAAAGAGAAAAAGAGGAGACGTTAAAGGACTGGGAGAAAGAGGGAGTTGGAATGAGAGCAAAGAATAGGGAAAAGAGAAAAAGAGGAGATGTTAAAGGAATGGGAGAAAGAGGGAGTTGGAATGAGAGCAAAGAATAGGGGAAAGAGAAAAAGAGGAGATGTTAAAGGAATGGGAGAAAGAGGGAGTTGGAATGAGAGCAAATAATAGGGAAAAGAAAGAAAAGGCGAGAGATATTAAATGAATGGGAGAGAGAGGGAGTTGTAGTAAGACCAAAGAATAAGGGAAAGAGAGAAAACGAAAGGAAATTAAAGGAATGGGAGGGAGAGCAAGAGAGTTAATGAATGAGAGAGAGTACGACAGAAAGTAAAGCAATGGGAGAGAGAGGGAAGGTAAGAGACTGTTGGAGTGAGAGAGACAGAGTAAGGGAACTAGAGAGAGAGAGTAAATGTGTCAGACAGTCAGTGTGTGATGGACATGCTCTGATGCTGAAGCAGTGGAATGTGGTGGTAGCTTCTACTGAGAGTTAATGGTAACTGTGACAGAGCACGCTTTCTATCAGAAGGCAGAGATATTGCAAATTCATTTCATCACTTGTTTATCGCATTATAACATGCAACAGCAAATCTCTGTGGCTTTGAGTCGTTTGAACCTGGCTAGAGAGTGGAAAGCCTCTGCTATTTGGACTGGCCGCTTGGATCATCAAGGCAGAGCAGAGCTGCGTACAGTGTTTCACAGTGTGTATGTGTGATATGTATGGGACGTTAATTTGATCGGGGTGGGGGGCTCCCCAATCCTACATTCATTAAGGCTAACCGTTTCTGGTCACACATGCTTCCTGTGAAGAGTTGGGGGAGGGTGTATGTGCTAATTATTTACTCAAGCAGCAGAGACTTCCAAATTAGACCTCGTGCTGGTGCAAACTTGGAAGGGTGGCCCTAATGGGGTAACCCGGGTAACATATGAATTGAGGGAGAAAGCGGGGGGGACACTGGGATTACAATGGTCACTGGGCAGAGTGCATTGGAGAGGGCCTCTATAGAGAGCAAGAAAAAGGAGAGGCCAAGCCAGGGCCCCGGAGCAGTATTAGATTACAAACGCATTTGAATGGCCAAGCGTCCACCGCTGGCCTGCTGAAAACTACATACCCTTAAGCTATTGTTCTTAACTGCTTTGCGTAGAGCTTGGGAGACGGGCTGGGGGCTTTTTCCACCACTATCCAAAATGTTTGCTGCATTCATCACTTGTTTAGTCCCTAAGGGCCCATGCGTGGCCCCACTCTTCATTTGCTGACTCCCCCTACTTCTTTAAGTCTAATTCAGCCAATTACTTTGAAACTGAATACTTTTACTTCACTGTCTCAAAACACAACAAACATTCTCTTTACTGCTTACATATTCACATAGATCTCTCACTGCTCAGTCAAAACACCAAATTTATACCACTACCCATAGCTCTGCTCAGTTAGCATTCCGCTACAACACATAGATCACCCCACCACACACCACCAAACAAACAAACAAACAAAAAGTCTACTCCTAAATGACATTAAAGTCATTTCTGTCGAAAGAAGAGAAGAATCTACTTGTTTGGTGTTTGAGCTGCTTAGCAATTGATCACATATTACCTCACATGTTTTTGTTGTTTTTATTTTGGACCACAATGGCATCAAGAAAATAATCACAGTGCTGAATATCAGTTTGTGTGCTGATAGAATTTCTATTGCAGATATTTAAAGGAACAATATGTAGGATATGTAAGATCATTTCAATTCATACTCTACATAGTTCCTCCTTCCTCTCTTCACTGCTTCCCCATATACTTACCAGTAAGACAAATTGCTGGGTTTAGCCTTATCAAGCTTGATCCCCTTACATGTCTCGAGTGGTGGAAAGCAAAGCCAGTTCTGATTTCTTTGGTACTTGTATTCCTTACTTTCAAACATGGGTCCTGCCAACAGAGGCTTGTTTCTTCCACTCATGTGGGGACTTAAGGCAGCCCAATGCTACAGTCACTCACTATCACCTCTTAAGGGACAAATTGTTCTAATGAGACAGGACCGAGTGGGACTAGCAGGTTAGCATGCTAATTTCAGTAGAAAACTTTACAACATGATACATTACATTTACATTAACAGCATTTAGCTGACGCTCTTATCCAGAGCGACGTACAGGGTTAATCATATTACAGGTGGGCCAGTGTAGCATTGGGAGTCTTGCCCAAGGACTCTCATTGGTGTAGCACAGCATAGTCACTCAGACCAGGATTCGAACCCCAATCTCCCACATGTAGTGGTGGTTTCCTGGTGGGTAGCAGTGTTATCCGCTGAGCTACACCAACCACAGACATACTATCAAAACAGCGTCATATTCTATTCCTAATTTTAATTAATTTTGGAATCCTAAAAATGAAAAATATTACATACTGATTATGTTGTCTGACATATTGCGCCTTTAAGTTATTGAGTACTTACATTAGTTTGGCATAATACTTTCCAACTCATGTTTTTGCTTGTGTCAGTATTTCACCAAATGCTACAAATTTACAGTGAAATCAACACCACATTCCAACCAAAACAGTTCCTTCCCTGCACGCTTACATACAAATCTGAATTTATATTGGCTAAGAGTGAAAAACAACTCTCCTAATGCAGTTTCCAGTCACATGCTCAAAAACCACAAACACATTTCATATCTGAATAGCCTTCATACTTAACATTACTTATTTCTATAAGCTAAAATACAGAGCTAAAATAAGATTTATTGATAATATATAGGGTTCTTTATCTATACTGTATAATGAATGTATAATATCTATACAGGGAAATGTCATGTTTATGATTATTATTTTATTTAAAACAGATCTTAATCTGACCTCAGTTTTCGTCTGGATTTGGCCACTTGGCTCAGACAGCTATCTGGCTTGAAGTTTAACAGGTAAGGAAAGGCCTAAAAAGGTGGGAGGAAGAGGGAATGTTTTGGTTATTTCCGTGCAGGGAGAAGCCCTTTGGTAGACCTTTGGGTACTGACTTCCACTGTAAATGGGGGGAAACAGAAATAGCCCAGATTGAATGAAACAAGCAGAAATTGGGAGTGAGGGGTTGAAAGTGGTAATCACTCTCCTGCTGGAGTAACAGGGGTCTCTCTCTCTCACTCACTCTCAAGGGAAAAAATGAAAAGAGAGAAAAAAGGGAATAGTGGGGAGAATTACGTACCTAAATCCATGCGTCTGGGCAGCCGTCCAAACAGACTGCACCTAGTAGATAAAGAAAACAAGGCTGGACCCAGCAGCCTGATTCTTATACTGCTTTCAGTGTGATCACACGTCGTGTATTGACAACTGGTTTTCTTGCTCTAAGTTTCATTTTAACTTTAGACTAATCTACAGTCACTTACAGTTGTTTACAAATGTTTGAATGTTCAGTGTTGAAATGTTTTGTGGAAGTAGATAAGTGATGGTAGCTCATATAATATATACAACATTTTCTGCAATTATTAGTGGATTATTAATATTTATTTGAGTTAAACCTTTAAGTTCTCTGTAGATTAGCAATAATTTGTTACTCAAAACATCGACAAAACATGCCATCATTGCAAAGGTGCCCTAACTTTTGCATGTAGTCATGTTAATACTGGCCGGATATAGCATTTTCTGTTATATAAGGCACACGCTACATTAAAAGTAAATGAATGCAGTGTAAAACGTTCCCAGCTTGCATGGCACAGCGCTATGTTGTTAATCGCTTTACCCCAATGACTTAGTGTCACCAGAATCAAGTCAGAACAATAAAAAGATTTTCACGTATTTTTACATACTTCTCGAGCCAGACAGTAGACCCTCAGAAACGGTTGTTCAGATGTGTTATAAATGAGGAGACACTGGTTGAAGTACGAATGGAAAAGCTCACCTAGCTCAACACGGGGTCTGAAAGTTCCACCCTCAAAAAAAAAAGCTTACTGGCTATGCTGTGATTAGGTGAAATCATGAAAAATCATATTTTTGTTTTTTATTGAGCCAAACTGCCAAACCATTTATGATGTTTTTGCCAAATTTTATCAGTAATTTCAAAGTATTTTTGAAATGATAATTTAAACTTCAGTTTTCAGTATTCAGTCAGATTCATGATACATTCTTAAACCACACCTTTACGTTCATAACTGTGTGTAGATTCTGTTATAACTATATATAATGAACTAATCCCAAATAAGAAAACATTGGTGAACTTTAGAACTTTGAATCAGGAAAACTGCATAAGTGGGTTTTTAGGAAGAATGGCTTGTACACGAGACAATGGTTCTGTATAAACCCATGTGTTGTCCATTGTTCCGCTATTGTTATGATGTCAAAGTTTTAATGATAGAAAAAAACTGTTTTTGATGCTGCCTAGAACCAAGATTGGAAAACCACCAGAACTGTTACCAGATGAACAGTACATACAGCTTTCATCTTCACACCTAAAAAAGAAGAGGAAAAGAAACACAATGAGACCAAGAAGCTGCCGGTGTTCAAAATAAAATGGACTGATCCCCCCAGAGCCCAGACCTCTACATCAATGTGTGAGTTTTTGTTTCTTAGGTTATGAGAACTTCTTCTGAGGGGAGCAGATCAAATGTCTCCTGAATGGAAAGGAATATATATAATAATAATAATATATACTTTGCTTCTGTGTTATATTCTGTTAAATCTGCTTAATTTCCTGATGCTCTAACATCCTGCATTTATTGGCTGTTTTGTCTGGAAATTAAATAAATGATGGGCGGTCCCTGACTTTTTCTCAGTACAGTAAGCAAGCATGCCAGTCCAGAAGTAAACGCTCAGCCTTATTCATTTGTTCCTACTGTCATTCTTACTCCTTAACTGCATCTGGCAATTTTACCCTGCCGTCCTGCATCTCTGAGCCATTCATCCCACCTGAGGTTGATATTGGATGCATGTTCCTCCGAGTGGTGAGGTGTCGGGGCATTGGAAGGGCCTCGGGAGGGCACGGGGGGATATCAGCAGGCCAGATGGAGCACATGCTCTCTCCAGCGCCCGTCGAAAGGCCAACACATGCAAAGCCATTAACACAGAGAACAGCCTGGGGCTCAGGCAAGGACACCGAGGAGAAGTTAGCGGGGAAATTTTCTTACCAGCGGAGAGGGGAAAAAAACCAAACCAGCATGGGAGTGGGCACGAGCGAGCATAGAAAAGCACCCAGATCCCAGTCACACACACACCCACACTCTCAAACAGCATTGTCACACTGCAGGAAATTAGCAAACCAAGCTGAGCTGCTGGACATAACACATGCATTGAGATGATTATTTTTTTAATAAAGAGACTGCAAGTCCAATTAGATGAGTAATTGTGCTAAGGATGAAGAGCAATTTCTGGATGACTCATTTGGTAAACACTGCATATGTCAGAAAAGAGGCTAATTACAGAGAGATATACAAGAATCATCGCAGGCCTCTATAATGAGCAAATACAAAATGCAGTGGTTGCACTCAAATGAGCTTCCACCATCAACTAAATTGCCAGAAGTCGTTATAATCTCAGCAGTTTGTGGCCTCCTATAAAAAAGAAAAAAGCACATTTATTTTTAGTTTTATTCGCCCATTTCTTACAAGCTTGCACACAGTGAACTTTGCATTCTCCAAAGCTTGCATGACAAAAGGTGGTCAATCCAGTATGGGTCTCCATGACCTGAATACTAGCATGAAATGCTAGGAATGGTCAACAATTGACAGGAACACACTAGGTCTTCCACACAGGAGGCGTGTGATCATTGTTCATAGAATGCAAGTGAAAAGTTGAAAGGCCTATTGGTGTCACTTTTGGCTTTTCTTCCTTTTGGTTCATTGTGGTTTGAATAAGATCTTGAGGCAGGAAAGAGTCGTCCATCTTCTGATACAGTAGATACTGGCAGCCTTTTTTTTCTACAAAGAGGAGAGATTGCTCTGGCACAGGCAGTAGAATGTGGAGAAGCCCAGACCCATACTCCAGTGTAAGTATTGTATCTTCATTCCTATAGAAAAAGAGTCCTACATGTTTTTTCATGAGATATACAATAATTTATTATAACTGCAGAACATATCTAATAAAGAGTCATACAATTATTTACTTTTCATGTTATTTTTTAAAAAAGTGATTCATTAAGGGTACATCCACTTCTTTTGGTTCTTTAGGAAACCAAAACTTGTTCTTCAATGTCCCTCAATCACTTCAAATAACTATAATAATATAAGTGATCGGAAATGACAAATAACTTAATTGTTCAACAAAAGCAATGACAAAATAGGAAGTACTGAGGCAAAAAACCTCAAATATTACTAAGAAACTGAACGTTCGTTAAAAAACAAATTGCAGCTGAACTTCTCAGAACATCTAGAATCTATCAGCATAGGAACTTTTATTGCATTTTATACCCTTCTGTAATACATTTGGTGTAAATTAATGGCACAAGGCTCCAGAGTGTTTTACATATATCTGCTTTTTGATGAAGGTACTAAAAGGGCAGCCAATCAGAACAGAGGTCACATACATATATATATAGTCATATGCAAATGTTATCATGTTTCCTAAATGAAAATGAGCTAAAAGCAGGAAACAAACATTAAAAAGATATCATTTTATTTATTTGATCCGCTTAAAATGTTTGTTTTTAATATGTTATTCAGTGAATAAACAATAACTGTGCATTAAAATATGCAGCAGAAAGTTTAATGTGTTGTCCTGTGTTCACATAGAACATTAATGTGACATGTAAGTTGACCAGGAGTGTCCACATTTTTACACACAGCTGTATCAGCCTCAAAGACACAGCAACAAACACTTAATTTAATTCCAACTGATAAAGATAGGTAGAAAAATAGTGATCAAAAAATTAAATTATGGTTTGTTTTGGTACATACAGTGAACGAGTCACTGCCAGTGGACAAAAAGTAAAACATAAATAAATACATAAATAACCAGCAAATAAACACTTTATGGTATGAACCCTGTACGTCAATGTAGCTGAGTACACATAAGTAGTTAGCATCCACCTCTGAGCACAGCCAGAGTTAGTAAGAGAATATTGATGTCATTAAATGACTCCAGACTCAATAGGAACTGCGAAATAGCTGTGCAGAGATTACAAATCCTCGCCATTGCCAGAGGTAGCTCAGGAATAGAGCATAGATGGGCAATTCCCAGCTTTTCCTAAGGGGAAGATTTGATGTGATTTCAAACAACCTGCTGATCTCGGAATGCTCCTGTGCTGTCGGCTCCCTAACAGAACGCTTTATGTAGATGTCACATATGACATTTGGCTGGGACGTCGTGTGTTTTTTTTTTTTTATGAATGATGAGAAATTGCATTTCTTTTGTCACCTCAGCTTCCCCCTGCTGCACATTTGGTAGATGTTATCTCACTCAGCTTCTCCCAAGCATTTTGAATTTCGATTTATTTAAAAGAGGAAACAGGGGGAACTGCAACGGGTCACTAATTTCATTTCGCTGCGTTCCAGCGGCATTAGCCCTGAGCAGATTTTTCAGAGGAGCACAAAATCAATGTGCACATTCTATAGGGAATAGCCCCCCGAATCCATTAGTAATTTTGACCAGCAGGTCAGGTAAAGTAATAGCCAGATAAATGTTTTATTACAGATTCTCATACTGACTAAACGACTGAGCCAAACATATATTGCACATCCATGCATGTCAAATATATACTGTGTGAATAAAGGCAGATGACGTAATGTATGTAATATACCCCCCCCTCCAGGAGAGCTATCCAAACAAAGAAAGGTTCTCACTCTTGCTTCCTATTGCTCTCATGGAATTCACACACAGAGTTCTAATCTTAACCATCTGACATTTCCAAATTATTAGAAAACAGAATTCAGGGCTTTAAAAATCCTTTAACTTTTGACTTGGATTAATGTGACAGTGACAAACATGATGCTTCATCAGACACATGCACACCCTGGGCAACAATCATGCTGTCATAAGTCAATATCTGTGCAGCACAGTTCTCTAGAAAGCTGCTAAACTGATAATAAGCAGACTGACGGTGCCAAAACATGAGCAGCGTTCAAACAGTGGAACAGAAATGTATTGATTGTACTTGATTAAACTGTGCAGATGAAGCAAGGCACAAACTAGCATGGGGCAGTGCTAGTTAAGCTGGTTCGAGCAGCACGTTAGATATCAGGTGCTTATATTCTAACAGCAATGTCATCTGCGAACTTAGACAGCAATCAGACAGATATGCCGCCTGACTCACTGAGATTTTAATACCACAGGAATGACATTTTTCAAGTGTTTTTGAGTCGAGTTTAGAGTCTCCAAATTCATGCCCATATTATTCACATCACCTACTTGAAGACTGTACCACAACATTTCTGAACAGCCACCACATGGCAGGGCTAGCAGTTTTACTACCATGCCTTCTAAAGTAAACAATGAAGCAAGTCCATATCCTCCTATGTCAATTAAAAACTGTTTGTATTTTATTTCAATACGTATTTAAATATTATTGACATGACTGGCTTTTCTACATTGTGCTACATCTGTTTGCCACAGCCTCTGTTCGCTAAACAGGTTCATTTTGATGTGGGCCATGTGTGTCTTCATGTTGGAAAGCTAGTCTGGTTAAAAGGACATAGCACCAGACTGTACCAAACCTTTTATTTGCCAAAGGGATAAGTTTGCAGTCTCCCCCACTTTAAACATTAACAAAAACACAAATTGTGTTCTGCTGCATTTCTCATATACCCAAAACCTGGACATGTTAATGCTATAAGTCTATATATTTTATGTCTTAATGCATTATTTTGCACATATCTCAGTAATCGTATCAATATGCGTAAAATGTATGCTATTTTTAAGACATTTTTAATCTCAATAGCGAAAGAGAGGTGTGTGTTTGTGGTTAGCGGAAGCCGAGTGGGTGGGTGGGTGTGTGTGCACATGCAGCAGGCTTTGTGGCCCACTCCTGCTGAGCCACCACTCTCCACTCTAACAGACCACATGAGCCCACCAATCACAGCTCACTGCTCCCACACGGCGCTAAATTTGATTTCTTAAAGGAGCCGTGGCCGTTTCTCAGCCTGAGCTCATGCAGCCTAGACCACAAGGCAAAATAAACAGATGGTTATCAATGTACGAATATCAAAATCTGAAATAGTTCTGTTATGTCTGTGTAAATCTGGAATGTTTTCAGAGGGACCCCTTCCCCTCCCCAAAAGTAATAGGTGTATTAAGAAAACTGGGAGGACGGTATGGTGTAGATATTTGTTTATTAAAAGATGAGTCAAAGAGATTCACACTTGGAATGTGAGGCGACTGCTGCTCAACACTTCACCTCCTGTCTTGTCTGTCACATTCCCATCCATGTATTCAAAACAGACTTCATGTAAGACCCACATCGAATAAACAAAATCTGCTTAAGTGCAATAAACAAAAAAATACAGGTTTTATGGTTGCATTTAGAAAAGAAGGCAGTCTTTGAAAATAAAACGTTCCATCATATGAAACAAGGATATGGAATGTACTTTTTTGCTTGCTTGACTTTTTTTTCCCCTCTCAGTCGGACCACCTACGACCAATACTAGCCCATCCTGACACATATTTTGCAAACAAACTGGGTCAAACGTTACAGATTTGTAGAAGGATGCCAAGTGTCCAGTTAAACAGGCTGTTTATTGTTAGGACTATCATTAGGGATGCTGGTTTATTCTCCACAGAAATGCATCACTGCCATGCGGATATTTCATGTTTCCTATCAGTTCCAGGTGATGCCGTTCCTTGCTTACTGCTGTAAAGCCAGACTCCGGCAACACGTCAGATATATAAGTGTAGTTGATAGCACTTGCGTCTGCCTGTCCATCATTTGCTACAACAAAAATGTAGATGGTCTGCATTTACAAGTAAATATATTGCACAAACAAAACGAAGGGGGAAACAGTATGTGCCATTAAAAGAAAAGAAAATAAAGAAGAATCCAGTTTCACACCTGCGATTTGGGACCCATCCACATATCACGAGTATGATATACATAAACTCCTAACTTTTACTATTTTACAGTACATATACAATCTTGACGCTAGTACCAGCATGGAGGTACATCTCTCCCCACAAATGCCATATGTTCTACAAATAACAAATCTCAACAAATCTGATCTACAACTGTACAAAAAAGAAAGAAAGAAAAAACCTAGCTTAAAATCACAAGGCATTTCATTTTTTTGTGTGTGAGTTTGTTTGTTTAGTTATGATGCAAGTCTTAACTTAACTTAATCCTTAAAACCAGGACTCCCTTGCATGCTAAAACCAAAAGAGAAGGGAAAGAAGTGCCTGAAACTCACTGAGCGCACAGTAAGAACATTCCCTTTGACCTGTACAAAAATATGCCTGAAAATAGTTTGCTTTCTTTTAAAAAGATGAGGTCTGTTCATGTATCAAAACGTGTCCTCCCAAAACACCTGCGACAGCTGGAGAGGAGTTTAGGCTGCTAAAGTTTCGAACCCGGTACATAAAACGGCGTCGGTTACAAAAATCAATAAAGTTTTTTTTGTTTGACTGGCGACGTTTAAGAAACGTCACGCGCGACCGTTAGAAAGTAAACGTCCTGAAAACCAAACGGCAAAAACAGAACAAAACAGGAACGAACGGTTCACAGATTTTGCTTCGACTCAGTCCACAGTCTCTACGAGTTCAGCTCCCTGCAGTTAGAAAGAGGGTACGATGCATAGAAGTTCTTTGTTTTTTCCCCTTCGTGGTCCGTTTTGAAGTCGATCAGTAACTGTAGACCTACGACTAAAAGAATCCATATAACCCTGTCATGCTGCTATAAAAAGGTCTGCAGACTTTTTTTGTTTCGCTTTTTTTTCTCTCTTTTTATTTTTTGCTACAGTACCAGCTTCGTACGCATCTGCTTCCTCAAACCTCTCTCTCTCTCTCGCTCTCTCTCTCTCCCCGCCTCCTCCTCCTGCTGCTGCTGCTGCTGCTTCTCCTCGGCCAGGCTAACGGCACCGCGGCCAAACCAAACTTGTAGCTACGCGACGTCTTTGTGTGTTGTCTTCTCCTCCTCAGACGCGCTGAGCGGTCTTGTTAATACTCTCACTCAGTTTTACTCTGCTTCAAAGTTCAGCACTCAGTACGTGAAGACTAGGTCTGAAAAGTTCTTCTCCAGCCAGTCCCCAGCTATCATTTCGCTCAGTTCAGGCGTGCAGTAGTCGGGGAACTCGAAGTGAGAGCCCAGGCTGCCCTCGCTAAACGAGTCCAAGTCTTTATCCACGAGGGACAGCGCGAGACCGCCCGCGTTTTGGCCGCCGCTCTCGGCGCTATGTGCAGCCGCCGCTGCCGCGGCCGCGAAGTTCAGGCTAAAGTCGAACAGCAGGTCGTCGGTGTCCGACGAGCTCGAGGATGACGTGGAGGCTGAACGGGACGAGGTTGAAGCCGGCGACGCTGACGCCGAGTGCGCGAGCGAGTAGGCGTGCACTCCGCTCTGCTGCTTCGTGATGTTCTTGAAGCTGTAGTAGAGCCGCGAGCCGCGCACGTCCTCGTACATGCTCGCACCCTCGCACTCGCCCGGCGAGCTGAGAGTAGGGCTTGCGGGCACGCGCGCACGCTCCTCGCACTCCTCCTCGAGGTTGTGCTCGTCCTGCTCCTCCTCGTCGTCGTCGTCCGAGAAGTCCATGCTGTTCCTCGCGCTCTTGCCCCCTGCTCCTCTCGCGCTCTTCAATGCGTACTCGTCACCGTGATGGTGCTGGAACTGCTGGTGGAGGTGATGATGCGCCGCCGCTTTGGCACCAGACTTGCCGCTCGTCCTGCCTTTGGGGCAGCGCTTGCTCGCTGCGCTCTTGGACGCTTTGGCGCACGCTTTCTCCGGAGACGGTGCCGCCTTCTCCGGCTTGGAGGCACCAGCGCTGCTACCGTCCAGCTTGGGCTTCTTCTTTGGCCTGTACTTGTAGTCAGGGTAGTCAGCCATGTGCTTGAGGCGCAGGCGCTCGGCCTCGCGGATGAATGGGATCTTTTCGCTGTCTTTGAGCATCTTCCAGCGCTTGCCCAGGCGCTTGGAAATCTCGGCGTTGTGCATGTCCGGTGACTGCTCCATGATCTTGCGCCGCTCGATCTTGGACCACACCATGAAGGCATTCATGGGCCGCTTGATGTGGCCCGTAGCCGTCTTGCACCAGTCCGGGTTGGCCTCGGCGCCGGGCGCGGGGCTGCGCGCGGCGAACTCACTCTCATCCGAGTCAGCGCCGGCGTCCCCCCTGCCCGCCCCCTCGCACTCCCCGCGCTGCGCTTGCTGCACCATGCCGCTCCTCGCACAGCGCTTTTTCCCCTCGTTCGTCACTCCGGTGCCAGATTTCTTCTCTGTTTCTTCTGCTGTCTCTTTCTCGCTGTCACTTTTTCTCTGTGTTTTATCCTGTCTTGCTTTTTCTTCTTCGTATGCTACTTCTTCCTTTTCCCCCCAGCGTCCTACCTCCACACTCACAACACTCGCTCCGGCCAGACTTTTACAAACCGCCTTCTTAACTACTTCTTTGCTTTTTCATGTCCGTTACGTCACGGGCGGCGCGCCAATCACAGGCTTTGCGGCTCCGCCCAGCACACTGGCGTGCAGTCCTTTAACCCTTAACGCCGATGTATATATGTGCGCGTGCGTGCGTATGCTTGTATGTAGAGATAGAGTGTGTCTGGAGCCACGCTGAGCCAGACACACACACATCTCTCTCTGTCTCCCCCCCTCTCTCTCTGTCTCTCTCTCTCTCCTTCTCTCTACCACACGCGCACACATAACGGTGTATATGACCGTAAATAAATACAGAAACAGGTAAACAAAAGAAATTAAAGGATACATAACTTTACAAACCAGACTTATGCTTGCTTATAGCCTATGAGCACACCCGTCCTCACATACACTCTCTTCAGGCTTTCAACCACCCCCCACCCCCTCACCCTGTCTACCAGAATACTGAAGGTGGCGCTTGGACACTGTTCCTGTGTGCACACGCTGCTATAGCTGTACTGACGGGATATTAGCGAATCTAATTCTATAAAGAATGGCTAACTCCCACTTTTGAAGTGGTTTCCCCATTTTTTTTTTTACCACGTGACCTTTCTACTGCCCTCGCCTTACAAACTCTGCAATTTTGGCTGGATGTTTATTTAACCGCTATGACTGCATTCAGCTAGATTTTTAAGTGCTTTAAGTGCCAGTCCGTCGCTTGTTGGCACTGATATTCAGCTCTGCATGCACATTATAAGCGTTGGGTCACTGCGCTAAAAACAACAAACCCAAATAAAGGTTCCTGTCCGGGTAGCTAAGGACAGGTATAATCTGTGTCAAACACGACTCATTGCTCAATTGTCTTGTCTGCTGGACTGTTTACTCCACAGGCGTGAATAAACATGACATTTTCTGCAGCTCTCTAAAAATAAAAAGGGGCGTGTGTATGTTTAGTGTGCTGGGTTCAGAGGCAGCTCTGTCGTACTGAATGCAAGTTCCCACAGTTAGGGATGCTGCTGAAGACTATGCATTTGATGAGGTGAGTTTTTTTGTGTGTATGTGTCCCCTAGAGGGCAATCAGTCGCCCCTTTGTGGCCCACCCCACCTTCCCTCTCTCCTGCTGCTAGACATAGCTCCTGTTTACTGAATTGAAATCAGTGTAGTTTTATTATTGATAATAGCATTTGTTTATTTATTAATTACATTTTTTTGGTAAGACCTTTATTTTGAAGGTCCGCTGCAGGTGCTTTGTAGGTTAGCAGTCTGTCCCTAACTAAATCTTTGTTTTTGTGAACTTGAAGTTGGATGTGAGTCTTTTAAATCTCACCCTAACCCTAAGATTAATCCTAACCTCAAGACCTACACCTACTCCTGAACCTAACCTTAACCTTAACGTTGTTGATAATTGGCAGAAAATTTGTATCTATATGAGACCCTTTTTTAATTATTATTATTTTTATTTTGACATATAATAAAATATATATATTCAAAATTTATTTTTATTTATAGAGATTAAATCATCAATACATACAACAGTGAAAAAAAAACCCTAAAAGCCTAATTACACGTACAAAAAGCTTAAATTCAAAAATAATATTTATGGTATAAATATATTGAACTTAGAAAATACTTAACTAAATGCATAAATAAATGTTTCTTAAATAAATGAATAAATAGTGTTTATTAATATCAATATGTTTTGTTTTGCAGGAAACAAAATGATTTTATTTATTATTTTTTTTATTTTTCAGCATCATCCTTGACTGTTCAGGTCTTTTATGATCACCAAAGCCGTTTCTTTTGAGCAATACAAATGATGGCCTTCTGTCCAGGACCTGCCTGTAATTGTGGGGGTCTATGCACTTTGACATTCAGGTTACTCCTTGGGGGAAGCAAGATAGGACAAAATGAATATGTGTGTGCGTTGGGGGTTTGTGGACTGTGTTGGCTATAGTGAGTTGCTATAGTGTAGTCTGGGTTGCATCATCATGCATGCACACATACACACACATAGTCAAGCACACGCTCAGGGTTGAATGAGAGTGGCTTAATGATGTGCTGCTCATTAGCATGGCTCGTTAAGGGCTGTGAATGAGGTGTGAGTGTCAGCTGCAGAGGTGTGAGTCATACAGAAAAGGGAGGGGCCCGTGTGTGTGTGTGTGCATGGAGAAATCCGAGACGCCCTCGCCCCACCACCCGCCGCACACAGAGCACACACACACACAAGGAATGTGCGAGTCAATAGAAAGATAAGCCACTAGAGCTGGTGGTCTTGTCATTTGCCTTTGCATCTTATCACGTTGTGTGATATTTTCTTCCCTTCTTTCTGCCTCAGGAGCATCCAGAAACCAGGAATAGGGCTGATATAATAGGATGACAACCTGGCAAGGCAGCATGGCAAGGTCTCTATTAGAACAAATTATAATTGTAATAAATATGGATATGAGTTCTATATCATCACTCTTCAAAGAAAGGGAAAAAACATGATATTTACATACAAAGTGAAGAACATCTGCCATATCCCAATGATACAGAAAAATAAAAATCTACAAAATGGAGATACGTTTATTTAGACAGTACTGATATGTAAGTATGGTCTTTATACAGTGTGCTTATTTGACCTTTCCCAGCACGAAAATGTGTTTCACACATTTGAATAGGAATGTTTGTAACTTACGTTCTGCATACCAGGAATAGGTCTATAGGTCTAATGATAACCTGCTCTAAAAGGCATTCAGCTAAGGGCTTTCACTACCTTTAAAATAGAGCCGTGGTTCCAGCTTTGTCAAGTGCAGTCCAAAATCGAGTCAAGACCAGGTCCAGAGGGAGCTGGGATCCGACTGAGAGCAAATCCAGACTTACACCCAAAACAATCAAGAGTACCACTTTAGAATAAGACCACCTTTATGAAGGATTATGAATTATTTAAAATGAGTTTATTCATGGTTAGTAATTAACCAGAAAAATGATCAACCAAATAACAAGGGACACAGTGACTTGCCTAATAGTAAGCCCACATTTATTTATAGTGTTGAAACCCAGATGTTGCTTGTTGTTGACCTTATTTTGTTTTCTTCGCCAGTCAGTGTTAAACCTGCCGACTTCATTACATATTAATTTTCATCAGACAAAACAGCACAGTTCTGTCCTTTGTATGAATGTGTTATATCTACCTATTAATATTAACAATATTAGAATATAAAAAGGGTGTGTGCAGTCTAACTAAGAATTATTAACAAGGTCAATTTATTAAGCTTTAATAAGGATAGTCTTCTTCTTGTTGAGGCTTTTTGAGACCAAGCCTGAACTAATCTTAAACTGCTTCCATTCCACATGCCCTGCTCTTTTCTTATTTAATTCTATATCAGCAAGTTTGATTTGATCTTTTACAGAGACAACTGGTTAAAATCAAACATTAATCAATCAACAATAATGATTTGTTCACTTAGGAACACTGCATGCTAGTGATCAACAGAGGAAAGAATATGAAAAACTTTTTTTCCCCTATTGAGCATAATGTGAAAAGTTCATGATTAACAAGTTCAAACCTACAGATGTTCCTCTCTACATTAACTTACACTGAAAGTAAGGAACGCTTATGCCGTATCCTGTAAAGTTGCTAATTTGCAGTTACACTGTAGTACAGTTACACTGTAGTAAATATGCAATAGATAGTCTATAATATGACAAGAGACTAAATTTGACAAGACAAAGGCCAACAATAAAGCAAACCTCAAACAAATATACAAATATATAAATATTCAAATCTAATTTTTGAGACAACAGCAAAAACCATTTGGAGCCCTGAGTGTTAGTGTATAGTTATTATAGAAATGGATACAAGTTAACTATGTGTTATAAAAAACAAATGCATGGCGTAAAATCAATAGGCTGTAAACATGTCTTTGGTCATATTATCTTTCCCTCCATACTGCCCCAGGATCATCCAGAGACCAGGAATAGGTTTGATGTCACAAAGGAAGTTTATAATATTAAAGATGCATGTTGGAATATTAATATTAAATTACTTTTTCATCATTGTGTATTACATACTGAAAATGTATCATATTTCCCTCCAGGCCTGCCTGCATACATCTAGAATGTGATTAGAACCTGTTCCGAATTTATGGAAATTTCACTTCCATAAAGTGGCAAATCAACAACGCCCAAGCACAGTGCTTCAACCACGCAATGGTGTGTTTTCCCATTTATGAAATTAGCATGTATTTCACATGTGGAGAAAAGGAATCTTAGGTTTGCTTATCTAAACCACCCTGAAGCAACTGCTGTTCTTACACAGAAGCAGTGAAGCATTGGATCAATACAAAGCCAAAGTGAGGGCTATCTGATGCTGCGAACGCGATTCGTCTCCACTGCATAGCTTCTAGACAGGTGGGTCCGCTCCGCATGCTATCTGATGGGTCAACAATGGCAGGGGTAGGGAAGTTGTTGTGGGGGTGCATACAGACGCAAATGAAGTTCTCACTTACATGCCACTATCCTGAATGTTGTGTCCTTCTGGGACAATGCCTCTTCCAGTGCAGGGATGTTTTTGTTTTTAATTCTCAAGTTGCAAATCACTTTCTGCTGTATTCAAACGCATACATGGCAGTGTTCATCCCTGGAGCTGTTACAATGTATGCTGTATATCTGAGCAAAGTGGTTAATATTCTCTGGGTAAGTATGCAGACACAGTGCGGATTCATGCAGGAGGAATAATCTTAGCTTTTAATGTGGGTAAATTTCATACCGAACCTGTAATCTCCCTCCCAAACGCCATCTGTCAGACTGAAAATAAAGCCCTTAGCGAAACAAAGAATTCTTACAAGATATGACACTGTATGATAGTAATGAGTCCTACAAGGGATGGTATTTCATTCTGTCGTGCAATTAAAACAGAGTATCTCACTTGAGTGATTATAAAGGAGATACAAAGAGCGCTGTACTAAGAGTAGGGCAGCAATTTACTTGTCTATTCATTAATTCATTCATTCATTTCCTCATTTTGTGTAATCCTTGAGAAAACAACTTATATAAAACACAGTACCTTTAACAGTTAAGAGTATTAATTTATTTTTCTTATTTTAATGTATTATTTTTATGCAGTGATGAATTACATAGTTTTTGAATGCATTCAATTTGCATTCCAGGTTTGAGTTTACAGCTTCATAAAAGTATAGATATAAGATGAGGGTGTATGAAGGACATCTTTCATAACTGAACATTATAAAATGAAATAGTTTCTCTTTTATGAAGACAAATAGAGTGTCCAGTATTTATTTTTTTTCAGCTTGTTTAAATAAGCTACAGGTAAAAATGTAATTATTCATAACTTACATTTTATTTATTTATAGATTTATATCTCCATGAATGTCCACTTGTAGCATTTCTGTTGTTTTATGCATGAAACAAATGACTTTTTGTTACATGACCATTTCCCAGCTCTCTTAACCCCTTAGAATTTAAGCTAGGGTATGGAGTACTGTGCATACTTCAAACTTTTGCACCTTTGTTGTTGTTAAACCTTTCACCCTGTAAATGAGCTCTGTTCTAACCACAGGCCAAAGTTGGCAGTGGACACAGCGTGCAGTGACACCGATGTGGTGGTGGTGTGTCGGTGTGTGTTGTGCTGGTATGAGTGAATCAGACACAGCAGTACTGCTGGAGGTTTTAAACACTGTGTCCACTCGCTGTGCACTTTGGACAGTTGTCTATCACTGACCTTGTAGTCAGACACAAGATCCTCTTGTCCATTATGAGTAGTCACGGGACCATGTTGGCTAGATAGTATGGGTTGGTGGACTCTCAGTCCAGCAGTGTCACAGGTGTTTAAACAATCTGTGTCTGATCCACACACACTTACAAACCACCACCACATGTTACTGCAGTGCTGAGAATGATCCACCACCCAAATAATGCCTGCTCCGTGGTGGTCTTATGGGAGTCCTGGCCATTGAAGAACAAAATAAAAGGTTGTAAAATACAGCTCTGGAAATAAATAAAAGACCACTCAAGTTTCTTCTTAAATCAGCATCTCTACATGCTCAGCAAGTAGTGAGGAACAGAAGTTCGGTTATAGCTTTACCGGCAGTTTCAGTGAGCGTCTGGTTCATAAAAACAAGGTCAAGCAGCAAACACACACGACAACACAGCTACAGATTGGCAGAGGGCAAAAACCACTCTCTGCATGATGAGCACCGCCTCATTCGATTGTCACCTAACCATCGTAAGATTACCTTAAGTAACCTACAGAAAGACGTAAAATCTAAATAAACAGATCTAAAATACCGTATCTGATCTGAAATTCGGGAGACATGTTTCCTGTAGTGTATAGAATAAAACAGAACTGCTCATTTTGGTCAAATACAAACCCATAAACTGTAGAACTAGAGAAACTTGCCATTTTGAGTTGGTCTCTTAAATTTTTCCGGAGCTGTATGCCTAACCCTAACCCTAGATGGACTACAGCCTCCTGTACAGTACATGGAGCTGATAAAATGAATATTGAGTGTAGATACAGGTGTACTAGGTGTATATATCATGGCAACATTGGTTCTTGTGGCATCACAAAAACCATTTAGGCTGTTTTGCAACATAGTGAGACTTGTTTAATGTTTACAGAGTTGTACCAAAAACAAAAATCCAGAAACACTAAGCTATAAAAAATGAGAGGGCATACATTCATATTAGAAGCTATTCAGTCTGTCCTCATAATTTAGCCAGGAGATTGGGCTGGGAGTGAAGTATTTTTAAATTTAGTGCATCTGGAAATATCTACATTTCTGTCTTTGATTGTTTTGTAATGCTTGTTGTAATACATCTGATACATTTTGCTCAGCTGACAGCTGTTTTCTTTAAGACCAGTACTGCCTCCAATCTCAGTGCCTTAGTTCAGAACAGAGACTGAGCGAGCAGGAGAGAGACAGAGAGAGTGAGTGATAGTGAGAGAGACGGGAGTGTGTTGTTGCTTCACATTCTCAAGCCAATGCAAATGTAACTCTGGGGTGTCGAATTCTTTGTTGACCTCCGTGATGTATCTACTCCTGCAAGGTCCAGTGCTTAGCGGATACTTGACACTCGAGCATCTTGTCACGAACGTAAACAGCTGACGGTCAACACTTGCGCAGAACATCTCTCATGTGGCTCTTAAACTGGACCGGGCACAAAGGTGGTAAGATGCCACAGAAGAATCTATCAGTGGATGGCTCATAGGTGAATCACGCAATTCATTCTTGTAAAGGTTTAAGATCTTCTACACTACTTAAAGATTTTTTACCAATTCCGACAAGGGCTGTCTGCCTTTCCAGCTCAGGCTAACTTTGGTAGTACATGCGCTAAAAGCAGCTAAAAAGCTCAGTAGAGCAAAAGTCAGTGACAGTTATAATAATCATGTTAAAACGTTTTTATTATTCCAAAGAAAAATGGCTCTACAAAAAGCTGGAGATTTGACAAAGTATGAACATAGGTCAATTTAGAGCTAACACTTGATTCTGGAAATCAAGTTAACACTCATCAAAGTCATTGGAGTTTAAAACAGCAGGTTTTCATGTCTAATAAGAAGGAGCATTGCGTGACAGAGGCTACCCTTTTAGATGAGCTAATGCTAAAGCTAACCCTGGTAATTTTCAGTGCAGTGTTGGATCCTGAGGAGAACTCCTCATCTTGTAGACGAGGTCTTTTGGCACACCTTAATAAAACTACACAAATGTTTGCATATAGAAAAGTGCAGGAATATGCACTAAAACATACATTGTTTAAAACACACACAGTGTTTTAGTGGTATAAGCACTGTACAGTGCTGTTTATCTCTTTGAGCCAACTGACAACAGCTAAGATAAGAAACCTTAACTTAGCTTGCTAACTGATCTTAGTGTTGTTCTGCTACTAGGACTTGGGAGGGCATTTTAAGTTGGGGGTGCTGAGATGTTTGGTATTTGTTTATTGCAATTTGGCTGTCTGAACTAATGATTGTTTTAAGTTTAAAAAAAATACAATATTGGAGTGCTTTGGGAGCCAGAACTGGTTTATAATGCTTCAAAAACTTTCTCTCTATAAACCTGAGAGTGTTTGAGTGACACAGTCAACAGTTTTAGGCTCACTGTTATAAAAATAAAACATCACTTAAATGACTAAAGACTTTGAAAATATGTAAATACAAACTCCACATGTGTCTTTACACAACTCTATACATTCAGTACATTTTATTATTGTTACCCCTAAATTTAGAGAGTACTGCAGCTCCCTGTTCTGGAACGTTAGTTAACATTAAACATTACAATCAAATAGACATTAACGCAACATGAACAAACAAACCCAGATAAAGTGTAGTGTACTTTAGAGTCAGTAGTAATAGTTTTATCACTGAGCTGTGTGAGTGTGGTTTAATCCTTCAGGAATCCAATAAAGCACCACTCATCATCAAAAAAGATATGGTCAATATTTATAGAGCTAAACATGCAGTATGGCATCAGGCTATCGCAACATGCCAGACATCTCAGCATGGAATTGTAGAGGGACCTAATGGTGTGCTGTGATGATCCATCCAATGCAGCTTGAATATCCTCATGCATCCAACCAACAGGTTTTATTTCTGTCGGTTTATTTTTTCTGGGTGTAACTATTCCTATTTGTGCAACTTTTCTTTTGAAGAAAAATGTATATAATTTTGCATATTTTAGTGCTTCACACTTGAGATGGCATAATACATGTCAGCTTAATCTTAGCCACAGAGGACAAGTACATGCTCTTACAGTGCCTTCATGCTTAAGAAACTCCTCTACAGGATATGAGTTTTTATGCCAGTTCACACATTGCTTTGTTCTACAGAAGTTAAAAGGCACTGGAATCTTATTTATGCAGGAGCACGCAATCTGTAAAAAAAATGTTGCACATTTGCTGAACCTGCCTAGCCACAGTCATCTACAAGACCAGTACAGGAGCATTTTAAACCTGAACATTATGCAGTGACCCTAAGCACATCCGTGTAGTTTCTCATTAAACTGAACAGGGCTTTTGCCAACATTCAATAAACACTTGTCCAACACATTTGTGGAAGGAACACGGACAGGTTTTGCATAGGACTATGCGTTCTACGAAACCTCGAACCTTCATTTTTAAGAGTGAATGTCCACATATCTCCTCCATTCCCCAAGGCACAACGCTATTTACCAATCCACTTTAGTGGCTAGAGACATGGGCCGAGTCCCTAAATGACCAATTTGGCAAGTAAGCCACAGCAAAGTGGGGGGAAGAAAACGAAAGCAGAAAGAGTTGTAGGAATTGGACCAGCAGTGGCAGCTGTGAAAGTGACTTCCAGCTTCTGGAATTCATTGAGAAAACACGGCAAGGCTTCTGTTCAGGCTGCCGGCCATTCTCTCTTTCTCCCTCTCTCTCTTTTTTTTTTAACCTGCACAACAGAAACACGGGAATGTAGCCCATGTGCATGTGCCACTGCTGTCACCCTGGCCCCCTCTAAGATGCTAGCATCTCACTACAGTGACATTTTCACCTGTTGTCATTTCTGCAGCCTTGCTTGTGCTTCATAGTGATTGTGGCCATTGCAAAAACAAAAAAAAAAGGAAAAACATTTTCTTTGTACAGCTACCTCCCGAGTGTTTGTGTGCACTCTGTCTTGGGCTAATAAACATGCGTTGAGATTGCCCTCGGGGCTCGAGGGCCTGGGTAATGAGAGTATGTTTAGTCTAGAGAGACTGGGACAAATGTTGATGGATTGCATGGCTACGGGTTAACTTCCTCTAAAGCACACTAAAGCATTGAGAGCGGGAGAGTTCTGCTGACTTCCCTGTGTCCAAAAGGTACAAGAGGTACATAAAAAAACAACCAGAAAAACCTTTGAGTCACTTTCACAGTTACTTTAGCCAACTTCGAACAAATCTTGCTCCCGAAGATTACACGCACTTCTCAATTTAAGGTTAATCAACTTTGCAGAGGAGAAAAGGCACATCGCGTCAAGGTTTTCTGGTTGATTTATAAAGGTATACATTTCGTCAGCTGGTCTGCGGTGTGGAAAGAATCAGCCCGGTTCTCCCATGTCAGGAGAGGGCCCGTGATGCAGCCAGTGTGTAGAAAGGCCCACTGATGTGGTTAGTCACACTCAGGCATGCCCTGTACTCTGAAGTTTTACTACTTTATGATCTTTGCACTACAAGCCCAATTGTGTCAGTTCAAAGGCACCTTACAGAATATATAGTCCTAAGCCCCTCTTCATGCAACACTATAGAGAGGCCTCAAACCCTGTAATTAGCAACCTTAAACAACCACAAATGAAAGCTTTTAATTCCCACAAAATACAAAAGACTCCTTTGCTTCCTTTCAAGTTCTGAACATCCAATATGCATCACTGTCAATAAGGAAGATGCTTAAATATCTTTGATGAAATCTTAAAACATGGAAATCTTCATGCTGTGTAAAGCACAACTACTGTGTTTAAATGTATGGAAATCAGCCATCACCTTAAAATTACTAGTCTTAGTTATCACTGTGTCCAATTAATTACAACATCCGCTGGTTCTATAATGAATGTGGAAGGTGGAATTATGTCTAAAATACATTATTTGATTACATATGTTAATTCAGTTGTAGACGTCTGACCCTGTCTTTTCCAGCATGAGAACTTCGCTAAAGCTGACTACAAATAACAGTTCCACCAGTTTGCCGAACTTCAGTCAGCACCATGACCACAGTATGTATATAAGAGGAGTTCAATAGTGAGGGTAGCTTTAATGGTGGAGTTATTTCTGGGTGGTGTAGTTTCCTGAACCAAAATGAGTTGTAAACGTGCCTCATAAAGAGCGAAAATAACAGGTCCTCCCTGAGAACTGCGTGTTGATGGAAAGAAAAAAAACAGATGCTCAGTTTATAGAGAGTTGTATGCTGAGATGCTGTAGTTAATTTAATGTTGAGGTTATAAATAACGTCTTATATATTTTCCTGCTTTTCACATTAATTATTAGCTCTGCAGTTAAAATGCTCATAAGACTAAAGTGTATTATAGGGATGTTCACCATCCCAAAGTGAGTCTTGAGCAGCAAGTCCAGATCACTTGGGAGTCCAAACTGTAGGCATGTCACAATCCGAGTCTGTAGTCACAACGGTAAAAGTGGCAATCGAGTCTTGAGTCACTGGGGTGTGAGTCAAGTCACTAAAGTGTAAGTGCAAATGAAGTCTGAAGTCACTGAAGTATGAGTGTGAATGTAAACCAAATCTGGAATCATTGGGTTGTGAATGTAAACCACGTCAGGAGTCCCGAGGGAGTGAAAATGCAAATCCATTCTGAAGTCACTGGGGTGTGAGTCTGGTTTGAGTCCCACATCACTGGGGTGTGAGTGCAAACCATGTCATTAAAGTGAGAGTGTGAATCAAGTCTTGAGTCACTAAGGTGCAAGTACAAGAGTAACTAGGGTGAAAGTCCAGGTCAAGTCTTAAGTCACTTAAATGTAAGTGCAAATCAAGGGTTAGGGTTAGTCACTGGGGTGCAAGTGTAAAGTGAGTCTAACTTTACTGGGGTGCAAGTGTAAAGTGAGTCTAACTTCACTGGGGTGCAAGTGTGAAGTGAGTCTAACTTCACTGGGGTGCAAGTGTGAAGTGAGTCTAACTTCACTGGGGTGCAAGTGAGTCTAACTTCACTGGGGTGCAAGTGTGAAGTGAGTCTAACTTCACTGGGGTGCAAGTGTGAAGTGAGTCTAACTTCACTGGGGTGCAAGTGTAAAGTGAGTCTAACTTCACTGGGGTGCAAGTGTAAAGTGAGTCTAACTTCACTGGGGTGCATATGTAAGATGAGTCTAAAGTCACTGGGGTTCAAATGTAAAGTAAGTCTAAAGTCACTGGAGTGCCAGTGGTAACTATGTCTGAAGTCACGGGAGTGTGAGTACAAACTGAATCGGTATATTATAGTGGTGTGAATGCAAAAACACTGCAAGCAAGTCCATAGTCACTAGACTGCAGAAAGTGCAAACTGAGTCTTCAGTGATCGGAGTGCGAGTTGAGAGGATGGAGGCAAAACAATTTGAAACAGTTGGTTAGTGTGTGGTTAGTGTAGCATTTATGCTAGCTAGGCTAGACTAATAGCTAAGTTGAAGTTTTAACACATTTTTAATTTTCTACAGTTTTCTTGATTTTTTTCAATTACTTCATCCAGTTACTACCTTTTTGAGATATTACACACCAAAAGAGTCTTAATTCAGTTTTACATGACCGTTTCTAACCTCTTTCTAGATACCTTCGAATTAAACAGGCTGTTTTTGTAACTATCCTTTGAAGACTGAGATGCAAACAGTCACTGTGCTAACTGGTTAACCCATATTGTGCTTAATTTCTAAAAGCAGTCCAGGTTAAAACACTCCTTTTGATTTCAGTAATTATGGGTAGAGTAAAACTGTAAAATAGGTGAATATGAAATCACACGAATGCGTGAACAAAAAACTGAACAAAAATAGAAACACAGCACAGTTTACTTAAAAGACCTGGTCACACTTTATTTGGATGGCCCCCTACAGATAATCCATAGACATGTATTATTAACAAACTTTCTGGTGCTACTCATTTGATCATCAACACCATTAAAGTCAGGGTTAGGCTAAGGAATTTTTAGGTTTTGCCCTAAGGTTAGAGGTTTAGGGTTAAGAATATATATAGTAGAAATTTTCACACTAAACTTCAGGTTCAGTTGCATTTAACTGACATTTAGCTGAATGTTGGTTAGATATACATTAAACATTTACAAGGCATCTGCAGCAGACCTTCCAAATAAAGTGTATCAAAGACGTTACAGAAGGGTGGGTCATGAAACAGAATTCCAGCTTTAGTGTCTGGTGTGATCACCATTTGCCTGTATCTATGCGACACAATTTACACCTTGTCTTTCTAATATCAAACTGTTACAAACTGGGGAATGAATTATACGCTGATGTTTCCATACTACATCAAACTTCTACACTACATCAAACTTTCATTTTCATTAAAGTACTGAGGAAAATTAGTTTTTACATAATATGGGCCCTTGAAAGGAATGCGATATGAATCTTCGCCTCAGGCTAGCTGACAGCTTCAGCTAAATTAGTTATTGTGCTGACTAGAAGGCTTACTATCCAAACCACATGCTTGCCAACCGTTACAAGTTGTTTCACTTCTTTTCTTAAAACACAGCATGTAGTGTCTCCACCAGACTGAAGCTTTTTTATAATTAAAAGAGTATTTTTAAAAGTTGTATCAAAGTTACTGCAGTAAGCTACAATAGCTTATTACTATTTTGCAGGGCAATTTTTATTATTATTATTATTATTATTATTAATAATAAAGAAATTACTCCCTTAAATTGAAACCAGATACCAGCATTTAACAGAAAGCAACATGAAGTCAAGTCACACTTCTAATCAAAGCTTGCCATAGGTTAGAGGAATCAGTCCTTATTCTCTCACTTCTTGATTCGCCAGCAATAATCTCATTATAAATGTCTGTCAAGCAGATAAGACGATTCATTTTAACAAGACACAGCTTTCTGCCATAGCTTCTCCCTCCACAAATGGAAACACATGAGACTTTTTTGTAGAGCAGCCGCCTTTTTAACAAGGGAAAAAGGAGATCAGCTTCAGCACGTTTGATCATTTTGAGCCTGGACGGCGGAAATTGTTTAAAAGTGAGCGTGTTTTCACAGTAAATCTGTTCAATGTGGCCACAGCTCTGCTTAATAGAGTAATGACCCACGAGGCTTTTTCACTGGAGCTGCGGAGAGGCTGTCTAAAGGGGGGAAAAAAAGTACCAATAAACATCTGCGCTGAATAAATATTCACATTTTCATTTGCTTATTACCCAGAGTTCACCTCTGGACTTCCTTTCGCATATTGAAAAGTGAGGCAGACTGAGAGTTTTAGACAGACAACGTGCTGGACCATAACTTGTGGATCCCCCACTCTTATGAAGATTCAAACACCATTAGAGCTTTGAAAATGCTTATTATGGCCTGTGGTAATACCAGTGCCTGTCAGGCATTTTTCAACAACTTCTAATAATTAGTTGGAGCACCACTCAATTTGGCACTCGTCAATTTAGGAAATTTGATCCAAGGTGATGCCTTTAATGTGTGGAGTTGTTAACCGCCAGAACACAATTTCCACTTTAATTACGCGGTGTGTAATTACACCACCCCTCTCAGGTACGAGGAAAACGATTTCATATAATGAAGTGACAAGAGTCGAAAGGATGGTGAGCCTTAAAGTATACATCTGAGGATTATTAATGAAAGTTAAAACTACATGGTCTCTATTATGTTTCAAGCCTCTGTGATGATATCAGTCAATCAACTGATCAATGAATTTCTGGGGACAAAAATGCATGCTTGGGTTATTTGTCAATAGAATTACATACTTACTGTATGTCAACTCTGCAAGTATTGTTGTAGTAATTTGATTTAATAGTAAACTACTGAAAATGTCCCAATCTAAATTTTAGGTATTTTTAGGTTTTTAGATTTAGGTATCTGGGTATATGAGAAGTCAAAAATGTTTGTGGGCGCCAGTGTTAGCTTTGCACTAACATGCTAATAGAAATCCTACAGAGAGCATTACTTAGCATTACTTAATCAAACTGGACATTTAGTGATTGAATCTTGCACATCAATTTGTGCGCAAATTCTGCAAACATTTTCAGGTAGCATGATCTCACATAACCAATCACTGTTTCTCCGACCTTCTAATTGACCTATTGGACCCCTGAGTGTCTCAAAAACAAACTTCTGGGGGGTCCATAAAAATCAACCTATTATGAGATATGCTGTCAGTACAAAAAATAAGACACTCAGATGCAAATTCAGGGGAAAGTTGTTTAGCTTCTTTCGTACATCAATCACCAAGTTTCTGTCTTTGATATTCTTACCTAACTTGAGAGCACTGGTCTGCCTTAATGCCGTCTTCATAGCTTAGCAATTGTAACTATCCCAAGGATACTTCTGAAAAATAAAGCTCTAAAAAGCCATAGAATACTTTTAAATAAAGAACCTTGCCATTTTCTTAAGGGATTGCTGCACATAAGTGAAGACAAGAGAGAAGATGTTTAAAATCTAAGTTATGTGGAAGAGCACCTTATTAAAAGAGCATTTCCAGAAGTAGAGGAGAATTTCCAAAATTGTTGAACCTAAAACTTGAAGCTAGCCTCAGCACTGCTATGGCAAGCGAGTTAGCAACCAGCCAGTATGGCCCAAATACAGGGGGGTACTTTGCACATAAGTGACAATGTCAAAAGGATTGGTCTGCCCATTGGTTTGTCAGGGATGGTGCTAGGAATTCCAAAAAAACCTCAAACAGGTCTCAAACTAAGCTATGGACTTCTGATTTATATGTGAAAGCACTCTGAAAGTTTTAGCTCCTGAATAAAGGAATAAAGCCCTCAATGCTATTTTCAATGTCCTGAAATAAGGAGTAGTCTGCCCAATGTCACCAACTGCTCTTTATTACTCATTTATTTATTTATGTTTTAAAATTTCTTTCCATAGAGCAAAAAGACAATGAAGTAAAAGAAAAATTGTTTATCCATTTTTATATGTTTTTTTCCCCGGTATTCTGTCACTACTTAGTACGTTTAAACTGTCACGTTTCCACTGAAGTCATGGTTCACCACTGTTTATCACAAGCCAATCGTTTTTAAAAGGAGTTTAAAGAGTTTTTCAAAATTAAGTGAGTGTACTGCTAGACTATCCCTACAATAGGCTGCAGTAGAAAGTCAATGTACAGCAAAATGTTCAAATCCACCTATCTAAAGCTCTAACATAATACAGGCCACCTAAGATGCCCCTCAGTAATTGCAAGTAAAATTTGCTTTATTATAAGGAACTAAAGCATTTATATAATCACAGAGCCTTATCAAATAGCCCCTAAATATGCTCAGAATATTCATATGAAGCAAAAATATTAAAATGTTAATTTCCGTCATTTTCCACTATGGCGTATATTAAAAAGCCTTTGTTGGCAGACTATTAAGTGTGCATTGGCTACCTTGCTGATCAGGAAAGAGTGTTATCTTAGCTAAGGGCTGCTATAAAGTCTGTCATAAGAGCGCTCTGGGTCAAGGATAAATTTGACAGACAGCACTCCTTGCCCATTATTCTCAGAGAGCAGATAAATTGAGTCTTGTACTTGTGCTGAAAAACAGAATAATCATTCTGTTCCGCCACCGGGTCATCAGGCAGCAGCCATATTCATCCCTCAACCGAGTAATAAAGTGAAGAGGTCACACCAAGAGGGACAATGACCACTGCAGCCAAGATTGATGGTCCAGAAAGGCCAGCAAAATCCCTGTTAAATCAAAGACATTTAGAGCTAATGAAAAAAACCCACTGTAAATCATCTTATGAACTAATCTATTAGCGATAATGAATTCACACTGGCAGTTTAACCTTAGTTTTGCGATTCATTATATCCGAGATTAACAAGGGATGGAACTTAAGCGGAAAGTCTGCAGGGAATTAGGTCTGGGGCCAGAGTTGTCAATCACGTCTTGCATGCTGGTGTCTTCCATTAGATGAGAGGAATTAAATAAGACTTTCTTCGATGCGGAGTGCTTTCCACATTTAACACCGCCGCCACTTTCCCCAAGATAGTTAACTCTTCATTACCCAAATTAAAAGCATCCATCTTGCTCACTCTTGCCACACCGGGCTGACCTCTAGCTGTCAAAACTTCCATGTAAGATGTTGAGTGATGGATGAGGATCTTCAAACCCATTGCCCAAAATCAACTGACTGTCCACCCCACTCCAATCCATCCATCTCTAGAGGCTACACCACTGGCCGCAATATTAGCAAAGAGCAGTCAAAGAGTTAATCGACTTGAATGGAAATTAGAAGCCGCATTTTAATTATATGTCCTGCGGCAGTGTGCGAGTTCAGTGAGACCTCACCTCAAAGCTTCTCACTCAGGCTGCTGAGAACTCATCATATTTATAGCTGTGATGTGGTCTTCTGGATTCCTTTACCTAATATTACCTAACGTCTCGCTGGTGATGCTTTCACAGTCCCTTTTAAATGCTCTGAATCTGGCCCCTGCACCTTTCAGGCAGTACAATATACCAGCATGTGGAACGGGAGCTTTCTGTATTCTGCAGAATTTTCCATCACTGTATTAAAGAAGTGTGATGCTGCCTACTGCACTGATACTAATGTTGTATTTAATGATATTGTATCAGTTAAAAATGTGTTTAGTGCAAATGAATTAGGTTAAACATCCTTAAAGAGGGGTTCTCCAATGATTCTGTCATAAAATGATAAGTTATGTATATTTGGTGCCATGAGAACCCAAAGAATTGTGTAAATGTTTAAATAGAAAACCAGTTGCATCTTACATAACAACAACAAGAGCAAGAACAACAACAATAATAATAATAATAATAATAATAATAATAACAACAACAACAATAATAATAATAATAATAATAATTTAACAATAAAATAATTATGATATTATACGTATGTTTTTTTAAAAAGAAATTACTTTTAAATGAATTAAATTAGGCACGGTAAACTTATGTAAATAATTTTCACAACAACACAAAAACAGTAATTTCAAAATAGGCTCATTTACCTTTCAGCTTCTATATATGTTTCTTTATTAGTGTATATATGGTCACTGTCCAGAAGATAAACAACTCAAACAATCTGCAAAATGGAAACTTTTAAAAGGAAATAAAAAAAAAATTGTTTTGTCTTGGTTAGTTCCTGCCCTTTATGAACATTGACAAATTGTGCATTTAATGGAGATGGGAAGATTAAAAGGCAGAAGTAGCTGCCCTTTTTTGGCTCAGGATTAAAGGGTTAAACACATGCCGGAGGACACTTCCTGTGTGCACATGCCAAACAGCAGGCGGCTCCATTCACATCCAGGTAATAACCGAGCTACAATACTTTGCTGAAATATAATACATATAGACAGGATGCAGATGTCTCCTTGAATTCCTGTCTGGGCTGGCTAAAATAATAATAAAAAACAATCCTACATGTCATGAATGAGAATGGAACTCCCAACCGTCTCACCTCTCGGACGTACAGGTGGTTGATATACAAATCCGAGACGGCTGCATGTTTATGTAGACTGCGCTGTGTCTTTCGCAGGGGTGTAAATATGCAGCGATGGTACGCTGTACATAATTCAAACTTAACCCGACCTTTTGACCGCTGTGTTGCTTCCTGAACAGAGACAGCCTACACTTCACTTCCTGAGGAGGAATTTACTCCTTCCTGGGAGAGATTTATCCTTCTCCCAGGAGCTGTGAAAAAAAAGAGGGAGAGAAAGAGAAAAGACAGGTACCGACGAAGAGGGCATATCACTGAGATGTAGTGGAGCTCGGGGGGCTTCCTATTTCTCCTGCTTGTACCTGTCACAGGGTCAAAAGGAGCACGCTGGGTTCACAGGATGAGTGTGCTGGTGACCCTCAGTGACAAGGAAAGAGAAGGTGGAAAGAAAGGGCATACGCCACGGCAGCCAAAAAAAAAAACCCTCCATCAGCTTGAGTCTGTGAGGCTGAAAAAAAAGAATGAGCTCATCGTGCCCGACAAGCTGGTGCTGACCGCATCTCCACCTCACTCTGGATTACGACTCAATCAGCACAGCTTATGCCGCCTAGGTAATTATTTAATCAAAGACTGGACATGTCAATAGACGATGACCGAAGATTAATTAGATGTGGAGGTGACTTCTCTGTGCTTTGCTCCTCCTTCTCCCTCCGCCTCTCTCCTCTCCCCCACTACCACCTGACTGAGTCTGATTGCTCAGGATGAGTGCAATAGCTTTGCGTAAGCAGGGAGATGAAAATCAACAAAGAAATGCTCTATGCAGCCAGAAAAGATACCACGAGTCGCAGCTATCCCAGGCAATAACAAGGGCATGATGCAACTCTGTATTGGTAACTTCTCCCTTGCAACTCATTAAAACAGGAACTCTATCAAAAGTGTGAATTCCAAGCTAAACTTTGTAATACACATACTCTTAATATCTTGTTGTTTACTATTGTGTTTGTAAAGGATCATATTTGAAATGGGGTGGGTCCTATATGTTTATGGATTTTTAATTACTGTGTATTCAAATAAAATGATTTAAAAAATAACAAATTTTCATTTCACTAAATATTTGTAAATTACAGGGTTTTGTGTATTGGCATAGTTGAATAAGGATCATTTTAGTACATAGAACCTCATATACTGTTGTTGCTAGTTCAAATACAAATCCAGCTTTTACAAAAGAGGATAACAAGATGGTGCCATAATCCTAGACTGTTATGTAACATTCTTGACTCCTCCCAAAATGTAACCCCCAAGATTTTTATACACCAGTTCATGTTCCAGTCCGGCAGAAGCCACAACTACCGAGCAACTGTACAACGTACACTAATATACTATACTATACCCTTTTTAAGGATCTTTCAGGACGCATGGTTCATGTTCATGTTCACCCTTACTCCAACATCTTAATCAAATGTTCTATTTCACTATAAATGCTACGGTTTGTGAAGGTGCCAGAATGTAAGCACAGCACCACTTAAAGTAAAACTGAAAATCCACCAAACAGCGAACAGGGTCCATATCTTTAAGAACATCCTGATCAGTCTTAGCTTCTGAACAAGCACATTTCACTCCTGACAGTTTCTCAAACCTCGAACAATAACACAGTAAAGAGAGGGCAGGAGAGGAGCAATTCCACCTTAGCTGGAATCACAACCCTGACAGCAGCCTCTAAGTAGCAGCAATGCTGTGTGATGTCAGCCACTGTTTGATGGTTGAAGCCAGATTTTATTTTACAGCCCGTGTCTGCTAATGCTGCTTCTGTGTGATCATTACGTTACTTTGCTGTAAACCAGCTAATCAGAGCAGGGCTCATAAAAATATTCATGAGCTCCCCAAAATAAGGAAAGACTGGTTCCTTTTATTCTAGGGACAAATTATAGGGCTGTAAATGGGAGTGTAAGATACCATAACTTTATTAAAACACATTTTTTCTTCTAGTTCTTCCCCAGTATGTTCAATTCAGTAAATAAATGGTGGTTTAATAAAAGGATGTGCCCTTATTTTCACAAAACATGTCATGTGACCTAGATTAACTTCTGCACATGACTGTATGACATGAATATGAATTTGATAAAAGTTATGCATATAGTCTTGTTTTGTGGGAAAAACAGACATTGACAGCTATTGAAACTACACACAAGTAATATATTGAACGGCAGTGAAAAAAAGAAAGCAAGTTATGGAAGTTATGCAGTTGTGAGAGTGGGGAGTAAAAGTGTCAGCCCACATACAAAGACACACACTTGTAAAGATTGAATTAAGTCTTCAGTTATGAGCATTACCACCATTCAAGTGCATAACGACACCACTGTGCATTACTAGATCTGTAGTTTCTCCTCAGTTGTGATTTTGAATAGGATGGTTCAGCAGTGATTGATGGGGACGGTGCATGTAGCGGTGCTGATCGAGGTCAGGCCAGCCCGAGCTTGGCGAGCGCGTATGACTCAGTCAGCTCATCCTGACTAACCCACCATTACTCACCCTCTGCCTGTCTGAGGATGAAAGCCGGGGAAGGGCTTTCGGGGCAGTGCTGATCCTTATCACATAATAGCACATTAGGAACTCCTGACAGCTTTGACACGGCGACTCCACACAAACTCTAATTTGGATATGAGCTTGATGAATGTAACTAGAGGTATCTCAGTTTAGGAAAGGCAGGTCCTCTTGTCCAAATAAGCTTTCTTGTCTTCAGTTGCTGCTGACCGTGTTGGGAATGCATACGGCGGGAGTTGAAGTGAACTAGTGAAAGCATCTCTGGAGACACATGGAGGGGAGGAAATCGGAAAAGAGGGCAAGGTGTTTACATGAATGTGACATCTAGGGGAAGTCTCCAATTACGCTTAAAGACAGGCTTGCAAGTCTCCCTGCCTAGTAGTCACCTCTGAGCAGGAAATGACCTAGACACCGAGAGAAACATATGTCTTCCGCCAGCACTGCAAAGGCCGCAAATCTCTCATTACGGTGACGTGGAGTGACATGCCGAGAACGGGAGCATGGCCATGTGTAATTAGGCCGTATAGTGACCAGACCCAGTGGAGAGCAGAAGGGCAGGGGTGGTGACAGTGGCGGGATACGCGTGGAGGGTCTGGGAGCCCCGTAGCAGATGGGACAGGCTGCGAGTCCACGCCTTCGTGCCTCTTGGCTGGGTCTGGATGATATGGGGCATGTACGAAATGTGCTGGCAAAGATCCATGCCCTTCAGATCCCTGCCTCGCTCTCTTTCTCCTGCACACATACACGGCAGGCTGAGCTTTCAGAGGGAGGTCTGCCAGAGAGGAATCAAAACAACATGGGAACATCAAAATAACATGCAATCTCAAACATGAAACATATCAAAGAGTGATGTAGCCTCTGAGGCTTCATACCTACTGATGATTTAAACACATGGTGTAGTCATGTTCTACTGCACATTGTGTGTTTATTGTGGCAGAAGAAGTTACAGTTACAGGATATGCATTAGCTTAATCACCCCCAGTGAAGTTACATGTTTCATTGAACACATAATCTACAGGGAACACATTTTACAATTTCAATATGTTAGATCATTCTATATCACTTATCATTCCTAACATCTCCGGTTCATCTGACTACACCCAGAGGAAACCCACACAGACACAGGGAGAACATGCAAACTCCACACAGAAAGGCCCCTGGACACCAAATTCAGGAATCAAACTCAGGCCCTTCTTGTTGTAAGACAACGGTGCTACCCAGTGCACCACTCTTAGCCTTAATTCATCTACATAAATAAACAGTAAATGTGTAATATTTTCACTTTCAAACATCAACAAAACGTGTGATTTTTCAGGGTTGTTGTTCTCCCAAGCAAATCTGAGTAAGTACTTATACATAGTATAATAGTTTATATTATATAGTATAATAGTATATATAGTATTGTATAATATTTAATATATGTTTACTAATGCTCAGCTTCATCAGCGACTGCATTTTTAAAACGTATTGTTCCTAAATGGCCTTTAGCTTGGGCATATGGTTCCAAGCAGGGGCTAAATTGTAATCTCAGAGGTGGGGGGCCCTGTTTTTTCCTTAGGGAGTAATTAGATGGAGGTCTTAGCACTGATATCATGAAAATGTGATTATAACTAATAGCCAGCCTGTTTTCTTAATGGCTTAATTAGGTCAGTGCATTTTCTTAGTTTGCTGTTTTATTCCTTGGTTGTTAGTTTTGGCATCAAAAAGATTTCGAAATATGATTTAATTTTTTTTCTGTGATGAAAACTGGCTAAATAAACAGTTCCAAATTATGATGCCATTCAGCTGAACCTCAAAAAATACTTCCAGTCATTTAAAGAAAATCTCAGCGGCTTCTTTCATGTTTCTGTGCCTCTGATCAGTTTTGCACACGTTTTTTAATTGCTTCAAGGTTTCCTGATATCATTCATCAATTTCACTCTCTTAAAGCTGAATTGATGTAGCTGATATAACTGATATAGGCAATGTTAATGTACAATGCTACTAGCTGGCTTACTACAAATATGCCAGAAATGCATATAGCTATATGTAAACTTAATAAACAGCAATTAATACGGTTCAAAGTCAGACCTTAAACAGATGTGGAATTTAAGGAATTAGAAAGTAATCTTTGTGTTTAAGTATCAAAGAGCGGGAGGGGAATAAGAGCGTATGCTCGTATTAACTGCTCACACAGGTGTTTCCAATGAAACTGCTCTCCCTGGAGAGACCTTTGACAGAAGAGGATGTATGGAGATGACAGTGATGGAAGGATGAGAAAAACATCAAAAGGCACGAGCAGGCTTGGATGGAATCCACGGCAAAATGCTTTTGAGTTGGACACCGCTTAGGATTTGAAATATCAACATGCTAGAAGCTAGTTGTACTGACACAACATGTTCTGATTCATTTGCACGTCTTTGTTCTTCCCTATTTCCTGGCAGATCCACTAAAACGAGTATTTTGTCATTCATGAATCTTTCCTGAAAACTGAAAGATTTACAGTGTTATGTGTGTTGAAACATGCGGCAGAAAGGGACTATGACTACTGAAGACCAAGAAATCTCTTTTCCTTTTTGGGGAATGAATTTTGAAGAAGGACTGTAGGAAGACATACAGCGTAATATATGTAAGGGTGTTTCTGTAACTCTAGGCACTTTTAGTGTAAAGATGGAAAGCTTAAAGTACAGACCAGAAGGAGAATCTCTTTCCCACAGAAATCACTTTTCCCAGCTGCATGAAACACCTCACTGTCTTTTTCCTATGTTAGGACATGATGCAATCTGGTAGCACAATCCTTATTGCCTGCCTACCAGCAAGCTTAGCACACCCTCAAAAAACACTTTTTACTGCTCTCATAGTTGACAAGTCAGAACATAGTGGGCAGCCTGGCCCATCAGAGCACACTGGGGACATGGGGAGGCGGGGCTTATTTACAAAGGAGCTTTAACAGAGAGTTTCAGATAGAGGGTGAATACAGATGTACAGTAAAAGAAAAATATTTTTGTGTTTTGGGACAATTCAAGTATAACATTATACATTTTTTTTAGCATTAAAACAGTTTAAATTAATAAAATAATTGCCCTAATAAAGCATATTTAGGGTTAAAATACTGGTTTTATTTATGTCTGACACATGTGATCTTTAAACACATGCTTAGAAGTTGCTAAATCATAAAATTTGATCTTGTCCAATGAACCTGCACTGTATAAAAAGTAAATCATGTATAATTTGTGAATGTGAAAACTGAATAAACACTATATGTTATGATAATTACTGCTGCCAATTGCTTCTAAATACATTCCATGTCCTTCCTACAGCACTGAACAAATTAAAATAAAGATAAACCAAACAGACATGCTTTCCATCAAGACTCAAAGAGGACATTGGCAACCTAATCTAGGTGTCGTGAGATTTACAGAAAGGCAAAGTCAATATTTCATCTTACAAATTTTCAGCATGTCGTCAGTGTAGACAGATTGTATTATACATTAGGTTTTAAATGGTGTCATATTTATGTTTTATTTAAATTATATAAGAGGCTATCTGCCAAAGCTATGATAACAGAACACGCCAAATTGTACTCAAACACAGTGAAAATGCACACATAACACAACACACATATTTTCCCATAGTTGCAGAAACACCCATAAACAGAGAGAAAAGCAGAAAAATCTTCCTAGGCAAGACACTACTGAACCCCAGGGAATAGTGTCTGGCACAACTGGGACTTCAGCTCCCAAAGGTAATGTACTCTTCTGTAAGGTACAAAAACAGACATTACTGAACTGGCCAAATTTCAGTTCTAATACACATTATACAAAACCCCCACCATGAACAAACGCTGGTCCGACATGCATACAGCTTCTTAGCATTCATCTAAAAGCATCCTGTGCACTCGAAAGCTTTAGAGTGCAGGTCATTTAGAGTACACTGACCTGCTTGATGACCTGTTGAACTGCTTCTTTAAATCAAATAGCTTTGGCCTGGCTCCATCCACATTTAATGCTCATGTATATCTTGCAACAAGTATACCATAAATACACAAAAGAGCAGTCAAGTCTTCTGTCTTGTTTACAAAGTGCTGTAGACTCTCTGAACACCCATCCCAGGGGCATTACAATAGGTTGTCTCAAGTGTAAACCTGTTCAAACATGATATGTGTAAATATAGCTGGCAGTTGGGTACGGAGACGTCTGGTGCCCCATGAAAGAACTCTATGAAATGGCTGCGTATGCAGGAATTTCTGTTATGCAATGTGCCCAGTTACTAGATCGGATCACCACCTTCTTCATCACTTAAGAGTCCAGGGTTCAGGAGCTGCTAGCTATACATATCATCATGCATGAAAAAAAATGGACCTAGTTAAAGGGAAGAAAAGAGAGCCACAGTCTTCTTAGCTGTAGGCTATTATCCCTTAACACCTCTTTTTTAGATGAATGGTATATTCCAGAATCCCTGGAATGACTCTATATGTGGGAAATCAGCGAGCCCTTTCTGCAGAATAGTGACAACTGCTGATGTATGAAGCACATATTGTCAGGATGAATTTAATGTACCGTTTCATTCCATACGGTCCAACGTGTTCAGGCCAATGGCATAAAATACAGCAGACGGCCATTTGTCTCTTCCACATGGCCAGGGTTTATGCTTGGAGACGTTACCTTTCAGCTGCTTTAGTCCTGTGGCTGGAGCAAAGGCCCTCAAGTTTAGCCAACAGGCCATCTATGTTTAGCCTGTCCTTTTGATTACTACATTTCTTGGTGATGGATTTTTTATAACCGAAACGATTTATTGTAAATGGATGTGTTTTACATTGTTGCTGTTTAAAAATAACAATAAGCCCCTTAAGGTGGTGCGTGTCAGTGATTTTATCATACATAAGTGGGTTTTAGGCACTTGCAGCATGTAGAATACCAGCCCTTACCTGAAAAGAAAATACTTGAATGAGCAAGTGGCTTATTGCTTTAATGAACTTTTCACAAATCACATGCAAATATGTTCAGGCCAATTCCACAAAATACAGCAGACGGCCATTTGTCTCCTCCACACAGCCAGCGTTTATGCTAGAAGAAGTTACTCTTCATCTGCATTGGTCCTATGGCTGGGCCAAAGCTGTCAGGTCCAGCCAACAGGCCATCTTTTTCTGTCCTTTTGATGTCCACTGAAATGGATCTAAAATGAAAGGATGCCTTCCAAAAAAAACATTATTTCAGGATTTATATTATCTGCAAGATCTCCATTTTGGAGACAGAGTAGATAATTTTTTAATGTGGCATATTAGAAGCTTAGCCCTGGCGTCTGGCCAAGGGAAGGTATCAGCAATGGCAGGTGGGGAAAAGACAGAGATAGGTCAAGTTCCATTTATTAAAGTACATACAATTTACAAAAGCAAAGATCACTTATAAGCTAAATTATAAAACAGATAAACCACTCCACCTTTAAGTGTTACTCTATTAGAACAAAACAGCATAGACCAGCAAAACCAGCATATGTTGTGTTTTAGATGTGGCTATGCAGGTCAGCTGACAGGAAGCATTTTTTTATTTTATTTTTTTGCATAATTTTAATTTACAAAAGCTACACGTATGTTTTGTGTTTTCAAGACAAATGTAAATGATTCAAAACTACTTGAAACAAACTGTGTTACATTGATTACTACAATCCACTACCATTTTGGATATAGGAGTTCTGGTTCTAACAGTGTTGACATGGTGTGTTTAGGATGCTGTTTTGAATCCTCTTCTCATTGACACCCCAGCAAAAATCTTGCAACATCTTAATCACGTTCAAAAGTCTGCTGCTCACTAGTGTTTTCCAAAAGCTGGTCCCATCAGTCTGGTTCATTTACACTGGTTTCATAACGTATCTTGTTCAAGTTCCTGCTTTTGATGGCGCTGAACGGTCTAGCACCCCTGAAATAGTGGATCTCCTTTTCCCCTATACTCCTGCTTGTACTCTGAGGCCTTCTAATGCGGGCCTCTTAGTGAACCTTGCCTTTAAATGCTGCTTATGTGGGGGCAAATCTATTAGCGTTATGGCCCCTAAACTCTGGAACTCTCGTTCTGGATCCTTCCGCAACAGCACCACCCTGTCCTCCTTCGAAGTCCATCTCAAAACTTTCCCTATACTTTCATTAGCTTTCGCATTAAGCCCCGTACAATTTCATTAGCTTTTACAATTAGCCCCTTAAGGTTGTGCATTGCAGTGCTTTTATAAGGGAGTTTTAGGCACTTTGCCGCATGCATAACAACACCCCCTTACCTGTGGAAGGAACACAGTAATGAGCAACCTCAAGTGGCTTATTGCTTTAATGAACTTTCCACAAATCACATGCAAATATTTCGATCTGGCCATTCAGGTTAAAGTTGCCTCTGGGAATCTGTAACTTTGCCTTAACCTTAATATATGCTTATTTTTTCAGAAAGGGTCCCCCAATGTGTTCTTCCCTGATATCTAATTGCTAATAATTGTTTGAGTCAATTAACTATGGCTCTAAGCATTATGCTGTGATTTGCACATGTTCTGCTTTAATCTCACTTCATCTGAATTGCCATCGCTTTGAAATTGAGACAAGCATTCATTCCATGCATACCCAAATACTCTACCCCGGTGGCTGTTTCGCTGTCATGTACACCCCAGGGATGGCACTGAAGACAGTACTCAGTGCTCATCATAGTGCTGTCAGGCTTTGGGAGAAAATGCAAAGCTGCCATAATTGGTTACAGGTCTATAAAGATAGTAGCCCATCTTTCTCTCTCTATCTGTCTGCCTGTCTCTCTCTCTTTCTCGTTTCCTAACCTCTCAGAGCGCCCTCTCTTTGGCCTCTGCCCAGGGGCCTTCCATTTGTTGAAAGGTAACCAAATACACCCAAATGACCTGTTGAAAACGTTGCCTCGGTTTGCTGCTTTTCCTCCTGTGAGAAAGAGGAGAGAGCGGGCCGATTGCTTTTCTCCGGCCTAAGAAAAGGTGTCCATGACCAACAACTGAGGCCGTTAAACTGAGAGGCACTGAGCCAGACAGAGAAGTCTTGAACGTTACAACAAGGAGAAGTATTCAATAACCCTGAGCTTTCCCGGCTGGGTTCCTTCAGCACCTGTTCTCTCTCGTCCTGAGCTGAGCGGTTGAAACATATGGGTTTTCAGCAGGATCTATTCTTTTGCCGGTCGTTTGAATACACCCCCTCAGCTGTGCACTGTAACTTTTCACACGTTTGCTCTTAAACAAAGCGCTGGCCCCTCGCGGTCTGACCATATTTCCCCTCTGTTTCACGTCCAAGAGGCGCACAGATCTGAGGAAGGGTTCAAAAACATGGTGGGGGTGCGAAATCAAAATACCTGCATTCGCCTCCCTTATGCGATGTGTTTTGCTCTGCTTAAATGATTCTAGCGTCTAAACTGGACCTTGAGAAGTTTTCCAGTGAAACTTGGAAGCGTGGCATGCCTTTTCTTCTAATTGATATGTAAATTCTCTTTCATCTCTGAACCCCGAAGTGCAGCAGACATAAAAGCACATGAGGCAGGACATTGCGTGTCTGAACGAACAGAACAGCGGCCTGGCCTGGTTTTATTCTTAGCGCAGGAGCATACAGTCAAAACAAGGCAGGCTTCCTGAGAGGGGCTGATGTGTGCTCCCGCTGGTAGGCCACTGGAGAGAAATAGCCTCTCCCTCTCTCTTACTTTCTCTCTTTCACTCTCTAGCTTTCTCTCTTAGTCTCTCTCACTGGCTCACTCACTCACCCTGTCTGTCTCACTCTCTTTCTCTGTCACTCTCTTTGTTCTTGTATCTTTTGCTCAATCTCTGTAATTGACTCTTCCTAAACCCCATTGCTCTCTCTCTCTCTCTCTCTCTCTCTCTCTCTTTCTTTTCTTTCTTACTCTCTTCTTTCATGATTTCTCTTGCCCTGTCTTTCTATGTCTTTCTCCATCACCCATTTACCTCTCTCTCTCTTTTTCATTCTTATTATTTCATGGTTTCTCTTACTCTGGATCACTCACTCACTCACTCACTCACTCACTCACTCACTCACTCACTCACTCACTCACTCACTCACTCTCACCCTTTCTCACTCTCTCTCATCTAAAGCCTCCACAGTCTCATTCCCTGTCTTTCTTTTATGGTCTCTCTTTCTCTCAATCTCTCTCAGTGGTTCTTGTTTACCCCCCTTGCTCTTTTGATGTCTCTGCCACTCATTCTCTCACTCTCTCTCTCTTTTACTCTCTCTCTCTCACAGTTTCTCTCACTATCTCTCCATCTCTCCATCACTTCTCTACTTCTCTCTCTCTCTCTCTCTCTCTCTCTCTCTCTCTCTCGCTCTCTTTATAGTGGCTTTGACTGAGGCAGCACTCATTGAGAGTAGAGTCTGGGCTGGTACTGTTCTCGCTCTGTGCAGCAGCACTGAGTACTTCCAGCTGCCTGCAATGAATAACTCACACACACACACTCGCACACACACACACACACACACACACACACACACACACACACACACACACACACACACACACACACACACACACTCACGCACACACGCACACACACACACACACACACACACACACACAAACAGAAAGAGGGACACACACAAACGCACTCTATGCACTCTCTCTTTGCCATTCTCTCTGATGCTGTCTCTCGTAGTCTTGTACACCTTGTCATGAACACAACCAAAACTTGCCTTCTTGTGCATCATCGTAATCAATGATGTTTTCCTCCCTAAGTGGCTCCTCATACACATACAGCATACAATATCTGAGCAAACTGTTAGCTGTCGCCCTCTTGTAGTGCCATCCGCACACATACAAAGACTGGTACCTTCTATGCCCCTTCTCATTTTCCCTGCAGTCTGGGAGGATGTGGGTGATGATTTATAGAGCATGTCCAATCGCTTGTGGTTGTCGGAGCCGGGCTTTCCCCCTCCCCCCGAGCTGCAAGCCACGGGGTCGGCGGCCGGCGCATTTGCTCGGTAGCAGGCCAAGGAAAACATCTCGCAGCATGCAGGACCCTGAATGGCTAGCTAAGCAAAACAAGGAGGAGGAATGCAGGAGCCCAAATGCCGCGCTCTAATTACAGCCCTGCACGCTGCATTACATACAGACTACAGCGCACACTACTGAAACACAAGGGCAACTGTAGAAGCCTTGCAAATTCTGACCCGACTTCCTCTCATGAGTGACGCAGAAACTGTTAGAACCTGTTGTTTGCCAGAGGATCAGGTATTATTGTGGAGAACAGTGATGGATTGATCTGAAGACCCTGAGATGGCACTGAAAAAATGGCACTGACTCGTAGCAGATTTAGTGTCACCAGCAATGGCATGTGACATACCACCATGTAAATGTTGCCATAATGATAGCATTATTGGAATAACTGTAGCATTCCTGCCTGTGTGCACAAGGATGGTATTTTATGCTAAAAAGCTACATGCTAATCTATTTCTAACATTGACCAGACAAGCGCGAGGTATAAACGCCAAAGTACTAAAATTATTTTGGGGAAGTTGGTAAGTTTCAAGGTTCCAATTTTACTGAAATCCTTGTACAGGTTCTAGATATAGTAAAATCATAGTGGAGTAAGCAGACCCACAAAAAAACTCTTTTGAACAGAGCAGCATTGGAGACCACTACCCAGCACCCATCACAACACAGTCCAGTAAGTACATAAATAAACTTTAGACAAATTCCAGGTACAGGTACAAATTCCACTGTACTGTATTCTTATTTTAGTAGACAGTACCAGGTAGTTATTAGGTTTATTATTTGTATACAAACCAAGGTGTCTTAAAATGAGAGTTTGTAAATGACAGTAATGATTCTTACAGTGTTTATATATATTTATAGTTTGTCATTTGAACATTACTCTGACATTTGGTGACATTGTGGTTTAACTCATTAACTTTTTACTGCAAATATTCCACACTACACTCCAGCTGTTTTACTATGTCCATTATCAGCTTAGCAGTTTAGAAACTGTTAACTCTTCCGTCATGCTAACCAAAATAATAACCTAGTATTTAAAGTTGTACCCCATATTTACCCCACTAATACCAATAGCTCATACCCTGAAAGAAATATTAATAATTAAATAAATTAAATAATTAAATAAGTATTTCTAGTGATATGTTTTTGGGAATATTTAGTTTTGTTGATCATGAACTTTCTACACCCACCAGTATTAAGCTGGCAAAAAAACGTTGCAAAAACTGAACTTGAAACTGGAGTGACATAACGTTTCCCTAGACATACACTTTTGTGTGTCGTATTGTATTGTATATACTTTCTCCAAGTTATTTAAAAATGTGTAAAATTAAGGGTGAAATTTAGTTGTGCTTAAATAAATCATAATACAGTCTAATGATTAGGATGTCAGAGAAAGTATCAAGATCTATGACTCACAAAACATCCACACCATTGTACCATAGCAAAAAGTATACTGCACTTGACAAGCCTAAACTTCTGAAGATGGCTACAGAACAGCTGCTTTGTGTTTGGTCTTTCTGAAAGCTGCTATATAATAGATTCAGAAGGCTCTAGGTTTAGCAAAAAGATCTAAAGGCCTTTGAGTCAGACTCCACAGTGGCCCATGACTCTTTACATGTGCATGCATGTATGTGTGTGTGTGGGCTGCAGCTGTCTCGAAACTGGAGAAGTTTGCGTTAAGATATTGGAGTCTGTGTTTATGTTAGACCTTCTGCAGGTGTGGCCTTCTTATAGCCATGCATCCCTTTCAGGCAATGCAGAGCTTGCTTCAAAACTTTGCAAAGCATGCTGGATTAAGACTGCTCTCCTATAGTATTTCACATTAGAGCCTCATTGTGTTTACATCTACCTTAGAAAACACAACAGTGGTTCTTTTTGCAGTTCTACAGTTGCATTGTCTTCATCAGGAACACACTCAAAGTTTGATCCAATTGAATGTCCTTAAAGTCAATCTTAAATCTGATTTGATGATTTAGATACCCTAATTTTATTATTCCATGATCATGTTAAGTACATATGACATACAGTTCAAAAGACAAAGTTCTTATTTTCTACTACTCTTTCATTGAAATACTTAACCTTTTTCTCTGAAATGATTTCTCATATATGGCTATGTAACTGTAAAGCAGGGGGTGGGGAAATAATATTAAACAATAATATCATGTCTCACTTAACCTTCTACCATCCCACCTGTCATTGAACAAAACCATCAACTAACCCAGAGGACTTCCTTGATATTATGTTCACATAGAAATACGTCATGGTAAGCAGTGGTGTACTAGGCCTTGAGTTCAGGACACAAACGCAAAATCTATGCTAATGCTAATTCTTATTAGAACCTTATGGGATCTGTAGACAGACATTTAAAAAAAGGGGAAAACTTTCCAACTTTTATTTGAAGCTGAAACTGACACTAACATATTTATTTGTACGTATACAGGACTTTAACAGTGCAAGAATCCTTCAGTTGCAAGATTCTTCTCAAGAAATTTATCCCAGCCAGTGTAAATCCATATTATGTTGGAAGTCATAAGAGAGTCAGAACTGTCAAAACTAGCAGACTGCTGGATTTGATGGTACCAAAAGAGATTATTGGATTTTTGTATCCACACTATGTCCATTCCAGACTCAGCAACAGCACCATATTCCACATAATCATCATTACCTTAATACAGTCCATTGTACTTTATTGCTTATGGTTGAGGAGCTAGCTTGCTAACAAACAAAAAGTTTCCTCATTCTCGACATAGTACTACAAGTCACAGCTGTATATCGCACCTGTACCAGCATGAAGAACGTTTCCGTTTATCACCAGTTTATCAGTCCTGCCTTGGCCACACCCACTCCAAAACTAAAACAGTCTTGTGTGACTTTAAACTTCTTCATCCCACACATACACTACACATCCATGAAACACAAACAACTTGTTTCCTAGCAAAATAGAGGCAGAACTCTGTGCTGTACAGAGTTTGGATGAACTCTGCATCACACTGTTTTCAGATGAGCCGTGTTGCAGTGCCAGGCCCTCCAAAGGGAGACACTGGGTGAGAACCCTATTAAGTTTGGGGGCACACACTCTTTGGATTGACAGCTAGTGCTGAGACAGCAGAGAAACAAAGAGGGAGAGAGAGAGGGAGAGGAGAAAACAGCGCCCAATCTCAGACATGTCAGGCACATCAGATCCATGTCAAGGTAGCCTGGGAGGAATGAGAAGGGAAGGGCTGGAGTGCAGAGACTGGGCCAGCACAAAGAGCTGCTAATGATGTGCCCTGCTAGCGGCAGGGGAGAGAAGGAGGGGACACTATGTGTTTCTGTACACACAAATTCAGTCCAGTGCCAAAGGGACGGAGCACCGACCACATGGTGTTGTTTTTTTTCTCTTTCTCTTTGGGCTTTCACTGTAAATGTAGCAGCACAGCTTGAGCTACTGTCTGAGCCAGACATCAGAGGAGAGCATCATATGTGTGTGTTTACTTGCTTAATTGTTGCACATACTGTATATATGCTAGCGTAAAAAAATATATAGATATAACTGATGGTTTTGAACTATTCAGTATTTCAACCATATAGACAATATTTGATCTCAAATTAAACATGAACTAGCCTGCCAATGTTTTTCAACTGTTTGAAACCATCAGTGCTAAGTCAGTCAGTCAGCCAGCATTAGCTGGAGGTGTCAATCTAGGGAAATGCAGTAATAGCTTTAAAAACGACAGCGACGTTACCGTATTAATGGGTCCTTAAAAGCTCTAGCGCACTAATTCATCTTACTATGTTTGGAGGAAGAAGGAATGCACATGTGACCCCAAAAACAGCTTTATCTACAGGAAAGTATGGAGGTGGAAATATCACAATATGAAGTTGCTTCATTACAAACAGGGCTGGGGCATTACAAGGGGGCAAGGTAAACACTTCCACAAGATAATGACCCCAAACATACAGCCAAAATATTTGAAGATAAGTCTCTAAAAATAGTGAAGGTGCTCACAAGTTCTAGCCTGTCTCCTGATCCGCATCTCATTGTGAATGTACATGTGAGTCCATCAGATAAACTCTCATTACATTAGTATACCTTGCTTTAACCTTTCTATATGAAAAACTGTTCTGCAATGATTATGACTTGACTTAACATTGACTAGCAACAGTTGTATACTTTTAATACTTTAATAAACTAAATATGTTCATTAACACACAATTTGTGTGCAGTTCTGTTCAACATATATGATAAAGGCTTTTCCAAATAATATGAATATTAAGAGAACTGCAAACCAGTAGAATTTTGTTCAAAGTGCAATTCAGTTGGGTTAGTTGTTGGCAGACTAGCCTAAATGTAAATGAAGAATCTGATATCTCACTTTTCCATATAAATTTTACTTCTGTGTTTCCAGACTGTTTAGGTCATGATGACATTTTATTGCCTTCTCTTATATGTTTTGCCAAATAGCAGGCTTGTGATTGGTCACTTGGTCGAATTTCCTTTTACTGCAGTAATAAGTTGTTCTTGGCCACATTATCAATATATGAGAAAGAAGTAAGATATTCTCAACACATTTGGGCTGTAATGTATTTGCAAAGTATATGTACATGTGCAAGTATATGTATGTGTATATGTATGTGTATATGTAAAAGAACATGTATATGTATATGTAGGGAAGGAGAATTCCCCGAAGGCAAAGATAATGAGTGTTATGCTTCTGGCCAGGATGTGCACAGACTTCAGGAGAGGTCAGTGGCTGGCACAGTGAGGGAAAGTTTTCTATACTCGCCTTACAGGAGATAAAGGAAAAACAAAAGCAGGAATTCCCTCAGTTGGAATCTGGAAAATAGACTTTACCCACCATCTGTTCTGCCTGTCAATCATATGTGACCTCCAACACACAGTCACACATGAGCACAAACACCCACACACAAACACATGCACACTACTACACACACAGTAGCTCCATACATATGATTAACTGTGCACTGCTGAGTTGAGCAAAGTCTGTGTCTTTCTGAGACCCTTTTTGAGCCCTGTTCTGGCTTGTCGATATTGTTACAGGTCGGTCCTCCTATTAATTTTAAGCATATCAGGTCTTTAAGCCTTGTTTGCTATGTCGGCCCTGTTACCTTCGAGTCAAATGAGAGCAGCTTCCCGAAGGAGAAGAGCAGAGGACTCCTTCTTCTTTTTTTCCAATGCCTGGATTGATTCAGGCTGATCTTTTAATCTGGCCCTGTGATTTGCTAGCACGGCTCGGTGGCAGAGTTAATTGGACAGCAATGGGAAGGATCCTGCTTGTTTGGAGCAGGTTCATTCGGGAGGCACCACAAGGAACGAGCCGCAAATGAAGAATGCCATTTCTTTTTGTTTCAAGCCACTCACCCCGAATAACTTAAATCCCAATCCTCTGACTTCAAAGATGCGTCCACGGAGACAGTCGATGCTTTAAGGACGAGCGAAGACGGGGGGAAAGCGGGAATAGAATAGAATAATGTAGGGGAAGGACGGCAAGGTTAACTTTGGCAGGGTCTGTCAACGATGAAGTTCTCCAGCGCAGATAGTTGCGTTTGAAGTCGGGGTATGAGGAAAGTCACCTCTTCTTAGGCTTGCATGTGGTTATAGTTATGCATGGGGGCAACTAGATCACTTTGTGCAGAGAATCTTACACAACTTAAGCATTAACTGAATAAATGGTAATTGTATATTCATAGAGCATGTTAAATCAAAAGCTAATGTTTCGGGGAGTTAATGACTCTGTTTACAGTGGTAAGTAGCAGGGTCACACTCTGAAACACTGCTGAACGCGCACACACACAGACGCAGCAGTGCATTATCAAGCTATTAAACTTCACCTTGAAATTCCCCTGGTACTCTGGGGTATAATGTGAGATAAATATCAGCATTATTTGGGGTTACTCAAAGTGTCCCACAGAGGAGAGTTTATTTGTGAAAGTATGTGCACTCTGACAAAGCTCTACAGGCTCCACAAATGCTGCAGTACTGAGAGGCCACTACACTGATAAAACTCAATTCATTATGCATTTTAATGATATTTTAAACAGATCAATAAAATAAAAAGCCTGGACACAAGAAAGTTCTAAAATCTAAATATAATAGATCGTTCCCTAAGACAGTAACGACGCACCCCTGAGGATACGTTACTGGTGACGGGTTGCTGCTCCAGTGACTTTCTGTGAATGCAGATGTTTGTATTATTAACCCCTTTACATGGTAGCTGTAAAATTCCCGCCTGTTTTGGATCCTCATGCTGTGCATTAATGGAAACATTGTGATACAAATGTGTATGATAAACAAAACCAGAAGCAAAAAGATTTTCATCTTTGTCTGTTTGTTCTTTTCAAACTTTAGGAGTAAGAAAGAAGTTGTAGCAGTGATGGTCACTTTTGACATCATGATAGCTGTGCACAGTTTTGTCTTGGCGCAGTCGTCTTTGTCAAAAAATGTTTTCATAAATATCACAGCTCCTCTTTCACCACCCCCCCTGCCTAAAGGAATAACACTGTGGTGGTAGCCTTGTAGAAGCCAGTAATGTAACTGGCTTACTGGTTTATTGAATTTCTGTTTTGTAAACTTTAATATTTCATCCAGACTCAGTAAGTTACAGCCTTACAAGAAGTCGTGAAAGTGCAACTCCTCTTTAAAGAAGAATAAAATCTTCTAAGACTTTGTCTCACTGATGATCCCCTTAATCCAGACCAGACAATCGATTCTTGTGTATACAAGTGCTGCTTTTCAAATGTATAAACTACAAGTATTACATAATAAAAATTATTACTTGCAAGTATAACATATTCCCAGTAACATAATTACATATTCTCAACTTAAAAAGGAATTCATTGTTCAATAACGTAATAATACGGTAATATTACATATGGCCAACCTGTTAATCGAATAAATTCCCAATAATATAATGTAATAATGTGATACTGGTAAAGTACACTATCAGTTATTGTTGGATATTGGTTTATGCAACTTGGCAATAGAGGTGGGCGATAGTATTTATTTTGTTGGTTCATCTTGTAACCTCCTTTACCTCACACACACACCTTCACAAATGTGTGAATTTAACAGAACCATCGACCTAAAGGTTCTTCAGTAAACCAATATTGGTTCTTTAATGGCATTGCTCCAGATAATGTTTTTGGCACCATATGCCTTTATGCACCGCAGATAAAACCACAGATTCAAAGTGCAGTGTGTCATCACAAGTGGTTACCCTCCAGAACGTGTGAAGTGTGTGCATTTCCCAAATAAGAAAGCTATGAGAATAATGCAGCCATTGATCCCTGCTGTCCCTGTCGCTGTCATTGATTTCCCACACAAACAATTAACTAGGAATTAGTGCAGTGTCAGTTGCAAACCAACTCAAGCTGCAGGCTTAACTCTGAACTTTTGATACCATTCCCTTAAGTGTCTATAGCATGAAACCTGACGCGGTGTCCATGTGAAGGGCAGCGAGGGCCCACTATTGTGCGCCTGGAACCCAAACAAACAAGTCGGATCCATTTCCTGCTGAAATAGAAGGAGGCCGCTGAATTGTGCTGAGTGCTTACAGAGGGATCTTGAGGATAAGGTCAAGTCTGATGGGCATAGACTAGATGTTTGGAAAAGAGTAGATGCACTGTGATTCAGTGTTCATGATCATTCAATTGCATTAATTCTGTTAGGATCTGCTGTTTGTATTTCTAATGAAGTGTGGAAGTGAAGACTATCTAATAAAGGATATTAACAATCAATTCCGCTACTGTTCGGAAAGTTCCTTTACTCTTGTTTATTTGGTGTATAATTATTTTGAATAATTCCAAGATTAGAGATTTACATGTGATTTTACATGATGTAATGATTTAAAGTCAGAGCCCAAACTTTAATACTTTTCATTTACAACCAAAACAGCTCCTAAGTACAATCAGCTCCATTTTTGCAGAACAAAATACATAATATGTATGCAGTACAGGGGTTGGACAATGAAACTGAAACACCTGTCTTTTTGGGGTGGGAGGTCTCATGGCTAAATTGGACCAGCCTGGTGGCCAATCTTCATTAATTGCACATTGCACCAGTAAGAGCAGAGTGTGAAGGTTCAGTTAGCAGGTAAGAGAGAGAAAAAGAAGCACAGTTTCTGCTCTCAAAAGTACTTGCAATGCACAGCAACTGTATTATGGGTGACATTACCAGAGTTACAAACAAGAGGACACATTGTTGGTGCACGTACTTGCAAGGCGCATCTGTGACTGTAACAGCAAAGGTCTTTGTGATGTATGTGCAGGACCACGATATGTCAGGGTAACAAGTCAGCATACTGACCAAGTATTTGGACGAACCGTTCACAGGAGGCACCTACACCATACTAATAAATGATTGTGGTCTAAAACCAGGTGTTTCAGTTTCATTGTCCAACCCCTGTATATTGTATTATTATTAATGAATAATTAAATATTTCGTTTTTCAGTCTTTTACACTGTTCAGACTGCAGGCAAATCAGGGTAGTAGGACTGTCCACACTGTTATTTCTAAGTGATCAATGTAGCTACACTTATGATGCAGTTTTTAAACATAGACACAGGAGCAATGGAAATGCATCTTCTTGCCCAGCAACCAAATAACACTGTGTGACATTTGATATCATCCTTTCTTGGATGGTGAGTGATGCAAGGACAGTTTGCATGCTCAGAGCATCTAGTCTTAGGCATAACTGGAAAAATGAAAAATCTGAATGTACCAAAAATTAAATCTGGGCGGACAGTCTGAACAAGGCCTTCATTACAACTGTTTTTAGAATTTCTGCATTCTGCTCATCCTTCAGGTAATCACAAATACATTGGTGGTCAATGTTCAGAAAACATCAGCAGCATATTTCCCCAGTAGCAGCTTCTTGACAGTTACACTTCTTCTCAGACCCATAGTGTTGTCGTCTTACAGGGAACGGATGGCCTTGCTCAACACTAATCATTAAAATGTAGTTGCACCCAGAAGAAAGTGCTGGTCTGCAATGCTATTGGGAAGGAAGTAAAAGCTACCAGGAGCAATACATGATGATGCATTTAGACTGATATGGGCAATATTTATTGAGCTACACATACAGAAGTAGTGTCTGTCCGTATGGCATCTGACTGCTATGTTTGCTAATGCAGCATCCAGAAGTCTCAGCATGGAGTCACATGACCTTGGTAAACAAATGAAATGCAAGACATGTCTTTTGACACAGAGATGAACCAATGGCACACAATGGCACACTCCATCCGTCTGACAGAGGACTGGGAGTTGAAAAACCTTACTGTCAGGTCTTAAACCAGATGTGTGGCCACCCTAGTCATGCAGCCATCTGCCAGAGGTGCTGACACTAACTGAACGACTCATGAAGGGCATCACTGCTCAGTGAATATCCGTAATCCTACAGGTAAAGCGATATGGTCTATCTATGCTTATGTCGCATGCAATATCAAGCTTGAAACATTTGTTTTGCATCTTTTGCATGTCTTACAATGTCAAACCTACCTACCAAGTTTCATTCCTGTTACTTGATTCCTTCTGGGTGCAACTATTTGTGCAATTATTATTTTGATGATGAGTGTATAATCTCCTCAGAAATATCTCATTAAAATAGTTTGTGCTTAATAATCAATCAATTTCAATCAATCAATATTTATTTGTATAGTGCTAATGTTGTCTCAAAGCAGCTTCACAGAAAAGCAGTTTATATAAAGGAAAAGAAAACATGGAGTCCATGCACAGACATATGAAAGGTAATCCATGTTCAATCCCCTGTGAACAAACCAAAGGCAACAGTGGTGAGGAAAATAGAGGGTTGCCTAGAAGTTAAATAAAGGGTGGTCTCTGAGTATTTCACTTTACTGTACGTTTGTATCCTGGTACCCTACAGTTGCAGATTCCAGATAAGGTTTGTGGTTTCTCCCATTAAGGTGAAGGTTAGAGCAAACTGACTTGAGATCAGCAGGAGAGATAAAAATAGAACCTGTGTGTCTGTAGATGACTTGCAAAGGTTGCCGCACCAAGAGGTATCATTACTATTCCGTCCCTCAACCTGAACTAGATGTGGTGTTTTCTTTAGGTCCTGGAGGAGTGGCGTATGACCCCTGTTCACTCCATGTCTAATGAAGGTCTGTTCTCAATTCCCAGGTGATTTGTATCACCTGCACAAGCAGTGTAACCACACCATTACTCTTCAGAGGAATTGAGGTGGTATTTCATATAGAGGTCTCATTTCAGTGTTTGACTTTAAATCATTTGGTTTGCATGGGAATAGTCGCCGCTCACTAGAGAGCAGAGCAATCGTTTAGATTATTTTTTTTTCATTCTTTTCAAAGCTAGTCTGAGTTGCTTGCATATACCATCTCAGAATATTTAACTACTGAAATGAATGTGGTTTAAATTTTGTTATCTAGGTAAGTTTGTGTGGATTATCTGATATACAAAGCTACTATTGTGTTCAGATGAAGATTTAAAAAATAGGTTAATTTCGTTGAAGTGTGACGACAGTCTATCAAAAGAATTTTTATTAACATGGACATGAACTGAATTGTGCCAAATTGCCAAATTTGAAATTATTTCAAAACTTGCATTAGTGTTACATATTTACATCTGCTGTGTTTTCAATACAACCAAAAAACTTCATTTTTGCTTACACTCATGGATAGTATTCTTAAGTATTCATAATCACTTTATTATAACTGACATAGAACAACATGAACATTCCTAAAGAGTAAAAGTGTCATTCGTCATGAATGTATTTTCCAGGTGATATTGATTTTTTCCTACATAATTTTCCTGAAACTTTTTGAGATTAATTGTTTGCAAAGCCAGCATGCTATATTGCGACATGAAAGTTGACAAAAGTAGCCTTTATGAAAAATAACGTCTATTGGGATGAGTCTTTATTGGAATGTACCATGGTTTATGTAAGTTTATTGAAGTTGTCATGACAGGCTTATGTAAGTGTTATGTGGTGCCGTCAGTGGCACAAAATAATATTTACTATAGTTGTGCCAGTGCCTTGTATACAGGGACTGGAATCAGCTATATTTGCTTGATTTTTTGGCATACATTATTTGAAAAGTCACTGACCTTTGAAAGGGAATAGGCAATTGGTCCACATTAGCCTCCTGAGCTGTAAAAGAGTGGCAGGCAATCAGCTCTTTGTACCAGACATGTCAACAGTTTCTCACTGACCTTGGACATGTGTTGTGCTCAAATCAAAGTGAACAATTCATGAGAGAATATGAGAAAAATCTGGAACGACATAGATAACCCAAGATGGCTTAGACTCATGCATTGCAGTGCCAGCTCTGACAAAGAATGTGAGTTCTTAGCACACTACCTGAAGGATGAGATTATGTTCTGTTCTGTTGTGTGATTCTCGTAAAATATCAGAGCGCCAGCCAGATTCCATTAGGTTAACACTAGCCAATCAGAATGTAGGAGTGAAAAGATCAGTAGTCACTCAGAATGCAGAATTAGCTATACTTATTAGCACAGTAGATATTCACAGTAGAACGGTTCCACAGTGCAGAACTAAACATACCAGGCGATACTCTGATATTAGGACAGACAATATCAGTAGCACATCAGATTAATGGAAAAGTATCAGTAGCCAATCAAAATGTTTACAGCAAGATGCTACAATTACAGAGCATGCAGTAAACTGTTACTGGTGAACCAGAATACAGGAGAGAATGTAATGTATGTAGCGTTTTAGAACAGGAGAGTGAATGCTAAACAATAAGACCAGAGAAGGGAAAAATAAAGCACAACTAAGCACAATCCCAGCAGCAAGATTTGACTAGCCTACTAGCCAGGAAGAGGGCTGGAGGGTAGCTACTAGCCTATTTAAATACACAAGGGGCACAACACTACAGGCTTAGCCCAACAATAAGGAAGCTCTCTCTGTTTGTAACTTATATAGCTACCCCTTACTGTGATATGAAACCTGCGCTTAATAACCTAAATTAGACTTCACTGGAAAACTGTTACTGTGAAAAACTATCGGACTGACACAACCCTATTAGATTGATCTCTTTGGCTCATAATTACTGTCAGAAAGTAAATACAAAATAGTTTGAAGCTTCGTTGTTGTGTAAGAGTGTATTCACAAATATGCAAAATAGATCCATTTAATAAAAAGTATTTGCTAGTTGAGGAGCTCATGTGCATGCCAGTGAATACAAAAACCAACATCTTCGGAAGATCTAATATTATTTATTGACCCTCAACAGATGGTAGGTAGCACCAAATAAGTGGTTTAGTAATCAAACAATACTTGTTTTCTAATTTATGAATGTAAACGAACAAGCAAATAAAAAACAACATTTGTTATCGTTTTTTATGTTATGATTTATTAATTCATAAATGAAACAGCGAGATTGTTTCAAGAACAGGAATCGTTTTCTATGCATGGATGCATGTCCTTAACATTTAATGGCAAATGAAAACATTACATATACTACATTTGGCTGAAAAATGATGTCATCAGTGGCCATCTGGCACCGCGTGTATCAATCTGAAACTTGGCTTTGCAACTCACCAATAATTGCTAAATATGTGCCACCAAATGGTTATTTGTTCCATTGATATGTGATTCAGTGGTGTGAAATGGAGACATAGGCTACAGCATAAATGTGCCACTTTCTGAATGAATCAAGACCAAATGAATGCATCTATCAAGAAATGCGGAGGGCGATTGTAAAAATAAATGACCTTGCTTTCTCCTCTAAATATGCAGCTGGATGTAGTGTGAATTTAAAGTGCCGGCATCAAATGACACTTTGGATGCAGGACGGATACATGGGAGTGAGAGTGCATCACCCACCAATTCCTGGGTATGACATGGCCCTATACATAAACAATAATCTGCCATCTGATTCTCTCGCTTGCCTTAAACAGACACATGCGAGTCATAAAGCACCCCAAGCCATAAATAACAGAAAATGCTGGGGCGATCCCTTTAGGGGCCTTTTACAGCCTCCATAATCTATGATCGCTTGATCAGCCTTTGATTTTGGGCCACAGATTGGAGCATAGGTTTGAGATGACTTCTACTTCTTTAGATCCCCCTCCCTTGCCCTTGGCACTTTACCAGATTGCCTTTGACGTCCTGACGGCTTGACTTGACTGGAGGTGAGCCTCGGCGATGACAGACAAGAGGCTTTATCAGCAGCCGGCAGCATACCGCCAGGCTGCTGTCTGAAGATTAAGCCCCTGCATTGTGCCGTCCCCCTGACCTGCTGCTTGACTCAGTGCATTTTTTGGCCTTTTTTTTTCAGCCCCAGTCACTCTCGGGGCTGCTTTTTTAATTGGCCCGTTTCCTGACTATGAAGTGCCTGGGCTGTTTTAATTGACTATTCCCTGTATTGGCCTAAAGACTGGGTAAATAAGAACCAAACGGTCGGAGATGGAAAGGAAAGGGGGCAAGGTGTGTGCGGGTGCTGATTCATCCTGACATCACTGGGACACTTTCAGTCGCTATGGTTCATCAGCCTTTAATGCGGTATATCAAAGATGATCTTAGTTTGATACCTCTGGATAGATTTTGCTCTCTGAATGTAAATGAAACAAAGTCATGTTTTAAATTTTTAATGGTCTTGGACATACCTACGTGTTTTTTCCCCAAGCATCAGCATATTCTGGAGAGAAACGTTGTTTCAAAGTTCCGTCGTGTCTAGCGCGCCCCTTCTCTGACAGAACAGTAATAAGATCACATCTTATGAAACTGCTTGGCAGACAACTTGTCAATGTGAGCGGACCAGCGCCACAACAAGCCCTGATGACTGGAACATGTGGAATATGATTAATGTGGCTGCAGTCCATGAAGACAAACCCGAACCTGGACTTAGTGTCAGCTTCAATAAGCATATTATGTGGGAATACAACACAGTACTCTTATGAGAGCTGATCTGTTGAAACATGGCCTGCATATTGCCGAGGCCACAGCTGTGGGCTGACAGCTTTGGAGACACGTTCACGCTGCTATCCCACAAGTCCCCCCTCAGGAGGAGATGTCCCAGAGTTTCACTGGGGATTGGGCTTATTGTTGAACGGCATCAGCCAAGTTTCTGAAGCATGTTACGTACACACGGACACGCATACATACGGTGTCTCCCTAGCTGCATTTTCGTCAATACCCTGTAGAGTTGCTTGCATATGCTGCCTGCCCTGCGCTGCCGGCTTTGCCTGTGTTGTGCGAGTGGACAGCGGTGTCACTCACAGCTCTTTCTTGCTTTGAGCCAGGCAGCGGGAGCTCCATGGGACTCAGATGCTCACGGGCTCAAAAAACTCCCTCCGCTGCTCCGCTGGGCCAGATGGCTGGGAAACAGCATGCTTCAGCCACCGCCGCAGCAAGCTACTGTAACTTTGACCGCACAGTGTGAGAGTCTAGGATCAAGCATGGCTCTCCGCTTGCAGGCTCGGTTATGTTTATCCAGTGGAATTGGATGGATGGTTGTTTGTCCCCACAGAATGCAGGTTTATTCTACATCAGAGCTGAAATAAATTATGAGCACTTGTTCGATACATGTATAAGCCAGCCAGAAGAGAGTTTCTAGGGCTGGACGTTGATCCTAAAAAGAGCTGAAGTTCTGATTCTGGGGCTTTAGACTTGATACCACACATTTACTTTTGCCCACATAGAGTGTGAGATATTTTGCTGTTCCTGTCTGGAAAAGTATCAAATAAGTCATTCAAACTGAGAACTCCAACATTTCTGAAATCGAATAGCCCAGAAGAGTTTCCCAAAGCACTTTCACAAGAGTAACTTTTTTAACACTTTTCCAAACGGTTAAGATTGCATGTAGCACTGCAATTACTGAAGGCCGTTGTTATATCTCAGATATCAAATTGGCTTTAAACGTTCAAATCAAATTTGCCCACTTTCAATTACTCTACTATCTAGATCAATTAGCAGCTCTTTCTTTGGATGCACAATACTTTCCTCACTATGAAGTGTGAGGTGGAATCAACATTCTGCCCTAGAAGCACTACTAAAAGTTCATCACAAAAACTATCATCTCAAGTCGCGTAGTATTCTTTAAAAAATTATTCTTTGGAGTCATTACTGAATCACAGCGTTGTGTAAAACATTTTGACCAGAGGCCGAGAAGGCCATACACACTGGCATGAGGCACATTTATTTACTACAGACTGTTACCCTTTTAGGAGTCTGCCCTAGTTCCAAAGCTGCTGGTTACAGAAATGTTACCTTTGGTCTCCTTTCCAACCAGCTAATAAGCCATCTTCTATTTTATTTCTTTCCCTAACCCTTTTTTTGGCCAATTCAATCAGCAAATCTGTCACTAAGGTATGTCAAATGCCTTATGTCGTTGCCATTTTGATTGGATATTTCATTAAACTTAATTCACATTGAACTTGGGATGCTTGTAACTATTTCTGGTGAATTTTATTTCCTATATTTAGTAAGCAACAGAGTTTATAATGGCTGAATATCTTATGCTTTCTGACTGATTTTTCCATATTTTCATGTAAAGACAAAAATGGCAAGTCATTCACAAGACAGCTAGGGAAAACACACTTCCCAAACTTGCAAGAAAGCAGAAGCAAATACCAAAACATCATGTGGCAACATGTGGCAACCATAGCTTGTGGCTGTTGTTTACCACACTAGTATTTGTTAGCTATGACAGGAGCCATTCAATTTGAGTTGTCAACTGGCATACATTACCCAAATAACATCCGGACCCAGCTGAAAAAAAGAATATGCTTGGCATACTCTGGAAACTTTGTCTCAAACTAGATCCAGAGACCCAAAAAAGAAACGTGCATGCTTTTCAAAGCGTTATGCCAACCATCAATTGCTCCATAATCTACTGGCAAGGGCCAGCCAGGGCAGAACTGTGAACTGTGGTCATCACTGCAGTAGAAATCATGTAATGTAATACAGCTTTTTTGTGGAATGGTACGCAGAATTGAGCAAAGCATCACACAATGTGTATTGGGTCCCCTCCCATTCACCTCATTGATTTTCAGTTGTTAGCCTCGGAATGAGCTTCTCGCCTTCGCACCCTGCCTGCCTAATACTGTATCTGAAGAACTTCCTGCTAAGCACTCTGTAGCCACATCTTCAGCATCTGCTGCCTCTATTGCCTTCCGCTTCAAACAGCCTGCTGCCCAGCACCCTGCTGACTCACCTACCTGCTGCCTTGTTTGTTGTCTAGACCTGGAAGGTGCCATCTACTCAAGCCCTCAGGGGTTTCCAGTAACTCGACCTATGATCATCAGTTCTGAAACACAGGTGGCATTCCTTCGGCTCAGTGCTTGAACGTGATTAATCTGGCATCTACCCTTCTGGCATGGTCTCCTGCAAAATGGAACTTGAGTCAAAATGAGATTTGAGATTGTTTGGAAGCAAGTGCTCCATGATGTTCATCTTGCTACTCTTTTTTTTATGTAATTGTATGAATGTTTTTCTCCTCACACCTCTAATGCTATCATGCCCAAAATCATTAATCGAGAACAGTAAGCCACGGGGGTTGTCGCTCAAGAACAGAGCTTAAGTGCTAAGTGTTTGGGGAAGGCTCCTGTCAATCATGTCCGAGGCAGCAGGAGAGCAGCTGGCCTAGCCAATCAGGAGAGGTCCCAGCACAGCAGGTCCGGGACCAGGAAGAGAAGAGCCATCTGGAAAGAGGCTGGGCTACGGAAAGGCCATGCGATGGACTGGTGACACACGACAGGTACTCGTTGTAATCCAAGCAGTGTGTTCGGACAAAGCCTGTCACTCAAACAATACCTGGAGCTGTTTCCTCATGTCAGGTGCCTCTCTAATGATGTTAACTCCCTGGTGTTACCTCCTAATCCCTGACTAGCATGTTGTCATCTTTACTATCTGGACAGTTTACAGACGGCTACCAATTATCCATCAGGAAAATGATAAGCATTGCTAAACATGGTGACTGAAACTGTACAGCAGACTTGGAACAACATCTGACTTGAAGATTAAGTGGGACATCATTTAGAACAAGTAGGGTTCAGTGCATGCGATTGGTTGCTAAAGGGAACACAAAGATTTATTCATGAAACTAAAGATAAAAGACTTGAAATACCTAATTAACGATGACAACAAAGTCATTAGGGCGCAGTGTTGTGATCTCTCATTAGCGCTTATCAGGGAATATGGTTGTCTATGCAGTCAAATCTTTGTAAATTAGTCCTGAAAACTGTTAATTGATGTGCAACATGGCAAACAGTAGGATCAGAGACATGTCACAGGAAATGGAAGAGAATGTGAATTTTTGCGCTACATTTGCTAAAGCATCAATATGATTAATGGCGGATTACACATCATAAAAATAGAGACCCAATTACTGGCTGTAAATTACAACCCTACAATGCCACCATGCTAATAAGCACGGAATATAATTACATTTACTGCCGCATTGCCAGCGAGATTGATAAAGTCCCCCTCTATCTCGTTAATCTCTCAATAATGTCCACCGTGCATTTCTGCCATTATCACTCTGATTATATATAGTGTGTGGGATGAAAAGAGAGGACAGGGCCTCTGTGTGCTGTTGCTATCTCCAGTCGACGGAGGGTGTTTTTTCGCCGCCTGCTCCCGGTGGAGAGGATATAGCAGATAATTACCAACTCGAAAAAATGTCTCTTTTGTGTGCTGGGCTGAAAGGAGAAACTCTCCAAGCATTGAGGAGCTAAATCCCAAAACAAAAGCAGGCCTGAATGGTAGCAGGATTAGCTTTAATAGCAGTAATTACCAGCAGGGAGAAGCAGCCGGGCCTCTCGCTCTCTGCCCATCAGCACGGACTGGAGGTGGGTGATGTTGGGGGGGAGAGGGGGTGCGTCCCAATGTGTGAATCACAGCCTCTCCTGGCCAGCCGGCCACCAGTCTGCTTGCCTGCCTCCCTCCCTCGCTCTGCATTCATTTGTAAAACACTTGGACAAGCCCCCATCCAGCCAGGCCCTATTTGCCACTAAAAGCTACTATCTCCCCTCAGCCCCAATAATGGGACATGCATAAAAAAGAGGGCCCTCCAACACTGTTGCTCCTTGAATTACAATCCAGGGTGATGGCACAGATAAGAGCGGGCCTTAAATTACAAACAGCACAGGCAGCTCTGCGCGGCAAGCCAGCCCCCGCCACAGCAAGACATTCAAGCAACACAAGGAGCCCAGATGAAATGCAATTATCCCCCTTTGGAACAGAAAAAGAGGGTATGTTACCCAAAAACAAGGGTGATTGGAACGTTTGCCACTTTACTCTGCAGTACAATGTAGCCATGCAGTTCTCTATCTGTGTAGCCAGAGAGAAAGAAACGATGGCCTGTGTTGCATGCTGAGCAGCTCCTAAAATGGCCAGCTATCATTATTTCAGTTTCTCTCTAACCACGCTACTGAACCAGGATCACTTTTAAGCCTTTGCTTGTGTACATTCAAAAATAACTCTGAGCATTGGTACCCTTAGACATATGACTTCTGTAAGCTCAGAGTGATAAGCCTCATAAGGTAGCACCTTTATCAGCTTGAAGGGGCAGATGAGTGAGACTGGGCTCCAAACTAAGGCACTAGTAAGTTACTGACTGTGACCATGTGCTCCCTTAAGACAAGCTGTACCTGACTGAGTGGGACTCAACTAGTCTTGCTGTCATGGTAATGCCGGCAGTTTCCAGAGAGTTGATATGCTGATTTGCAGTAAAAGCTACCGAGCAGCAGAGCAGGGGTTTAGACTGCACCACAACACATTATTTGGAGTTGACAGTTAATGCAGATACAGATAGATGGTGCTCTGTGCAGTGAGTTTATTTATTTATTTAAAATGCTCAGGACCCTTCACAATGACACACAAACATGATTTGCTCATGAGCATCTGTCACCCTGTCAACCAGGCCTAAACATAGCCTTAACAATCTCCAAAATATTTCCATACTTCCATATAAACTGGCCCAAATTCACAAAGCATACTAGCAAAACCAACATAGACCAGCATGGCTGATTAGCAACAAAACCAGCATATCGTCACTGTCCAATGAAAAACAAGTATCTCCAAAATGGTATCTTTAGAGCACAAACCTCACTTTAAAAAGACTTTAATGGAAATCAATGAAACAGAACTTTTTTCTAGGCAGTATTGGGCAAGTTCTGTTGTGACACAGTGTAAACATCAGCTGCTGTGTTCAAATGATGCTAAAAGTAAAAATCAACAAAATTGGAGATACATGTTTTTCTTTGGACATGCTGTGTTTAATTACTGGTATGTTGGTTACCGGGTATGACAAAGCTAGATGACTAGGTAAACCAGCATCAGACCAGCACTATGACAGCTTAAACCAGCATATAATGCATGCTGGTCTGTGCTATGTCTTTTGTAGCAGGCTGTATACAACAAATTACCATTATATCACATCATGTTGAGTTAATAGGTCATTTCTATGCATTCAGACTTGTTTTGTTTGACCAAATGAGTTAGCAATCAGTTACCTAAAAAACTCAATACTAATCAATTAGCCTCAATGAGCTGCTTTGAGTCAAAGTATACTTAAAGTCAAATATATAAAATACCTAAACTTTTTGAATATCTAATTTGTCTGATTTTGTTTCTCTTTTGGCTAGTTGTGTAACCCTTTGCTAGCTAACTAGAATGTTAGCAGAATAAATGAACAAGCCATGTAGTTGGGATTAGGGATTCCTCAGAGGTGGAATGTCGAGAGCCAAGTTTACTTGTTTAAAACAGTGAAATGGAGAGTAGATGTTTTGACTGGGTGTCTGGTTAACATGAATGCCAACTTTAGTAATGTCTTGCAATGCTGTTGCCTGTTCAAACAAATTAATGCCCAAATTATTTAAACCCTTCTGATTACTAAAATTATTCTGTTTGTTTCTCTGTGAAAGGAGAACAATCAGAGCATAAGGAAGCAGCTCAAAAAACAAAAACGCTTTACAAAGACAACTTCATATTTTATTTACGGATGTATAACATTAGAATATGTTAATGAGTACATACCAGAAACATAGATGCTACTCAGTTTTCATATTGAATAAAAATATGATTCAGGCAATATGGACAAGCTATTTCCTATCAACATTTGAAAGAGGAAACATTGTAGGAACATCTTAACATATGTAGGGCTTTGGGAATACTGCACCCTTGAAATATAGGGCAGGTTCCAAAATATCAAAGTGAAAGAACAAGACCTGGAGAATTCAAAGCTGTAGAAACATGGCATAGGACTGTTTCTGACAGATTTCAATAAGCAAATGAATTCCTCAGGGAACACGGAACCCTAGGGACTTAGGACTCTGGAAACATTTAGCAAAGCTCTTAGCTAGGTTGAATGTTTTCTTGGTAAAATATTCCACTGTAACTAGAACACTGTTTTGCAAGCTAACAATAGTGGACAGAGGGTCACAAAGCTGAAGCATGCTGACCTGTGGATCAGCAGATGTCAGAAGACCTATCTTTTCGCTTAAGGCCTATACTAACACCTTTATGCAGGCAAAAGACCCCTTTTAAAGCTACAATGGCAGCACAAATCCCATCGCTCGTGCGGCCTGTAGCTTTTAAGGCATATCTACTGCAGAAATCTGATGGTATCATTGCGTTTGCAGGCTTTCTAAGGAAGGGTGAGCGCTGTTGTCCGAGGTGCAGAGCACATGGGCCCGCATTAGCAATGCCCTCACGTCCATCTCATGCATTCAGAGAGCTTTAAAAACTGGAGGCCTTTCAGCATTTTGTAGGCAGTAGATTGTAGATACACATACATTGTGCCCTGGTTCCATCAACAGTGCTAGCATGTGGTGTGTTTGTGCTAGCATGGGTGAATAAGCTAAAAATCAAACCACAAACACATGGCTGGTGGAGTAAGGAGACAACGGCAGATCTGTCATTGCCATTTCCGCCCTTTTCTCAAACACCCTCGTGGTTATGATCTACAGTTTCTCTTCAAGTGCTCTTCAGCAGATGAAAGAATAAACTGTGTCACTTGTGTGCCCAGGCTGCACACATATGTGTCACTACAGTAAATAAGAGACTACAAGCACTCAACTATACAACACATACACACACATACTGATGACAGTGACTCTTAACCCCCACCCCTTCTGTCCTATCCAACTTTGATTGCAATAATGAAACACACATACACATAGGCAGCATCCCCCTCCATTTCTCTCTCTCTCTCTCTCTCTCTCTGTGAAAACTATCACACATGGCAATGATTACTTCTTAACACGGCAGTGCAGCGCCAGGACAGAAAGCGCACGTGTGCTGATGTGCTACAATCCATTTCTTTCATGTTACAACATGCGCATGTACATATAATGTTCTGTTTTTCGTTCATGTGAACACACTTGAGGCAAATTCATCTCAAAGGCTGTCATCACTGTACCTTATATATAGCAAAAGGACATTAATGTTGCCAAATATGGACAACATGTACGAAGACAGACTCAGAAAAACAGCCTCAGGGAAGCTTAAGCTCGTGCAGTTGTCCGGGGGCTTCATCGAGGCGAATGAAGATGCCAAACAGACCTTGTTGTCTGAGGATGAGCTTATGCCAAGAATAAGATAATTTATTTATATGCAGTGCAAAAGTCAGATACAACACTTCATGTGCTGAATTTCCAGTCAAAAGTTATTTACCAAGTACATGTTATTTATTTGTATGTATATAATTTTTCATTTCTTTATTATTTACAGCTTTTGGTTCTCATAGAAATCAAAAATAAGATTTTTCCACACCTCCAACATTCACTCTTAGAAATTCTGATTCTCTGAAAAGAATTCTGATACTCACAGCCTAATAATTTTGGAGGTCTGGACATGACATTTTTGATATTATTTGCAAATGTTTCTTTTCTCAGTAACAGCCTCTTCACAGCTATGCATCCTTTCAGACCCATAGTGTTGATTTGCCTAATCACAGTAGAAGAATGAACAGCTGGGGATGTTTTCAGATCAGAGTGGAATTTTCTACTTTAGGCTCTAGGCTAGCTTTAGGCTTTTTTAGTTTATCAGATGATGACAGGTTGGGTGGTCTTGCACAGTTGTCCCATGTTTTGATAATATGCTAATATCTTTATATTATTTTGTACTTCCATGTTTCTATTATGTTCTTTTGACTCTGCCTTATACAAGTGGAATATCTTTCTTCTAGTAAAAGGTGAATAAAATGCATACAATGGCCATTCTGGCCAAGTTAAATAAATGAAGGGTGGCTTCCGATTTGGCACAATACTGTGAAAGGACATTAGTGCTGTTAAATATAGGCAGTGAATAAGCAGCCTTACTCAAGAAAGACACTCATGCAGTTGCCCATGGACTTTGTCCAGCTGATAGGAGATGCCAGGGAGACCTTGTTGTCTGAAGCTGAGCTTATAGCAATTTTATTTATTCATTTCTGTACTAATTTATCTATATATACTTATTTACTTTTTTTGATTGATGTCTTAGGCCCATATGGAGCAGAATCAGAGGGCTATCCTCTCTGCTAACCACAACCGCACAAATGGCAGATTTACTCCTACTCCTCCCTGCTTTTCAGTAAGCCACAGCTGAGACACAAACAAAAACGCTCCCATTTAGTTTCTCATTGGACAGTCTCTCTGTAAGCTCATTCGGCCTATCATAAATCACCTCTCCTCAACGTTAAGACCCCTCCACGAAGCATGCAAAGGCCTCTCTGGCTTCTCTCTAGCAGCAATTAAGACTTGAATGGGAGGTATCATACTCTGTGACCTGCTATGACCTATTCTTTGTCACTTTTTGAAAAGCTATTCTCTTCCCAATGAGCCCGTTTTTTGGCATTCAGAGCAGTGGACAGCGATTTGGGCAGCATTATCCATAGTTGTAAATAAGGTTAAAAGGTCAGTTTTCAAATGCCTGCCTTTCTAATTGAGGTTTAGTAAAAAATGGGCCAGTTAAGGAAACACAGCAAAATAAAGATATCTAAATGGTAAAAAAGGAAGATTGTTGGTTTATGTCGAACAAGTTTAAAGAGAAAAAAACTGGAACCAAAAACTTTACCCGTAGCTTTTCCCAGAACAAAAACAATAATTTGAAATCTTACTGGTTAATAATGTTACTGGTTAATAATCTTGTTGGGTTGTGTAACATCCCACAACCCAACAAGATTAGTTAGCATATTATGTATGTTTCTGGATATAGAACAAGTGTTGAATGAAATGATTGCAGCATCTTACTGTGAGTGAATAAAGAAAGTAGCTGTAGCTGTGTGATAGTGTTTCCTGCTTTTTTACCACAGTTTCTTATGGTTTCATATGACTTATGTTATACTTTAGTATACTCACAAGGCCAGTTGTATGATAGGCCTATGGCAGGCCTATGAAGAAAGAAAATAATGACATTCTGCTCGAGCCAAACAATATTTTTACTGCCCCTTTTTGGACCAAATTCTTGGACCCAGTTTTCTTACACTGCCAGAACAAAAGCAATACATGCCCTGCCATGGGATATGTCACATGCAAAGATCACAGATTTTAACTTACGATCAAAAAATTCTTTTGGAAAATGGTAAACCTGCCTTTAGGCAAACTGCTAGGCTTGATTGTTGTTTGGTATGTGGGAAATGTACAATAAATAATACAGTTCCATAATTCAAGTGTGTATGTCCTTATCATTGCAAGTACAACTAGCAGGTCAAATAGTACTGGTGTAGTTGGTGTGGTGGGTGACTCTGCGAAGGGTGGCAGAGAAAGTGAAGAGCAACCTAGGAAGTGCCACTGCCGATGCCATCACACTTCAGTGACGCAATAGTTAAAACTGTGAGGAGTTCTGCCAGACACTGGGTAGGAAATCTCTCTGATCTGGCTCTCCTGGCTCTGGTCCACCACAGGTATTGCAGTTTGGGCCTCCAAGACAAGACATTAAGGTACCCTGGTTTATGTAAATGCAACAGAATTGATCATTTTCATTTTTTCCTGAGTGTTATGTGGGGAATGTAGGAATAGGAACATTAAGATTGACTCTAAGATTATGTCCAGTTTATGTATCTGAACCCATCATTTTCGTATGTTTTCCTCAATGTGTCTTCTCCTGTGCTTCGTGCAAGTTACGTAACTGGCAATGCAAGTTATACAACTAAGTTTTCAAACAAGTCAAGGCAACAGTTATTAATAAATCATTACAGGAAAGTAAACTGATCTTTTTTTCACAGTGAAGCCTAGTCCTGAGGGTCCTCGGAATGTTTCATATCGAAAACAGAAAGTCAATCCAGGGCGAGTGACCTTGGGCTAATTTGCGGAGTCAGAGAATGAAGTCTGCACCGATGGCTGTAGACAGTATTGAGTCGGCCTTGATGCAGACAGTAACGTACCTCTCCACTGTACACTGCTAATGATTTCTACAGTAGCCCTCCCCGCTCTCAGGCTCATTAGAGGTAAATATCTTTAATCACTGTTTACGCAGTCAATAGTGGGGCTAATCACTGCAGCATGGTCCGATCTTCCTCTCTAAGGACGACAGATAGAAGAGGAGCCAGGGCTAAGCCTAAGGGCAGAGTTCGCAAGTCTTTAACTCTGCTATTTCACCTTCAAAGACCTTCGCTGAATGTGTTTGTCCAAATGGGTGCACGTCACCAGCAGCTGTTCGCACAGCGGACAGCACCAGTAAAACCCCACCTCCCAATCCAGCCTGTGGTTTCATCTGTAATTGTGGAGCTACTTTTTATGAGGAAATGAGGTTCAACATCATCCACCAGCCAAAGGCCTCTTCATCCTGATCGGTTTTACTGACAGAACCTTTTTTCAACATTCTGCTGCCTCCTTCTCTGAAAGCCAACATAGTTTTTAGTTTATAAACTAGTATAAGTTTTATACATTTATACTTATTATTACTACTATAATCACATAATACTACTATAGCACACTATTAGATCCTCCTGCTGTGTTTGTAATAATAAGAACATGGTTATTCACACTGACTATGGAATTATATTATAGGGTAGTTCTGTACAATTCATCATACTATGCTATTCTAACAGACAGTAAACTGCAACTATTACATATTTTATTTTTAAATATTATAGTAAATATAACTACTTTGATATAATATATTATTATTATTATTACTTCATATTATACAAACATTCAAAGCATATTCTCTTTTTAATGACTAAATATACTAGTAGTTGTTTTGTTGGATGCTGTATTATTGCCAAATGTCCATTATTTATGCTTTTTAATGAAACATCACTGACAAGCAATTATTGTCATAGCATTAGCATAAAATGCTAATCTGAAGGATCCTGCACAGTCTGGCAACACGGATTTCCCCTGCTATGTGAATGTGTCAAAATGTCTTGTCAGTGAATTGTATTTAGTTCACACTGACTATTGAATTATATTATAGGGTAATGCTAAGACTGCTTTATAGCAGTGCACAGCACCCACATGCACAGCACCCACATGGGCTTCATCGCCTGGTGCAGGTTGAATGATTTTCCTGCTGCTCCAGACAGCTAGACATCCAGCATCTACTTTTAGACATAAATACAACTGAGAGCATTTAGGCTAGCTATAAATCCAGTGCCTTGAAAACTTACTGTGTACTGCTTCTGGAGTTCAGAAGGATACAGTAGACTTACATCAGATAATTAGAAATGGAGTTTCTCAGATGCCTATAACTAGCAACTGTGTGCTGCTTTACACTTACCATAAAAAATAGTAGCACCCAGAAAGAATCAACCGGCGGGAATAAAACTTGGTGGGAAGGTTTGACATTGTAAGAGATGTAAATGATTTAGGAATCACATTCAGCAGCACATATGACACAAGGACGGGCCTTATTGCAGCACCTGAATGACAATAGAAAGTCGTCCTGTTGCATGTGCTTTCCTTTTTGACTTGTGCTGTAGTGCTTGTCGCATTCTGTGCGGGCGAAGTTTGCCTTGGATTAGAGTTCTATAGCAATTTGAGCAGTTGAATGAGTTTGAGAGGGTTTAGAAAGTTCTGGGTAGTGGGATGGTTCTGAGACGTGGGATGGTCCAGTGTTGCACACCATACTGGTTGTACAGATATTACAAGAGCTTGTGCCAAATTGTTGAGGAGTGAATGGCAGCAGGTCATCTTCAGTGACGAGTCCCACCAGTTTAATCCTTTATAAAGTTGTACAACACTAATAAACACAGTACTATTAGTAATGTCACGCAAAGGCAGTGCATTCAGAAGGCTGTGCTTGAATTCAGGATGATTTCCTTTCATTATCATTTTTGTTCTAAGCATTCCCATTACTACAAAGTACCATTCATTTTTGGTTATGATGGTTCAAATTTCTTTTTTATGTTATAACTAAACACAAATTTTACAATTCCACTATTATCATGAGACACGCTGGCCCGGCTTCACAGTGGCCGTTCCCGTTTATGATGTCATATTTCTGGTCGGGTCTGTGCGATAGCGGTCAGAGTGACAGGGCCAGTAATGGGTGCACAGTGAAATGTCACGCTCTATCACAGGCAGAGAGCAGAGCAGACACATGACTGTGAGGCAGGAGCCAGACTCACTACCACCACTGCTGTGTGGAGTCACAGAGAAAAAGAGAGAGAGAGGAAGAAAGAGCAGGACAGATGTGACCTCCACAAACTGCACAGAGGCCCTTTTGTGTCCCAGTCATTCAGAGTGCTCCCCTAGGCCCCCTCCTGCCTCCTTAAACATTTACAGCTCACAACTGCAGGAGAGAGAGAGAGAGAGAGAGAGAGAGAGAGAGAGGGGGAGAGAGAGACACAGACAGACAGAGAGAGAGAGAGAGAGCGAGGGAGAGAGAGAGAGAGAGAGAGGGGGAGAGATAGAGAGAGGAGAGAGAGAGAGAGAAAGAGAGAGAGAGAGAAGATAGAGATATAGAAAGATAGCATAGAGAAGAAGAGAGTGAATGAGAGAAAAGGGGAGAGAGAGAGAGAGAGTAAAAGAGTCAGAGATAAACAACAGTAAAAGAAAAAAGAGAGAAAGAAAGAGAGGTGAATGTAGGGGAGAAAAACTACGAATTTAGAAAGATAAATGAGTGAGAGAGTGTGTATGAAAGAAAGAGTACCCAAGTAAGCATGGGTACAAAGAACAAAGAACAGTTAGAGATATGAAAAAGAAACAGTTACAGAGAGAAAAATAGTAAAAGAGGAGAGAAAGTGAAACTGAGATATAGTAAGCTAGAGAGGGAAAGAGAGAAAGAGAGAGATAGCATGGGCGAGAGTAGTTACACTCAGGCCTAAATAGCCCATACTCTGTGCTAAACCCAAATGTTGTATCCGGACAGCCTTCAGATTAAGCTGAAGCTGTCTCTATCCAGAGTGTCTGAGAGGTGTGAATCAACACTAATGCTTTAATACTTTCATCTATACCACATATTATTACTGTGAATTTCAGCAAGCAAATATTTAAGCTCTGTATTAGCACATTATTGAGAAACCATGCGTTAGCTATGTTCACTGTGTGGATATCAGAGCATTAAATATATATGGCATGTGCTTATCTCTCCTTCTCTCAGAGCAGAATACATTTTCACCAGAGAAAGACCTGAAGAGCAGCTTTGTTCAATTATCTCTCATACCTAGAACATACCTTTATACATTCCCTGTATGAATCACACAAACCATCCCCCAGTTTGTCAGCGTGCCTCTCAATGTAATATTGAAGCCTATCACCACTAAATCCTATCACTGCTGGCCCAGGTCCTGCTATACTCCTGTTCTGAGACTTATATCAATTTTGATTGTCCAGTTGACTGCATAGGGTTTCAAATTTTCATCCTCCTGTCCCTGATATCATCGCCCATCCTTGATAAAAGTGTCACTCTGCAACCAGCCATCACAAAGTCTGTAATCCATTATGAAGAAAAAGCACACCACTGAGCGCTGACCCTCTAACCTTGACCTTGTAAACAGCACATCAGGGAAGGCCAGATTATGCATGAAATATCAGTGCCAGACATTGAGCTGGGCTTCTTATCAGGCCTGGATTGAACCTGCATAATTTCAGCCAGAAATAAATGGGGATGAATGTTAGAGCCCTTACTTGCAAGAGTTAAAAGAGCTTTTTAATTTACTCTGCTTATTAAGTTACATGATGAAATGCTGAATGAAACAAAACACAGCATTTGATTTATAGAATCCTGTTATGAACTACCATTTTCAACCTACAGACGAATATATATCAACTAATTTCACTTTGCTCCAGAGTTGGCCTGTCAGGAACTCTTTTCTTGGTGGTATGCAGGTAGATCTAAACAAGCTCTTCTGTTAACTGGGACTTTCAGACCGAAAGACTGCGATGTGTGATTCATCATTCCAGAGAACACCACTCCAGCCGATGCTTGGCTTTGAGCATAGTGATCTTAAGCTTATGTGCAGCTGCTGAAACTCATTTCTTGAAGCTCCCGAGGCATAGCTCTTGTGCTGAGCGTTGCTTTCAAAGGCAGTTTGGACCTCTATACTGTATGTTCAATAAGAAGATTTACTATTCTTTCTTTTCTTCATATATATTATTTAGCAAACCGAAAATCCACTGGCCTTTAGAAATCAACGTCATGGGAGCGTTTAAAAATCAATAAAAGGTTGCTGCATACGATGAAAGACTATAATTGTGGCCCGTTTGATTGCAGGCATATAATGTTAGGCTGCCATATGGATTTGTGGAATAATGAGTCAGGCACATATGCATTACAGCACACATGACAATCAAGCTCCTACAGGTGATTTTATTCATCTAATTTTAAACATTAAAAACAATGTGCCAATTAATAAACAAATGAAGCATTACTGACATGACTGTTACAGGATAGGCCTACTTCTTTATTTCCCCTACAACACAAAGATGAATAAATAGATCAAAACAAGAATGAATTACCAGATTAAATTAAGTTAGATAAAATAGTTTTGAGGTTAAAATAAAATCAGGAGAAAATGCTATAGAAAATCACCTGGTTTGAAATAAAAGCAATGATTTATTCGTTCCAGAATATGCTTATTAGTATATTGCGTTCTCTTACTTAATAAATCTTAAGTAAAAATGAATAAATAAACAAATAAATTATCCCTGAAATTTAAGACTAGAGTGGATCAGTTGTTTGTATGCTTCTCTGAGTCAAGACGGGGTTTGCAACTCTCTAAGCAGCGGCTCACACACTGGCTGGCAACTGTTCCCTGCCCTGTAAACAGACTTATTGCATTGTGTGTATGTATAGTAAACTTGCCCAGATAATAGCAACTGGATATGCAACTACCTGTTCCAAGTGATTGCTTCAAACTTTGCTATATAAAAATCTGAAATGCTGCCAGATTCTAGACTTCCTCTGAGACCTGGCTATAGCTAGCCTAGCTTAACAACCACTCTTCATCCCAGGCTTCAGCTTCTGTTATCACCTAATCACCAGCGCAGCATTCAAACTACAATGATATCAGTCTGCTAAGAGGGATCCAGCAGATGATTACATGCCTTTAAGGTTCCTACTTTACTACTGTAAAGAAATATGCCCTGTACTACTCTGCAGTACTAGTACTCTAGTTTATACCATTCACAGTTTCACACCACACTGCTCTGAATGCCTTTGTTTAAATCTCAGCCCCAATTAAATTACACAAAACCTTATAGAAATCAGTGAAATCGCCCTTTACTTATGTATAATAGATATCAGCATTGTATCGCACTATGTGGCTTGTGTGAAGACGACACAGCTTAAAGAGTTGATCGTTTTTAGATGCAATCATTTAGTGTTGGTTATCAGAGTGGTACTACTGGTACCTACAATCTGACATGCAATACATGCAGGGCCTATGAGCAACAACCTGTGGAGCGTTTACATTTCTTTACCTAGAAAAGAGACTTAACCACTGCCTTGATCTAAACCTATTGCGTGCACTGTGATAATAAAATATACTCTTGAATGAAACTGCTGTTGTAAATATATCACTTCTTCAGGCCTGCAGAGGAGCACCCTGGTAGCTCAAACAGCAGAAATCTAAATCTAGCTGTTCTCTGCCTCGCTCGTCATTAATTCTGTGGGTGAAAAACATCTGTAATGGATTGACGCAAATGGAGCTCGGCTCAGACCAAATTTAGCTTGATCCCAAACAGCTGTTCCCTGAGCGGGCTGCCAGGCTGTGTTCGGCATGGCAAGGCACAGCTCCCTGGCTGGCCCAACTCACTGGCTGAATGCTGAGGGGACAGAAAGTGTGCGCTCTAACAGCATTCTAACGGCATGGCACAGCAGCACGAGCAGGAAGGACGCCACTCTCCCCCTCCAGAGGCACAGAGTGAATAAGCAGCGCATTCCTTTACTGCCATATGGGCCATGTTGCTTTCGCCCACTCACTGCATTTGCTTCCACATTTACAGGTGCCAATTACTGTTTCGTAAAGTTGTTTTTGTTTACCGGTTATAAAATATGTGCATCATTTGTTGCCAAATATTTTAGATGGCCCACTTGCAGGAATTTCCCTCACATGGATACATGGCCATGCGTGTCCTATTCAACAGCAGTGAAAGATGTATATTCACGTTAGATGTGTATGACTGTGTCTATGTTTCTGTGTACATCGTGCATTAACACATTTGGATTTCATATGACCACAAAAAAGGGAAGTGTGAAGCCCCCCATGAAGATCCATAGTGAGCAGATCATTATCAGTCTCTCAGTACACATTCCAAGGTGGTCAGAGATGGATCTTGATCACTTGTAACACAAGTGTTTGCTGCTCAGTATGGACAGCTGTTGAAGTTAGGACCAAGGCTGAAGTTGAAACCAAATGATCTATCTTAATGCACACCAGGCCGTGTCCAGAATGGGCTTATTCACTTGCATTGTATAGGAGGGAACAAGTGAACAAAAGTTAAAAGGAAAAGACGTATGTGTTGCGTTGCTTTTTTATCGCATCTCGTCAAACTGTTCATGCGTAATGGATTCTGGCCAAACTTTACCCAGATACAATCTGGACATGAAACATATGTTAATGCAATGTGTAAACAAGCTCCACCTGAACTTTGCATTAGACATGCGAAAATAAGGGTGAATATTATATTCTACCTGATATGAAATGACTAAACAGCATATTTAAACAGTGTGTAAATTCATATGCATGTGCTGATACCTGATTGATTTGAGCTTAGACTTCAGAACAGAAGCCAAGTGGGACAAATACAAAGTATTGATTTAATATTTTATAATGCTTTGTTGTGTTTCAGTTTGTTATAAAAATTAGTTTTAGTAGTGGAACGATTTATAATTTTTTTGAAAAAGCTAGCAGCTTTTTCCATTGGATCAAAAGGTAATGACAAATGGACAAACAGAAATGGAGATTATTTTTTTCATAATAAGATGATATACATTTTAGACAATCCATTCAGCGTGTAATGAGTCAAAACAGTCCCTAAAGAACAGTTTATTTTATATTTACCTCTTTTTAAAACATCAAAAACATTACATATAAGAAACCTAAAGGCATGAGTTATATATGTATATGTATATATATATATATATATATATATGTGTACTTATGTAGTGTATGGAAAAAATGAAAACACAAAACAAACTATTTTTCTTTATGACATTTCTGCTGATTATTGTGCTTAAAATCCTATTTTTTTTTTTTTAAGAGGAAATGCTATTAATCACTTCCCTCATATTTTCAGAGCACATATCCGATGGTGGTTAGTGCATGACTGTGGAATACTGAATCACTGCTATGTTCAATTACACATGATTAGTGCAATATAGTGGGCTACATGCCAAGTCCACAATTGCACAGAGAAACAAATCATTGTTAAACGTATGCCTACTGGCCCATGGCATATGTGTATATCCACCACTTCCCGTGATAAATGCGGTGTAGAAAAACCCAGATTTCTACTATTGTGAACCAAGCCTTAGCCATATTAGCTGAAACCGTTTTTCTGAATGCTTCCCTTATGTTCATCAGACAGTAACACATTTAAAGGGACACTTCACTTGTTGAGGAAGACAACACGACTGCTATCCATGTAGCCAACTTTTCAGACAGCATTGCATCAGCACACAGCCTAAATTTTTTATGGTCTCATTTTACAGATTATACAGTAATTGTTGCAATGACTGTATGTTTGTACATATACTTATATACTGTACATACTCACAACACCTGGAATGACCATTGCGTGACTGAAAATGGCTCACGCATTTTGGTTTATAAGCATAATAATTAATTTTACACAAGCAACCTACACATGAGCTTGCTTTAAGCATGTTTGAAAACAAATTGCCCAAATGCACAACCAGTGAATGTTACAACATACTCCACAGGCAAATTGGAGGTTAAACTTACAGGTTAACTGTAAAATCCTGAGAGTGACTCTGCTAAATGCAAGGGAAATTGACAAAACCAAAACAATTTGGTCCCACTTTGATTCAAACTAAAATATTTGCTCCCAATTTAAGTGTCTCTAACTGTGTAGTTCCAAATAAGCAATACATTCAACAACAACATAACTACAGATGATGTAATCACTGTTACACATGGATAGCTGAAGTACTATAGTGCAATACAGAATATTAAAACACCATATTAATTACTGAAACAATTCATTTAAATATGCGTGTTGAATTATATGACCCCTAATATCTAGATATTAATATGCAATTTCTTTGTGCCTACATAACAGCTGCACTGGAACTGTCTATATATAAACATGCAACTTTAACATAGTTACTGGGGAATATTTTTGTTGGTATATATACCTATATGAAAATATAAAACATCTGCTGTTGCCTTGAACATTCTGTCTTATCAAAGTATAGTATAAAGCCAGAACCTTTGGCCAACATATCATATCACAACTGCTGTAGCTGGATATATGTTAGCATAGTTGGCAATTTTTTTGCAGATACACTGTAAGCACTCTAAAAATGAACTCTTGTCAGAAAACAAACTGGACATTTATACCATTACTGGTATCAAGATACATGAGTAAATTATTTAGGTAAAAGTAAAAACTGATGTTGGTACACTTAAGATGCACAAATGTAATTCCATTTGTACATCCAGCTGACAGTAAATCCATCTCCAGGTTGTTGCAACAGTGTTGTTGCATCAAAGACAATGTCATGTGGGACAAATATTTCAATATAATATTATGCTGATAGAGCCTAAATATGGATCAAAATAAACATGTCTTGTGAAAATAAACCAAGATTAGAACAAAAATGAAAGTTCTGCAATGTTAATAATGGATTGTGTGTATTTGTTACTTTGGCAGGCTTAGGTTTAACACTATGTTTGGTTAACACCAATGTGTTATAGGCTGGGGATAAGATGATGATGGATGAAGTAAGTGTGAATTATGTAGTTTCTATGTATAACTTAGTATTGAAAAACAATCGTGATTAAAAAGTTACTTTCACTGTACAAAAAGAATCTTCAGGGTCAGTCTGGAGACAAGTGGGCCAGTTGTCAAAGCTCATAGATCACATTTCTGTGGGAATACAAGAAGATAACCAAAGGCATGTTCTACTGCATATGCTAAACCTCTGTTACATTTTACCCCGTGCTAGGTCATAAACCTGCACCTCTCCAAGTAGCCTGCCGACGTTACATGACTCCTGAACATGACTCCTGAGGCTGTTTAACAGTGTTGTATCCGCTCATCTGGATTTGTACAGTGGGAATTTTGCGAGTGTTAAGCCTCTTCTGCTGCCCCAAACTCATAAATAAAACTCATAAAAAGAGTAATGAATACTGTATTAATAAGTGAATATTGTATTAATAAGACATAAGCACAATGAGAGAGCATATATAAAAAGAAGCCAGCATAGAGAGGAAAAAGGGAGTTAATCTATGAGTAGAATTTTTAAATGTTGACATTTTCTTGCATTATGGTATATGTGATTCTTTATGCTGAATCAGTAAAAATGGCCATGTTTCTAAAAACGATGAATTATAAATATAAACAAACGATCTGTATGGTATTACTGTAACAGAAGACTGTTGTTAATTAGAAATTCCAGTTTTCTGTCTTAAATACTGTAATAGCTTAGCTCTAACATATCATACTCTTTGGCATGGATGTAGGAGTTCACACAGCGCCCATTAAACCATGCACAAAAGAATGATTGAATGCACATTGTTAAAAATATTCAGTGTTTTAAATGAAGCTGTCTGAACTTCAGCGAGTACAAACATTGAAAGCAGCCAATACAAATCTTATTTACAATGCATCAAAATGTGGCCAGTCATCAAGCGTGTCAAACTGAGGAACAAGCAAATTCTCACTCTATCTCAATCTCTCTGCTATCAGTACAGTTTTGAAATATCGAGGATGAATGATTTCACCCAACGATTGGCATAGTTGATTGATTTTTGGTTTTATTTTGTTTATTTTCTTTTTCTTTTTATTCCTTTTTGCTATTTTTTGCAATAAGTATGTCTTATTTTGTGTTCCAATCATTATCAATAAATAAATAGTTGCACTCAGAAAGAAGTGTTGAATCACAATGCTAAGGTTACCAGGAACAATAAATGATAAAAAGGAAGACTGATAAGATCAATATTTATTGAGCTAAACATATAGAAGTAGTGTCTCTTAGTATGGCATCGGGGCAGCATGTTTGCTAACACAACATACCAGACATAGAGGTTCTCATCCATATAGGGTTGTAGAGGTTCCATACAGGTTGAATATTCTCATATAGTTGGTGTCCTGCAATACATCCATCCATATGCATGTGCATACCTGTTGAATTTTTTTTCTCATCAAGATTTTGTGGTTGAGGTGGAGGTAGAGTGACACCAGGTCTGTCAGACATGTGACCTACAACAGCAAGCCGTTTATCTTGGTGCTGACCACGGTGCCTCCACACATGGATTCGTTAGTCGTCTCCATTAAGACACAAGCAGGACTCACCACTGAAGATGACCCAGTGTAATTCAGAGTCACTCCATGACAGTCTGGTATGAAACTACTGCAGTGTTAAGGGCAGTCATCGTATCAGTCCTGCATCATGCAGTCATCTTCCAATGGTGCTGGCACTAACAGGATGAGTCATGGAGGACATCACTGCTTGCTGATTGTCCACAGTCATGGTTGTTGGGTCAGTCAGGGACAGAGATGAGATATCCTTGCTTTGGTTATCCTAAACTTGAATCATTTGCATGTCTCACAATGCCAAGCCTACCCACCAAGTGTTATTTCAGTTGGGTAATCTTTTGGTGCAATACTTTTTGTTAAAGCATTTATATAGCTAAAATGAAAATAAGGACTCTTGAACTTGAACATGAAGTAGTCTCCAGTAAAGCAGTGGGACGATAAAGTAAGCTGTGAGAATCGCAAGTGTTAAATTTTTAAAACATTCTGCCAAAAAATTTTGACTGAATGCGAGCAATGAAAATTTGCTTAACCATGCAGTTGGGTGCAGCACAACGAGGCTTGACTTGTACATTCCATTTCAACATGAGAGACCAAGCCTGGCCCCCTAGTGCTGTCCCCTCTCAGTCACAGATCCATACGATTATTACCCACCGTGACTTTGAGCACAGATCTATACAATTGTTACCCATGGTGGCTTTCAGGTGAATATACTTTCAGCTTTTTAGTTACCACCCATTGACGGGGTTGGGCCGGCATGAACTGTGAATTTCAAAACGAGCCAGATTCACACCTGTGCGGCACGAGAGCCACACGAGCTCATTAAAATCTGATGGCCATCTCCCTCTCTGGATCCCTGTGGAGTAAGCACGGAGGTAGCCATCAGACTGCTAGCTGATAAACACAGTGGCGGTTAGAGGAATTGGACCCAAAGAAATGTCTGAATCCCTGCCTTTAAAGAGACTCTCCTGATAATAACCCGCTTCCCTTTGTGCTCTGAAACAAAATAACATCCCTGTTATATATACGCAGCTTGGAGAGGCCTTTTATGATGGGTTCTCAGCACAACAACAGTACATGCAGTTGAAGTTTAATTTGCCGCTCGTAGTGGAGCAGCGCATCTCTGAGTGGGTTTAATCTCTGTAATTCGTGGCATAAGCAGGCCACACTCCAGCATTTTTTTCTTGTGAGGTGAGAGTGGTAGATCTGCGCAGTAGGGTCTAAGAAGTAAAGTCCCTGTGGTTATTGGAGTAGGTGGAGTGTTTCTCTTAAAGCCAATTGAGGGGATAATGCCCAACATAGAGAATCCATCAGTGTCCTTGAGGCTTGTTTACATACATAAATAGACACTTGTGTTTAGATAGGGGTTCCGCCCAGTGCTACATAATAAAAGCACTGATATCTAATAATATACCTGCTTTCTTCAAGTAGAGTCGATTTTCAGATACGTGGCTAACTGCACCTATTGCTCATGCCTGCAATGACACTGTGCTTTTCCCAAGAAGAAGGTATATAGGTATGTACCTTTTTGTGCTGAATGCATTAAAACAAACCTCAAAACAAATCAGAATTAAGATACAAAATATAAAAACATATAAATGCATTAGATTATGCTACAATTATGTTGCCTAACTAAATATACTTAAATATACACCCTGGAGGGGACAACCCCAGTGAGTAGAGGGGGAGAGTCCTAGTGACAGACCGGGAGATGGTCCTGGAGATGTACCACCCTGAAGAGAAAACCCACCACACCTACTCTAATAGTTGGTTGCCACAAAGGGCCTTTAACACCTGGATCAGGTGTATTAGATTGGTGGTAGATCTGCAGGACCAGGACTGAGCACATCTGGTTTAGTACCTTTTTGTGAGAGTGTATAAGAAGTAGGTTATTAATTCAAAAGTGTTCAAAAAATTCACTTACTGATCCATGTTTTACTGCTGTTTAATAAGCTTATCATTTCATAGTAACCGAGTACATGTGCAATAATTTTACAAATTAAGGATACAAAATAAATGTAGCAGTATTTCATAACAAAGAAAAGACAAAAGTCAGTATTGATATTATAGGTACAATACAAAAGGAGATTACCACCAGATAACAGCAAACAGGTATGATAGATTGATGATAGAAGTGTCACAAAATTGTTTTTAATTTAGGGAGTATATGTATATGCACCTAACAGAGAAATCATGTCACGCATTACTAAACAAAGCTTTGAAGACTGTACTAAGCTTTGAAGCTCTTCAGTTTTAAACCAAACTAATATGTCATGGTCACTTGTTTTATTTAAAGGAGCAATTTGAAAGTTATGCAAGATAATTTTCATTATATTCTTCATCCTGTAATGTTGGACTGAAAGCAGACTCTGCACTAAAGCTACTCACTATCGCCTCTTGAGGTACAAAGTGGTGTGAACAGGACAGACTGGAGCTAGCTGCTTTACATGCTAACATTATTATATATCTCTGCAAAACAGTACATGGATGTCTATGACAAACCATTACCACTAAATGGTTATTTCTGCATCTTCAGAGGATCATTTTAATACATTGGAAAATCATACAAATTCCACTATAAGCAAAAAAAAAAAATTATTAAGAAAACTAATCCTCATAATTTTCTGCAGTCCTGTCTTATGGGGAATCTTTTTACTCTAAAGGTGGGTATGGGACCCCTCCTGCACACCAGTCCCTACACCCCTCATTTGATCCAGCATCAAACTTTTTATTGCAGATTAAAAACTGGAATAATAATTAAAAAAAAAACACGTAAAAAATCTTAACAATCTAAAATGTAATTCTACTGCAATTATTGCAAAATTCAATCACTTCCATTACCTGAAGTGAAATGCAGAGCAGCCAGCAGAGGCCCCTGTAGTGTCTATAGTGTTGATGGAGAAATCCTTTGCGTTAAGCTACAGACCAACATTTATGTTTTCTTACATCCAATCAGAACTCTGTACTGAAGTACATCTTTAAAGGGAACCCCCCAAAAAGGGTTCCTCCACTTTATACAGCAAAAAGACTGAAGTAGTTAAGATCCATTTCAGTCACATATATGAATGAATGAATGAATGAATGAATACTTTATATGAATGAATACTTTATATGCAGGTAGTTTTTCTACTCTACCTGAAAGCTCATCTTCATAAACTAAAAAGGACAAGGGGTCTAAGCACCAGGCATGGTAAACATGCTGTGATTTTCAATAGGACTTTGGAGGAAGACACCCACAGGCTGAAATCTCTGCTCCTGTCTGGTGTTGAAATGGGCCTGATGAGTCGCGGGCTGCAGGCTGCAGTTGTCACAGGGCCACTGATCTCTGGTGCGAATTGATTCTCATCATTTCTGGCTCGCGCACATGCTCTGCGCTACAGTCCTGCTTGCCAGCGCCTGATAGCAGCCAAATGAAGTGAAACCAAGTTACAAGAAAGTGCATTAAAAAGCTTGTGAGGAGGCTCGCAATAGTCCAGTTTTACTGTGCCAGGAGAGAGAGAGAGACAGGCAGAGAAAAAACAGAGAGAGAGTGCATGGGGCAAGAGAAGAGAGACGGAGGACAACTTCCCGTTTTGCTGGTGCTAGAGCTTTCCAGTGCACACAAGCACTCTCTCTCCCTCTCTCTCTCACTCTCCGAGGCATTTCATCTGATTATGAGTACTTTGCAATCTGCGACAGCATGATTGATGCTCCACTTTCATGAGGGGAATTTTAACAGCACCTCTTCAGCACTCAATGCGCACCCAATTATGCGTCTGAGCCAGTAACCTTGAATTTATGTCACCATGGCAACAAAAAAAAAAGAAAAAGAAAAAAGAAAAAAGGGAAAAAATGGTCATGCATTATGGATTATCATTGAAATTCTACACCCCTACCTAACATAATGAGAGCTCGAAACTTAATCAAATCAACCATTCGATGTGACACAAAGTGAAGAACTGGCTGCCATTGTTTGGGGGGGGGGCTTTTGTGGTGGGGGGACTGGGGGTGGGCTGGGCGATGGGGAGTATGCTGCAGAAAGAGAAAGGCAGTGGAGCTGATGAACCAGCAGCTGTGGGGCTGCAGCCTGATAGATGGCTCCCATATAGCTGAGTGAACATATAGACAGATGGTCCTCAATGGCTGGAATCCGCAGCGCAGGAAGCAGCTGCTCGGCCTAACCTCTGCTGTCCGTCTCACCTTGTTGTCATGGAACATTGAGCAGGGAAGGAGAATGTGGACGGCTGGAGCTCTGCCTGGACCGGGGTGGCGCACTCATCTGCTGGGCCTTTGCTCCTCCGTTGCATCTCTCACTTTCTTGTTCTCTCTCTCTTTTTTTAAATAAAGTACAATCTACTGTATGCCGCTGATGAAGTCAGTACTGTACTGTTGACATTCCAGCCTGGACTTTCATTAGTCGCTATGATGCAGAGTTCTGCTCACGACAGCCACATGACAGCTGCATAAGCTTGTCATGACAACAAGTCGACATAATCCTATAGAAATGTTTAGTAATGATTATTAGAATAGGTTTCATCTGTCATAAAGGCTACTTCAGCTTGCTTTGATCAGAATAGGTAAATGTAGCCTTTATTATGAATTTTCGCTCACCTTTCTCTCTGTCTCTCTGTCTCCTGCTCTTTACGTCTGTCTCTTGCCATATTTTCTTTTTTCCTTTTCTCTATTCCTTTCTTTCTGTTCCTCTGTTTTTTGTCTTTTTTCTGTTTTTTTCTATTTTTTTTCTATTTTTTCATTGTTTTTCTTGTTTCTTACTACCTCTTTCTTTTTTCTCTGTGTTGTTCTCTCCATTTCTTTATCTTTATTCCCTGTATTTCACGCTTTCTTTTTTTTCTCCTTTTATTTTTTCTCTTTCTGTCACTGTCTCTTTATCTTTATCATCTGTCACTGTTCTTTTACCTCCTTTTTCTTTTCTTTCTTTTTCTATCTTTCTTCCTGTTATTTGCTCTCTTTTGGTTGCTTTCTCTATCTCTGTCTGTCTGTCTGTCTGTATGTCTCTCTGTATCTCTCTCTCTTTTTCTGTAGGGTTAGTGAGCATCTTAGCCCATGACCTCAAAATGAGGATAAGAGGGCCAGAGAAAATCTACTTTTCTTCTACTGTCAGTCTCTGTCTCTCTCTCTCTCTCTCTCTCTCTCTCTCTCTCTCTCTCTCTCTCTCTCTCTCTCTCTCTCTCTCTCTCTCTCTCTCTCTCTCTCTCTCTCTCTCTCTCTCTCTCTCTCTCTCTCTCTCGCTTTCTCTCTCTCTGTCTCTCTCTCTCTCTCGCTTTCTCTCTCTCTGTCTCTCTCTCTCTCTCTCTCTCTCTCTCTTTCTGTGCCCAAACGCTGGCCTCTGACAGATGACATAATTGTAGTAAATCACAGCTCTGGATTAGCGCAATCTATTTTTCATCTCCTCCTGATTCCCCTTTTCCAGCCTGGCTGTGTAGCACCACGGCCTGTTACATAAAATATTGATTGCTCTCACGCACTTCTCTGGTTGTATGTAAGCAATTTCTATTAGTCACTAGGCTAGCAGAAGAAGCAAGTCTTACCCTGAGTGCTTTTCTGAACAACCTCCTCGCTAGCAGTCACGGATGAGAGAGAAGCTCAGCTGTTAGCCGTTAGTCATGGCCTTCCAGTTTGCTAAATCAGGACTCAGAGAGATGGACCAGCGAGTCTCTTTCTCTCACACATCCACTCATGTACTGTCCTCCGTGTCCCAGGCTAAGCAAATGACAAGTGAAGTAGTGAGCTTCCGTGAGGAAAGTCAATCAGCACAGCACACTCTAACACAGACTGACCACTAAAGCAAACAAAGCTCTTTTTTTTTTTGAGAAAGTTTAAAACAGCCTGCTTGGCTTAGAAACTGCCAAGGCACGAGCACGCACCTGCAAATGATAACAATTCTAGCAGGTTTAAGTGCATCTGAAGACAAGGCTTGAGTCAAAGTGTTTCTGTCAGTATATGTGAGGAAACCTGCTTATTCAGGCTGGTGGCATGTGAGCCCCTGTTTTATGCTTCTCATTTCTCACATGCCATACTCTCAATCACTGCATGTGCTATAAAGTGTCTAGGCTATTTTCTTGGGAAAGAATTGTAATTTAGATGGTCAACCACAAGATTGTTTTTTTATTCAGTGTGAATCTAAAACATCAATTTGCTGATAATAGGCTGGCAATACATATACCTGACATAAATGACTTTCCATAATCGGTGTCTCTTTCAGAGCTCCCTTGTTAAATGTAACCCCTGTTTAACCTGACCTCCCAGTCATATAACATGAATCGTTATTGTATTTGAGTGTGTACAGGCTATATAATCATTTTTGGTTTCATTATCAAGACTGTACTATGTGGACGTTATGTATCAAGAGCATCCAGAAAAGCTGCCAACTTATCTGGACTTGAGTTCATCTGAAATGAATTAATGGACACATCGATTGTGATCTGATGAGTGAACCTTTCAGTATCTTTATGAAATGTCACGTTCTTTGGGCCAAAGAAGGAAAGGCCTATCCAGATTATTAAGAAGGTAACGTTCCAAAGTCAGTGTCTGCCATGATATGTGGGTGTATTAGTGGGTAACCTCCATATATTTGAAGGTTTGATTAACACTGAATAGCGTTTGGAGCAACATAGGCTGCCTTTAAGATGCTGTCTTTTTCAGGGACAACCTGCTTATTTCAACATGACTCCAGAAAACGTTCTGCATGGATTACGACTTGACTGCATAATCAGAGACTGTATCAGCAACTGCATAATCAGAGACTCTACAGTCCAGACCTTTCTCCCACTGAAAATGGGTGTCCTGAAAGCACAAAACAAACAAAGGCCCAGTTTGATTGCACAGCTGAAGACTTGTATAACAAAAAAAATGTTTGTTTGCGTCTATAGCCCCCAGTTGTGCTGTTAAGGTGAAAAGAAAATTGTACCACAGTGGTAAACATGCTTCTTGTTGGAAAGTGGCTAATTTTCTTCTCATACCTAATTCTGTTAATTCATTTTAAAATGTTTCCGCTTTATCTCCACTGGTGGTCCACTGCAGAGTTTTGCTTGTACTTGCTGTGTGAGAGAGAGAACTTGTGACCTGTGAACATCCCTGTACAGCAATGTCTCCATATAAACCCTACTTTCTCTCTATACCTGCCTCTAGTTTATTATCTAACGACTTTATAAATCAACAGTTGGCGAGCCAGCCAGGAGATTGCAATCAAGATTAATATTCTGAAGAAGTCAATTTGGAATGAGCATTTCAAAAAGTCTTTTTCAAAACACTTTATATGCACTACGTTCATCCATTCAAGGATTAGCTAGTTGAAAAGTGCAGAGCAGCTCATGAAGAGGCCATTCTAATAGCTTTGAATGAGCACCATTAGTGTCTGCTAGGGGGCTGTACTGCTCATATGGCTTCGTAACAGTGCACCGTGCTTTAGCTTTGTTGATCAGGTTTGTAAAGTAACTCTTTTTTTCCTTAACTCTCCACAGTTTCAGAAGCCACAGAAATATGTCATATGGGTTTAAAAATACCGTACATGATTTCATATTCCTTATGTGTGGGAGGGGTGCTCATTGTCTTAGTTACAAACAAGGATAATTTAAACATGTAAACATTTTACTTTCTTCACCCCAAGCACTTATGAAGAAAGAAATCATTTCACCCACTTTACATCTTTCAGAACTAAAACAGGAAAGGTAATTAAATCTGCATTGAAATTTGGCAGGTTAATGTTCGCAAGATTTAGATTTTTATCCAGCCAATTATAGAATTTTATGAAGCAATAAGTGCTGAGCTCAACATTGGATCAGTTTACTGCTGTAGATTCAGGTAATATGCAAAACCATATATAATTATATATATAAACCTTTAAAAAACAATGGTAATGTGCTACCATCAAATTTTTAATCAATTAAATTTGTGTGAATTAACGCAAAAAAGTGTTTTAATTCTGTTTACTTAGTATTTGCAGATAAATCAGCCATTTAAATGAATTACAAAATGCATCACAAATCTTTCACTCCTGGTAAAACTGTTACATCTTCAATTATGGTTTATGTGCTTTCTCTCCAGGATGGAAGCCCTCTGCTTAAGATTGTTGCACTATTGGCAAGCGTTTCCATTCTTTCCTGTACTCTTTCAGCTTGGTGAGGTGTCATACCAATTATGCTCAATCGCTGACACAACTTTTACCTCTCCAGTGACAGACAGGAAATGACAATACCTATCGGGCAGACACTTCAGCTGTCCTCAGACGCATAAAAATCCATATGCATGTGATTTATAATTCATATGTTGTTCTGCAGACGTTAATGCCCCCAACTATGTATTATGGATGCATGCTTCATGGCTGAAGCCGTGCTTTTTGGGTTTACAACTTTGTATGAAGAAATGTTTAAAGACATATATGTATTATACGTGTCTGCATGCATGTGTGCATTTATAGCACTTCTTTTACTCTGGACTCTTCATAAAGCCACTTATTATTTTCATGAAACTAAGCACTAACCCCATAAGCCCAATTTCAAGCGTCAGATAGAGGGATATAAAGTAGCCTAGCTTTGGACTGTGGGACAGGGGACCTGTGTTTTTGGAGGCAAAAAGCACATTCCAATACCTTTGGTGAGTTGGAGTACAGTTTTGGATGCATAACTAATCATCCTACATGAGTTCAACAGTACCTGATCTCACTAATGCTTGTGTGGCTGAATGCAATAAAATCCTCAAAGCAGTGTGTTTAGCATTTAGTGTAAAGCCTTCCCAGAAGGGTAGAGCCATTACAGCTGGTTAAACTCCTTATTAACACCATTGATTTCAGAAAACAAATTTATGAGCTGGTGTCTTCAAACCTTTAGATGTGTAATGTAACTGACAGTGGACAGTGTCCTAAAGGACAGCAAACTTTCAAACTTCACAGCTGCCAGGATGGAAAAGATCATTCTCTTTCCGCAGTAACCTTTGTTTGACAGCATCAGTCAATAGGTTACAAGAAGAGGTGCTCGGGTGGGCTGGGCCTGATTTGCATTTAATTAACAATGCATGCATATGCAGAGCAGGATTTAAACAGTGTTGATTACCTCCTATGCATTCACAGGCCAGCAGTTCTACATGCCTGACAAGCGACTGCTGCATGTAAAATCCCCCACAGAAAGGTCAGGCCTCACAAGTTCATTAACATGAGAGTGACTCCTGCTACAGGACCAACTTCTGTTCCCTCGACAGTAGCTAATAATATCACAGCATTCCACTTTGCTGTCTATAGATGCCTTTTTATAATTTTAAATGTGAAGGAATGTCTATTTGAACATTCAGATTGAGGCACCAAGCAGTTTTGCTTCCTTGGACTTTCTGCAGCTTTTCTGTATGGTTGTGACATTGCAATCAAACTCACAACCTTCAAACAACAGGTTCAGTGCAGCCTATCCCCTATCGAGGGTCAGTGATTAGATGATTGCACCATTTGTAGCATGGTGGCAAAATTGTTGCTGCAGTTTCCAGCCTGACCTGTTTTGATTATATTGTTGGCTATTGTTGAATTTTCAAAGGACACAATAAATTGATTGTTATTAATAATAATCAAGATGAACAATTACTGTGCTGTGAAAAATGTAGTTCCTCCTTTCCAAGTAATTATTAAAGTAACTCCTGGAAGAGGGCAAGCATGTTCACTTGCATCTCACTGTATGGACAGTTGCCCAAAACCTAATCCTAACCCTCCTAATTCTAACACTAACCTTAACCTCAACCCACAACCTAACCCTAAACCTGTCCCTAATCTTAGCACTAACCTTAACCTTGCGCTAAAATCTAGTCCTAAACCTCATCCTGGCCCAAATCCAGTGTGCCAGTCCCACAATTCAATCAAAACTGGGTTCTTACTCCATCAATACAATCAGTAGCCAGTGCAAGCAGCATTACAGTCAAGCATTATACCATTAACAGCACCAGGGCCTTATATAACTTGGCGCAGTAATACAGTGGGGCTGTTACAGGTGTGTGTATTGAGTATTGAGTATTTAATGCCTTTCAACGTAGCTCATATTTGAGGACTGTCCATTTAATTTTGTCTGAAGGTGCAACAGTTGCTAAGAAAGGCTGCACGAGGTTGCATACTGGTACTTCTGTTCACTTGATCCTCTCTCTGCATGTAATAAGGATTGTCCATAAATGCCTCATCAGTTCATTGTATCTTGTGTGTGCGGTTTACTAGCAGAGCCACTCTATCATCATCATCATCATCATTCCTGTTTCTCTCCTTTTGTCTCAGTAATAAGCCGAGTGCACTAGCATTGTACTTTTGTGTTCTCATCTCAACATACATTGTTGCTGTTACAATTTGAAACTGTACCGGAAAGCTTCCTATTTCCAGAATGGTAACTATACAGATGAAGCCTGTAATGTTCTGGATTTCAGTGTATGGTCATATAACAGCCTTTTACTGCGAATAACTTTGGACTATTTTTATTGGACCATTCAGCATGAATGGTCTGCACAATATAAAGAGCACCTGGGGTTTTCAAATGGTGTAAAAAAATATTACATCAAAAACAGTAACAAGATTTTCACATGATGCCGGTGGTATACTGGCATGGTGAGTATATATAAACATTCTACATTCTGTAGTAGATTGGTTTTTTTGCTGTTTGGCTTATCTGTGCTCTTAAACATTCCACGTTTATGAGACATTATGTACGTTTACAGCCAGCTGTATATCACCCAAGCCTTTCCTATTGCGATGCACACTGTTCATTTCAGTCTGTCGTATATTTATGAGTGAGCAATGACCTGCAATATGCACATGGTTGGCTGGTAACATTTAAAGCTTTACTTATGGGTAAACCGAACAGCTTCATTGAGACTATCATTAACATCGGCGTCCGATACAAGGCTACAATATAGAACGTATACACTACAGCTTTCGCAAATCACTGACTTTATTGCTCTTGCGATTAAGGAAATGCCACCCCCCTTTTTGACTCGCAAAACCCATCAGTCTAGCTATTTATTATTTATGTCAACGGTAAAGAATCGGACCAAAGCATAATGGATGCCCTGTGGCTTGTTTATCATATTTAGCACTATGCTGGCGTGTTGACTGCATTGATGAATTCACACCTGACCTATGTTTTCATCTTGTGGGCATTCTGGGCTCGGCGTGATTGAGCTCGGCCCGTCAGGCCGTAGCGCAGTCAGGGTAATGAACCTGCTGACAGGCTGGGCCTGGCTTGAAAGCTCATGCATGGCAAGAAAGCTTGGTGGCGCACCCCAGCAAGCCAAGTCATTTGTTCTCGTTAATCCTTACCTTTATGACTGCAAATATGTTATTAGGAGGCGAGCCCAGAGCATTTCACTTCGACTGCAGCCCCCTCTATGGCATATTGATTAGGGCGGATGGGTAGCACAAGAAGCCAAGACCTTGACACCTGGCCACCTGCAAACGCCGTGACTATGAATGTCTGCCTCGTATTCAACACCCAGTGTCATTTCCTATTGTGCAAGATTCAAAGGCAAGTCTAAACCATCAGATTCAGCAGCAGAGGCTGGCTGGAGATGTGGCAGCAGCAATGAATCCCTTTCTGGCCTCTTTTAGTTATATCACTGCCCATGGTAAAGGTGACATGCTGTGACAAATGTTCCCAGAATAACAGACAACTCAGTGGTTTGGATGTTGTGGGGATATTTACCTGATACAAAAATGCTGTTTCCAAGGCAAATAGGAGACATTTCTGCTTTTTAATCTGTTCTTCTCCTTTAAAGACATGATCTTTATGATGTTGCTTCATTTGCACATATATGTAAAGCCAACAAAATTCTAATAATGCTAAAAATTTGTTGATTTATAGTTTGTCTTTGTCACAAACCACGATTCATTGCGAGCAAACACATATATAGAAAGATGTTTCATATTTCATTTGGCTTTTGCTGTTACTCAGATTAAATAAATCAGTTATAACTTATCTGCATTCTGTTCTAAATGTGGGTAGACACTCACTCAGAAGACTATTGCATGATTTCAAGCTCAAAAAGAAAACTCTATTTAAACATAACGCTGCTGTTCATCATGTTAATCTAAGTTCAGAGATCCGCCCAGAGTGTCTGACGATATGGTAGGTGAGATATAAAAATATTTATTTTCCTTAAAAAAGTTAGTACAGTTAAATAATTATTAGATATTATAATAGTTTCATTAGATACTAAAATATTTTAAGATATTAAAATATTTATTTTGGTCATTTAAGATTAAATTTGTTTATGTTACAATAATATTAATGTCAGTTTAAATATACTGTACTTTTACTAAGTGCATTTCAGATTTACTTAAAATTGAAAGTTGACATGACTACCCCACAAAGACATGACCACACACACCCGAGTGTTACACCAGAGTAGAGTTAGCATTAATTATTCCAGGGTTGGTGCCACTTCCAGCACATGTAATGAGGCAAGATAAGAACTAATGACTTTAGCCATTTGATGACCCAAAGCAGGCTTTTTTATAAGGGGCTTATAATATATCTTGCTAGCTGATGCACTGTAAAACTAGAGAACAACTAACAATAACAATGGCTGCCACAATGCAAATGACAATTTTAGCTAGCTTGTGTGTTGCTGATGATTGAATGCTTGACTGGAGCTCTAATAAGTTCCAGTTTAAATCACAGAGGCAGTGCTTTTCTTTCTACATATTTAGGCAGTATGATTTTTCTCCTTCTTTGGTGACTCCTCCTCATGTGTCAAGTGATTGGCTGTTTGTCGCATTCACATGCACGCACCTTCACATGCATGCACACAGGATTAATCGCTGTCTGATTATCTAAACCTGAGATAACGGTTGTTAACTGCCATTGTAAAATAAATGAACCATGACTGTGTTTGTTAGGTTTTGTGAAGCAGGAAGCCTGAATCTGGTTGAAAGTCCACATTACACTACAAACCCAAACTGTCTATCTATCTGTCTGTCTGTCTAAATAGCATAAAGAAAAAAACACCAAAAAACATACCTGGATTTTTAAGGTTCTCTTTTTAAAAAAAAAAAAAAAATTGTGGGTCAAGATTTGTATCTTCTTTTTTAATGAGACTGCCTCGTACCACCTTAGTTGGTTAATGAATGGTTTAAGTGATTAGTTTATTAAGGGTCATATATTGGACCATAAACATTTCAAGAAGTACTTTATAAGCAGTTATAACACATTGATAAAAAGGGTAAAAGAGACCTGCACTGTCTGATAAATATGAACATGTGATGCAGTAAAGTGGTAGGCAGGATTAACCAGTTACTTTTTTTGTTTTGTATAGTAATGTCCAAAAAGTTGTTAGAGGACATCACTCTCCTTAATTATGCAGAGCCAGGGCAAAATCTATTGCTGCTAAATAAATGGCTTAGAGCTAAACCATACTAGCGGGAGATCAGCAAGAGAAGCAGATATGTAGCATATTGTCTATATATGTGGAAGCTAATGTCTGTGTATTGATGAACACTAAGGGGCAGATTTATTGGGGAGAGGTAGGATACATCTGTCATGTGAAAGTCACAGCCGTTCCACTGCATTCTTAGCTGTGGGTACAAAAGTCTGTGAGGTCAGAGGAAAAGCTATAAGTCCAGTTATTACTTCACTAGTGCAGGTCTTTTTTACAGCACGGCTTAAATAATAAAGTAAGAGTGTTAGCAGTGACTACAGAGCTGTGTCATCTTTATGAGGTCATGACTGGGATGAGAAACCCTTTTCAACTACTAAAAGATGGATGAATTATTATTTCTCAAGCGCATATGTACATTTAGAACCAATAAACACTCGGACACTACTACACACTACTAGGACAAATAAACTCCTAAAATGTTCAATAAAATAGTGAGAGAAAACACAACAGCTTTGAATCTTCTTTTTATTGTTTGATGTCAAACAAATCACAGTAACAAATATGGGACTATATGCATAACAACTTTCACACCCATCTTCTAATTCTGTGGAACTCTGTCATTAACGTCTAAACAAAGTCATCAACAATTTGATGTTAATTTGTTCAGTTTAGGCCAAAGCACTTCCACACACTACTTTAAAACAATGTCTCAGGTATTTGGCTTTCTTTCCTTTCTTTCTTTCTTTCTTTCTTTTTTGTTTTTTTAAGCGGAACCTTCAACCGCAACAGGTAAGAATATGCCACTGGGGCAGTGCTACTTCTTCATCTTCTCCGGTTCAACGCAGGCAGATCCAGCACCTCGCTGACTCATTATTGCCTTATGAGGTACAAAGAGGCATTGCAAGATGGGCTGGGCTGGGGCCATTAACTATTATTCCGTCACACTGTAATGTAGTTTGTTTTTTGGAATATTTAACACTAAAAATCTTGCAAATTGTACATTAGACAATTCTGATGTTTGGTTCCTATCACCACAGTTTTACTGCTTTAAATGATTTTATATAGTAATATATAGCATTGATCAAATTATGTTGAAGTTCTACTTTCTACTTCTACTTTAAACCATAATATCACCTGATAAAACCACATTTGTGTTTTCAGCTGTAATAATAGAATATACACATTGAGTAGATTTGTTCTGCATCTTTTAGGAATAATAATTCATATGCAGTTTGACCTTTTGCTTTAGTCTTCACCAGTGATACATGTAAAAAAAGGAATGAGGTATTTAGAGGAAAACTGTGACACATTTCTGATGGAGTTATAAAACAAGATATTTGTGCAACATGTACATATTTGTGCAACATGTACAAGTAAGACATATTCATTTATGTCCATTCAGATAAGGGACAGTGCTGCCTGTCAAAGCGACACCTCTCCCTTATGCTAATAACACTGCCTTTTAATTAATCCATTGTTAGACCAGTCACATATAAATAAATTACCTGGTTGAGATGTCAGCAAGATTAATGGATGGAGCAACAGACGCACTATTTATGTAAATTGCTGTATTACTCTTTGTAAACTACAGCCCTCTCTAATGGGTTTTGTTCACCTCTTTGGCAGAAAGCTCCAGCGTCCTGAGAATAGAGATCAAATAGGCCGCAGGTTATTATGCATCAGGCTCCGGACCTTGCCATCTTTAGCCTCTCTGTTTGCCCGGGTCGTAAATTAGAGAGACAGGTACGGGCCAGTTTACTGCTTGGCTTCCAGTCATCCCTGTTTCCAAATACAGTGTCATTGAGCGCGCTTTAAAAGAGCATTTAATATAAATGATCTTGCATTGATTGTGATGGATTGGCTACGTGGAGACACCTTGCCTTCAAGGGCACAGAGGGATAAGCCATCATTCTCGCCTGCAACATCACAGGAGGCCACTGCCCAATGTCACCCGTGCCTACGATAACGCCTCCACACCATCTGACACTATCCAATGTGTCCAAAACAGCAGTACAATCAGGCTAAAGTGTGCTAATCTACATTAGAACAAATTCATGCATTGTACTACTAAAGGAAGTGTACCGCACAGCATTCTGGAATGCTTGCTTGATATGCAGCTTTGAGAAGGACCACGGCCAAATAATTGTTCTCTTTTGTGATACCACAAAGACAGTCACTCATGTGTGAACCCCATGCATACTCTAACTTTGAGCTCACTTTGTCCTGACCCTGGTATCGCTGAAGTCTGATGTTTCTCCTAGCGGTTTGGCTTCAGTGTGCTGAATTTCAATAAACACACCAAAGTGACCCAGCAGGACAAACCTGCACTCAGCGTAATAAGCCCATGTTAGGATTAATGAGCTACCCACAGCATTATTTGTTATGTTATATATCTTATTGATTGCGTTGTCTTTGATCCTTGCGTGGGCTCTCTCTCTTTTTCTCCCTGGGCTTTGCCTTCACCGGAGACACAGAAGGTTGAGCAGTCACCACCTGCAGACCACAGACGGACTACAGTCTCCTCCAGGATACCTGCATGGCTGTGACTCAAAGAGGAATGGAAGTAAAGTGCGAGTGTGATTAATCGTGTGTTTCCCATGGGTTATTCCTGCTTCTTGTTTCAGCTTGTAACTGACATCTGAGAGGCAATGGGGCATTGTTATACTGCAGTGTGAATATAGTTTTGATATGCATAGAGCAGCAGTGGTACTTTAAAGGGGATTTTTTTTAAACGTCTGCATAAAAAAGTCATTAAGAGTGTTTTGACGTGTTCACAGCCGATATTACAGAAACGTCTGAAGTCTTATGCGATCAGCCGCAGTTTCAGTTAAGACTGTATTTAAATCCATCTGTTTCACTGCATACCTTGTTAGGTACCCTGCTGGTCAGGATCTCCACAGGACCACCAGAGAGCAAGTATTATTTAGGTGGTGGATCATTTTCAGCACTGCAACGACACTGACTTGGTGGAGTTTTAGTGTCTGTTGCACTGAAAAGAGATGATAGCTCCTATGTTGCTGCACTAGTCCTTCTGTGGTCACAGGACATGGCCCACAGGATGCTGTTGGCTGGAAAGTTTTGCTCGCTGCAGTGCTGAGAATGATCCACGACCCAAATAGTACCTGCTCTGCGGGGGTCCTGACCATTGAAGAACAGGTTGAACAGAAGGGCTTCAGTTTGTATTTGTAGAACAGCAAAGTGCTTCTATATGGTAGGCGGAGCTTATACAATGGACAATGAGTGTAGATGCAGTAAGGTGCCCATAATAAAGTGGCCAATGGGTTTATATACAGTGATGGTGGTGAAAGTGAAACCAGCACAGGATGCCCTCACATATTCATAACTTCCAGTTTATCATACTTTAGTTTTGTTTTGACCTTTTCATATTCAGAAAGCATATCCATAACAATTTTATGATTACATGAGTTTCATCTGTGCACATATGATGGTTGCTCGCTGAAAGACATGACAGTTGACTGGTGACTTTGATTGAGTAGTGTAACTTTTCCTGGCCTGAGAAAGGATGCTGTAAGATAATTAAGATAAGATTTGCTTCTGTAATTTGAATCTGTAAAGAATCCTATCTTGACCCGCCAGATCGTAAATTAAGACAAAAAAATGTTTCTTTAATATAATCATTTTATTTACCATTCATCATGATATGTGAAGCTACACATGTAAGTTCTTTATATATAATGCTGATTCTAGTAATATACTGGCAAATAGCCCCCTCTCAAAACTACCGCACAACAATCTCTCTGCAGCATATTTAATTAGAGAGTTTTAGAGGCATTAAACACTTCAGATGGCCTGGTCCCTATCACCACCATATGGAAGCTACGCTTCAAAACGTGATTGATGTCTCAAAAAACAGCGCATTTAGAAACATCCACCTGTTCTGCCTACAGCAGTTAAGCTCCACCCTTTCACATTTATTGTAGAGTGTTTCAGCTCAGTATGGCACAATACAGGGACTGCCATTCAGAACATTGATGGCATGGACACATACCAGTCTTAAAGGCACAGTAATATACAGGTAGTAGCCCGTTACATTCTAAGCCTGAAAAATGGTCTTATAAAAATGAATTATACAAGAAAGTGATGGAGCGAAAATTGGGATATTTTGAAATGTAAATACTTTTACAACCCATAGTGTTGTCGTCTTACAGGGGACGGATGGCCTTGCTCAACTTTCCTCATTATGTAGTTCTAAAAAGTGTAAAAAGTACAAATTGTGATATAGAGTAAGAATTTGGCTGTAATGGAGAGTTCTATGTGTTAAGATACTGATCTGAGGAAAAGAGAGTGTGTGTGAGAGAGAGAGAGAGAGAGGGAAAGAGAGAGAGAGAGAAAGAGAGAAAGGGTGGACAGGCACCTTTGATAGACTCCAGCAGCAGCACTAACAGAAACAGAATGCAGTTCATTGACTGAGCATGGCTTACTTTAATGCCATGGTCAGTGCAATTGGAAGTGACACAGCCTAAACAGGAACTGTCAAACAATTAAAGACTGTAAACAGCACAGATGAGCGGCTGATGAATCCGGTTGTCTGAATCCATTTGCGAAAAGAAAATGAGCGCTTGGATTCTGGGTCTGTTCAATTCTCAGCAAATTAGCGACAGAAGGCCTTTCCTCTCTTCGTAGTCTAAGCCTAAATGGTAGTTTGATGCAACCCCTTCAAAGAGATGGCAAATCTGTGCATAATGCGGGTCTTAACAAAGAGAGTGATTGCGGAAGACTGAGTGGTGAGGGAAAATGACACACAATTAACCCTTATCATTAAGACTGAACAGTTCATAATAAAAAAGACACATCTATACTAAAATAAGAACAGGAAAAAAGACAGATAATGAAATGATGTCAAAATTACATACAGCTAATACACATACATATGCATGGTGTTGGGCAATACATTAACCATACTTGTATAACAGTACTGGTGATAAGCAACAATGTATATTTTTAGTTGAACAGTAGACAACAGTACGTTAAATGCAAATGTATGTCATTTGCTGGATGCTTCAGTTTATTTTGAAAAGAAAGTTTAAAATGCATAAAAACAAAATAATTAGTATGTTTCCTTCCTGGAAATCTGGCTTGTGTCTGGTGAACGTTTATAATACTGTGTTCCCTTTGGTGTAATTTTAAGACATGCAGAACTAAACAGTCTAATCAAAACAAGCTATGTCAGGGTTGTAGGACATTCTTCTAGCATAGAGTAACAGTACTCAGGAAGCATGAATTCATTAACTTTATTAACCCTTTAAGGCCTACGCCTCTACACTCCTCTACAAATGATATAATTTATAGTGTCTAGGGCTGTTATAGTAAAGAATGTGACCCAAACATTGCCGTAGACTTGTGGAAATGCAAATGTAGGAGTCACATGTCAGACACGTTTATTCGTTACTGATATTAACCAAAGCAACAGTAAACATTTGGAACTGTGTTTTGAACCTGCAAAATAAACAAATCATTCAACAATAAAAAAAAGGACTCATACATCATATATACAAAGCCTAGCCCAAACAGTCACACAAGCTAATATTTCCCTAAGCCATGGCAGTGGTACGACCGCCTTATGCATTGTCACGGCATTTGTTTCCATCCAGAGTTGCATTTACTGGCTGGGATCTTGTAGAGATGATGGGTTAAGGTCAGGACTCTGTAGTACCCAATTCATGAATGAAAGTGATTCCTCATGCTCCCTTAATCACAATTTCACAAATTGAGCCTATAGAAACTCAGCATTGTTGTCATGAAATATGCTCTTGCCACCTGTGAAGATAAAATCCATTGACCGAATAACATGGTCATTCAGGTGGCTGATTTCATTTAATTATCACATAACTGCAGAACGTAGGTCTGGCCAATTGTAGTAACCCAAGATCAGAGGCTTGAACAGTAGGCACTATGCATGATGGGTGCATCACTTCATGCACTTCCCCTCTTACCCTCATGTGCCTGTTGCTCTGGGATAGGGAAAGTATAAAGTATAGATTCATGATCTTTTTCAATTGCTGCAGAGTCCAATCTTTATACAGTATCTTCAGCAAACTGAAGTCTTTTTCTATAAGCCTGTGTAACAAGCGGTTTTCTTATGGCCACAAAGCTGTTTAGCCCCAATCTTGTAAGTTCTACTTTCGTTCATTTTTAAACAAAGCGTTCAAGGTTGTTTTCCAGCCACATTTCTTCTTGATGTTGATATCTCCTCTCTATCATTCCAGATTTTGTGTTGGACAGTTCTTAACCCAATTCTTGTCCATTTACCTGCTCCTTAATTGTTTTCCCTCCTTGATGCAGACTCATAGTTTGACCCCTCTGAAACACAATAAGATGTTCTCCATGACCCTGAGACACAGAAATCACTGATTCTACACACAGATACTTTTCACTGTGGTCAGTGTGGAGGTTCACACACTGTAACTCCTCTGGTGGAAAAATTATGAGTTGAAGTCTTTGCCAAAAACTCAGAATGGATTACAGTTGAGACACACACAGTGAGGTTAATGCAAATTTAAATATCATCAAGCATCGTGATACTGTAATGTATTTAGAAAATTTAATGATATTAAATTTTATTCATGTCAGCCAGAACTACACATGCATACCAAATACAGGAACCTTTCAGAGCCTGTATTGCTGTTATGGATTTCTAATGAATGAAGGATTCAGTGCTGTGGGTCAGAGTCCCTCATGCGACAAATAGCACACTAATGGCAAATCTCCAAACCATATGTTAATTGAGCGCTTACAATGCATCATAATAACTGACCTCTGGGACGTAACCCTAAGGCCTTCATAAGTCTTGGTTGGAAATCTAAACAACAGTTATTCCAATGAGTATCAGTTGTTTTTGTTGATGATGACTGAGCCCAGGGCAATCATAAAAGTCAATGTTGCATATGTAAATATGTATCAGACTGCACAGATTAAACATTCATGTCATATCATTTTAATCGAAAACCTTTCTAGTGGATATCCTCATTCAAATGTTTCTAGATTTTTATTTCTCAGTTTCTCAAAGAAAAATGAGCACTAAAGGAGTAGACTGTGTCCATATTGGGGAAAGCATATACTGGCCTTGCTGCTTCAGAATTAGTGGTGCTGCTCTGGCATACTGCACTGGAAAATGGCTACAGTTTAAACTGGGAGAAAATTAGGGGGGAAAAGCTGTTAAGAATAAAAACACTTCACAAATATGTAAGATTCGGTCGCATAACTGAACTAGAGATGTCATAAACCCTAAACAGCAGACCAAACTTCTTCCAGCTGAAAAGCATAAGAGTCCCTGCATGGTTTTGCTGTGTATGTAGGCATCCATTGATTGTGGCCACAGTAAATCTAGCAGAACAACCCACAGACCCAGACCATCCCAGCTATAAATGTTTCTCTGTTGGCTGACAGGTATTACAGCCTCTAAGCAGTAACCACCAGAGCTAAAAACAGCAGTGCAGGAAAGCTAGCAATTTTTCAGAGAAAACCTGCTTCAGCAGAACCAAAATACACTCACTCAACAATCTACTTAAGTAAAAGGGGGAACATACAGTCACCAAGTTTAAAAAGTCATGTGAAGATATAATGTGTTGCCAATTTATTGGGTACATTGCAGCTACACTAGAGACAGACTTCCTGAGTCAGACATGAGGTGTATGTTGACTGACTCGTGATAATACCCAGACTCACACTTGGATTCATTTGGAGTCATTTGAAAAGAAAAAAAAAAAACAGATATGACCAAAACTGGCCTGAAAACTGAACATTTACTTTAACACAGTACATGAATACAACTTAAATGAATGCAATTTTCAAGACCTTGCTTGTTGGTCATGGAGCAATCATAGCTGCAATGCTATTGTCCCACAGCTTTCAGGGACACATACTTGCTGTACACACTCCAAGCTCTTTCGTTTAAATACACTCATTGACTGTGTGTAGCGCTTTAGTTCTGTCACTCTGAGGGCTTTTCTATATGGAAAAATGAATTCCTGTAGCTAATAGTGACCTGAGACTCGACTTGGACTAACTTGTCATTTTTTCGGATCACACCTATGCTGTTGGTGTATTTTATAGGTTTATAGGTCTAACATGGCTTTCAATAGAAAGAGACCAAACAATATGATACCACCCTGGCCAGATATTAAATTTATGGTGGACCAGTTTTAGCATAACGGTCACAAAACATGGCAGTGGCACTGCTGTACTGCTATGAATATATGAATATATATTAACTTGCACTAAATAACTTACGAAGCTATACAGTTCAGGAGGTATAGCTGATAAAATGGCCAAAGAATTTAAATATAACATACGTTATATATAAAACTTTAATACACTTGCAATTATGTGTATTGTTTATGTGTTCCACCTTCAACGTATGATGGTAGTATGATGATATATATATATATATATATCATTAAGTCTGTTTGAGGGAGGGAAGAGATCTCTGAGAACTTGGGCTAGAGTTCTAAGCAACTTCTGCTGGAAGGCTAAGCATCTTTTTGGGATGGGATGGTAGTGGGCATTGCTTTGTTATGGGAAGCAGAAGGTATTTCAGATATTCCATCATTCCATTCATATTTTCTGGCAGACTAACTTGGGGTTGCTTTTCTACCCACTGCTAGATTGATATGACACCCAGCCAAACATATCTGAGTCATAGTACGTTTTACAGAATTTCTTTTAGCCAAAAATGTAGACTGACACTCAAACACAGGCAGCTGTCAACTCTTTCCTTTATCAGGCCCGTTGAACGTCTGAGATCAGACATTTGATCTCAGGACAGCCAATTACAGCGGAGCAGATATCATTCATCCCAGAAAATCATCTCTCCCTGCAGAGATAGGCAGCGGATCACACAAGGAGAAGCATATATGAACCCTGAGACCAAATCTCACAGCGGAGCTTATGTGAATCACAGAGATCATAACTGTTGCGTCCGGCTAACCGGACTCAGGGAGAGAGAAAGAAAGGTCTTAAAAGTAATCCAATAATCTCTCTTGGTCGGCATGGGAGGAAGTCAGATAGCAGGGAAATGACGCTTCTCCTGAATGATGGAGTCATTTATTGCAGGATTTTGATCTTTGTCGCTTCATCCTCAGGCTCAACACAGAGGCACGTTAGGGCTGAGATTAAGTGGCTGAGGTGAGATCATGCTCTTTAGCTAACGGGGTGATATTATTTTCCTTTTTTTTTCTTTTCTGGGCTGCATGAAGAATATTGTCACTGTTGTATTAAAACCTCATGATAACACTTGACTGTACATTCTCTGAAAAAAGGTCACCGGGGTGGTACCCCTCAGGGGTATGTCTTCACACTTCAGAAAGTCAGACATAATTGTACCCTTTCTCATCTCCAGCCTTTCATTTTATACATTGTTCTGTATTAAAACATCAGGTTATGAAAAGGTGCATAGGTACGTTTTCCCAGGGACACATTTTATTAAGATTCCTTAAAGACTATTGTTGTACCTCAGTGCCATTTGTAACGTGATTAATATGATGATTAATGATTAATATACCCGCAAAGTATTTGTTTGTCTGACACTGTAGGGCAGTGTTCAGAAGGATACATGAGGACATCTAGATCTAGATCTAGCTAGTCATGACAACTGTCACAAATGTGAATAAGCGTCTCTAATGCTTATTCCAGCAGGTGTCATCTGTCGTTTTTGTCAGCTTTGAATTTTTCAGCTTCAGTTTTTGCAACATTGGCTTGTGTTATGAGGTATTATGAGTTATAATTGTGCACCACAGTCAGGGATGTCAGATTGAAGGTAATGGTGGATCTGACTAACCAGGGTCCCCCAAAAGCCTCTAAAATTGAATTTTGAAGCAGTATGCTATTACACAAATAAATAATATCAGGTGGCATTGTCCATTATTGTTTTTCGATTTCTGCTTATCCGCCCACACTTTAGAAGTAAAGGTTTGATTTTTACTGGATCATCAACATTACTACAGCAAGACTGATAATTCAAAGCACACTTACCTTCCCACTACCACCCAGAGAACTTCATAAAGAAATACATCTCTACAAATATTTTTTTTTTCCAGGGACACAGAATTTGGTGCTTATATAAAGGCTCATGCAGTAGGCATGTGGCCTCATGAACATTGACCTAAAGTTAAGTGCTACCAAATTTGTGTCCTGTTTTACACGATTTCGTAAAAATAAGCCATCCTTTATATTATGTGAGAGTTTTAGGATAAATGAACAAATGCTCTTGCTCCAAACATTATAATGCTCCAAGAAAAGATTCCTAACAGGTTCTATGATGTAGAATTCTAGGACCTTCTATTCCATGGAGGTTCTGTTATCTTTAAAAGGGTTCTTTACACTTATTTGCATCTTATGTATAATATAATTATTTTTAACTATATAATTATTTATATATATAATTTAAGTAATTTTTAGAGAAACATATTTTTAAAAAACTTCTTCCATGGCATTCCAATTTTTTACTTGTGTTTTAACTAAAACTGCTGTGAGATAAATGTAATGCCTGCGACTTGTTCCAGGAAGTTAGGACAGGGGCATGGTTACCACAGTTACTCTATTTTTTTTTTCATTCCTACTTTATATAACACTCCAGCTACTCAGCAGTTTAGGTCACTATTCTTATATGCTGTGCCTCAGTTTTAATCTGAGACAGGTCTAGATTGCAGGCGGGCCAGTGTAGCACATCCACTCTCTTAGTACAAAGCCACACCGTTGTAACACATGCAGAATGTGGTGTGGCATTGTTTCACTGAAACAAGCCGGGATATTCCTAAAACAACTTAGTCTGTATGGCAGCATACGTTGCTTAATTTTGTATGCACCCCTGAACATTAATGGTACCTTTAGAAATGTGCGTGTTACCCATGGCAGTGGCACTAACACACCCCCACATGGTGACACAAACTGGCTTTTGAACATCTGACAGATGTTTTTTCCACAACAAATATTGTTTCCAAAAACAAATTGAAAGATGAACTCATCAGACCACACCACTTATCATTATTGTGTCAGTTCATCTCAGATGAGCTATAGCCCAGAGAAGCTGGTGGTATTTCACAGTGTTGTTGATATGTACCTTCTGCTTTGCGTAGTAGAGTTTGGCATTTGCAGATGCAGTGACAAACTGTGTTTACTGACAGTGAATTCCAAAGTGTTCCAGAGCCCATGTGTTTATATATTCATTACAGAAGCACGCAATTTATTTAATGCAATGCTGTCTGAGGCATTGAAGGTCACAGACATTTAATATTGGATTTTAGTCTTGCCCTAGACATAGAGATTTCTCTGGATTCCCTGGAATCTTTTTATGATATTCTGCCATGATCCAAATCAAATACTCAGGTTTTTTAAACTGTTAATGCAATTTTTAGGCAATCGGGCAAGTCTTGACCTGTCTTAGCTCATAAAGGACTTCATCCTGTGTGCTCCATTGATACCTAAGTATAATTGCCTCATCTGTATGTCTGGAGCATTTTACTTTTCCTAAATGCCCATTGTGACTTTTTTGGAATGTGTTGCAGGCATCAGAATGTGCACATATTTACAAAATGAATGAAGTTCAATGGGCACAATATTAAATATCCTGACTTACCAAATCTCTGTTGATACAGTGGGAAAATAAGTATTTGAACACCCTGCGACTTTGCAAGTTCTCCCACTTAGAAATCATGTAGGGGTCTGAAATTTTCATCTTAGGTGCATGTCCATTGTGAGAGACATAATCAAAAAAAAAATCTGAAAATCACTATGTATGATTTTTTAATAATTTATTTGTGTGTTACTGCTGCAAATAAGTACACCTGCCAATCAGCAAAAATTCTGGCCCTCAAAGACCTGTTAGTCCGCCTCTAAAGACTCCACCTCCACTCCACTTATTATTCTAAATTAGAAGCACCTGTTTGAGGTCGTTAGCTGCATAAAGACACCTGTCCACCCCACACAATCAGTAAGACTCCAACTACTAACATGGCTAAGACCAAAGAACTGTCCAAAGACACCAGAGACAAAATTGTTGACCTCCACAAGGCTGGAAAGGGCTACGGGGCAATTGCCAAGCAGCTTGGTGAAAAAAGATCAACTGTTGGAGCAATTATTAGAAAACGGAAGAAGCTAAACATGACTGTCAGTCTCCCTCGGACTGGGGCTCCACGCAAGATCTCACCTCGTGGCGTATCAATGATCCCAAGAAAGGTGAGGAATCAGCCCAGAACTACATGGGAGGAACTGGTCCACTGTTTCCAAGGTTACTGTGGGTAATACACTAAGACGTCATAGTTCAAAGTCATTCATGGCACGGAAGGTCCCCCTGCTTAAATCAGCACACATCCAGGCCCGTCTTAAGTTTGCCCATGACCATTTGGATGATCCAGAGGAGTCATGGGAGAAAGTTCTGTGGTCAGAGGGTCTTAATTCCACTCGCCGTGTTTGGAGGACGAAGAATGATGAGTACAATCCCAAAAACACCATCCCTACTGTGAAGCATGGGGGTGGAAGCATCATGCTCTGGGGGTGTTTTTCTGCACATGGGACAGGACGACTGCACTGTATTAAGGAGAGGATGACCAGGGCCATGTATTGCGAGATTTTAGGGAACAACCTCCTTCCCTCAGTTACAGCAGTGAAGATGGGTCGTGGCTGGGTCTTCCAACATGACAATGACCCAAAGCACACAGCCAGGATAGCCAAGGAGTGGCTCCGTAAGAAGCATATCAAGGTTCTGGAGTGGCCTAGCCAGTCTCCAGACCTAAGCCCTATAGAAAATCTTTGGAGGGAGCTCAAACTCCGTGTTTCTCAGTGACAGCCCAGAAACCTGGCTGATCTGGAGGAGATCTGTGTGGAGGAATGGGCCAGAATCCCTGCTGCAGTGTGTGCACACCTGGTGAAAAACTACGGGAAGCGTTCGACATCTGTAATTGCAAACAAAGGCTACTGTACCAAATATTAACATTGATTTTCACAGGTGTTCAAATACTTATTTGCAGCAGTAACACACAAATAAATTATTAAAAAATCATACATTGTGATTTCTGGATTTTTTTTTTTAGATTATGTCTCTCACAGTGGAGAACTTGCAAAGTCGCAAGGTGTTCAAATACTTATTTTCCCCACTGTATATGCATTTTTGGAATTGAGTTCATACACAGAAGACCGTATGAAACTAAGTAAATGTTGCAGGTAAGCAATACATGTGTAAGACTTTTGTACTTCCTCCACAAAATGGCAATATGAGTAATTCTTATGATGACTCTGACAGGGCACAAAAAGTCCATTCAGATTCCAAAATATATTTAGGATATTTCCTGAAGGTCAATCATTCCAAAGATACAAAATGTCCATCTTACAATTACCTTGACTGCATTCAAGTGGATTCTTCTAGGTTTTTCATTCATGTAATCTAACCAGTTATCTATTTCTCAGCCTCTTCTTAAAACCCACCGCTGAACCCACCCCTCCTCCCAAATCAGCTTCTCCAGACATTCCCTGCAGCCGTCAGGGTTTGAAACCCAGGCTTCCATTAGCCTGCTGAAACTTGGACTAGATTTGCTTGTAACTTGGTTAATCCTGTCCCATGCCTCCCCACTATGCAGGGCCGCTGACAGATATAAATGATGTCTGTGGTGCTAATCTCGAGCGCCTGTAGCCCCAGGGCCAAGGGACAGCTTCTGGAGACTAAGCAGTGCCATCCTGTGGGGCCACATTGGGGTTATGCCTTCGACAGGCTGACTGATTAATACAATGATGGACTGTCCTGCGGGCCTGCTCAGAGACCACTCCTCACGTCACTTTACAGACCGCACACGCTACCAGCCACCAGTCCAGCACTGCTGCAGTCTGATCAAGCATAGCACATAATAAGAGACAACAAGCATGGTTTATTATTTGTTCTCTTTTGCTGTTTGACTATGACATTTATCGATTGTAAAACTGCATGGAACTGGATTATAGTCAGTCTATTTCAGACTGAATTGATTAGTCACAATTAACAAATGCTAAGATATGCTAAAATATGCACTAAGCAAAGAAAATGCATTTATACTAGGAATCCATGGACCAATCATGTGGCCAATCTCACCTACCCATGCATACCATTCATGTTGTATTGTGTGTGTAGACCTGGGTAAGCATGATCATTACTTCTAAATGGTTAATTCGTCCTGAACTTTGTGTTCCAAATGGTAGGTAAGGTCATTGAGATGATTGGAGTGCAGAGAGCAATTTCTATTAATACAGACAGACCCTTAATATTCTGTGTGGGAGTACATATTGGTCCTTAATGGTTTGCTGAACATTATGTTCTCTGTCCAAACCTTGAAAGCACAACTGGCATTAGTTGTGAAATTATTCCATTACATGAGTTGCAATAAGAGATCCCTGCATGACTAACCTAGGACTAATGTGTACCAGGAAATAATGCCAGTATACTGTAGAGATATTTATGAACAGGTCTTATTATTGTTCAGGTCTAAGACATGTCAGATTTGTGCAGTCAATTTCTATTTGCACGTTTTGTTGTGCATTTGGTTATGACAAGTATACATTGAGTGTACTGTTATATTTAAACAGCTATAATAATTAAAAAGCTATAAACATTATATATTCAGCGATATGTAATATGTCCTTGAAACATCTGTTATCAGTAAGTTATGTATTTAAGAGTTATCTAAGTAGACTTATGTATAATGTAATAGCAGTATAACTCTGAAAAACATATATACTGTATTTATATTTATACTAATAGCTCATATACAGTATTTGAATCGCAGGATTGCTCTGTAATTGTGTAACAGTAACAGCAATAAACTGAACAAACAGTGGCCAGTTAATTACTATAACTAAAAGATTTTGTTCCAAGATGCATTATTGACCACTTTTTTCATAATATGTGTTGTTGAGTGTGGGCGGTACGCATACAAGAAATATGAAAGTTATATTAGGAGTAATACCAAAAATACATACATGTATAGTATTCTTCAGTAATCTATACAGTTTGCTTTACATTTTTATGGACAGTGACAAAAACGAAAGAATGATATAAATGTATTATTGATGATTAATGTATGTACTATTAACCAGTCATAATTTAAAGGCAAAAAGATAGACCTTTTAGAATTGAAATATATTAAAATATATTATAGCAAATCAACAACAAAAAAAGAGGCATGTTTATATCCTGTACTCTCTCTCATATTTTCCTGCTCTGCTACTGATTCTCCATTTGTGTTGACTGTCCACCTGTTACATAGGTCTGCTTCAAGTTGTTTTTCTATGGCTTCACATTTATTGTCCTTAACGTGGAGAAGTGGCGCACTCAGTGGTCCTTGCTTTTATCCTGAGCTCATTCTGTTCAGTTTCTGAAGCAGTTGCATTTTTCCCCTCCTCTGTTTATCTCTTCCAAAGGATATTGCAAACTGTAAGACACATTTCTGAACATTTTCAGGAATGGCCTAGAAAAAGAAAATAGACTCCACAGCATGTTCATCCGTGTATACTAATATAAGTAAATGCGTACCCCATCTGACCACTTTGATGGAAAATGATATCTGTTCTGAACAGATGGTGATACGCTGCCTACAATTAGCAAGCGCATGGCTAAGATCGCCCCATTTCTGCAAAGTAAAACTGACATATTTTGTGGTTATCTGCCAAAATCTGACATGAATCTGGCAATGGAGGAGTAGACTTGGCAGAGGCGACTATGGCAGTAGCATGCTTCTGTCTGTGATTTCTGCTGTCTATATATCTAGTTTGCGGAGACTATTTCTGCTGAGGGAACTTCAGGACAACTCCACACAAAAGCTGAAACCCCAAAGACACCCAGAATCACCAGGGCGTCTGCTAGCCTGCTGTAGGACTGTTTGAATAAGCATGTGTTCGTATGTTTCTCTTAGATTTAGCGTCTGCTCTCCATTATCTGTTCGGCTACACCGTGCTCAGAGCTAAATGCTCAATCTAAATTGACACATTTATGGACCCAGGAATCCATTTTTAAACAGCAGAAATAATTCATGTTTTTTTTTTCTCCTCTCCATTTGAAAAAGATAAGATGTGATCTGTCTCTGACATAACCAAAAACAAAAGCCAGTCAAATCCAAAGAGAAACCTTTGCAAAGGCATTATATCCCGGTTCTTGAGTCATAGTTAAATTCATTGTTACAGCAGAAAGGCTCCCGAAAGCAGTGGACAGAAGAAGGCATGCACCAGCGACATGAAGGATCTGGGAGAACTACACAAACCACAGAGAAAAAACGGATGAATTGTCCCATATGCGCAGAGAAATCCAAAAGCCGCGACTGCGGACAGCACACACTATAAAGACACTCATGGTGCACACGTTTATCCTCTTTCTCAGTTCAACCCTGCTCACCATTTAGCCGCCATGCAAAATAACTTTTAATTTCTTCCATACACAACAGACATGTTCTGTTCAGCTCACCCCTCATTGGTTTACAGTTTTTTCAGGCATGACACCAACATGTGGCATCCACCACACACGACAGGATACAGAGTCATAAATAATGAACATCCATTATTTTATGATTGGGATAGCACAACAGCACTGGGAAAAGATCAGAGGGCTAAAGTTTGGATTATAGACACCCCACACTACAGGATACTCAGGGAAGATAATAATTTAAGATAAACTGGATATCAGGAAACTTTCTGGGATTGGGAAGAGCAAATCAGAAATCAGGAGCAAATCAGTCTCAAATATTCCCAGTTATCCTGTAGTGGGGGCCAGGCATGCGCTGTAGTTGATGGGGAACAGCTGCTCTGTTGTCCCCATGTAATGCCAGAAATAACAGTGACTGGTCAAGTTGGGTTTTTGACATGAAGATCTAACAGTTCAGCAGTACCAGTTACTATAACATACATTCTCAATAAAAATAGGCAACTTATGAAAACTCAAAACATAATTTTACTGACAGATTTAAATCAAGTAATCAACTAATTAAACAACTTAGAAAAAGCACTGGAAGCTGCTGAACATCTGTCTGTTTCCACTGTAATCTAATATTCTTCAGATAGTGTAGATTAGATTTGGGATTTTAGAGAGATATTTACTAAAGATTATACACAAAGTGTGCTGAGATCTCAGTGATTTGTGAAGTAATTTAAGTTTAAACTGTGCGGTTTATGTACATGTTGGAGGCAACACATTCGATCTGAAGTGCCTCAAGTCTTATTGCTCAATATTTACAAACTGTCTCACTTATTCTTAAACTACAGTTCATATATACAGCTGTATGCAAAAGTGTGTTGATGGACAAACAGATGACGAGCACTTAAAATTAAGGTGAGGTTTATTTAATAGATTTATAGTCAGGCACAGCAATAACAGGGGCAAAGCAGTCAGAGTCAGTAAACAGGCAAGCGTCAACACCAAGCAAACAATCAGACCAGGCAGAGGCGCCAAAGGGAATAAACGAGAGGAGTAAACCAGAGAATCAGAACTTAGTCAAAGCCAGAGTAACAAACCAGATCAATTACAGAGGGAAAACTCTCAGTACATAACAGAGTGGCAATAAAGCAGTGTGAGAGAGGAGTATTTGTACAAACAGAACAACAACAGGTGTGTGTGATCCTTACTTGAGAGATGCGGATCTGGAAAACAGGAACATTTTCAGGAATGGCCCGGAAAAAGAAAATAGACTCCACAGCATGTTCATCCGTGTATACTAATATAAGTAAATGCGTACCCCATCTGCCCACTTTGATGGAAAATGATATCTGTTCTGGAGCTAAATTAGATTTAGATTGAGAGATGGGACACTGACGTCATCGTGGTGGGTTTTGGGAAATGGAGTCTAGGAGATTGGAGAGGAGAATCAGCAAGCATGACAAAAAGTTTAAATATTCATTTTTGGGCAATTTTTATAGCATGTTTTCTACTCATTATTATTTAACAGATCGGGGAAAAATAGGTCATGTGTGTTTTCCACAATGATAAATTCTACAAATCAATGGTACATTAAAATGTGTAGAAGAACATTTAATTTTTTCAGTTGTACAATCATGATATAAATGATCATTTTAGCTGCTAAAATGCATATTTTGGGCATAACTACTGTATGAGATATGATGCCTGTAGAAAAAATATCTACTTTGATTTATTATTAGGAATGAGTTTAATTGTCTAAATTTTGTCTTGTGCTACAGTAATTTTACCTACTTTAACTGTGGAAAATCAATGTGTAATGCAAGCCCTCTCTTGTCTTTATTTGAGATTTGACACATGCAAGTAAGCCTAAACAAAACATGCTGGCCCGGTGTGTTCTAAACTCCACTGCCATGGCTCGGTGCCCATTTTTTAGCTGATTTACAGGCTGCTTGCGTCCTTTTGCCAAATCCGAAACCTAATCATTGTAAAAAGGACCTCGCAACTCGTCTCAGAGAAACACAAAAACTGGGAGTGCACCTGCTCCAGGTGATTTGGCAGCTGCTGACGTCCCACTGCTCTGAATGGCTCCCTGAGTGAGGTAGGGTCCATGTAATAGAGAAAGAGAAAGGAGGAAAAAGGAAGCAAAAAGAACCTCCCCCTGCAATTGTTCTTGACACACGACACACAACACTTTCTATGGGCCCTGAGCCTAAAGCCGGGCCAGGGAAGGGGGGTGGGGTGTCACCACAAGGAGTCTTTTATCTCTAGTTAATGATTGGACAAACATGCCTAGCCTTCAGAGTTCCCTTTTCTGTGGGTGCGGTTGTCCCTGGAGGTCACAGTGCAGCTTTCTAATAAGCATCTCCCTCACAAAAGCCCAATATTTGCTTGACTAGCAGGGGCCCACCGCGTCCCAGAGTAAAAGAAGCACATGGGGTGTTGGTGGCGGGAGGGGTGGAGGGATTTAACTCCGTCAGATACCAAGAGGAACAGATGGAGCTTGATAAATCCTGAAAGGGAGGCATTACCTGCCCAAGTCGCCAAGCAGCCACAATTATCACAGGGCTTTGGGTTCATTGTCAATCAGAGTGGCACTTAAAGGGAAGCAGCAGCTGGGGCAGATGGTGGGGATCCAGCAAGGCTGGGGGAGCCAGGACAGGGGCCAACCCTCAGGCAATGCAGTCTCTTTCTCTCTTTTTCTCTCTCTCTAACTCTCTCTTTCTTTCTCTCTGTCTCTCTTTCTCTATGTGATGTTTCTAGACCGCTTCGTAGACTCCACTCAACTGCGTCCACAAGCAGATGACTCTGAAAACTTATCCAAAGTGAGGGAGAGAGAGAAATAGAAAGAGTGAGAGAGAGAGACAGAGAGAGGGAGACAGAGAGAGAGAATATAATTGACTCAGTGATTGGCTTTTGCTGTGTCACCTGCCATATTCAAATGAGAGTAGTCAACGACACTTGACACAAGTATCATTGACATATCATGACTTTTTGCATATTTAAGTACACTCATTTCATTCCAAAATCAAAGTCCTTTTCATAAGCCTATTTTTCTCATTATGAATTGAAAAACGTAGCATACAATTTAAATGATTCAACATAATTTTGGATTATGATAATGACATGATGGCTATCATTTTAGTTGATATCATTTCCTTCTGTCTGAAAGAAGAAATCTTCCAACCCGCAGTCAAACAGAAGTTTCTTCTTTCAATTGTAAAATGATGGCATAAAATATCATTTCATGTGCATAACTCATATTTTGGCATAGTTACTATATTAGTTATGATGCTTGTCGAAAAACTGTCTACTGTGGTTATTATTAAGAATGTGTTCAATTGTCTAGATCTGGTCTTTGTGTATTACAGTCATTTTACCTGCTTTAAAAATGTGTAAGTAGACGTTTATTGTTTGTCTTTGAGCCACATGGTTACAGTTTTTTTCACTGTTCTAGCCAGCCCAAGTCCAAGTTTGCTGACTCGCATGGTATTAGATCATCTTCATCTGCCAGACTCCTGGTCTTACTCAGGCACAATCAAGAATAAACCCCCACTAACCCCTTAAACAAGGTGCATATTGAGGAAATCATCTGAAGGCTTAACTATGAAATAACTATGCACAGCCATTCTCAGTCTTATTGATGGATGTGGGATACCTGCAGCAAATATGGGATACAGCTGCTCCAGTATAGTCTACAGCATAAGGATTGTGTACAGGTATACAATATATCATCACAGCCCAACGAAAAACGAGTACCTCCAAAATGTAAAGGAGAGGGCAAAACCTAATTTATTTTATGCAAGGCAATGGAACTTTTTTTTTTTTTAGCCTCTATCCCTTGAAGTTTCTGAGTTGTTATTGGATTGGATGTATGGTTCTAGGACAAACCTTGAAATTATATGAAGGTTCTTTCAGCTTTAACAAGGTTCTTCATATTTGCTTTTATACATTATCTAGAGTCAAACATTGTTCTTCTTCCATGTGTTAAAATACGAAAAAAGTTGCTCTAGGACTAGAACATGGTGGGACACGGAACCCAGCAGACAACAGCACAGCAGAACAAACATCAGTAAATCAATAAAACACCCTAACCCTACAGTATACAGAACCGTCTGTGCCACCTTTCTTTTTAAGAGGGAGTGATCCCTAAACTAGTGCAGAAGAGGAGCTGGCCCACTCAAGGACGTCCCTCTGCTTTGGCTGCCTGGTTTCTAGGCAGATTCCCTCTTCTCCACCCCTTTGCCAAGGCAGCACCGGTGGGTTTCACTTCCAGCCACTAATGCCATTCATCACAGGGCAGGGGGGTGTCGAGAGGGCCGTGTCTCGCACCCCTCCCCTCTTCTCTCACGGCTGGAAGAGCAGCGTGGCCCAGGCCCCTTGCCTACACGCCTCTTCAAGAAGGGCCCCAGCCTTCATTACTGGAGGCCCGACTGTCCCCACTGAGGAGCCATTCCTCCTACTTTGTTCCGCCACTCTCTGGACCTCGCGTCTGGGACCAGCTGATAGCGAGGTCAGGCCCATCCATCTGCCGGCCCCGCGATCTGCCGGCCCAAGCAGAGCTCCTCATTCAGCAACAATGGCCATTAACAATGCTAACAGTGCTCCGGCAAGGCCGCAGGCTGGGAAGGGGAGGCGAGAGGGGACGGGAAAAGAAGGGGGTAGGAGGGCTGTCACCGGGCAGACTGGAAGATCCCAAGGATCTGATAGGTTTCTCCAGCATGTGTTGCTGGGCATTAAAGCGAGAGTCTTGCAGCGTTATTGATTTTCTTGCTTGTGTTTGCTGCCAGCAGCGGGTAAAGTTATGCATATGTGTGGAACCCCTGGAAAGGCCATGGTCTAAAGCAACAGTTTTGTTGGCACACAGCCAGGGTGGGTGTACTGCAGCTGGAGAATATTTTAACTTTGTTAGCCTAAGAAAAGTTTGCATCATTAAGCCAATGCTAAAATTCGGAAGGCTAACTTACCGCTTACCTGTTGTAAGCCCCTTGCTCCTGGCAAGAATCATTACTACATCCATAGACACATAATGCACATGAAGAAAAGTGGACAAAAACTGAAATATTGCTTGATATATTGATATTGGAAATATTGATTGTGAAACAATTGTTCAATGTGTTAGGAGATATGTCATTATTGTTCTTTTTGCGTGCCCAGAAAAAAGATTTTTCGCCGTCTCCATGGAGAAATGTCAGGAGCCTGACTGCAACCAGTCAAACAGATTTTTACAAAAGTGCGCATGTCATTAATTTCCAGGAGTTTCTTCCAGGTAGACTGCACCAGCTGGTTGACCTCCTAAACTGCCACCATCAGATCAACAGCACTTAAAGCCCTCATGACTGAGAGATAGTAGAGGAAATCAAGCTCTGCTCTAGCTTCAAGTCTGACAAAATCCACAGGTGTTTCTGTCCATCCCACCACTGAGAGAAGATAACTAAAGGCTAAAAACTGAAAGGATGTGAATCCATCGAGAAGCTGATGCTGAAAGGAAACAGAAAAGAAGAAGGTATACAAATCCAGTATGGAAGCCCAGAGCCAAGGCCCTCTCAACATTCCTGAAATGTGTTTGAAATTACTTGGATTGGAGAAGCAGAAGATGTGAAAACATTCTAAGACTGAACTTTAGAGGTGTGGAAAAATATCCCTGTAGATTTCTCTTAAAACAGATGGACAAACTGAATTCAGAAGAATCTGGTACAGTTTTCAGGTGTATGTGTAATTATCTATTATATATACAGGGGTTGGACAATGAAACTGAAACACCTGGTTTTAGACCACAATCATTTATTAGTATGGTGTAGGGCCTCCTTTTGTGGCCAATACAGCGTCAGTTGGTCTTGGGAATGACATATACAAGTCCTGCACAGTGGTCAGAGGGATTGTAAGCCATTCTTCTTGCAGGATAGTGGCCAGGTCACTACGTGATGCTGGTGGAGGTTTGTCCTTCTTGGTGGTATGCTGACATTACCCTGGATACCGTGGCTCTTGATACATCATAAAGACTTGCTGTCTTGGTCACAGATGCGCCAGCAAGACGTGCACCAACAATGTGTCCTCTTTTGAACTCTGGTATGTCACCCATAATGTTGTGTGCATTGCAATATTTTGAGCAAAACTGCTCTTACCTGCTAACTGAACCTTCACACTCTGCTCTTACTGGCAGGTGTTTCAGTTTCATTGTCCAACCCCTGTATGTGTATAGGGTCAGCATGTAGAGACTGTACAAAATGAACTTTTTTAGCAAACCTGTAACCAGTGACGGTCACTTTAAATGACCACATCCACACAACCTCTATCAGGAATCACATCTCGACTGGCACCTCTAGGATAACGACATTGCCCAAATGCCAAGAATGCATGTAATGTTGATTGTGCATTACTGGTTCACACACACAGTCCAAATCAGTGAGATGCAGAAAGGTTAGGTTTATAAAACATGCTCGTCTAGTGAGCATTAAGGTAGAGCTGGTGGAAATTGAGTTTAAAAGCTGGCCCTCAGTCAACAGTGATTTTGGCCCTGCTTCACAGTCGCTGTTTTGCATTTAAAGAAAATCGCAGCACCCAGGAGGCTTTGGGTCGGGACCAAGCTGTGTCACATGTTAGAGGTGGAAAAATGGCCTCTTGGTTGGATTATCATCTCGCAGCCTACAGCAGAACACACAAAAGAGTACACACACACACATACACACTCACACAATTTAATTGGCAGACACAAAGAGAGACACGCTTGCTTATGTGTTCTCTGACGCTCTCCCACTTTTGCACGCACACACTCACGCACACACTGGAATACCCACTGCGAGGGCTGATAATGCAGCAGACAGTTGAATAGTGGAGTCTGTTCCCCATTATGCACACAGCACTCCAGTCATTTGCATGTGAAAGCGACAGTTGCAGAGTGTTTAATGCGTCATTTCGAAAGGATGGAGGTTGACTTCTCCCTCATAGATTCCGCTCCTTTTTCTTACTGAGCTGTTATGAATTGGACTATGAATTGGAAGTCTGAAGTCTTCTGTGCATCTGAGAAGTTTAGCTTTCAAAGAAAATGTCCTTACTTTTCAAAGGTTGTGACCTTGAAGTTCCTGTTCTCCACTAAGAAATATAAAATGGACCCATCCATGCTCCGCCCACAAATGTATTTTGAATAAGCTCTGCTCAAGCTTGGCTAAAATCCCACTTACCCTAATGAATTTAGGGATGTTGGAACAAGTCGAACTTGTTGTTGTCAGAACGTAGAATATTTGTCCGAACCCCATGGGACTTGACTGCTCACGCTGGGTTTGGACAACCTTTCCCAGATACATGTAGGTCTAAAGTAAGGGTTCAAATGTCACATTTAAGTTCTCATGGCCCGCCTCCCACATTTGCCCTGCTTCACTTACTCCTTACTTCATTCATTTTATTACTATTGTTGTAACGGAGTCAGTTTCAGATACAAAACCTAACCATGTGGGTCAAATCAGGGCAGATATTGGCAGAATTTTGTTGGACTCAGAATTACAAGTTGGCAACATGGACTGGGTCAGGTTTAGACAAAATTGTGCCTGGTCACATTCAGATTCAAGGCGGACTTGGATTTTTAGGTCCAGTTAACGCTATCTGTAAAGCTAATCAATGGAAAAAAATATCATCCTGCTAAAGCACACAACAAAATTGCCAGTTTATACCCACCCAACCTAACAGCATGGCCTTTCAGGCTCACTGTATTAACAAAACCCTGTATCCGCAAAGTGCTCATTTTTCAAGCAGTAGAAAAAATGTTGATGAGGAAACCTGATGGAGGTAAATGTATATATGTATATATATATATATATATATATATATATATATATATATATATATATATATATATATATATATATATATATATGTGATTTATTATAATGTGGAATTTGATTATTCCAGTGTTCTGTAAACCTTGCCTGACAGTTGCTATACAAAGGAAATAACATTTTACTTTGTACTGGAATAAAACATGCTTCATAATAAATTAGGCCATTAATAAAAGCACCTAATATTCTAAAACATATTCTCTAAACATGATCCACTGCTCTTCATTCTACAAAACACTGTCTTTCTGGTAGACTTATACTCCAGCAAAGAATCAGTTAATGTATTCAAACCCCATTCCTGAACATTCACCTCTTTTCAAAGCTCAACTCAGGCTGCTTCTTTTTATACAAACTACACATCTTCTGAGCAACCTACACAGCTTAGCACTGGAGTGTTGGTACAGTTTAAACTGAGTATGGCTGGAGAAGCAGACAGTAATGGTGGAGAGGTCCTATCAGAGGAATCCTGTCAGAATGATAATTGACAGCCTAAGTGGGTCAGCAGCGAGGCCAGCCCCTGTTAATTTATATTCGGAGACACTTCGTGCATATTCATGAGCTCCTGCTGTTTTGTCTATCATGGAGCATCACACTTACCACATAATTGTACTCGGAAACCAGAGAGCCGTCGGAGTGGTCACACCAATTCAAATGCCGTTTTATTATTTCATTAATTCCAATTTGAAAGAGGTAGAAAATAGCCACTTTCGGCAAATGGGAATAATGAGAATGATGTTCAGCATTAGAGGGCCTGGAGCATGCACTGACCGGACAATTAGCTGACCACAGCTGTGTAGGCAAACAATGTCACATAGCTCCTTTATGTGAAGGTGTGTGAGCATCATGGAACACAATCAGTCTACATTGGGGATGCGTCCAGAGTAACCTTGAATTTGGCTATTTCGAATCTAATTAGGTGTTGGGGAAGGAGAAAATCTGTAATTTGCTCATAATGAGGAAATCACTGAATCGCAGAGGCATGACCCAAGTTTTGTAGACAGGTATTGGGTCACAGGTCTGTCACACAGATAGAGGTATTATGGGAATTGTGTACAGTCATAAGTAATAGCACATATTAATTTTAATGGGATTTGCTCAGTGGTGTAGGTGCATTCAACCTTTTATGCATCATGGGGACGTTATTCTCGCACCACATGAGTCAGTGATGAATGTAGTTGTAAAGCACGTGACCATGCTAGAAAGTCACAGGATTTATGTATTAAGAATCCAGACTGGCTCTTTCTCAACACTCACTAACAGACAACACATTCATAAAAACTTTTTCAATCTGAACTTCTGATCTCAAAATTAAATTAAAGTACAGATTTAAATATCTATTTAATATTTAGCATGATACCATACAAGATATATATATACAAGATATACATGGCCTCTAGGACTAGCCAAGTTCTCGTCCGCAGTCACTCAGAAGGTTAGAAGTAACCACAGCCAATCAGATTACATTTTACATTTATGCTTCAAAAGGGATTTGCATTGAACCCTTTATTTTACTGCACAGGGTTACTTGGAAAATACATATTACTGATTATCTGTTGAAAAATGTATTCTGCAACGCAATCCAAAAGAGTAAAGTAGATAATCTGCTGACTTTGTTACTTTCCTATAACTAGTCTTTTAAAAAAATGATTAAAAGAAACAAAAAAGTTTTTCTTTTTTATGTTTTAAATAAGATCCAAGTCCAGATTTATATACTATATACTAGATTTATACTATATACAGAATATTTTGTCTCACATTAAACACTAATTTTGGAATGTTTTCCCACCTGTTTAAAGCTCAGTGGAAAAATATTGACTCTTCTTTCTATAAAACTGTCCCATAGTAACAAAAATGAAAGGGAAAACTGAGTAAAAAAGGGAATAAGGGAATAAGTCAAAAAAGCTTTTTACGTCACTGCATTTGTTTGTTTAATTATGTGTTATTAATACCATTAAAAGCTTAAGGTTTTGCCAATTTGGGCTGGGCCCTTTTTTTTTTACTACGCTATGAATGTAGTATGGAAAACCAAATAGGCCAAAGCAAACTATTAGGTAAGTTTTCCATGACCTGCTTAACCTACAGTAGTATCATCTGATTTGACTTACTAGAGTACATCTGTTAGACTGACACCTAATACATGCAGTATTTGTCACTAAGACACTAAATAGAGCACAAAGTTTAGCAGAGGGACCAAATTAAAAAGTCAGGACAAACATCAAACATTGCACACAGTAATTTCCCATGTGTACTGTTCTTCTCATGTATTCAGTACAGCATGCACAAACGTACTACCACACACTACATACCTTAGAACGAAGCCAACATATTCATACTGGTAATTTGTTTACAAGGTGATATCAAAGGCTCATTTTTGCAGGAAACCTTGATGTTTGTAGGTGTAAATGTTGCATACCTTTGCCATTAGAGGGTAATTGTGTAATTATGTGCTATTTTGGTTCCACAAGCATACATTCATTTCCATTCATTAGGCCCTGCGGTTCTTCAAAACAAACACTCACGCTGATGTAAGCCTGCATAATGTCAACTCCGCACCCAAAAAGAAGACTTTCCAGAATTTGACCCCATTTTCCCTGCATTCTTCTTTTGAAGGTTTTCCTCCAAAACAACGAACCACAATTACATTCAAATCAAGAGGTGCGTCGGAGGTTGGATCAGCCATAACAAATTCATACATTCCAGGGAATTTCCAGTCATTACGGCAGACTCATATGCACGCATGAAGACATACTACTGGGCCTATCACGCATTTCAAAGAGTAGAGCTGGAATGCGCTGATGAATTGTCTGCTACTGTCAGGTTGAAGAAACCCCCGAGTCTTCATAAATGAGAGCTTTCTGCCTGTGTTCCTCAGTAATGGATTTCTCCTAAGAGCTCGGCACAGGAAAGCAGTGGAAATTATTCATCATAATGATGTCCAGGTGAATCTTGTCATCAAATTAACTTGGTGCAGACAGGAGGTGAGAGTGTGTTTGTTGATTAATTAATTAACTGTTGTTTTCTTCATGCTTGAGCTCAAGGCTACTGTAATATTTCACAAGAGCTAATCGACAGAGGAATTGATGCCGGTTTAAGCACAAACCTTGAGCTAATTAAGGAGGTTCTCAAGAATCACAGCGTATTCTCAGGGAAAGAAACAAGCAGATGAGCTTTATCTGGTCATTTGTGGCAAGATACTACAGGACGCACCTGGCCACAGTGATGAAAACGCTTCTCATGTTTTTGAATTGATCTCTAAATAACAAGGCAGCCATGTGATGCGTATTGCTAGAGTTAAGGTAAAGTAAAATGAACCAAAAAAATAACTCATAGTGGCCTCAATAAAAGGCATAATAACAAAACCTTGAGGGAAATATATATTTAAATATATTAAATATATGGGAATTCTGGCGTAAACCCAGTAAGCAAAAGCTATTAGATATCTTGCTGATTCTCGCTCATACAATGATATATATGTAATTACATAATTACATAATTCTGGATTCCTAGTAGTAGCATTCGGCATCTGTCTATCTGTGCTTCTGCGATAGCAAACAAAACAAAACAAACAAACCAAAACTGCCAAACTGTTTTTCAAAGTTTCTCCCACACTGTTCAGAGTTTACAGATCTCTCTGCTTAATGATGAATGTGGTGACATGGCACTGAATGTAAATGAAATCAAATTTCTATTCAGATATCTGGAGAGATTCTGTTTCACAGTTCATATTCCTTACACTTTTAAAAGACACCAAAATTTGGTCTTTTGAAAAAAAAAACTCTCTTTCTCTTTCTCTAAAGCAGTGTGGTCCTTGAGGACTCCCAGGCTGTCCAAATGTTTTGCAAGTTAGACTGGCAAAAACTGGAGCATCTGGGGTTTCTTTCTGCCCTAAAAACCTTCTACTTGACAGCTCTTTAAAGAACTGTTTTTGTAGATGTATGAGTTTAAGGAACCATTCCACAGTCTAAAATACACATAGATAGTCTACAGGGTTTAGGGTTTTCTTAAACCACACAAAAATCACTGAGGAACACCTAATTGTAAGAGTGCCGATGGAAGCACTGGTCAGAAAAGTTTCACGTTCACTGGTCACACAGGCCATGCAGCCCAGCTGTGTGTACAGAGCCTCCTTCAGTATGAGCATAATGTTATTTGCATGGTGGATTTCTGAGCTCTCCTGACTTAATGTTGCAGGAAAGAGGGAGGATTTCTGAAGCTGGTTTGAAGTTCTCATTAAAGACGTGCACATCCTCCCTCTTTTTTCAGAAATGTATTTTTGATGTGGGCATGCACAGCTCCCCTGGAATGCTCAGTAAGCACTTCGGTCTACTGACATAAACTAACTCTACCCCCACCCCCACCCCTTTTCCCCACTGTCCCATGTTATTAAATCTATATTTAGTCACATAGTGCTAGAGATGGGACTCATTCGCCAAATTAATGTCTTTAATTTAATCATCCCCGAGATCTTAGACAGTGGAGAGTGTCAACACAAAGGGAAGAATAAATAATGGAATGAAAACTATGGCAACTAATTTCAGGAATCTTTAAAAGGAGTGCAGTGAGAACATTAACAATTATAATTAGATTTGCCTAGGGTAAGGTTGTCTTTAACTTCATCAAAAAAAGAAAAAATGAAAAAGAAATGTGTCACATGCTTTCCTCGTCCCGCAGATGTGCTGATGTTCATTTAACCTAGACTTAATTGAAATAACACAATATTCCTGCAGGGGCAGAGCAGCAGACGGAGAGGGAGATGGCTAGTCAAGGATAGAATGAGATATTTTCACTGTTTGTGGATTTAGCTAAGCTGGTATTGCAAAGCAGAGACCAGAAATCAGCAGTTAACCCGTATAATGAATCTAAAGATGCAAGCATGTTGAAAAAGCATTCAAAGAGAACTCAGTCAAAACGTATTGTTGGACATGTCTTCTAAGGATGTAAGAGAGTCATCTACTATTGTCATCATGTCCTCATTAGTATAATGATAACTTGGCATTGAAACCTATCAAATCCAGTTTGACACTTTTGACTTTTGCTAATAAAAATGAATCAATTTAAAGAACTATTGCTTAAGTGTTTTAATGCTGGGTAATTGGCTCTAATTTTCAATGGATAGCCTGTAGTATAGTGTTTTTTTAAGCACTGGCAGTCATAATTAAATTAAACTAATGGTAGTCATAATAGAATATTATTTGGCCCACATTCTTTATTAACAGCTTTGTGTTTGTTTGACATTTTTCCATTTGTTCTAATGCCAAGGAAATACAAAAAAGAGACACTACTTTTTAATGTAGCTTTTTAATGTACACAAAACAAGACTATACAGCAAATCACCATAAATGACCTTCTCTTCTATTTACAAACTCAAATGTAATTTCAGTTGAAGGTTTTAAAAGTTTTGGTGTGCTGTCAAACTCTGTTTAACAGAGAAGTAATAACAAATGATATCTTTGTTGTTGTTGTTGTTGTTTTTGCTAAAGCTCTAATGGTTAAAATAGGGTTTTGATGTTATCAAGATATACAACACAGTCATTCGAAGTGGGTAAATGTGAAATGTGGCATTCTAGAGAAATCAGTCAGAACCAAGGAGTATAATCTTTGTAGAAGCTCCATTAAATAAAGTTACATGAGATGGTGATGATGCATTCCCTGATGCCCACGACACTGTTTTGCATCAGTTTGCAAGTTTTATAAAATCAATTCCTGACATACTTGGATGCATCATGTCACATGAACCTGCCCTGTATGAGATTATGTTTACATTTCAGCAATTGAATCTTCTCTTTAAGTCTGCAAGCAGGATGGTAAAAGAATGTCTTCAGTAAGTGTATATTTTATCTCCACATTTGTATCAGTTTAACATAAGCAGCTCTCAGTGCAGCCTCTAAACTGACTCCAACTGCATCTCATCTCTCTCTCTCTCTCTCTCTCTCTCTCTCTCTCTCTCTCTCTCTATCTCTCTGTCATATCTTTGTTATCGGTTGCTTGGCGGCTCTGCCACATGGCCTGGCTGACGGCTCTGGCACATTTGCCTTGAACCTGACTGAGAGGAGGCCAGGCGCGGCTGGTGGCTGAGATGAATGCAGGGTGGGCAGGTCCTCAGATGTGTGGGTGGGCCCCCAGGGGCTGCTGGGAAATGAGATCCCTATCAGTCCATGACTCTGCAGATGCTCCTCACCATCACCAGGCTGCGGGCTATGCCATGTGCCAAAGCTGTACGTGTGTGAAGAAGCTCTCTTTCTAACACATTGACAGAACATTTCTGCTGTTTACCAATTTATTATTACGGTTAGTTATATATGAACAGCATAGATCTGAGCGAGGTGTTGTTTATTAGAACCACCCTTCTCAAGTGATGACCTTGACCTTAATTGACTTTGAATATTGAAATAATTGTAAGGCGACTGTATACATGTTAGATAGACTGTATTTTGATATTATTCATATTTTCACCATAAGAAGTTAATTAACAATTTTAATGAACATGGTGTAATTTGATATGCATAATGTATTATATTAAAGCAAATTCTGTCAGAACAATTTGATAAAATAATTTTATAATGACTTTATTAATGCCTTATTGAGCCTTAACAAGCCAGTGGCTGGTAAAGGTGTTACCGCTTTGTTAAGCAATAACTACAGTAAAAGTAGCATTTGTAAACCGTTTTTATTAACATGTTTTTATCTGTGGATTTTATATAATACATCACAACATTTTCCCAAAATGTTCATTTTCACATTCTTATTAAACCTTATTAAATTACTAGCTTATATCTAACTTACCAACCCCAATCAAATTCTATTATGATTTTAATATAATTATAAGCAATTACATGTATAGTCTTGAAGAACACTTATACATTTTGCCATGATTTTATTATTGTAATTGTGTTACAAATTAAAAAATGAACAGTGTTGACTCAAAGCTGCATGACTGAGATGAGGCCAATGCAAATCACACTGTAATGTAATGCACTGCATAACTCCTTATGTAACTGAACATGTGATTACATGTGAATCAGATTTAATCAGTACAGAAAGTCAGAAATAATAGAACTTCTCTACGAGCTGACTTTGTTCAAGGCTAACCAGTTTTCTCTTGAATGGTTGTCTTATTTGCACTCAGTATGACTACTGATACTGACTTTGACTGTGATTGGTTCGGTGAAGACCCAAAGCCCAGACTCAGTTTCACTTCATAAAACTGCAACACGGAGACCATAAAGTACGCTTGATGTTCCTGAGTGAGGTCACCCTCAAACACACATACACCACACACACTTTCTACCCAACGATTGATGGCTGGTGTCTTCTCCCTGCAACATCACTGCACTTCCCATTGAGCCGAGATGCAATTTTGCCCCATCGCCACAGGCCATTCTTCCCCCTCGAAATATCTAATTACTGTGTAATTTGCCGCCATTTCGATATGAAAGCCAAAAATGATGATGCTTAAGAGTAATGGGACATTAATTCCAAATCACTCCAGATAGACGTTTCTGGTGCGTCTCTTCGTGATAAGCCATGCGGTGGGGGATATTATGCAGCCTTAATGCAGAAATGCTTATTACTGTAATTTGTATGGGCAGCCTGTGTTTCGTCTTTTGTCTCTGCTTCTCTCATTAACATTTCCGAGATGATTTGTCAGTTGTCTAGACTCGCCCTCTTTCTTTCTAAACAGCTTAGAGAAGTCTTTTATTGGCAACAGAAGGGTCTTATGTATACACAGATGCAAATAAGAACAGAGATGTTTATAAGCACCCATGATGGGGCAAAGTCAGAAAAAGTATAGCTGTTGTGAGGCCAGACTGAGCTCTGTCGTACTTGCGGATTACCTTCCAAACCTTTATAATAAACAAACACAAACATGTTAGAATTATTTGCTGGTTTCAAACTTGCTAAACTGTTTTATTCCAAACATCGCTGAAAAGAAACTACCCACAGATACAAAGCAGACAACTGTCCAGGTGTTTAACATAGCTGTCAGTATGCAGATGGCAGTGGACATTAGGATACTTCTATCTTCCTCCAGATCTTGGGCTAAGGAAAGGGCAAATTCTGCCCGAAACAAATTCAGTCGGAAATCCTGGGTCCAAAATATGCTTTTGAATGCTATCATGTGTGTCCAATTTAAAACATTTGGCTCAATTATGGTAAATAGCTCCCAAGTGGAGCAAGCAGGTGGCCCAGAATTGAATCGTGGCCATTTGCAGCCCAGAACTATTCACTCTGGTTTATTTAGGTCTGAACTCTTTATTGCGCAGTCACATGCTAGATGGATCCCCATTAGAAAGAGAGAAATGAGGGAGCGCATAATTATCAATGAAAGATTTGATATAAGAACACCCTGTCCAACTCTGATTAGACCAAAGACTGATGTATGAATTATTCAAGAAAATGGGATTATGACACGGCAGCTTGGACAGAGTTCAAGTTATGCATCTTCCTTGACATTTTAATTGAAATCATGCAATTAAATGTCAAACTAATTCCCTCGAGCAACCATAAGTTCAAATGGTTATGTATCATGACATATTAGACCTTTAATTGGACATTTTATTAAAGCGCTTTACTTTGGCTAACTTTAAGGCATCAAAGGCGCAAAACACAAGCAAATACATCAGAGGATCTGCTGATTGAGGTGATTCTCTTTATCACCTGGCAGCATCCAGCCAGTGGCACAGGCTCCAAATCAAACCTATTATCAATTTGAATAAATGATGGAATTACTGAAATTGCCACTTCTGGCACCTTGACTGAGGTAGAGGATCTACACAGAGGCCTGGCTGACTTGTTGCCTAGTAACAAGCTCCAGGATTGACAAAGAAATCCAAAGAAATCTAGGGACTTTCCCAAGAAATCGATATGACGGAGCTGATGCGATGATTGGAGATTAGCGGACGAGCACGGCTGTTGGCTGGCAGGCGCCGTTTCGGAGCCGGAGCAGAGGGAATAACGCCTGAGTCATCTCCCACAAGCTGCTTCCTGCCTCTGTCTCCAGGATACAGCATGCTCCCATGTCTCTCAGCACTTACTCATGCGTTTATCCTCATCGCTGTCTTTGTCGCTTCCCTCTTGGGGGAGTAGATTCTCAGACAGAAGGAGCCTGGACCTGCACTGAACCGCACAAGTAACTCCAGTAACACACTAGTAACAAAAACAGGCTTACTCTATTCTTCACCTGGAGCCACGTGGCTAATGTAGCAAACAGGTAATAGAAGCTTACAGCCCTGTAAGCTGTTTCTCTGTCCAAACTGCATGTCTCAGTCATCTCATTGTTTGATAACTGACCTTCTAATTTGGTTTCTGATACTATGTGAAAAAGGGATATCATACAGCTATAGTAGTTGGGAATTTTGTTTGTTCTGAACGTCTGAATTTAGTTTGTAACATATTTAGTGTTTATACAGTCATACAAATATTAACAACCTAGGCAAAGACATGTTTTGTTGTTTTTAAGTAAAATATATTACCTTTAGTGCCTTAAAACAAAATGCTTCACTTTTTCTTTGAACAAATTTTACTCCACAATTTCCAAATTTTACTGTACAATGTACCGCACTATATTTATTTATCGGAAAACATAAAACGTGCCCTAACTTTTGCACAGGCCTAAGTTTAGGCATTATTGCAAAATATGCTAAATATGCATTATATAGACATTAAAATGGAGGGGTAAGGTTTGTTATTGGCATTTTGTGTCTGTAATGAAAATGCTACACATTGATGTAGATACACACAATGTCACAATATAATTGTAAATGTAATTAGTTTGACTTGAAATTTTTACAATCTCAAACATCTGTCCAATCAGTGCACATTGGGCTCATCGGGAAGTGGGACGTAAAGACACAGGAGGTCTTACAAGGTGTTTCAGACAAAGAGTGAACACCGACATACAGTATGAGATATGTACTTGTGTTTTGGAACATCAAAGCATGTAAATCTATTCTAGTAGACCAGAGAAATAAAATTATGAACCATGAAAATAAACATAATAGAGCCCCTTTAAAGTCCCCTTCAAATAGGGCTCTTTTAAAGTCTGTCTACTTGACAGCATAGCTCCAGTGTCAATTGAAAGCAGCAAACCTTGTATGTTTAGAGTAAGGTATGTAAATCTGAGGTTTGGCTGAACTATCGCTATAAAACCTCATTTTAGACTTGATTTATATCCTGTTTACGGAGCTCAAAACCCTTGAGTCTTCCAGGAGTCTTCATAACCTTTGCTTTTCCTTGGGTAAATGTTACGCTTAAGTACGATTAAATGGCAAGATCTTCTTTGATCATCCTTTCATCATCTAGGAACTTGTTTTAGGCCAGGCAAATACTGCTTAAACGCATACATTAACATAGACAAAGTAAGGCATACTGCAATGAGGCCTTTCAAAGAAACAAAAAGTCTGACAAAGGTGAGTAGGTTGCTCTTCTCCATCCACTCGCCATGGCATGTCTAGGACAGGAAGAGGTCTCTCAGTGGGCCTATCCTCAGCATGAAGTCTAGTAACCCCACACCACTTACAGCAGCCCTGCTGATGGCCTGGAATTTGGACCCTATGAACCTATCCAGAGGAAAGGCAAACAGAAGTGGAGGAGAAGGGGGGAACTTGGTGGGAACGGCTTTGGCGGATGGTCATGACCTGCACTGGCACCTCTGTCATCACTGTCCTCTCAGAGAGCATGGAAAAGGGAGGGGAGTGAGAATAGTGAGAAGAGTGAAAGGGGGGGTGCATCTTCAGTGGCGGCACAGAGAGGCAGACTGTTCAAGGCCACTCAGCAGGCGGTGGAGGCAAGTTTGACTGGAGGAATCTCAGCAGCAAGGGCAAGGCTTTTGAACGTGTGTGTCCATGTCAAGCCTTCTCAGCTTGACAACAGCAAAGTTGTTGCTTTTACATTAGCAGAGATTTAATATTGAACGAGACGTGACTTCGTTTTTGGACCTGGTTTTTCGTCCTGCCTACAATTCCATGTACAGGAATCACAGAGTAGAACATCCATACTACAAACAGCACAAAGGAAGCATTACAGTGAAAATGATAATAGGCATTGAGCGTGAGCCCAAGTTATCATGTTAAATCTTATTTGTATAGATGTAATAGAATAAAACCTTTTGCTGAACCTCATTTAGTCAATTTATCATGTTTTGCGTTAGCTGTGTAATCCAACACAAACTCCCTGTTTTTGAGCAAAGAGGTAGGTGAACTAAATTACAATGCATCTAGGCTAGTAACTCTAGCTGAGGTGATGTAACAGACCATTTTCGGGGTGTAATTTTCAAGCCACATGCAATCTACTCTGGATTTTTGTGGTATCATTCTGGATGTTATATTATGCCACAATAATAAGATGATGAACAGAGCTCAGCAGGCCAAATCATCAAATTATCAGCCCCTGGGCAGAAATGTTTGGTGGGCCCTGACCTGTGTATCATTTTTAGTGGTAAGGGGTATTCTTATGACATCACAGCAAGTTATATGAGCCGCATGTAACTTCATAACAATGATGCAGCATACCAATTTTCTAACTGTCCATGATTAAGATGCATAGTACAGGGCTTGTGCTATACAGCTAGATACAAGCCACTTGCACAACATTTATGTTAATTATGACAGAGTAAAGTTAAATTGATTGTCATCTGTTTAAAACATCATTTATAACTACATGTTATGGCTTAAAAAGCACATACATATTCATGCACAAGTATAAATCACAGAATAAGGCAGAATTTAGGAAGAATTAATAGAGAAAATGTTTGGCATGTCAGCCATGTTGGAAAGATGAATCTGATCACAGGTCATTAATTTTTCTAGAACACTAGAAGACAAAACATTAACACATGAAAACTAAAATCATGGGCGTGGTAGTGGGGGGAAAAGTGGACCTGACTACCCAGGGCCCGAGTAGGGAAAGGGGCCCATTTTTTTTGCCCCCGTTCCTCGTGTACTGGCATGGATAGGGGCCCACTGACATTGAGAATGTACAGGGCCCAGAATTTGCTGCTATGCCCCTGACTAAAGCTAATGTTTTTGTGTAGGCTTGTTTCTCCTCATCTTCTATTTTTGTATTTTTGTTTCTTTAGCTACAGATGTATATGATTCACCAGTTGCTTTTTTATTCAAATGTTCAAGTGTTTTATTCAAATGACTTTATGAGGTGAATATTGACTGTAGGCTCTAAACTGGCAAGCCTAATGACAATATTGGATACTTTTTTTTACTTGTGAACAACTGAATGTATTGCATATGACATGTTATGGCTTTGACAACAATGCAAAAATTGGGTAGCCACTCCCATCTCTGTAATCTATGCATACAAAATCTAATCTCATCCAAATAGAACTTCACTTAGCCAAAAAAAGAGGTCAACTGTCTAAAAATGGCTAGAAAACAATAATAAATATTTCAGGATGAAGCAGAATCCAAGATGCCCCTACATTTGTTTGTATACAATTTTTCATTGATACTTATATATCAATGGCACGGTGCTCAGTATTCATCTTTTGTCTGTCAATGGATAGAGGCCCTTGTAATCCCACTTCGGTGTCGCTCAAGCCCCCCCACACAGTGTTCATATCAGTTGCCTAATCTATTAATTGATTAGCCTTCCAGCAGAGAGCCTGCAGTCACTGAGTGAAATGAACTCCACTGTCTGCCTGCTGCTCTACATAATGATGAGGTAATCGGCCTAATCGGATCTCTCCGCTGCTTTATGCCTGGGCTCAGCCGATCGCTGCTGAAAGGTAATATTGCCTGTCATTTTCAAATGTCTGAACCATTAGTCCCCCCCACCCCTTTGCCTGGTGTAACAAGCTCCCTGTGGCTGGAGTCATGTACAGTATTTCAGTCTGCACTCAGGTGCTGTAATTCACTGAGTATTACCATGAGCCTGGGTCAATGCTAAGCCTGGCCTGGGCAGTCATTAAAGGATAAAAGAATGCATAGGGTGAGTTAGTCTGGGTCACCAGGCCCAGAAATGTGTCACACATACTTATTTTTAAAGGAGCTTGCTCACTTTGTGTCATCTAAGAGATGAATAGAAAAATAGATCTTACTAACTCACCTTTACTAACCTATATGTTCTGCATGTGCTACACTGCTCTTTACCATATGGTGCTTGCCTGTAAATGACATTTTTGGTATTTAAATGTTTTGACACAGTCAGTTTTGACACAGTCAGTTTATGTTGTGTTAGGTTGAGTTAGTGTGGTAAAAAAGTGTATCAATTCAGAACATGTTTCAAAGCAGCCAAAATAAAAAGTGGCTTAAATTTAGTACTATAGCCATAAGGCAACATTGATTGGTGTAGCTCAGCGGTTAACACCACTATCCACCAAAGAGCTACCACCACATGTGGGAGATGGGGGTTCAAATCCCAGTCTTGTTAGCAAATGCTGAGCTACACCAATAAGAGTCCTTGGGCAAGACTCCTAACACTGAACTAGCCCACCTTTTACACATATAACCTTGTAAGTCGCTCTGGATAAGAGCATCATCTAAAGGTTGGTGTAGCTCAGCGGATAACGCCAAGTAGCCACAACCACACGTGGGAGACTGGGGTTCGAATCCTGGGCTCAGTGACTATGCTGTGCTACACCAATAAGAGTCTGTGGGCAAGACTCCTAATACTACACTGGCCTACTTGTAAACTGATTAACCTTGTAAGTCGCTCTGGATAAGAGCGTCAGCTAAATACTGTAAATGTAACATACTAGCCACAAGCTAACATGCTTTTCACAATACAATAAAATATGATTAAGTGCAGTTCAATGTTATATTGTTACATGCCTATTACAGCCCCATTAACCACAACCTTTAATGTAAAAAAAACAGCTAGTTAGGAAGTGTAACTAGCTGGCAAACTCTTGAAATCAATGTTAGCAAGACAGTAACTAATAGGAATGCATTCAGGCACTGTCTATCGCTGCTGAATCACTAAGCTATCCTTCTTGTGCATGGTGTTATACATCTTATGTCCCAGATCATTGAAAAGATGATTCTTACAGTGATGTTTTCTACTGAATTGCTCTATCATGAATGGTAAACAGAAATTTTATAAAAATAAAAAAATAGTAATAATAAATAAATAATCATAAAAATAAATAAATAATAGTTCTCATATGAATTATGTGAAACTTTTAATATACTCTATGCCATCTCAAAGCAGTGCTTATCATTTTCACCATTTACCAGTCTTGCTTTCTTTTCCCTTTCCAACTTAATCTAATCATTAAGTAAAAGCTCAAGGGCCTCACAGCTTGTGCTTTAAAGGCACTTGCATACAATATATAACCCACATGTTTTATATCAGCATGTTCAGGACAGTGATCAGAGAAGCTCACTCAACATCAAGGTCCCATTTGACCATGAGCAATGTGTTTACAAAACAGGTTCACAAAAGTATGAATAACATATCTGTAATATTTAATCCTCATAGCTGCTTTCAAAAGCAGTCGCAACAGCGTCTTACTCACCATTTAACATCTGTCTCCAAGTTGTCTATTTAAGAGATATAAGGTTTCTGACATGATGAGTAAGTCCGTAGGGTTTCCTAAGTATCCGTTGGTGAGTTTCATGCACACTATATGTAGACACACAGATCCACCAATAACAGGCAAGAGGCAGATGATGGATGCTCCAAACGACGAGTTACACACAGTGACAGGCAGATAATGAGTTATGAGCCCATCACAATACTTGACTGACTCAGTAACTACAGAGTTCCCATCCTCCTCTGGTATTAACATCAGCACAAAAACAGTAGCATCTCCAAGCACAATGCCAAAGGTGTCAGATGGAGTGGTGTTCCACTGGACTCTGGAGCAGTGAAAACATGTTCTGTCGAGTGACAAAACATGCTTCTCCATCTGGCACTGTGATGAAAGGGTCTGGGTTTGGCAGATGCCTGTCATTGCCTGTCCGACTGCATTGTGCCAACTGTGAAGTTTGGTGGAGGAGGAATAATATTATGGGGTTGTGTTTCAATGGGTTGGCCTAGGCCAATCTCAATGTTTAAACATACTAAGGCATTTTGGACAACTGTATGCTCTCGACTTTGTGGGAACAGTTTGGGGAAGGCCCTTTTATGTTCCATCATGACTGCGCCCCAGTACACAAAGCAAGGCCCATGCAAACATGGTTTGGTGTGCACGTACTTGACTTGGCAACATTAGAACAGAGATTGCAAGTCAGGCTCAACATCATTGTCTAAGCTCACAAAATTAGGTCCCCCAATTCTTTTGTCTATATAGTATTAACACATTTACAGTATTTAGCTGACACTCTTATCCAGAGCAACTTACAGGGTTAATCATATTACAGGTAGGCCAATGTAGTGTTAGGAGTCTTGCCCACGGACTCTTATTGATGTAGCACAGCATAGTCACTCAGCCCGGGATTCGAACCCCAATCTCCCACGTGTGGTGGTGGCTACTTGGGGGGTAGCGGTGTTATCCGCTGAGCTACACCAACCACTAATAGCTGTCAGAATGCAATATAGTTTACACCTTCATTTATCCAATTTACACACAATGTAAATGACAGCAGGCAATTTCAAATTAGGTTAAGCCTCTGAAAAACTGAGTTACCTCTATATAATATATTTTGTATATATTCACATTTAAATTATCCTAAATGGAAATGGTAACTGTATTTTGAATACTGCATTTTTCTAAATCTAACAGACTAATATAGATACATCATTTCAGAATTCTGAATATGTTTTCCCAATGCTTTCAATTAAGCACTAATCATTAACTAGTCATGTAGCAGATTACTTTTTTGAGCATATATCTTAACACTGGGGATGACTCACGGAAGTTGTCATGAGAGTATAAAATGGCCCAGAGTTTTCTAGCCAGATGACAATGAGATGAACTTAATGCAATTTGGTGGCTAATGCATTGAGTGGGTAACTGGAGCCAGAAGAATGGCAGGCACCAGGGATGCGTGTGTTGGTTGTGATGCGTCTCGTCACCCAGTGAGATTCTGAATGTGATCTAAGTAAATGGAGAGTGACAGGTGGACAGGGTCCATGGCTGAGGGTAGATGTATGGGGGAGTTAAGCACCCTGCTCATTGTTGTAGTCTCACAGAGGGATGGGGCAGGGGAAGATAATGTGCTGCCATTTGGCAAGGCTTGCTCTGACTCTGAGAACTGGAGAGACAGCAGACGTGCATTTCCTGGCACAGTTACATCAGAGCTGGCACGCGCTCGGCAGACGGAGAGGAGACATTAGTCAGCACTATCTATCTCCCAGCGCGTGGCTCACGTATCTGCAGATCAATCCTCGATTACACGCTTGCAGATACAGAGCTGCTGATAAAACACCATCTATTACCTTTTTCTTTATTACACTGTGAAGCTTTTTTTATCCTATTACTGAGGTACTGTAATGAGTAAATTGTAGTCAGTACAATTTATTCGCCGTCATGCATAAAAGAAGTGTTTTAAAAATGAATTACTACTTCACATCTTAAACCGCAAGGACCTGTATGTGTGTCTGAAACCAATATCTTCATTAAGAGCTGTAGTCAAAGCAGTGCTAGCATGGGGCAATCAGAAGGATACCAGGGTCGACTGTAGAGAATGGGCAACCAAACGCATCAAGGGACCACACTGGACATATTCATCACCTGAACCATTTAAAAAAACAATACACTGCAAAAAAATCAACTTTTATACCTATACAAGTTAAATTAAAATAAATTCCCATTGGTTACTAGAATGATGAGGTAAATCTCCAAATTTCTAAATATTTAATATTTTCATATTTTAATTAGCTCAATCAAATACATGGCAAACATTAGATTTTATTGAGTCTAGCTTAGTTTTGCGTAGATCATTAAAAAGCTAGCCATAATCTGCAATAATGTGATTCAACTCTCATGGAATCTAATGTATGTTAGCAAATCTCTCTATGAGGAGACAGATTTGTGTCACAGTATCATGATGTCATGATGTATTGCATTATTACGCCCCTGAGGGGGTTATAGTTATAATACAACTAGACTTGCAGGGTAAGAATTTCAGTTTCACTAGGAAATGAGCGCATGTCTTTAAACTACAAAAGCATTCTTTGTTTCTCACAAAATAGCCAAATGGCATCACAGGGTGGGCTAATTTCCATTTGTGAGAACATAGTTTTTCCACCTCAATCAGGAGCTTGAACTTTCTTGAAATGCTTGGTTTCACATACAACTCATCTACTGTTGAAAATGCAACACCAAATATAATAAAGCAGAAGATAAACTATAATTTTTTTACCATGTGACAACAAAGTTCTAGTTGCCAGACAGTGATGCAGTTCATGTGGCCTGCAACTGCCAAAAAAAAAACTTCACAAAGAAGGCAAATGTTTGCAATCTGAAATGTAATTTTTCTTGAACAAGTTATTACACATTACACTCATTTTCAAATGAACCACTTTTCACAGGAGACATAAATGTCATTACCTGCCTTTGTTGGAGATATTAATGAAAAAAAAAAACTTTTCACACCCAAAGGTGAGCTAACAAGTCAGCACTTATCATCAGCATTTATCATCAGTGCTGTTTGTTTTAACTGGACACAGACATCTTCGTGTAGAAGTGTGAACTGTTTTCACAGTAGGGAGATCCTGCCCCTCTGATGTGACCACTCATTGCTCATTAACAGCTCAACACAGAGTCTCAACCTGTCATGCACAGAAAGCCCACAGGGTCCTGGAGCATCTGATGACAGAGTAATTCGGGAACGTTTTTGACTTCATCATGTTCGTTTAAATGTTGTATCATTTTGTGTGTAAAGGTGTTTTTCAAAACTGATCCATCTGAACTCCCACCTTAATGATGATGCATCAATGCATTTTTACACCCCTAATGTACAGTTCAGGAAATGTGAGCTTTCTCACAAAACCACATTAATGTCACAGGCATATCCCAGCACAGTGACGCTAGTCTCCAGCAGCCGCTTTCTTCCCGATAGCGCCCGATTCTTCCTCAGCATCCTGCATAATGATGCCATTGTTGCTGAGGTGACAGGCAGCATGCAAGGAATGAATCCTGTGCTTGTAAATGGGAAGCGAGCAGTCTTCCACATGCTAGAGTTATCGCCGCCACATCACAGCAATGAATTCAGCCATTTTAGCCCAAGCCCTTTTGGACAGAGGCTGCCTTTCTGGCTGATGCGCTAAGCAGAGGCACAAAGAGAAAGAGACTCTGACTACGCGCTGTTGATAAACTTCCAGAATAGGCCTCTGTTGGAGCACCCCGTGGACAGGCCATAAAGAAAGGGGTGTTAAAAAAAGAACCCAAAGAGTGAAGGGTTTCCTTTGCTTAATCAGAACCAGCTGAGAGAGAGAGCGCGAGTGAGCGAGCACAAGAGAGGGGGCGAGACAGAGAGAGAGAGAGAGAGCAGAGAACAAGTGTTTTCTTACTGAAGCTCCAGAACTAGGACGTAACTTTACATTCCGCTCGGGGCATTGCAGCGAAATGGCATAATTTCCATGAGGAGCACAGGCACTTCTTTCTTCCGCACTGTTTTTGAAGCTGATTTAGATGTTTCTGGGGGAGAAGAGGTGAAGGGAGATTTCGTTTTCCCTTTCATGGACTTATTAACGGGGTGTAAACGCCCAAAACAAAGTCCCACTAAATGAGTTGTAATGCTTTAATGCATACAATTTTACACCACTAATATTTCAACTTCAGAAAACAATGTTGAAATAATTACTTCTCATTATAATGTAGAGGGGAGAGACTGTTACGGATCCGCTTTTTAATAGCAATCCTCTAATTAACATATTTTCATTACCTCTGCGAATGAATAATTTAGAGCCATGGCGATAGCCATGAATTATTGGTTTTCTGTACAGTGATGGATTTAAGGGGACACAGGGTTCAATTTGGGCTTCAATCTACTTTCATGACATGAGTAATTAGCAGAGTTCTTTTTAGTGACTGCATATGTGTCTAGTGCTTTCATGGTCTGGCAGTACTTATTAAGACTGGTGGTATTCTCTACAGACATTCAAAGTATGCTCCTTTTAGAACATATTTTGTAATATTTGCACTGGTATGTTTGAACATATGGTGTGGCAACAGAACGTGTTGCAGTCATATTGGATGAGATGGCCGATTTTGGCCTCAAGTGGATTGAAGTTGCGCAGTAATGATGAAGCGAGCCACATTTTCCAGTAACTTTTTTTTTCTTTAATTCAATTAACCCAGCATAGCTGATGAAGGCACTGATGGAAGAGGTATAAAAGGGAAAGACGGAGTAGATGAGGTTGTCCTTTGAAGAATGGAGAAAAAACCTGACTGTGCCAGATTATACATCATTTCTTTTGATTTTAGCACTTCTTGAGCACAAGGAAGCCAAATGGCCCAATCTCCACGGTGAGCTGGTGAAAACCATCCATCAAAGCAGACGACGCTACTACAGCATAACAGGGATTATAAAAGTGGCTTTTGCGGCGGATCATGGTGCCTTGGCCCAAGACCATATTTCCTTCTTCCTCTGAAAGAAATATTTGCCAAATATCTCAATTATGTCAAGCTCCCCCAGCTGCCCGAGTGACACAGGGCGCTGACGGCATGACAAACTGCGGGAGTGACCCAAAGCAGGGCACACATACACACACGTATGGCAGGAGACCCTCTCCACGCCAGCTCTCATACACTCGCTGCCTTCAGAGGCAGTCAGGCCTGCCCCGTCACTGTTCAGCAGCTAACGCTGCTAACATGATTTATGCTTTCTGTCTCCCACCTCCCCCCACTTGTTCAAAGTAATGAAATTCCTCATTTGAGGCAGCCTGACAGATAGATTGGAAATCAAGCGCACCAGATAAGTAATGTCGTTTTGATGCTGGCCTGAGTCTGATTGATTCGAAAAACTCAGACAAACCACAAAACCCTTGGAGGTATTGCAGAAGTGAATGGAGGAACATGGCCTATAATTCAGAACAGCCTATTTCGCTGTTTCCTAGTGCTCAAGTTGTTGTAGGATATTACGAGGCATGCCTATGTGAAGGGAGCTTTGAATATCTGCTGTGGACCTTGCATGTCAGAAAAGAAAAGGAAGTAGCAGCACTCCAAAGGGTGTTCAATAGGGTTCTTTGAAGAACCACCAGTAGTACTTTCTAAGCATACCATATCTGTGAGCATCAATAATGAACATGTTTATAACATGTTGGAATTCATTCACAAGGCATTCGAAACAGCTGTAAACATAAAAAACACATTAGACTTCATAGTCATGTATGAGTTGTGTTATAAACACATTATACTATCAGTGCCAAAGAGGTCTGTCCCAGTTTGCAGAGCATAAAGTCAGAAAATGAAGTTTATTTATGCCATTGCCAGTGTTTTATTTTTCATGATGGAGCTGGTCCTTTTGGGGCTTCAGTCATGATTATTTTGATGTCAGTCTGAGCAAGTTGTCTAGCCCATGGTTAGTACTACAATGACCTCTCCTTAACCACCACTCTCACTTTACATTTCACCACAGCAAACCAAGTACCCATTAGGTCCCTACCCTGAGAATGCCGTTGACATCACACCGAGCATGAAGCTACACTGGACTTGGAGGCATGGAGAGTAATTTTCTCCCTCACTAGTTCTAGCATTAACCACTAGATCACATCACACTACACAAAAGTAATGCTAATTGCTGCAAGCATTCTATTAGATATGCATTGTTGGTTAGCGCCAAGCTAATAGTTAACAGTGTACACTGACCTTCCTGCTTTAGGTAAGATACTATTGAGTGCACAGTGGATTAAACTCTAACATTTGAAGCATGCAGTGTGGTTTACTTTGTGTTTTAGTAAATCCTTCAGCAAACACTTTAACTTGAAGCCTCACTCTTAATAATAGAGGAGCCTACTGTGTAGTATGACTTAGTGAATTTTCCTCCTAAGTAGTAAAATGGGGTTGGCAGATGTTAGGAGAATGCTTCCTACTTGGATGCATAGTGCAGCAATACTCTGTCACTGTGCATGAAGCACGGAGGTCAATAAAGACTGTTTAATGAGTTTAATATGGATGAACTCCAGTCCTGACTTCTTATCCAAAATCGGTAGCCTATCTGACCTCACAATTAGACACACTCACACTCTCCAAAATTTTGTGGATGGACCTTCCAGAAGAGTGGAAGCTTGGGGGGATGTGGGTAACTTCATATTAAGGTTTTGGAATACAACATCCAACAAGTTCACACATAAGTATGATGGTCATGAGTTCACATATTTCTGACCAAATCACCAGGCTTGTTGGAAAAACAGGATTTTCTGTGGCACTTAAGCATAGTAACTTGCATTATGCCATATATAAGGTTATAAGTTATGTAATTTTCAAAATAGGACTAGTTTGGGAATCACCACTCAACAGCCACTGAAGATACTCAATAATGTAACACAACTAGCTGATCTACAGTAAATCAAAAGTTAGAGACCACCTTTTATTTATTTAATTCTGAGGACAATCAGAATCAAAGTCGAGCTTTATTGGCCAAGTATGTTCACACATGCAAAGAATTTGTCTTTGGTTACATTAGCTCACAGTGCACAGAGAGTGACAGCATTACACACAGTACAAATACACACTTCCTAACACACACACACACACACACACACACACACACTACCTAACATACTTGTAAACCTTACATTGTGTGGAATGGTATATGTATGTTAAAGTGCTGAGTGCAGCAGTCTGAATGTAGAGCCAGATTAAGTTAAGGCTTATATAAGAGGTGTACATGAAACAGCACCAATCTAGTACAAAGGATGGAGTGTTGTGTGAACTGTTACTAAGATAAATAAAAGGTGCAATACAGCAAGTGAGGAAGTGAGAAAAGTGTCCCGATTGTGTGTGTTTAAGTAACTGAAGATAAATAAGAGCAGTGTGGATTGGTTATGTGCAATGTAATGGTCAGCTGTTCGTGAGTAAGACGGCATGTGGAAAGAAGCTTCTCTGTAGTCTAGTTGTCTTGATTCTCATTTGGCTAAAGCGCTGGTCTGAGGGAAGATGCTGGAATAGGTGATGGCAGGGGTGAGATGGATATGTGATGACCTTCTCCACTAGCTTCCTGGTTCTGGCAGTGAGCAGATCCCACAGTGTGTGTAGTTTAACTCCAGCGGTCTTCTCAAGTACAAGAAATCATTACCTTTTCACAAGATTTGCCCAGGACAGTAGATATATGTGATCCACTTCTTTAGGGAAGATAGGAAAGTTGGAAATCAAAGAAAAATAACTGGAATTCAAAAAGTGAAATGTGACAGGAAACCATAACCAAAGCAGACGTCTTATTTATCTCTCATTTAGTTTCTATATGCTATACTGAGACAAACAAGCAGGCTAGATATTAACAAAATGAAAACCAATGAAACTTTTTGTCTTAAATGTGACAATCACTGCAATCAATATAATACATATGATGCTAACGTTAGTTAAATATATGTACTTGAGGTTGTACTTGAGTTTGCAATGAGCCACCTGAAATCTACCTGCCCACCGAGAATTTTTAAAATTCCACTGTGGCATTGTACACTACCTTTCAGAGCATTTGATTTGTTTGCACTACCTTATCTTTTAGTAATATCCCATAAAACATAATTACATAGATGCCTACTTTTAGCTTATTTTGAGCTAGCCAGGTTTCTTTTTATCCATAGAAAAAAACCTTGGAGAACTACACACTAAAATGTTATTTAGAGAATCAAAGGTTTTTATTGAATAGAATTGCACCAAAGAATTCCTTCTGCGTTTCTAACAGTGAATAGCAACATGAAATATAATAAAGCGTGGAATTCTGTGAAAGATCTCTCATCATCTGCAGTCCTACCAGGTAACTCTTTTAAAGCTCATACAGAAAACTCCAGTGTCAGGATTTGATTAAAGTAGCATTTGCGGATACTCTGTTGCCAAGGAAGTATTGCCTGCTGTCCTAGATCTATGAACACATAAAAAGCTCCTACATTCCCCTTCCTTTTAGATTACTACACTGATGATCTGTCCATGGATTTATCTCTACCACTACTTAAACATTAATTCAACAAGAAAACAGCTTCTTTTAGTGAGTACATTTAATTTGTGTTACAGAGCTGACAGCAGTCGTGCAACAATGTTCTTTGCAGATGAGCTGCTATGGATGGTAATACAATCTGTCAACTGCTGCTGACAGGAGACAGAATTTTAAAACAGCCTGAACTCTTGAATGATTGATTATGCCAATACATTTTGTGGAGGTCATATCGATTGGTTTGGGAAAGTAAAACTCCCCTGCCTTTAGTCAGTTCACACATTTTCCCTGAATGACAGACATGCAGTACTCACTTACATACATTTATCAGCTCAACCACTAAATTAAAACCACGAATGGAGAATGCATTAAATGATGTTTTGTCTTTTCTGTAAACATAAGGTATGCATCTATTAAATCTGATAAAACCTTATAATTGTTGAATTTCTTCAGACTTAATAGTTTAACAGTGGCAGTAGTAGTAGTGTAGCATTAGTATCAGTAGGAGTAGCAGCATGAGTAGCGTAGTAAAAGTAGTGTAGTAATAATAGTAGCAGAAATGGTGTAGCAGTAGAAGAAGCAAGAATATATTAGTGGTGGCAGTAGTAGTGTAATAGTAGTAGAAGTAGTAGCAGCAGTAGTAGTGTTGTTGTAGCAGTGTAGTAGTAGTCGCAGCAGTAGTAGTAGTGTTGTTGTAGTAGTAGTAGTATTGTAGCAGCAGCAGCGGTAGTAGTGTTGTTGTAGTAGTGTAGTAGCAGCAGTAGTAGCAGCAGTAGTAGTAGTGTTGTTGTAGTAGTAGTAGTAGTAGTAGTAGTAGTAATAGCAGCAGCAGCGGTAGTAGTGTTGTTGTAGTAGTAGTAGTATTAATAGCAGCAGCAGCGGTAGTAGTGTTGTTGTAGTAGTAGTAGTATTAATAGCAGCAGCAGCGGTAGTAGTGTTGTTGTAGTAGTGTAGTAGTAGCAGTAGTAGTAGTGTTGTAGTAGTAGTAGTAGTAGTAGTAGTAATAGCAGCAGCAGCTGTAGTAGTGTTGTAGTAGTAGTAGTATTAATAGCAGCAGCAGTGGTAGTAGTGTTGTTGTTGTAGTGTAGTAGTAGTAGCAGTGGCGGTAGTAGTGTTGTTGTAGTGTAGTGGTAGCAGTAGTAGTAGTAGTGTTGTAGTAGTAGTAGTAGTAGTAGTAGTAGCAGCAGTAGTAGTAGTGTTGTTGTAGTAGTGTAGTAGTAGCAGTAGTAGCAGCAGTAGTAGTGTTGTTGTAGTAGTGTAGTGGTAGCAGTAGTAGCAGCAGTAGTAGTGTTGTTGTAGTAGTGTAGTGGTAGCAGTAGTAGCAGCAGGTGTAGTGTTGTTGTAGTAGTAGTAGTAGTAGTAGTATTAGTAGCAGCAGCAGTAGTAGTAGTGTTGTTGTAGTAGTAGTAGTAGTAGTATTAGTAGCAGCAGTAGTAGTAGTGTTGTTGTAGTAGTGTAGTAGTAGCAGCAGTAGTAGTAGTGTTGTTGTAGTAGTAGTAGTAGTATTAGTAGCAGCAGCAGCTGTAGTAGTGATGTTGTAGTGTAGTAGTAGTAGCAGCGGTAGTAGTGTTGTTGTAGTAGTGTAGTAGTAGCAGTAGTAGCAGCAGTAGTAGTAGTGTTGTTGTAGTAGTAGTAGTAGTAGTAGTAGTAGTAGTAGTAGTATTAGTAGCAGCAGCAGTAGTAGTAGTGTTGTTGTAGTAGTGTAGTAGTAGCAGTAGTAGCAGCAGTAGTAGTAGTGTTGTTGTAGTAGTAGTACTAGTATTAGTAGCAGCAGCAGCGGTAGTAGTGTTGTTGTAGTGTAGTAGTAGTAGCAGCGGTAGTAGCGTTGTTGTAGTAGTGTAGTAGTAGCAGTAGTAGTTAAGAACATCAGTTACATTAGCTGTATTAGCGTTCAAGCTGCGTCAGGTTTTTAACTGAATGGCTTCTCTTAAATATGACTTTCTGTTGGTCTCTTTAGAAGTGTAAGCCCCAGCCTGACTCAATTATACATAGCTTTTGTTGACCAGCCGCAATGTCTGGGGGGTTAAATATCCACCCACCAATTGTAAATATTTAGCTGCAGACAAATTTGAAAAATGATTTGCAGGCTGAATTTAAGGATGCATTGTAAATATGTGATGGTCCATATGAAGCTGTCTGATGGGCTGGATAAAAGGGAATCCCCTTTTTTAAATTACTACATAATTTAATCATCATTGAAATGTAAACAAAGTTAGAGTGCATAGATGTAAAAAGATGAATTGCTGAGGAACTTAACAGCTTAGATCAACTGGCTTCACAATGGTGGTGAAAGGAAGCAGGGGTTTTGATCTCGACAACACAAATGTAGCCATTTTAAACACTATCCAAAAGCTTTAACCCTAGGTGGCATTGAGGTCATTACCAAAACCAGCTTCATCTTGTTTTAGTCACTCCCTTGCATTGTAGAGCAGGAAAGGAGACTGCATCCCAGTCCCTCCTGGTGACAGTAGTTCATTCTCAGTGTTTTGAAGTCTGTAAGTCTGAACTTCAGTGTAACATAAAGAATTTCCACTACTGAAATGTATTTTCTGTAACTGTACTTTCTGTTAACTGTACTGCATTTTAATAAACAGTATTATACTGTATACACTGGTACATCTATTTAAATCTGTGTTTGTTAGATAGTGTAAACTGATTCGTATTTTGAGAGTACTGGGTTGTGTTCTGAGTTCTGCACCAATTGTCTGTACTGAACAAGTCACAGAAACAGTCACTACCACTATGTTTGGTAAAATTTCGGTTGTGTTTGGATTGATTTGTTAGTGACAAAAGAATTTAATATTTGAATAAAATAAAGATGATTATCCAATGAAAAACATGTATTTTTACTTTTATGCATCACTTCACCACAGCTGCTGCCGTTTACACTGTGTGAGAATCTCATGATAAATGGACCCACAGAAAAAGCCCAAAAGTGTTTGGAAAGACGTCTGGTTCCATTGACTTCCATTCAAATTAAATGAGGTTTTTGGCCTCTCCTGTAAAGTTGCCATTTTGGAGATACTTCTTTTTCTTTGGACAGTGACGATATACATATAATGTTGACAGTGGTAAATAAATCCATTCACTCGTTTATTTACAGGACGCCCTGATTTTGAGCCACATTATCAGCGACAAGCTCCAACACTGTCTTAATGAAACAGTTTCAGGAAAGAATGTGGCAGAACGTCATTTCACAACATTCCTGTTCAGCGTCATGTAAGCCTTTATCTGAATCTCTGAGTCCACAGACAGTGCTACAGTGGCCTGGACTGCTGGTGTCAGTCAAAGCCTGTAGGACACTATCGACCGAGCCTGGCTGTTGAAAGCAGGGAGAACGGGATCAGCTAAACATGTATTATAGCCAATCAATACAGACTAAGGAACACAGAGGCGGAGTAAACACACTACCGTAGTCCACACAGAGCTCTGGATGTCCTTCTCCTCACAGAAGAACAACTGCAGTTAGTATCTCTTACAAAGCAGTGCAGCCCAGCAGTCCTGCAAATCTAGATGGTGTTAAAATGTACATTCAAAGCTGAGCTAAAACAGGGCGAACAGAACGAAAGATGAAGGAAGATTCTGGATTCAGAACATGGAATCTTAATACCTGTGATGTGCACAGCATATACTGTACAATCATTTGCATACGTTTGACTACCTGTTGAATAAATCATCCTTTATTAATTTTGTTGATTTTCTAGCATATCGTTTACAGAAAACACAATTAAATACAGCACTTTCTGTACAATTTTGTATGAATGAATATCATACTGAGTATCAGTGCAATCTTCCAGGATTACCCAAAGTTTGTATATGACTGTATGTTCAGTTGATGAAATCCATCATTCAGAGTATCATTTGTCATTTAGTGCAATTTAAGGCATAATAAAAATGTAGGTTTAGGTGTTAGTTAATTAGGTGTCTATAATAAAGTTATGAGGTTTAGACATAACGACATCTGGCTATTGTGACTCACGTAAAACACTGACACTGGCATTACTTTTAATGGAAGGATGGTACAACCTACAGAGCCTGGCTGAAATACCTACATGTGAATATGACTGTAACTATAAGCAGGCCTTTTAGCTCTCTGTTGAAACCCAATCTTGTTCTCCAAGGTGAAAGTCTCTGTCTGTTCTGCATTGCACTCATTATCTCCTCTGTGCCGGAGTTCAGTGCTTTTGCCATTCTTACTCCATGTTCCAACAATCTCTAACAACCACATAATCCCAAATAGCTTTGACTTTGCAAGGCCTGACGAAGCCTGTTCTGAACTAATGGCTACCTTATGGAGGTGTAATGCAATCATTTAGGAGCGTGAGAAGTGGGGAAAGGAGAGGTTGAGGAATGGGAAGAGAGCGAGGGGGTGTTGATTTAATCTCCTCCGCTCCACTTTGCTCCCACCTTTCAACATACCATCTGCTGGAGACGAGGCAACGGACAGATTCATCACAATTAGATTCTCCCAGCCTACTTACTGCATATCAGCAGTGAGCAACGAGGATACCCAACACCTAACTTTAGCAAGATTAGCGCTGCCCTGCACTAGCCCTCCAGAGGCCAGCAGACACATATTTATGGAATTTATGGCATTTAGAGCATATAAAATCAGCTGCCAGTAATTTGCTTCTTCTATTAAAAAACACCTGCAAAATAATAGTATAATTCATTTAATTCCTTTATTATTATTATTTTTTTTTGCATATAAAGTATATTGCCAGAAGTATTTACTTGTCTGCCTTCACATGCATATGAATTTGAGTAACATCCCATTCTTAATCCATGGGGTTTAATATAAAGTCAGACCCTTTGTAGCTTATGGGCATGTTTGACCATTATTCCAGAAGCGTATATGTGAAGTCAGACACTGATATTGGACGAGATGATCTGGCTCAGATGGTCTCCGCCCTAATTCATTCTAAAGGTGTTCTATCAGGTTGAGGTCAGGGGTCTGTGCAAGCCAGTCAAGTTCTTCCACACCAAACTCGCACATCCATGTCTTTATGCACCCTCTTTGCACCCTCCACCAAACTTTACACTTGTAACCATTTGGAGGCCAAAAATGTATTTTTTAATATTGTTTTCATAAATATTAACAAACTGCAATAATTAATGGTGGACAGCATCATGTAAACACTGTTACTGTATGAACTAATAATAATTAAATTCCTAGTCTGTACTATAATAATTTGGTAATTATGATGTAAAAGAATCTTGCTTCGTTGTGAAGTATTAACTTATACGTTGGTTACAAAATAACATTAATACATTGTAAAAACACCGTAAATACATAATTAATGGGTTTTTAATACTCAAGTATGTGCTTGACATATTTTCCCTGCAAATCTGTTATCACATTAATTAAGACACTGTTGGCTCTTTGTGTTGAGCTGCCAGTAAGTAATGACAGGTAAAAGGAGAGGGGTGAACAAAACAATTCACATACCTCCACATAGATCGGCATGTTGAAATAATCTCCCCCCCTGTAGCCGTTGTCATATGAAAACAATGATTACTTTATGTACTGTACACACAGGTTGCTAACGGATTTACAAATCACACCATCAAAATACATTCTATTAATGCTGTTAAAAAAAGGAGGTTGGAGACAACTGGGGCCTTCCAAAACAGGCGGAAATTCCATTTCCATATGCCATATACTCCACTGTACTCCAGTAAATTGCGAGATAGAGAATGATGCCTTCTTAGGCACCTACAAGTGTGGGTAATAGGCTGCACTGATGGTCATGCTATTAGGTGTCATAATCACTGTGCTAGTTCCAGTCAGGCTGCGTTTGACACTCTACCTTTGACATTGAGACGAGCATGGGGTCCCACATCATCTACAATTTCTATCGCACCACCCAGACTCCAGTCCTTCAGGCCACAAAGGGAAGGTAATGGTGGCTGCAGTGCATACGCTACACTGAGTGCATACGCTACACTGAGCAATGCTTTTCAATTACCAGCCACCCTGCAATCCAGTGCAGATGAAAAATACGTACCGCATACTTCTGATGCAAAATGCTTAGGTCAGACAGACCGCAAAATAAAATATACCTTTTGTCATTTCATTTGACATGTGTCCTTTCAACATATCACACAGAGGTCACACAAGTAAGCACTAAGATACACATGTATAGTTGTACAAAAGGTGTCTGAAGGTGTAGATGATTTCCTGCTCTTGCGATATCACAGCAACGATGATTCAAATGTATGTAAATTACCCTTTTCCCAAATGTGGTGGACCAGCTTGGTTCAATGTCCCTAAATTGTGGATGCTTATATTCTATGGATTTGCACTGGTGGGACACAAAAGTGAAAACAAGTGTTATAATCACGTATGCCCCAAATACAATCAAATACGAAGTCTCAACAGATGCTTAGGGAACACTTTACACTAAATCACATATAGCTATACATTAGTTAAAATGAATTATTACATTAATGATGGTTACAATGTTTACCTAATTTAAAGAAACATATAACAACTTCATGTTTACGTGTTAGGTAACAGTTGTTACATGATACTTAACATTAGTTAACCATTGTTAGTGTTTTACTTCATGTGAACTAATGAACTGCGTTATGTTAGTTAGTCTATACTTACTGTAAAGTGTTTATGTTAATGACACTATAATCTCATGATCTTATGATTTAAAGGTTGTTTAAGAATGCAAGTTTTTATATCCAAAAAACAAGGAACAATTATTTAAGAGTGTCTAGGATCACCCATGCCAACCTGTGTCCACTGAATGGAAGGTTCTCCCACTAACCCTTCCCTCACAGGGAAGATTCGACCAGAGGTGAGGCGAGTAACTGAAACCCAAGTGACGTAATGACTCAAGTAAAAGTAAAGCAGCTTGCTGCTTAAATACTGAGCTCTGTGGAAGAGTAGTACATCCAGGCTTTATCGAAAGAGCAAGCTCATTAGGCTCTCTTCATCTCGTTTTGATGCACTTTTGCACTAAAAGTAAATGATAAACCTTGAAAAGCAAAGATGTGACCAATTGCAAATATTAGTTGGTAAATATAATAAGTTAACATTAATTAGAAGTAACAGTATTCAGAGTTATTAAAAGTTTTAAAAGTCTCCAGGAAAGTACAAATGATTTTAGTGAAGTAACTGAGTAATTGAAAGTCATTGCTGACCATTTCTGGTTAAGATGCACCGTTTCCTCCAGTAACAACGCATATGGCGCTGAATGTCCCCCAAAGGGTCTTGCTGCATTTAAGCGCTGTAACGGTGCATGCAAATGTAGGCTGAGAGGTGTGAACCAGTGCCTGGGTTGTTAACTAGCCCACTCTGGCTTTGTTTAACACAAATGCTGCCTGTAATGATGGCATACATGACCGACTGCAAATCCCCACAGTACGAAAATATAACCGTCTCTCATTAGACAACACTCCTGCATTACTGCTTTATGGGATCACTGGGAATACCTGGCTAAAGCTATTTATAGCGCAAAATCAAACACAAAGAGCATTAGCCCTTCTGGCCAGGTTGTACCCATAGCGCAGCCCCTTAAATCTGAGTCGTTTATCATGTTTTTTTTGGGGGGGAAGAGCTATTCAAGGGGGAGTTGAGTGGGGGGTGGGTGATAGCCCAGTGTCTTCCAATGAGGCGAGATGCATTAATTAGGTGCATGTAGAGAAGTGAGCCTACAGTCGTGGTCTGTAATAGATTCCTCCTGGAATTGATGAGCTTGTTTGTGTGTGCGGTGCAGTTGGGGATGAGGGAACAAGACACACCTCTGATCTCCCCACAACAAAACACAGCCTGCACTGGGGAGCGGGGACTATTTAAATGGAGCAACCGTCCACACCGTATGCCGGGTGCCCATGTTCGCTGCTGCCTGAGACCCAAACGCACTCACTGATGCATTAGAGTGTAAACGTTTATTTTGACGCATTGTGTACATTAGTTCGGTAATGCACATCGTCCCTATTTACGGCATTTAGCAATTAGCGGGCCGGGCTCTGACAGAATACTGAATACAAAATCCTAGCAGTTATCTTTTTCATCATCTCATGTATGCAAATGAGTGTTTGATTTTGTTCATGCAAATGTGAATTTCAATTAACTGCGAATTTTTAACTGGGACTTGGCAGCACATTGTAGCCCGGTCGTGTTTTTCTTTTGCTGAAAATAAATTATGGATAAACAAATAGCATTGCACATCGAAGATAATTACAGCTCTATAAAAAAAAGAGCGTCCTTTAACATGCAAATACATCACTTTGTTTTCTTTCACAAAGATCAATCACAGATGAGCAGGTAAACACAATCGCTGGGGTAATTTATGACCCATTTTACATTTGGATCACACATCTGAGCCTGCAAAAAATAAATGGTGCACTCTGTGGACACCATTTTATAAGTTATGCATTTGCGTTTTTTGACTGGTTTTAGGAGCCGAGTGGATATCAAAACTCCTCATGCTGACGGTGCTGGCACATCAGCCCAAATCACTGAGCCTGGACTTTACTACTGGCTAAAGCACTTCAGTAAGTGGCCAAACAGTCTTTCTTCTATTTATGTGGTTCCTTTAACTTGGCCCGAGCCACAATAGCACTTTTATTATAGAAGATTGCATTGGACAGGTCAATGAAGGAAGATCAGAAGAGAAAAACACTGCTTATTGGTCTCAGCTGCAGAATTCACCCAATTTGGTCTACTATCATTAAGAATAGATGAGAAGCCAAGTTAAAATCAGGACAAGACAAGGCCTGGTTTGCTCTCCGTGTTCTCCTGCATGTGAAGCCTGTGTGTTTGCTCTGCAGGTGGGTGAAAGGTGTGCATGCATGAGGGGGTTTCGTCAGAGGCTGTCTGGGCTGATGTAAGTAGCCTTCTTTGCCCTCTTCATCCTCCCTCTGGACCCAAGGAGACTGTTGCTAATGTAACCACCAGTGCTCTGGGGGTCCGATCTAGAGTGAGTACAAGAAAATACATGAGAAATGAAGGCGGGGGGGTGGGGGGGTTATAACCCTAAGCTTAAGGTGTTTAAAGGGGTCATCGTGGTTGTGATGTCACAACTGTGAAATAGGGTAGTGTAGACCAGTGGTATCAGGTCTGATTCTTTAATGTCTCAGATTCATTATAGACTTGGTAGCATTTGTACTCTAACTTGTCTTTACCATGGCCATCGGTCTCCCACTCAGTTTCTGTTCTTTTCTTTTTTTTTTAAACCCTTTGTTTTTTAAAACTTGGGGGTTTCATTTGGGTGTAAAACAAGGCTGGAGCGAACTGAAACACCAAATCTAAACTTTAGACTCTTTGGTCCGTCTCATCACCAAACAAAGCTGAGCTCCAATTCTGTAATTATGATGTGATAGAAATGCATTACAAGCATTACCTCGTATCGGTCAACCACTATGCAAGCACTGACTGGTTATTTTGTGATGTTTTTACTTGGTAAATAGATGTGCTTTAATTATATTTACCTCAGCGAAGCCTAGGTCATGTGTTGGTATTCATACTGTTAAATCTGAAATAGTTAAAATCAATGTTAAAACAGTCAAGCCTACAGCTGCCACTACTTTGGAAGCTTCCTAAGAAAAGGTTTATAAAGTGTGTCTGTTCCATAAAAGTGGGTTTGAACAATTTTAAATGATCTTTAGATGGTAAACATTTGCATCTCAGCAGGTAGCTAACATTGTCTATAGTGAAAGGCAGATTGATAAGTGATGTTGGGTAGGAAAGTTGGGTTAAGGTGTTGGCTGGTTGTTGATTGGATGGCACTGGCAGTAAAAAACCTACCCAGAGCCGCCACTGGAGCAGTCGAAACGTGTCCTCTGGCAGTCTGATTGACGAATGTGGGATTGTCGGACTCCAGGAGAATGCCACCTACCAGAAGGCATAGTGCCAACAGTAAAGATTGATAGAGGAGGGATAACAGTCTGGAGTTGCTTTTCAGGGATGAGGCTTGGCCCTTTAGTCCCTTTGAAGGGTAATGCTAATGCTACAAAATAGAAAGAGATTTTAGACAATTAAATGCCTCCAACTTTATGGCGACAACTTGGTGAAGGCCCTTTCCTGTTTCAGCATGTCTGTGCTCCAGTGTACAAAGCAGGATCTATAAAGACAGGGTTTAGCACACATTCTGTGAAGGAACTCCAGTGGCCTGAACAGAGCTGTGACCCGAACCCCGCAGAACACTTTTGGGATGAACTGGAATGTCAGTTATAAGCCAAGCCTTGTTGCCCTAAATCTGTGCCTGACTTCACAAATGCTCTTTTAACCTAACAGGCACAAATTCCTACAGACACACTCCAAAATCTTATATCATTTCAGAAAAAAGAAGGCTGCCATAGCGTCAACAGGGTCAACTCCATAATGTTCATGGTTTTAGAATGGGGTGTCCAACAACCTAATATAGGTGTGAAGATCAAGTGTCCATATACATTTGAGCATACAGTGTAAACTCAAGTCCTAAAAAGTTGGGATGGTCCGTCAATTGCATATAAAAAACTGGAAGATTTGTTCATTCACCTGATTTAAATAAAAACAGTAGAAACTGAAGTTATTCTGAAACTGAGGCCTACAACATGTTCCAAAAATGAGTTGTGATGGTGCAATGTCAGACTAGGAACTATGTAAAATCTTCCATTGTATATGTGCTTGAATCATGTATAAAATATAATAATATTTAATGGAAAGGTGATGTAACGCAGTGGTAAACATGTCCCTCTCATAACTCATTTGGAAGGTTACAGGCATCAGATTTAAAATAAGTGCATATTTACAGACAATGCAATAGAATGCATTTGCTGAAACACTGAATACCTTGCCTTTGTGCTGCTTTCAACTGAATGCAAGTCACAAAAGATCTGCAAATCATCACTTGCTGTTTTTATTAGCATATTATCCACTGTCCAAACTCTTTTGGAATTGTATATGTATTTATTCATGAAATAATGATGGCTGTCATGACATACTGTTGATTGAATAGCCATTGAGTTATTGGATCAGAACATAGAAAAGAAAACCAGTAAATGCCATTGGTGCTTGCACACAGAAAAATGTGTGTTTCGACACATACCCCCTTAACTTTAGTCTGTGATTGGGCTGGAAAATCACCCAACAGGCACACTCATTGACATACAGCCTTTACAGGGGCAACAACAAACAACATGCCTGGATGGATGGGTTGAGGCTTGCCATGTAGCGCTGAAGCAGCCCACATAAGCATTATAATTCAGACTGTGGAATAGTGGGCGAATCAGAATTTAGAACCATTTGCCGTTTGTGCTTGCCCACAGAAAAAATTGTGTTCCGCATTTAACTCATCTGTGAAGTGAAACAGACACAGACACTAGTCAAAACTGCAGAGGAGGTTAGAACAAATAAATAAAAGCCCTGGGCAACACAGAGACAAAAGTTGACTCTTTGTTAGTAATTCAGTTGTATTATTAGAGTTCTCGAATCTCCAATAGTTCATCACCTTTGAGGAGGTTAGAACAAATAAACAAAGGTCATTTGTACAAAACGTCTTCACCGAATAATTCTAAGCAGGACTAGAGATCACTGAAAATAGTACATCACCCTTGTAGCATATTCCACAAATTCACTCCATGACACTTCATGTCTTTGGTGATGTTGACGTGGTGTTAGGGGCAGTCATAGTAACATATGATGAGTCTGCGATGAGTAACATACGATGAGTCTTAATGCACACAGACGATGAGTGCTGGCACTAAGAGAATGACTCATGGAGGGCAACACTGCTTGCTGAATGTCAGCCATCATGGCTGTTGGGTCAGTCAGGTACAGTGATATGGCATGTTCTTGCTTACATCACATGTGCAGCCAAGCGTGAAACTTGAATTGTTTGTTACATGATGTCTCATAAATTCAAACTTGCCCAACAAGATTCATTCCTTCCAGTTGATTTCTTTCGGGTGCAACTATTTATGCAACCATTCTTTTGACAATGTTCGAGTTTTTGGTTGGTTCATTTGGTTATAAAAGTAACCAATTTCAGCAAATGTAAAGGTTAAATGTATTTTTATCATTTACATATTTAAATGAAATAAATTTCATTTTCTCAGTGCATGCTTGAAGTGAATTAAGGGGAGTGTGGTTTCATGGTCTAGAAAGAGTTAAGATCCTTCAATGACCTCAGGATTACACATACAGTATACATTAGTAGTGCTATAATACAGGTAACAGTACCTTAAGTGCCCTTCCATTGATGGAAGAGCCTTCCAGAATATTGAGATGTGTTTATCTCTGCATCTCCAATGCAACAAGGCTAATTCTCCAGCCCAATAAACACTGTGCGGATATCAATCTTCTACTGGCAATTTCCCCATAGAATTACAGCTCTCTCTCTCGCTCTGATCTCATCCCAGTGGTAAATCTCTGTCCTGTCAAACGGAGCAACAAGAATGCGGAAGTTGTGAACTTGTGAGAAGTGCAGATCGATACAGCAAGGACAGGCTGAACGATCTGGCCAGAGAGAATGTATTTGGTGCCTGGGTCCACATGGCCGGCCATTAATCCACTCTGCGCCTGTGAGACATGCTAGCCAGCAGCAGAGCGAGTGTAAAACGCCCTTACGTCAGCCTGAGACATTACTGCCCATCAGCCTGATAAATCCATATTAACAGGGCCATGTGAAACACATGCAAACATTTGTTTTTGTACTTTGTCAGGACATGAGTCATACGTACATCCTTTGTTCCAAGATGGACTCCAGAACACAAGATTTTTTTCATGATCTGTGTTGTTGGAAGTGAACTTTACACAAGGATATAATATGCTGTATTAGGATTAATACCACCTTTATAAAATAAAAAAATATTTTTATTATAATGAACATCAGCTAGTATCTTTTCTTTTAAAGTTATTATATACACTATTGTTGGATATACAGCATTGTGGAAAGAAGCTCTTTATGTATTCATCACCTGCCAATAGTTTGGACACACCTACTCATAGAAGGGATTTCCTAATTTTTTAGTTTTCACATTTTTTAAATCATAGTAAATAACTCAAAACTATGACATGCTATATGGCATTTAGATTTTAAAAGTGTTCCCTATCTAAAAAGTTACAAACCACATAATGCAATAGAACTGGAGAAGATGCTAATCTCTTTAAAGAAACTCTCCAGAAAAACAACTAAATGCTAAAATGCTAAATGGTCTTAACTTTTTGGAATGTAAAGATATTTTTTGTGCCATTTACTTAAAAAGCTTAGCAGCATGTAAAGCGGCCGAGCTCAAACAACATAGAAAAAGAAAAACTGAAGAAAAAACTGGGATACATGAGATTTTTTCCCCAACAGGGATAATGTTGAGGTCCAGGTTCTGGGGTGCCCAGTCCATTGATGTGAGAACACCAGCAGAGCGCTTTGTTTAATTAGCACATTTTATTTTATTATTATTATTATTATTATTATTTCTCAGTAACAGCTTCTTGACAGATACACATCCGTTCTGACTCACAGCACTGATATTTTTTCAGGTCTAAAATAAGAATAGACCTTGATTTTCTTCTCTGCTTTTTCTCTTAAAGATGAAGGTTTTAAGTACTGTAGTCTCACTTTCTCGTATCTAATCTCCTCATAAATAACTTGCACTCAGTGGTTGTCTAGACTGGAAATGATATACAGGCATGCGATTTTGTGTAGTGCTACTCTCTGCTGTGATCTAATGATGTGTGAGCATCCTTTGAGTCATCATTGCACAAACTGCTGAGCTGTTCTCAAATGTATTTAGGCAATTACGTGCACATGTTATGGAACTGTATATCTTAGTGGTAATCTCAGTAGCATTTTCTATTATGTCCATAATTCAAAATAGTTATAAATGTGCTAATAACATTGTAACAAAGCTTTCTGAGCATACTTCAAACTTCAAAATTATAAAATAATGACTCATACGTCCGGAGAAATGTACTGCAATTAATTCTTTGTTGTTTTGTAAACATGTAACACAAGCATCCCTCACCACTATAACACATCATAGATAACAACCCGTATAAAATTATAAACCACATTATAACACTTAACAATTCCAAACACATTATAAACATTTAAAATGCTGTCACTGAGTGCTTTTAGGTAACTGATATTTCAGGTTACATCTGAATGTTAAATGTTGGACTGTTCATGTGTGTCACTATGTAACATACTTATTACAAACATAATAAAGAGTCACTTTACCTAAAGCAGTCAGTGATGCCATATTAAATGTTTATAATGTGTTGATGACTGTGAGTATGTATTATAGGCTTTTTAGAAGCTTTATAACTCAACATCTATTTAAAAACCTTTAAAACAAAATGTGGCACTTGAGTTACAACATGTAAAGCACTGTAACCATGTTATAAGGACCTATAAGTATATTTATATTGACTTATGAACATGGCCTTCATAAAAAGTGTTAGTGTATTTAAAAAAAAAAAGAAGAAGAAGTAGGAATGATTGCTAATGCTACATATGCACATTCCAGATGGGTGGTATAGTCACAAAAAGGCCTTGCCCATCTAGACACCACCCACCCTCCCCACCAAAACGAGCAACAAGGAAGTTTTGTTAGCGCATTACTTTGAAAAGTCCAAATTTTCTGGTACAGAGCACACAAAATATTTTATTTATATTCCATACATAAATAGCAGGCTGTTTGGTGTCGTCCCACTGCTCTTCATATGTGCCTCTGACACTATCAGCACCCGCCATCGTGCGCAGAGCTGGAAATAAATTGCATTTTTTTTGCTGGTGGTTCTCCTGCTGAAGACCTGAGGAAGAGCATTATAATATAAAACATGAATAAACAAAATCACTCATGAGCAAATGTGCAGAAGCTGAGGGAAGTAATCTCCTTTAGGCATGGCCCTTGAAATTAACTCAGAGAATCTGCGCACACACACACACACACACACACAAAACACAAATGCTAAGAAGATTAATCAAATATTTTCCTTAGCCCACCTATTCAAATGCTCCAAATTCAAAACATTATGGTAATTCTTCTTTTATTATGTTTACTAACCAGAGATTGGATGGTCACAGGTGAGTCCAACTGAAGGCAAAATGCTAACGTGAAGGAGTTATATCACTGCTTCAGCTCCAAGGCTCTAGAACTAAATAAGCTAAGCTTAGGTGGTGTAAATGCTGACATGGGCTTGAATTAGCAAGCATGAGTAAACTGTTCCACAAAGTCAGAAGACCGTGACAGACTGCACTTCAAAATCCAAAATTGGTAGCACAGGAGAATGGAAGTGCGTGTTGGATTTTTTGTGCAGAAATATTCTTCCCAAGTTACTGAGAAATGTGTTTAGGTTCAGCAAAATAGCTGACAGAAAGGAAACAAGGCATTCTTTCTTTTTACAGGCATTCAAAAATAATAATTTTCTACCAAACCTCTAGCCTTGATTTACTTTGCATTTCCTCAAAACTTTCTTTACCAACACTCGATACACTTGCATGAGTAAGCAGAGCTCAACATTATTGAGATGATTAGTTAAGATTTTCTTGTTTATGGAGTTGTAGAAAAAAAGGGTCAAAGGTCAGCTTCATACCTATATTTTAGTGAGTGCGGCCAAGTTACTTGGCATAATCAATGACATTTTGGCCTAATCGATTACATCAATGACCTTTTAGGGGTCACTGTAGTTTTCTTAGGTCAATGGCAACATGGAACAATGCATCACTGCTATGGGATCTGAAGATGTTCGTTAGTTGCTTATAAATTCGTTTTCTTTTGTAATACATGCCAGTTGGCTGTAACATTTTTCAGTATTATTTCAAGAATTCAGGAGGTTACAAGAGGTTAAATATGAGAGTGAATTGTGGATCTGATGTGCTTAAGTGTTATGCTCAGGTAGAATGGTTGTCACAAACAGCTACACACAAATCCCTCAAATTTCAAAGCAATCATGCAAATTTCACTTTCGATCATTCCCCAACCATCCGCCTATTTATTCATGCCCCCACCCCCCCACCCCTGTAGCTTCATACATTGCAGAGCAGAAAAAGAAAAACATACAAACTGTTGGTGAAGCCGAAACAGACAAAAGTGTACAGTGGCTAAAGTAGTTTAAGCTTCACTGAGAATCAGTTGGTAGTTAATGCCAACCGGTTTGAGCTCACAAATTCTTGTAAGTGTAAACAAACCAATGAGATAGTAATTACTAAATACAACCTTTAAATGCAGTACAGAAACACAGTTGCTGTGGAATACTCAACAGAAGGTTGGCATTGATTTGCATGACTTCAGGTGCTTCATTTTCGAAACCAATCAACCCATTCAAACTCTATTTCGGAAGAGGTTACTGAGGCTCGGAGATGGATGTATCCTTGGTTACAGGGTGAGTGGCCTGTTAGGGCCCCAGTTTCCAAAGCATTCCCAGTGGTCTTTGTTTTGTGTGCATGGCTGATCACTGCCTGGACAGCTACCACATGAAGAATGAGGTCGTGTTGGGCCTTGGAGCTTTGGGTGATAGCCTTTCAGCAGGTGATTCACTAGCAACTTTCCAGAGTCTGACAAACCATGGTTATGATAGAGCTTGCAATCCAGATATATCGCCCCCAGTGTTTTACAGTGAATAAATGGTAAAATAAATTAATAATAAAACATAGACATTATAGATGCATATTGCTCAATCTACGTCAACTTTTAGTGTTTTTTGTCTATAGCATGGTATAACTTGACAGTCATAAAAACTCCAAAATCCTGATTGAATTTTCAGTTGATGCCAGTAAAACCCAGACCCAAAATTTAATTACTCATTTCTATATTTGCATTGTGGTTTGTGCACCTAATAATAATAAATAATAATTATTTAGCATTTTCTGTTTTAGGTTACAGACTTAAACCTGATGATTTCTTAGTATGAACTTGCAAATACTATGTAGCTAAATACAGAAGTACACAAGACAGAATAAAATAGTTCAGCAAAAGTGCTGAATCACAATTTTACATTTTATTAAGAACAAGTAATGTAGATAAAACAAAAGATAAAACCAAGCACCTATAAATACACTGCATTTTAAAGAATTTGTATTGAGGGTGTTTATTATATTTCATAATCTATCTAACTCATATCAGAATATACTTTAATGTAATAATACATGATGAATAAAACTTAATGTTTAGTGAATAAAACCAGGGTATAAACCAAGCGTTGACAACACTCCCTTCCTGAATTCTGTATTTGTAACGCTTATATAATAATAATTATATGCTATAATGGATTAAAACGCTTGTACAACCAGTAAAACATATAAACACTTTAAATTCATATTGCATCTAAATGTAATGTTTAGTAATGTTTAGTTCAGTGTTTATTAATGATTAACTTGCCACAGTGTGTCATAGAACCATTTCATTCTAGCTATTTTCATAGCAAATGTTGAGATTGATCTCACTGTCATGCAGACAACATACCAGAAACCTGTTATTGTATATATTCAATTTTCAGTATGCAATATTCATTACAAACATATTAAATTCATATTATCCTGCTATGCCAGCCATGTAACATCATATACATGTATTAATAAAGCATAGTGAGTACAGGATACATATAAAGTATGACCAGTTTCTTTTGGAGCGACTTTAAAATGTCAGCCTTAAATCAAAACCAGTCCATGACTATCATAACTGCACCTTTTTAATGTCAGTCCAATGTTGTGTGGTTTGGATTGTTTTCTTCGGCTCTGCTCATTGACCACTGAGCTGCAGGTCAGTGGAGGCATGTCCATGCTTGCTGATGTCAGCAGTTTCACTATCCTCTCATTTTTCTCCCACAGCCTCTGCCATAGCATTCGTGGATTTGATGGCTGACCATGAGCTTCCTCCATCGCTCTTGGCTGATCAGGAGCTGATGAAAGGTCCCATTTCGCGTGTTGACAGAATGTGGCTGGAGACACTGGAAGTGATTTGTGGGCCAAACGGTCTGTGGCTGTTTGGGTTGATGTCATTTGTAACAGTGAGTAAGGAGCACAGTGGACGCAACTCATGCCGCATGTACACAGTTGGACTAAAGACTTCAATAGGGCTTATATCAGTGGTCGTATTTCATGTTCCCACAAGCCTTAACGTGGTGGAGATATCTGTTCAAAAGGGTTAGATGGTCTTTGTTGTATCTAACGTTGCACTTTGATCATTTCCTGATTGATATAAGGATTTCACTCAAAAAAGGTTTCTCATTTAAAACTCTCTGTGTCTGATTTTCTTTGAGAAAGCTCCCTGGATCAAGATGGCAGGCGATTGATAAATTCGGCCAATAGGTTTAGAAACACAGCGCACAAAATGCTTGATTGTTCATCATGAATCCTTCACATTATATTATTGAGAAAATACCATATGGTTGTGGTTCCTCTTTTCAAACCTTATAATGCTGAAAATGAATAGGAGTAAAATAAAACATGGAATTTGTTAACATTTGGAACAAGTCTTACTGCCTTCTTGGAAAACAAATTCACCTAGGACTGTTATTAGCTGGTTCTTGTTCTCCAGAGATTGCTGATGACATGCATTCAAAAGTAATTTCATTATCATGCGCCCAGCATGAAGGGAGTAATGAGAATTCCAAGACTGGAGAAGTTCTGATCTTAATGGGGTTGAGTGTGGTTTCTTTTTACTGTCATATCAAAGCACTGATGTCATCACACATTCAAACAGTCTTATTAGAATTTCCTCCTTTGTCTGCTGAGCTATAATTACGGTTAAATTAGATGCGTTTGAAACTGCCAGAGCTTTGCAAAACACTGATGCTTCAGACAGTGCTCTGTCCAGTCCACAGATGGTAACTGTGCGGAGCCATATCTGCACAGGACTTCTGGCCCGTAATTCAGCACATGTTGACTTGATGTGTAAATTGCATATGCGAAATTATCAGTAATTGCTTTTGCATGCATGGAAATGCTAATTCCCTCAATAAAGAGTATCAGGAAAAACACACGCACTACTTCAGTGGCTTCTCCGAGCGTGCCTAAGCTCACAATAAACACATCTTTGTAAATGCCATTACAGAAATGCAAATTTCCCTCTGCAAATTGAGGCTCCATAAGGACCTAACGTGCTTCCCCATACCATGCCTATCCCCATCCACCACAATATTGACATAAAGAGGCGTCATCATGGCCCTGGAGAAGCGAGGTGTCCTCTTGAGATTCTGCCTGTTTAGGATGATAACTCCTAGGTTCAACATCCCTTTGGCGAAAGCCCTCCAATAATCCATTTTCCATACAGATTTTGCCAGCTGAAGCAGCTTTATCCTATTATCACAGGAATTATACAAATGTAGATGACTGTAATCCACGCTCTTAGGGCCTGACGCCTCTCGAAATAAAGCGCTATTCAGGAGAGGCCTGCAGACAACATCGGGCATTAAAGCAAGCGCTGCCTACTTCATTTGATGCGAAGAGTTTAGAGAGGGTTCCTTCTGAGACACAACAGATCTTTTTCAGCCCGCACATTTGGAGGCCTCACGAGATGGTCAGACGGAATTTGAATTTTCATTTTTATGTTCTTGAAATAGCGGCACTCCGAGAATAAAAATAGAGGCTCCTACGACTTGGCTTTGACGTACAAGGAAGAATTTTGGATGGTCCCTGAAGTGGTGTAGATGGGGTGCAGGACTAGCCCTTCATATACACCAGGGATTATCTATCTTTTTAACTTCATGGTGCACCATCTTAAAACTAGAAAGCATTATGGTCCACAAAACACTTTTTATGCTGAATTATTTTGTCTTTTTAATGCACAAGTGCTCATGTCTGGCTGGGAGGTAGCTAGCTTTCAGGACACATTTGGACTTGGACAGTTATATTATTAGTTGACTCATCTCACAGCACATATTGATAGCAGCCAGTGGCTTCAATTCCTCAGCCACATAAAAGCTTTCTTACTCTGTGTAGCATGTCTGACTAGGAGGTAGCTAGCTTTTTATAACGTTTTAGTTTCAGCGATTCACAGTCTTTTTGCCTTTTTTGAATAACTGTGTTCACTTTCTTTCTTCATTTGAGAAGCTTCTGCAACTTTGTTTAGCAAATTTGCCAAATCAGGTGCTACCGGCTATGTTGTCTGAAACTGATGACATTAAACTGGCATTTTAGTTACGTCTGTAGTACATTTTTATTTCTGCACTTCTATGAATGTTTATACAATGCTTGTATAGTATTGATCTCTCTTATACTTTTTCACTTACATTTTAATACGTAAAGTGCTGTTACCAGCCTACTATGGACTACTGCTTCCACCCAAGAAAGGGCTTACAGATCACCAGAGCCCACAGGTTGAGAAACCCTGGTCGACACCTCTTTTCCTTTTGGGTCACGGGTGTGCTGGAGCCTATCCTAGCCCTCAAATTGCCAAAGGAAGGTAACACCCTGGATGAGTTAGTTCTTCACGCTCACAGCTCTTTCACAAAAACAGTAAGAACCATTCATTGAAAGGTTCTTTAGGACTGCTTTGGCATCACTGCAGAGTGTAGCTGAAGAGAAATTGAATCAGAGTAATGCAAAGTAAAGGTCTTGAGTTCTGTTTTGTTATTACATCAGTTTGACTACCATTGTTACAGCATTACCTTTTTCTCAGTAACAATGTGCGTACAGCTACAAACCCTTTTGTAATCCAAGACCGGCAGTGGTAAGGATGGACTAAAGGAAGAGTTGAGCTTGATTTCCTCCTCTCTCTCATGCAGGCCCTGCATAGTTGTTAGGGGTATAAAAATTGGATATCAGTTTTAGAAATTCCACTTCTTTCTGTTGACTTCCCACAACCTTTGGAAATAAATCATTATAATATCTTATTTCCTAGAAAATATTTCCCAAAAAAAATTAATAACATAGTAATAGTCATTTTCACATGATATGAAATTAATGGCAGTGCAACGGCGCTGTATCTTTATTGTATTGTAGGCCATACCAGAAGCTTGCCTGACATTGCTGCTGTTCCTGCCTCCTGTTTACCCACCAGAACATGAAAAGCAAAGAAAAACAAATTAAAGATTAAAAATAAGCCTACTCAGCTGTGTAAAGTGCTATTGTCAGGGGAGGAATGTTTTATGGATCCTTGGAGGACTCGTTCAAAAATAATGAAAGCCAAATTGTACCTCTCTAATAAAATAGGTCTGCTTTTGCATTAGCTCCCTTTGATGCCTCATTTGGCACCATTCTCTTTCTTTCTGTTTTTCTTCATTTCGTTCTCTTTTTTTTTCAGGAATTAAAAGTGAGCTCAATTGGCGTCCTGTCGTAAATAACTACGTTTCTTCCAGACCTCTACAGGAATCTGTGCGTCTTATTGTTTCTATCACGGGCATGGCGTGAATATTCATGAGAGTGTTTTCCATATCCGAGGGCTCCAGCAGAGACACTGAGAGGTCGAGGGGGGAGTGCAGCTTGCTCTCTGAACTCAGCAGGTGGCTGAGTGTGAGATGTGATAACTAGATGTACCCGGTGACAATGCTCCGATGCACTGAGCTTGGCTAATAACCCAGCATGCAGTGGATCTGAAGATGAAACCACCAGCCCCCTACTAGCCCACATTCTCCCCTTTTACTCCACCCAACCCAGACCGTCTACTGCATGACCTTCCAAGGACAAAGACACCCAATGGGTGTAATGGACTGCTTCATTTACTTATTTACCTTTTTAATCGTGTGCGATCATGAGAGCCAAACGGGAATTAACCCTTTAATGCCGAAGGAAAAAGCTATTTCTGTTTAATCTACACTTGACATCTCAGTGTAATGTTAAATGTATCAAATAAGTTAAGAATCTGATCTAACAAAGCTAAAATGAGGAGATTTGCATGTTGTTTGTGTTACAAATTACCTTTTCAAACCAGCAAAAACAACAGCAATTTGCTTAAGGTCTCTTTTTATTGTTGCTCTATGCAAAGGCCTGTGTGCCCCATGTCAAATTTTAGAGAACTCTACATATTTTAATGCACAAGTACTGTTTGGTGGGTAAATTTAACATACTGGAAAAAGAAAAGATACAGTCTACCCTGTGAATAAAGTGTGTGATGTATATTTGGTTATTTATTCCTATGTGTTTAATACAGGAAAGGAATAATAATAGAATGGTGTTTATGGTTGCTCCATGTACAGGATGTAATCAACAAAACATGGACATTTCCCCAATGGTGTTAGCATTTTTGCATATGACTGCAAATCAATAATAAGCACTTAGTGCCCTGAATTCAGTTCTGAATATAAGTGCAATTACTCGAAGCAGAACTCTGCTTCTTTTATGCAGCGATAGAAAACACAGAAACAGGCAGAAAGCTTTTCACATGCTAGTCCATTTCACAGTGGCTAATATGGACATGCATGTAGCCCAACCCTCGATTACTGCTGCATTCAAAGACTTGGGAGATATTCCTCTTACATTAAACTGATCAGCAGTGGAGCTACGGCCCATATGTTCACTGTAGATCAGCTAGTGGAATGTGAGCTTCCTGTGTGCTACTGTATGTTCTATTACAATATAAAAGATGCAGGTCTTCCTTAATTGTGGAATGTATGGTAATGGTTTGTGCTTTAGTTCACACAAAGCACAAATCAGATCAGTATGCTCTTATTATATATTAATTGTTTCTATTCATGCAACTTTTTATTCCAATATAAATCAACAAGGCTTCAGCTTTCTTCTCCACATATCAAACAAGTGCAACAATAGAACTGAGACAGTGTGTTATAAAAGATCAGGTTAAAAAGAGTTTTTGCATGTGCCGTAAAGGGTTAAACTGAACTGAGGTATGGCTTATGCTCGATTGTCATTACCAAAATATCTCACAGCTTGAACGGGATCTCAGTTACTGCTGTAATTACAGGATTACCTAGGACACCTATAAGGCTTTAATACCGTATTTCAACAAAACCGCATAGAGGACAAAGACTAGTCCCACTTTACACAAACACCAAAATATCCCTTTAAAATGAATTCTCTGTGCGTGTTTGTTCAGCAGCTGTCATCATTCTGTGGCGGAGCTTTGGAAAGCTAAGATAGAGAGTCAACACACAGGTCTCCTTCAACTGTCACACTAATGCCCAGCAGTGCCACGGCATAAGAGCAGCAGATTACTCCCCAAATTAGGATTCATTTACACCAGCTGTTGGTCCAGTTTCTCTAAGGGAGGGAAATAAGCCCTCATCCCTGCCTAAACTGATCTGTAACCTGCAGTGTGTGTGTTGAATATGTAGCAGATTTGTTGGGGGGCTAAACCATCCCTGTCAGTTCTGTTTTGTTTCCATAAATACAAATATGATTTTTCTAAGTGATACACTGATAATTAACACTTTGGAGACTCTTTCATTTTGTTTTATTTTAACTGTTACAGTGTATTTATATAAGAAATGCACAAAAGGGGTTTTGTTAATACAAAACAACTAATTGCTTTTTTTTTTTTGCTCAGCTTTATATTCATCAGTGCCATCTTTGGTATAAAGAACAGGTATTGTCTAAATAAGGATTTGATAGTTTGAAGCACAGTCTTCTTAATTAATGGTATATATTTCTACTAATTATGGTGCATGGTTTCTGCTGAGTATCTCCTGAGTGTAGACTCATCTTCAAAAGTAGTTATTTCAAAAATAGTTGCACCCAGAAGGAGGTGTCAGACTGCAGTGCTACTGGGAAGGAAGATAAAGGTTACCAGAAACAATAAATGATGATACATTTAGACTCATATGGGTAATATTTATTAAGCTACACATACAGAAGCAGTGTCTCTCAGTATGGCGTTGAGCTGCTGCCAGATGCCTCTGCATGGAGTTGCAGAGAGTGCCCTGTGATAATCCATCCCATGCATCTTAAATATTCTCACACAGTTCCTGCAGATTTTGCTGTAGGAGTGGAGCTGGATGTCACATGTGTGGCCCAGCATGAAACCTGAATTATTTGCCTGTGTCACGATGGCAAACCTACCCACTAAGTTTCATTCCTGTCAGTTGGTAATGCAGATATATCCCTTGCTTCCTTACATATCCCATAATATCTTTGTCAGCATCAATGTGGATAAAAACACAGGCACTGATACAGTAAAGAATGCTGCCTTCCATGGCACATGACTTGTGAGGCAGCAAGGCATTGAGAGTTTCAGACACAGCCCTAGGTCTGGTTAAAGAAATACAAACTATCGTATCAGTGCTCAGGAGGAAGAGACAGTTACTGTGAATAAACTCAGTTATCACTAAAAACATAACAAATAGGACATCTCTCAACCAATCAGGTTGTGCCATCCAACCAATCAGGTTATGCTCAGCGGCATACAGCATACTTTCAGGTGGAGTCGAGTAACATTGCATTGTTTTCACACTGCACAGTCAAAAACAAGAATCCTTACATGAGCCACTGAACTTACTGTTCTAACATCAGTGCACTTCTCACCTGCTTGAGAATTACCACTATTAATGACATAATAGTATGGTCATTTTTGTCACTCTTAAGCCTCTAAATAGGTTAATTAGCTAGCTAATTTACTTGCCTTTTAGCCTATTGGCTGAAATGAAATAATATACTGCTCTACTCTGCACGTACATTGACACACACGTCTACATTTACACAGAACCATGTGGGGAATCAAACAAGGCTTTTATTTTTCTCTGTTGAGTGGCAAGAACTCCCGTTCGGTGGCCACTAGCATGAAAGCTAATAGCAATAACTTCTCATTGCTGGTTGCCTGAGGTGAGTGAAAATTCTAAAAATATCATCAACACACCATTGTACCGGCCTAGTTTACTTTCTGGAACTCTTGTTGGTGGTATTATTGTGTTGTTGTAGCTTTGTCTTCATCTGAGGAGTAAAGTGTTCACTAAATTGTTGTAAGCTTCAGCTGCCGGTGTTCCGCAAACGCAGTGCACTTTACTGTTATTGCAAATGTTTCTCCACCGGGAAGTGTCTTGGAGCCCTTTGTTTACAACCATATGAATGTGTTCTCTTCATCTGTCTCATCCAAACAGCCTGCATCATGGCATTAACTTGCTATGAGGACACCAAGGTCCAAACCTTTGTAGTTTCAGAAGGGTTTTTTGAGGTTTTAGAAGATTTAGTGTGAAAATAGCATTGCTGTGCAGTAGCCTGCCCAGGGGTACAGTCATTGGTATCACAGCTTAGCTAATGAAATGGACATAAACTATTTATGTTGCATATTTTAAAATAACAAAATTAGATTTGTTTACTGTGAGTGTTTAACTGTATTATCGCCAATCAAATTATTACACTCTCTGTCAATCTCTGTCCTATTTTCTTACCCCTCTGAGCAACACTCAGCAACCGTTGCTATCCATCATTGCTTTTCAGTTTGTCATCAGCATCTTTCATATATGTAACTAGCTAACCGTCAATCTCCCATTGAGATGCAGAAGAAAACATTCAGTAACAGGCACTTTTCTTGGCAGCTGCAAGAAAAAGGTCATGCAACTGAAGCAGATGAACAGACAGCATCTTAAACACTTGTAGAACAACCAGTGGATAGTGTGTATTGACATGTCTAATTATGTCTGTTCCAATTTGTTTACAAGCTAGAAAAAGTAAATGCTATGATACATATTTTGTAGCAGCTGTGCTACAAAATGTAATGTAAAGTGAAAAGTGGACTCCAGCTAACCCAATCATATTAGACCTCCTAAATTGTAAGCCAATCATAGTAGACCTTGCAAATTGTAAGCCAATTGTGTCAGACCTGTGTTTCTGGTTTTGCACTGCAATGTAATCCGCAATCACTGAAGCTGACACCAGATCACGAGAATAAATATTTCCAATACAATATGGATTTGGGTTAAGTTATGATAGTATATATCAACTGGCCAATTCATTAGGTGCACCTCCTTGTCTCTACTTGTATCTACTGTCCATGTTATCAGCATTGACAACATAGATGTAATTAGTCATAGTCTGTAATTGTAGAACTAAAGAGCGCACCTATAGGGGATGTAGGGATGTTTTTTTTTTGGATGTTTGCTAGCAGTAGGTTTACACTGAGAAAAGAAAAGAGGTTAGGCTAACACTAATACTAACTTATAATAACTTTATACAAGTGACATTAGTATTTACCATATACTCTTTACAGTAAGTAAACATCAGTGAAAATGTCATATAGTGTTGATATTAACACAGTTTTAAACAATTCATCAAATGGTCGATTATTACACATGCACCTATACAGCAAAATCACACGCTTTCTAATTTCACCAACTGGAGCCCCTTAAATAGTTTCCAATGCCCCCCAGTATAGGCTAAGCCCCTGTACCCATAAACCTTCAGTAATGCCCCAGTCCACATTATCTGTATGATGATGATACTACTGCTACAAATATTTATGCAATATTGTTTATTCTGAACAATCCTGGTTAGATTGTTAGTGTTCTATTGTTGTAAAGTAATACTGAAATTATATTTATTTTTATTAAAACAATAAAGCTGGGTGTCCAATAATGTTTGACAGGTTGTGTGTTTTACTATGAATTGTAGACCAAACTAATATTTTTGTTTATCTGAATCCATTTGAAGTCTGAATGTGTGGAAGTTATATTGTCTGCAGCTGACTAGATTCTACTTGAGCTCCAATTACCTAAATGACTGTCTCTGCTGAGGAAAATCTGAGGGCAGAATGCTGGGTAAACATAAACAGAGCTATGATGATTCATGGTAATCACAGTTCATACAACACTGCATTTCAGCACTCAGATCAATAAACGTATACCACTTCAGCCTGAGAGCCACTGATGGCCCTGGATTTATTTAATGGCTATCAACAGTAAGAGAAATGATATTCTAATATTCCATCATTATTTCAAGAGTTTATTTTTGGGGGGCTGCGACAGGAAAATGAAAGTATTGATTTTGGTCTGTTTGGATGATGAGCATATTCCTATCGTGGATCAAATGAGCTCTTTCATTCTATATTCGAGACCATAGCAAAGGGCTCTGTTTCATACTCATGAAATGAATTGCTCCTTAATCGGAAGTATTTATGAGTCATTTTTGCTTACAGATCCACTCCAGCAACTCAATCAATAGTCTTGTTTACAGCTGGCATTAATGTTTCCCATATCTATATGTTGCCCATGTACACATTTGAAAGACAATTGTTTGTAATAGGAATCTGTTCAAATGTACTGCTCCATGCAAGAATCTTGGACCATCTGAGAATAAAAGCTATTACAATACATTACAATAAATACTAAAATATAATAAGTATAAATGAACATATATCTATCAAATAGACCAAACAATGTGCGTAAACAGTACAGTAAGACATGTGTAAAGTGTAAGAGCAGTATCTGTATGAATGTAGAGTACTAGTGTACATGTACGGTGTGTTGAGGTAGCAACTTTGCAGTTAAATATGTGGTTGTAAACAGTATAGATATATAGAGTATACAGAGCAGGTAGGGAAATAGCAGCTTAATGTTCTGGTAAAAAGCTAAATAGCTTAGTACAGATGTTCAGCATATATTCATATAAATATAGACCAAAAAATACACAGCTGAGATGAATCAGTCCTGTGAGGTCATCAAGAACAGTTTGTGTGCTGGGGTAATCCGGGCTAGAAATCAGTAACAGTCTTTGGTGTTGTAGTCATGTTGTAGTAGGAGCTGCCAGTGTGATTATTTTGACAGCTCTAGGGTAAAAGCTGTTCCTGAACCTGGTGGTTCTGGCTCGGATGTTCCGGTACCTCTTGGTTGGAACGGGGGATGACTGGGGTGTATTGGGTCTGAGGATATGTTGCTTTCCTCAGACACCTCTTTTTATAGATGTCCTGTATGGGTGGGAGGGTAGTTGGGGTGATGTGCTGTGCAGTCTTTACTACCCTCTGAAGGGCCTTGCGCTCAGCAGAGGTGCTGTTGCCATACCACACAGTGATGCAGCTTGTCAGAATGCTCTCCATGGTGGATCTATAGAAGTTGCAGAGGAGCTGCTCTGGCAGGTTGACTCTCCTCAGCCTTCATAGAAAGGTATTGTTGGCCCTTCCTGACAATGGGTGAGGTGTTATGTGTCCGAGTAAGATCCTCAGCTAAGTGGACACCAAGGAACTTGAAGCTGTTCTCTCTTTCCACCAACCAATCATTTTTGTCCAATGTTCAGTGGTTTGTGCGTTCTTTCCTCTCTCCTGAAGTCAATAATCAGGTCTTTGGTTTAACTGAGATTGAGGAAGAGGTTGTTGGCGGCACACCACTCTGTGAGGAGCTTGACCTCCTCTCTGTATGGGCCCTCATCATTTTTGGTGATGTTGCCGATTATTGTTGTGTCATCGGCAAACTTGATGGTGTTGGAACTGTGGGCTGTGATGCAGTCAGGGGTGTACAGAATGTGCAACAATGGGGAGAGAACTATGCCCTGGGGACATCCAGTCCTGAGTGTGAGAGAGGGTGAGGTGTGTTCACTCATCCTAACACACTGTGCTCTGCAGGTGAGGAAGTCTATGATCCAGCTGCACAATGTGTTGCTTATTCCAAGTCTTATTCCAAACTTGATATCAACAAAATCATCCTGTTTCTCACTTATATTGAGTTTTCTACCGTCACGTCCGTGGGTCTTCCTGACACCGCTGATCTCCTGGACTCCATTTCCCAGAGTGCACTACCCAGTGATGTCACACCCACATGTCCGCAATCTACCAATTACTCCCACTCTAGGTCTCCAGAATGCTGATTGGATTCAGCTGTACTTCCTGTTTATAAACCCCACACACACCTTCACTCTTCGCAAAGTTTTGCCAACCCCGGGCGTTTCTATCTTTCTATCTTTGCTTACTGGTTTTGACCTCGTTTGGTTCCTGACTTCTCTTTTCGACTTCTCCCTATGTCTTCATAACTGCTTATTTGCCTCGCTGGGCTTTGACTCTGTTTCCGTCCTTCTGACTACGCTTGGCTATTTCCCACTGGTTCTGTCTGCCTTTCTGCTCTTCTCCCTGGCCCTCGACCTTTGTCTGTCTCTACAACTCATGACCAGGTATTGCCCCTTTGCATTGCTGGATCTTCCTTTGTTGCTGTATAAATTTAGATAATAGATAATAGCCTTAATAGAAATAATAACAACTTAAATATATACATAGTACACTACATATGTCGCTGTAGTTGGAACAGGAGATCCGTTCTATTATGACTTGTGTTTGATGGGAAGTTACATTTGCGAGGTACAGTTTTGTTTTTAAGAAAATGTAATTCATATTTTTGGCATATTTTGGTCATTGTACGAGATCAAAACACAAGAAAACTTGAAATGTAAACCAAATTCAAATGTTAACCAAATTATTAAAAGATTATTATGCAAATAATTGTGTAATTAACTGTGAAATCCCATTGTTAAACAAAACAGCGGCAAAAGCTTCGGGTCAACCATCTAAACTACAAAGATCTGTGTGTGGGATGACTTTTTAGTTCCTCACTCTAATAACAGCATAACTTGCATATTAGTTTAATAGTAGTCAGAGTAATGGTATGGTAGATAATGAATATAACAAGTTTAATAACACAATAATGAGCCTAGAAATTGAAGGGTTAAACTCATTAGCATACTTCATTGGTCTCCAATATTCAATTTATCTTCTCCACTGTCGCGACAGCGAGCTAATACAAGTGGCTTTACAGCACTAGCAAAGTCGTTTCGATATGACTTGATACTCTCTCATTGCTCCCTAAATTAGATGATGACAGCTAGTTAACCTCGCTGCTGCACTGTTGTTTGTCTTTTATAAGGTGAGCTCATGTTCTGATGGCGCATTAAGAAGACTCTCTGCAGTTTGAAATATATCTGGACAGAACTGCATTGCGGCATTATCTTTCCCAACACGTTTGGACAGCAGCATGGTGGAAAATGGTGGAGAAGGCAGAGCAGTGGTCCTTAAGTTCTATCAGAGAAATCATTTGAGTCAATTCGCTTCTTGATGAGGCATGAATCCATATGGCAAATTTTGCTCAGGAGTGATTCATTCTAATTGTCACACAGGGACCCCCTATTACACTGGCGCGGAACGGGTCACTGCATCAGAAAATTAAAGCCGAGGCATCCATTTTAATTCTATTTGTAAATTCTCGCCTGTGGGATGAAGATGTGCTGAGCTCACACAAATACCCAGCCACGTCCCCCGAGCCGGCCCAGAGCTGGGCTAACTGAACAGTTCACCTCTATATGTCCTGCCCTACTCATGGCAGTGTGGAAGAAAGAGGTGGACCCTGCATGTGGGAGACCTACCGTCTGAATGTGCGTGTGTATCTGTGGGCACTCGCCCTCAAAAGTTACTCATGCAGTGTCTGTATGCCCCAGTACTACATCATCTTAGTTCCATTCATTGCTTTTGTTCTGCATGTTGGGTTCCTCATTTACATGGCCACTATAGCTAACCCACGCAGTGTGAGCGGGTATTGTCCTGTTCTACCATTTACTCGGGTCTTGCGCTAACCCCTTTCCACTGCAGAGATGTAAAATGATTCAATTATTCTCTTTGAATTTAATGGAACATTAGGGAATCGGGCTGGAATTGATATCGGGCACAAACTATTACTGAGTTAATTATTGCTCCAGGTACTTTCTCATCTTCTGCATACATACGCTTTTCTCCGTCAGGGTATGGAATATTCAGTAGCTGTATATGTGATTAATTGATATGGCTAGTTGATGGAGACGGCGTGAGGCAAATTATATTAAAAGGGCTGGAAAGTAGATCATCCCTTATCAGCTAAGTAATGACACAGTTTGATGGTTACCTCTTGAATACTATTGCCTGAAGCCTTAAGTAGCATTGGCGCACTGGAGGATGGAGGAAATCCAACTATCATGGCTATGTGAGCTACAAGGTGGTTTACACCAAGCACCCTAATTTGAAAATAACATCCTAAAAAGCACAGCAAATTCATCAGTATCTAATAGAGATTTGACTAATAATGATTTTTGATAATTATGCATATGTTACCAAATGGTAGCATTCAAATTTATAACTACCACCTTTACAAGTAATTACTAATAAGTTATTTTAATAATGATTTAGTTATTTGATACTCTTCCAATGTATGGTACCAGCATAACTCTGCACCGTTTATGTCATGGCAGTTTCATGGGATACCACAATGATGACCACCTACATTTAGATGGTACTATATTTGTAGAGGCAAACATAGCTAGTACTAACATAGCTAGTCATATAATGTGGAGGAAAAGCAGATTTAGTTGCATAAAAAAAAAATTTCCTGACTAGAAGAAAGAAAGTTTATGGCTTGACAAAGGCACCGTTATAAAGTGCTGGATGGTTGCTAAGATGTTGCTATATCATCCCAGGTGGTTGCTAATATATTGCTAGGTTATTGTTATGGAATGCCAGACTTTTCCAAGATGTTGCTGGGTTATAGCTATAGTATACCAGATGGTTCATAAGTAGTTATTATCAACAAGGTAGTAGATACCAACTATAGTGCTATTAACAGTGGTGGTATATATGGATGCTTTCTTAAAAACACAATTTTGTGAATAAGAGATCCTTGAAAAAACCTTTTTAGGTCAGTTACATATTTTACCAAACACATTTAATGATTTTAGTCTATAATTAAACTCTACTTTTGGGAACTGTTATTTTTAAGACAGTATTTACTGTGTTTTTACTTTTAAAAAATAAAAATAAAAACAACTAAACAAACGAACAAGCACTCAAAAAACAATCTAGGTGATGGTGAGTTTGCTCTAGTTGTGATGCATTTGTTTAAGATGAAAAACTTCAAGCTGATATATCCAGAGAGCGTGATGTGTAAATCTCACATGTAGAAATAATGACAATTTATATAACAGATGATGCCACATAAATCCAAAGGGGATGGAAAAGGGGGATGACTGTTTACAACGGAGATTCTCTCATGCCCCTCAACACACACCATGCATATATACATCAAATCAGGTTGATCTTTCCCAGCCTTGGTTTCTCCTTTTAAATTGTGTACATTACTCATTCTACAGGAAGCACATCTATATTGTGTTGCTCATAATATACAGCACCTTCACATATTTGTTTCAGCAAAACACAAACACTGCACAGTGTTATAACAACCATGGCACATTCATGTTCAGAGGTTTTGATCTGGTTTCATTAATCTGACTTGTGTTGTGTGTTTGAAAGATCTCACAATAGAAAAGCAAACACAGCTATGGGATGTTTAATGAGTGAGGTCGATATACGACATCTGTGAGACCCTATTGCAAAAAATGAACTATAGTGTAAATTGTCATTTTTACTGTTCTAGCTGGCATGAAATGTATAACAGATTAACCAATAAAGTATTTTACTACACAGACTGACAAACATCCTGACGACTCACACTATCACATATCGAATAAATAGTGGAAATGAAGAGGTCAGTTTTCCAAATTTAGTAAATACCCCTTAAAGATGGAACAGATAACAATAGCTGACTGCTGAGGCATGTTTTACCTCCAAAGGAAAACCGGGGACATATTTTACAGTGCCCCTAATACACTGCTTGAAAGAAATGACCTACAATTAACTCACAGTTGAACAAGGAGAAGATGGTTGAGAAAAGGGAATCTGTGGTAAACCTTAAGTGCACATGTTCTATACATGGTGTCTGTATAAGTTAAATGTTTTTAAAAGCATTAAAAAGTTTTGTATAATGTGTTTTCTGTGTCACGCTTCTGGGTTTCTCTGGCTCCAGAGAATCGCCCCATGACGTCACACTCACATGGCCTCAGTCTACCAATCACTCCCGGTCTAGTTGGCTGAATTATTGATTCCACCTGTTCCTAATCACCCAGTCTGTTTAAGCCCCACACTCACACACACTCCTTGCGAAGTTGTGCCAACTCTGTTTGCATTACTGAGCATGTCTTACTTGTTATCTCGACTCTGGCCTTGACTCCCTTTGTTTCCTGACTACCTATTTTATTCCTTCTGCTTTGGTTGCCTTGCTGCCTGACCCTGGTTCTGACCTTAGCCTGTCCCTCGACTCTGATCCTGCATTATCCCTCTGTTGTGTTTGGTCATGTTTTAGTGCTATGTTCAACTATCCGATTGTTCAATACCTTTACATTTAAGGCATTTAGCAGATGCTCTGATTTAGAGCAACTTACAACTGTGCTTAGTGTTCTGTTGGAGAATCTTCTGTTTCTGTTCAATAAAGCTTATCTGACTTTTAGCTCTGCGCAAGTCAGTCCAAGTTCTTTTTGACATTCTGTCACCTTACTGTAAATGTAACGGTCTTATTTATTATAAGAGTTATTACATGTGCTGTAAAATACATATGCAGAATTTAGAAAGTAAGGTTTTGAAGTTCACTGAACTTCAAATAACAGGTTAACGTAATGTAAGAAGAGTTTTATTTTTATAGATTGTTTCACTGTTAATAAAAGCAACCTTATGTAAAAAGAAAAATCAGTAAGAATAGTGTGGGCACAAGACCTCTTGTGAGAACTGTGCAACGATGTACAGCACCATATCACACGCCGATAACTAAACACCCTCATCTAGCTATAAGAAGCTAGTTCACTGTTTCTATCATCGATGTCATGGCAAAGGCTGTAATGAGACCGAAGAAGATGAATAACATGAGGAAGACAAAAAGAGAGAGTGACCTAGCAAGAGAGTGGACAAGATTAAAACTCTTGGACTTCGAATGCTAGAAGTCATCCTTAGTCCTGTTTCAGTTTGACATGCAAACAAGTTAACTCATCTTGGCTAAAAGTTTGTTCAGTCTTCATCCATCTCACACCAAATAAGCCTTGTAAGAGTAACCTCTTGCAATATAACTCACTACGTAAGTTGACATGGTTCCTTCTTTTCTGATTTTCTCTTTGCTGGTGTTGTGCCAAATTCAGTTTTCGACTCCCCTTCACATTATGCACATCAAGCAGGAATTGGGACACTACTCGCAAATTACTTTGCGATTTTAATTATGTACATAAAGTGTACTTAGTGTCTGTTCACATGAAGAGGAGTCTAATTATATATCTTTTAATTTTCCAGCAAATGCACATGTATGGCTGTACATGAGGGGGGTGAATATGTGCTAAATGTGTAAATGTCACCCCAAAAGCAATAAATATCAATATATAAATATATATATATATTTATATATATATATATATATATATATATATAAATATATATATATATTTATATATATTATTTATTTATTTATTTATTTATTTATTTATTTGTCTGGGACCTCTTGCTGCAAATTATTAATATTATTATTATTATTAGATTTTTTGTGTTTCATTTTTATTCATTTAAAAATTAATTTATTCTATTTTTATATTTCTTGTTTAATACATATCAAATGTTGGTTATCCCAATGTCTTTTGTCACCTTGCATTCCCAATGACTTCCAAAGCAGTCAGAAAAAGTAAAGTAAATTACAGCACTGGCCACTGGTGGTGAAAGGGGACCAATTTGTTATTGCTTTCAAAGAAATGTAATATTTATTTAAAAATAGTAAAAATTCTATGTTAAATGAAATCCCTGATGTATTACAGTGCATGTAACAATGAACTCTTTGTTAATAATAAATAAATAAAGTTCACTTTACCCTCTATAGTTACACAGTATACAGTGTATCCATTTCTTCACAAGATGAAGTCTACTAACTAGCCCAAATGGCTCATTAATTAAGAATTCTACATTTAAGCTTTTGTGACCCATGCACCACCAAATCAGTCAGTGCAAAAGGGAAAGCCTGATGGAACTGTCTATGACAAAGCTTTTATAGTATTGTTGCCATCCTAAAAACCAGTAACACAATATTTCATGTTTTGTACAGACGGAAAGCTTTTAGACCACCCACACACATGGCCGTTTCTTCCTAAAGGACTGTTTGACAGCGAGTCAATGTCCCTGTCAGTTATTCTACTCCAACATAAACAGCACATCAGTGCCGTGACCTCAAGCTATTGCTCGGGCTCTTTCCATGGCGGAGGTGAGTTGTTCTTTGCGAGGTGAGAACACTTTTACCTCTTCTAATTAGACAGTTGTTCACTGCCTTTTTGTTCTGAACTTGTGCCAGTTCCTTTTCATCTTTTCAGTTAAAAAAAAATTAATTAGAGAAGAAAACTGATCCTAACCTATACTAACCTGACAAAGATATAGACACACACACTGATGTTGTGAATTTGATTATTATGTAGCTTCTTGTATTTATGACTTCTTAAGTTTTTCATTTGTTATGTTTATATTTGTAGTTCGGTTTCAGTTGGATCTTGAGGAAAGGAGAAAAGGGTATTTGTTTGCTAAACATTGTGCTACCGCTGACATACTGTCACATTTGACATCAAACCAAAAGATCAAAAGTCATATGTACAAAATTAGATGTACATTAGACAACTTTTGTTGGGATACTATCCGCTGAACTTTATACTGCACTCCGGCGTAAGTGAGCTTGTGGGTTTAATGCATGTCTTGTGCTACCTGCCTTTCCATATTCTAAATCAATAAAAAATGAGAAGCTGCATGTTACAGTGATTTTCCAACCATGTGAAGAAAGGTGGAATGACTGTCAAGTGTCTTACTACTTTTATAAAATGTGAATATATTAATATGTAATATAATCAATGTGCATATATACATGCATGTATGGATTTCATTTGGTCATTGGCTCTTTTTAAGGGTGAAATATTATAGTACTTTTCCACAAGTTACTTGGGGTACTAATGGAATTGCTGTGTCATGTTTAATAAAAAATACCACAAAGATCAAGCATCACAGCTCTCCTCCGAATGGTTGTTTAAAGTGTCTGTTCCACCATTTGCCCTGCATTCCTCAATAGCTCACATTCTCAGCTAACAAACTATTGGTGTTAACTAATAGTGGATCCTACAGCAAGTAATGGCAAAGATCTAGAAAATTACATCTCCATTAACATATTACCAAAAAAACACAGAGGACAATTGTTTTTTCAGTTTTTTTCTGCAGTTTTTCCCCTGACAGCTGGTACTGATCCCTCTTTTAGTGAATGTTTTGTGGCCAGTGCTGCGTTGTACTGACCCAGGTTAGAAAAACATTCTGACGCATAAGGCTGAAGTGGGCTTCCTATTTACCTGCTTCTTGTTTGAATTTTCTTATTCCACCTTAAATGGTACAGCAGTTAACAGCAGTTGCCTGAGGCTACAGAATGTAACTGCTGCACCTTTTAAGATTGAATGCAGAAATTCAAAAGAGACGCTGGACAAGTAGCCTCAGGCGGCAGAATGTACCTGCTGCAACATTTGAAATGGAACGGGAGAATTCTAAGCTGCAGAATAAGAAGTCGACTTAAGCTTCATGTCAGACATACAGTGGTTAGCACACACATGCAGGTTTTTTATCCGGAATGTGGCCATCAAAAACTTAGTTTACTTAATTAAGTGCAGCCTGCAACAAAGAGCCCTCCGTGATGAGCTCTTAACTTACATATAATGCTAGTGCCTCTGGTGCAGGCAAGAAAAACATGGCGCCCTTTGCACAGGACTGGGTTGTCTTATTTTACAGTTTGTGGGTTGGTAGGCATTGGTAGATACCCACATATATTAGCACAGGGACTGAAATAGTACGTTTTTCGTTATACAGTATGTCCCCATTAAAAACCCAAACTATCTGATTTATAATTAACAATTCAGAGCTCATGAAGAGATGATATAATGTGTCGCAATAACTTCATGATTTTTCTTTCTTTGAACATACCAGTGACAGCTTGTAAAGAAGCTTCTTCTGTTTGGTACTTTAAGAGATCTTTGGTCCAGTTCACATTTGGTCCAGTTCACATTGTGAGACATTCAGTGAGTATGTGTATATATACAGGGGTTGGACAATGAAACTGAAACACCTGTCATTTTAGTGTGGGAGGTCTCATGGCTAAATTGGACCAGCCTGGTGGCCAATCTTCATTAATTGCACATTGCACCAGTAAGAGCAGAGTGTGAAGGTTCAGTTAGCAGGGCAAGAGCACAGTTCTGCTCAAAATACTGCAATGCACACAACATTATGGGTGACATACCAGAGTTCAAAAGAGGACAAATTGTTGGTGCACGTCTTGCTGGCGCATCTGTGACCAAGACAGCAAGTCTTTGTGATGTATCAAGAGTCACGGTATCCAGGTTAATGTCAGCATACCACCAAGAAGGACGAACCTCCACCAGCATCACGTAGTGACCTGGCCACTATCCTGCAAGAAGAATGGCTTAAAATCCCTCTGACCACTGTGCAGGACTTGTGTATGTCATTCCCAAGACGAACTGACGCTGTATTGGCCACAAAAGGAGGCCCTACACCATACTAATAAATGATTGTGGTCTAAAACCAGGTGTTTCAGTTTCATTGTCCAACCCCTGTATATGTATAGTCATGTATATTTGTGTACATAATTTAAATTAATCGCACTGACACTCAGTTAGAAGGAGCCTGAGATCAACCTCCTCTGGTTTATTGTTATCACTTGCTCTAACAAACCAGTCCAATCCTGCGAACACATCCTTTAGTACTTGTATTACACAATTCATTATTTGTTCACATCCTTTTTCCACTTGCTGCTGTACTCAAGGGAAAAAGACCTCACCAACTATATGAAAGGAACAGATGGGGAGAAAAAAAAAAGTTCTGAGCGAATCATCACTGAAGTATTTGTGCTTGAGCTCTTATAAATGAGGCTTTTTTCCTATTCCCTGTTTTCTGAGCACAATCACTGTCTTCCAAATGGCCCCTCTGGATAATGATCAATCATGGGCAAAGCCAGCTAGAATCTTCTATAACAAGATGCTTCATCTCTCTCTCTCCAGTGCTGGGAACGCTCAGGTGCAGAAAGCGCAGGGCATTGCAGGAAACAGCGGGAAGGGGACAGCTGCTCTCTCTCAGCTGAGCTTAAAATGCTGCGTAATGTGTCCCATCCTGCAAAACAACCCCCCATCTGCAAATGGCGTGCTAGTTTGATGTCCTGACATTTCTGCAGTCGAGCATGAACAAAGCACAAAAATGAGCTGATGACAATTGGAAAAATTTCCAAGGATGCCATTCATGTCTAAAAATAAGAGGACAAGTCCATTATGAAGTTTGTGGAGCGAAAAACCAAAGGAGAAAGCAGATGTTATGGAAAGGCGATGGATGTGTCTGAATTACGAGAACATTTGTGGGAATATTCCAGTAAAGATTTAGATAGTAACGGTCCTCGGCTATGCAGCAAAAGAACATTTCACCTGCCATGTTCTGCATGTTTTTAAGAGAGCCTTCAAATGAATTTCCAAATTCAAGAACACAAGGTAACATTTGTGAGACAGGGTAGAAAACCAAATATAGCATTCCATATAGAATGTAGAGATAAACGTATAATGGAAAAAAGCTGATCCTGTCTGTAATGTATTGCTTAAGTGGAGATTGGCAAACTTATGTAAGAAGAAATGTAAGAACTCTGGCAATGGACAAGGTTTATAGAGACAAGGTTGAAAACCAGATGCTGATTTCATAATGAAACAGCAGGAGACATGTTTGTTGATAAGGCTGTATATTGCATTAGTTACTTGAGTGAATGAAAAAATGAAAATTTGATGCACTTAAAAATGCTGCACATTTAATTTTATAAACACTAAAGATCCAGTGCTAAACAGCATAGGACAGCATGAGAGGAGTTACCATCTGCATAGGTGGTCAAATGACAATGAATTTTCCCAAAATGTATTCAGAAATTCTGAAAGTGTGGCAGTTTTTTAAATTTAATTTCTATATTACACTTCTCAAAGGAATTCTCAAAGGATCAGTTTGTCAATTTACTAATGCAAGATCATTTAAATCCAAGATTAGATCAAATACTCGATTTGAGATATAACAGCAGGAAATAAGCATAGAGAGTATGTCACTCTAAGAGTAATATTAATTACTTAAGATAACAAAAATTCACCAACAGATTTTAAGTGAAGTAAAACACGACTGGTACATTCTGCTTAAATATACAAAATAAAATGAAATCATTAATTAATTCAACTAAAGCTAACCAAATGTTTAGAGATTAGAGACTAGATATTTCACATAGTGCACCAGCAAATGAGTTCATAATTGACCCTCTGAGCACTTTCTCTAAATACACGCATGCCACGTTCTGTATAAATGTAAGCCATTTAAGTAAAGTTGCTCAATGCAAGCACACCAGGGTGTCAGACCAGTTTGTAAATACGTAACCACAGAAACAGAACAGCAAAAAGGTGAATGGGTTACCCCTCATATTCATTGCTGTGGTGTATCATCCTAATAAATATGGCTTAACAGAAAGGTTTGGGACAGCCACACAGACAGCTGCCATTGTTCTTGGTCTTCATCCTCCAGTGGGCTTAACTCATCCAGTCAGAGGCCTTCAAGTGCTGTCTCCCCCAGGACAAAACCTATGCTGGATGGTCAAAGCACCTGAACCAGTCAAAAGCTCATACCATCAACTAAAACTACTTACTCCAACACGTATAGCCTTCTAGATGACACGGCTGCGCTAGGTAATAACAGCTAGTTTATTTTTTGTGCACTGAAGCCCTCAACTAGCTTGAAAAAAAAAAAAAAAGATTCATCACCAGTCAAAAGAAAGGTATACGGACTCAAAACTATATACCAGGCAATATAAAGCATTTCATTGCACCCACATGCTACTTCTGTTCAAAATTCCAGGCCACTCTGTGGAATAAGGGTCACTATAGAAGTCCAGTAAAGTGGGTCGATGATAGGCTGCGGCTGGCTGTCATATGTGCCGTATGATAATTATTAATTCGCTGGCCGCTCTGCCAGACTAGCTTGTGACCCCGGCTGACCCAGGTGAAATTGATTTTGCCTCTGAACCTGAAGCGAGCCCACACAAAGCTAGGATCAGCACAAGTTTCCAAAGTGAGAGAGAGAGAGAGAGAGAGAGAGGGAGGGAGAGAGAAAGGGAGAGAGAGAGAGGTGAGTGAAGTTCTTGAGAAGTTAAAGGAGGAGAGAAAAAAGGGAAAAAGGTTCTTTCTCAGCACTTGCACATCGCACACAGTGCGGTGAAGGTGTTTAAGTTGGGGAGAGATAAATGGTTTCAACGAGTCACTTTGCTGGAGCGGCTGAAGCAGGGTAGAGAGAATGACACAGAGGCCTGAACAGAAGCTGTAATTTAATAGCCTAATTTCCTGCCTGGCCCAGCAGAAATATCTGTCTGATGATGACAGCTGATGAAAATGCACCAGGATTTGATTTGCTTCCCAGTGGAGGACGAGTTCAGACGCTTCTCTCCCTCAGGCTCCCTCAGGCATATACATGGGTGAACGAGAGTGTGTGTGAGTGTGTGTGTATGCAGCACATGTCTGGTTGTTGCAACCCAAAAATATGTGTGGTGCATACTTATATTTTGACACATTCATTCTCAGGAATGACACTGCAATGTGTCAGCGGTTCAATGGTAATTCAATGGAAATCTCCGTCTGATTATGAAGCTCAATAGGGGTACAGTCTCGCATCAAGACATTTGAGCATAATCTCATTTTTCCAGTAGTGAATAGTCAATAACAATCATTCCAACTTCATCTGCAAAACAAAAAAAACGTTATTATTATTTATTCTGAGCACATTCTGCCAACAGATAGAAAACTCGTTTAAATCAAATCAATGTGATATTCATACCAACGCTGCCTACAGCTGTGCTCTGTTATAAAGCCGTTCACTTAATCTAATAATGGATATCAATTGTTTACTTTGGAACTAATCGTTAAAAAAAAGAAAGCAAGCGTAATTAGATTGGCACAGCTTGCTTTCTTCATGTTTTCTTCTCTATTCAATTACAATTAACAATATGTGTCATTATTACAACAAAGTGACAAGACTCAGGGATAAATTAATAGCATCTCAGCTTGAAGTGAATATTTCATATTGACATACACGCATACTTGTCTCAGGGAATCAACACAAGCTTTGACAGGTAATTAATTCTTTACAGGGATGGTTCAAACCTTTGACAACCTTTTCGTGTTACTTAACCGAAAAAGTGTAAACTGCTATTTTTTCCCGTTCTTCTTACATTTTACAGCTTACCATAGTGAATAAATGGGTGAATTCTTTACACTTTCCACTTTCTCCCTCTGAAGTCCACCTTTACCATTTGTGAACTTTTCTACAGGGGTTGGACAATGAAACTGAAACACCTGGTTTTAGACCACAATCATTTATTAGTATGGTGTAGGGCCTCCTTTTGCGGCCAATACAGTGTCAGTTCGTTTTGGGAATGACATATACAAGTCCTGCACAGTGGTCAGAGGGAGTTTAAGCCATTCTTCTTGCAGGATAGTGGCCAGGTCACTACGTGATGCTGGTGGAGGTTCGTCCTTCTTGGTGGTATGCTGACATTACCCTGGATACCGTGGCTCTTGATACATCACAAAGACTTGCTGTCTTGGTCACAGATGCGCCAGCAAGACGTGCACCAACAATTTGTCCTCTTTTGAACTCTGGTATGTCAGCCATAATGTTGTGTGCATTGCAGTATTTTGAGCAAAACTGCTCTTACCTGCTAACTGAACCTTCACACTCTTCTCTTACTGGTGCAATGTGCAATTAATGAAGATCGGCCACCAGGCTGGTTCAATTTAGCCATGAGACCTCCCACACTAAAATGACAGGTGTTTCAGTTTCATTGTCCAACCCCTGTATTCTGATCATGTTATCTTCAATTGTACGAGTGAAATAAGGCATACCATGTTTCAATAAGTGTTGATCCTTTGAAAGGCAGCAATGATGCATTTATTACCTGCCAGTCACGAAAATCACAGATCTCCAGTCCAGTCTGTCTGCAGTTGCATCACTCCTTATCACCTCTGTGTGCATGGCTGGGCTGCTGAAGTCTGAATCGACTATCACATATAAATGATACATATGGATGCAGAAATGTACGTTACAATCAATTCAATTTAAAAATGGCTGTTTCTGCAGCTTATTGTACAATTCTTGGCCGAATGGACATGAAAATCTGAAAGCGAGGTATCTTATTTTGTCAGTACTCTTATTTTGTCAGTACTCAGCAGCATTAGAGTAGTGATGGTCTTTAGGGATTCCTAACCACCGATGAACAAGGTAAATGGGGCTAACATATTCCACTGAAAAACAAATGAACTACTTACTGTAAATGCTGTACATAGCGCTGTATATTGCTAAATTAAAGTTTTATATGACATAGAAACATCCAAAAGACGAGCAAATGATAAATGATGAATCAGCTTGATTGGATGAAATCAAGCAAAAGCATACCAGTGAGTCATTTACATATGATAAACATAAAGAATGCTTTAATTCATGCAAACGTTTTGGTAAGGAACTAATACAATTACAGCATTTAGCAACTTGTGAGCCAATGACTGAGCTCATAGGGGGAGTTTGAGGTTGAGTAATAAGTGTTACTTGAAAGAATGAAATGTGAAATGCACAAAACATCTGTAAATAAATGACTTGATTACACACTTTGATTACTTTCTTAAAACTAATTAACTCATTTTAAACACTGTATTATTGTGGCGTGTCAGCGATTTGTATTTTACATTCCATTCAGTGGTAGTAAACAAAGAAACTGTATAGAAGGTGGAATATTTGTAGCATTTGTTTACACCAATTCATAGTTACTGTTGGATTTTAGTCATTCCACCACAAATTCAAGCATTTTCTCAAACACACAGATTTTCACATACTCCTGCCAGATGTGTGACTGCAAGTAAAGCTAAACTAAAGATGGAACTGACAAATAACAAAGCTGTCTGTGAAATGTGTGTAGAGTAATTGAAATAAATGTATAAATAAGAGTATATAGACACAAGGTGTATTTAAAAAGTGACCAGTGACATTTATGTTGACCATTCTACCAAATAGGTTTAAGCTGTAGTAAGAAGGCTTTAGACTTAACTTTAGACCTATACTCTGATAATGTTTATTTTATTAAATTAAACGAATTAGCTCTTCATGTTGTCTTGATCGCAAAGTCAGTTCTACTGCACTTTTACTGTGAACTTGTGTTCGTCATGACCTTTCCATCCATCAGCCAGAGCTTTCAGAGATTCAGGAAAAGGAATTTATTCAGCTGCCAGAAGATCTCCTTTGGATAAGTATGAGTTTGTATCTGGTAGTTTTCTCGATCTCCTGCTGCTGGGACCGCTCCTGCTCCAGCCCTGTCCTCCCTAACACAAAGCCTTTCACCCTTACCATTCACCACTTCCTGTACCGCCTTGGGCTAGCTTGTCAGAATAGCTCCCCCAGAGCAGCATGAGCCTAGGAACGGCCAAACAAACTGGGCAATTATTTACACTATGTTTGGCCGGGCCTGGACTGGAGTCAGCCGCTAGCTGTGGACAGCGGCAACTCGCACACAGAGCAGGTGAAGTCATAAAAGCCCCAGTTACCATAGCCTGAGGGAGCCGTGGTAAAATTCATCAGAGAAGGAGAGCGGAGTGCAGGGAAGAGGGAGGGATTTGAACAGTTACACAGAACAGAGGACCTGGGGGAGCTTCACAAGAAAGCTTCCTCTTCCATCTCCAACCCTCCAGCCATACAATTACACAGATTGGAAATTGCTCTTCAGAAGAAGACACCTCGTGCTATATGACATCAAGCCAGAACTCCCTGAACCAGCGAGGCGACATCAACATAATTTAAAAGTAAATATATGTTTACTGTGATGCTTGTTAGCTTCCTCGTAGATTATGGAGGCATTGTCTGCTCTAATTGTGTGGGGTAATGTGTTTTCTGAAATGCAGCCATTGGTATTCATAGAATTCATAAAGAGTAAATGGCTCTTCCTGTCCACGGGTACATAATTGAGGAGGCTACGCGATTACAGCAACAAGGGAGAGATGGAGAGGGGCACGGAGAGACATAGTGAGACAGGGACTCAGAGCACCGCCAAAGTGTTCAGGCCCACATCTCAAATCCATAATTAACCTCCCAGGTCCTTCACAAGGCTGTGATTGTGAGGGTTCATGGGATGGGAGCGTTTCCCTTTATGGCTACAGATGGGTCGCTGCTGCACTTTAATGTGTTTGTTTACTGGTTCCTCAGGTGCCCAACTCAAGGTGACGGAGCTGTGAGCGACTGGGATGCTGCCGCCGGCTCCCATCCGCCTCCTGGCCAACTGAGGCCTTGTTATAAAGAAAAATGGAAGTGGGGTCCGGAGCAGGCGCTTCCAGAAGGATGGATGGCCGATCTCCTATGTATGACCTCCTTGCGAATCTCCAAGGACGACTATGTTGTTTTTGGCCATCCAGGTGCATAGTGTTGTGGGAGCCAGAAGATGGGGCATACATTGTGGCCATTATGGGTTGATGGGTGAGAAGTACTACTTGGGGCCTACATAACTACTCTTCGGAGAAGAAACAGGCCAAGATGAGAGGCAGCAAAAACGTGGCAGCTTTATTTACTGTAAATCAAAAAAGAGAGGCCTCTTTCACTTCAATAGCCTTCTTTCCGGCACTTTATACACCTTGCGCCACAGGATACGGCCTACAGGCAAAAGGAGCTACTGACTAATCGCACTAACAAATGCCGCAAATTAAACACTACAACACCCTCTAAATTAGTCATGTAATTACCAGCAGGGCTGTAATTAGCGCTGTTAAGAATTAGCATTTACTGCACTTCTCCCTGTAAGTAAACACATACTGGTGCTCTTAGGTCCAAGCTGTCTGATGTGGTTTAAGGGTGGGTGAAATAAATTGGACAGTCTGTGCTGGCAAGTTCAAGATTTTGGTGGCACTAATACCACAAAGAAGGTGGTCCAATAGCAGCAATCCTTTTTCCAGCAGTGCCAAAAGCAGACTTGTACCATGGCAGTTCCAGAGATTAACTTTGATCAAGGAGCCATCCCAGCAGGGTGTTCAAAGCTCTTTGTCCTTTGTTTTTTTTGTTTTTTTTCTCCTGATGAGTCCTGTAGGATCCCTGGGTTTATACCTTCCCAAAAAGGAACATAAAAATCCCCACTTCCTTCCACAAATTATGTTTCCTAACAACACACAAAAAAGACCCTCACCTTTTTGCTTGAAGGATATGTGGGTAATCCCTTTCTCCTCCAAGCGGTTTAATCTGGACCAAAAGTCATTAAAACAGTAAAGGGATAGCACAAAAGACTTTCAAGCCAATAGGCCTACTGCTAACATGATTAGATCATTGATCCCCCAGTAAAGCTAGAGGCCTCCAGGTGCAAAATGACTTTTTAATGAAATCAAGGAAATCTGGTTACCCCTAAAATTACTGATCAGAGTTAAGGCCAGGTGACTAGGGTGGCATTCTATATCCAGATCCGAAGTCATTTATTTTGGTCCTTTCAACAGTACCACACAACGGTTCGTGGCAGAGGGGATTGGCCTGATTGTAATTTTGCACAAGACAGGGTCATCTCGACATTTCATTACATCTTGGTCCTATGTCTCCATCAAAGTCCACATCGGCTTTCCGAGCCATGTTTCCAGGCAGGAAGGCATTTCCATTAAGCTGTCGTTAAATGCCACTGGACCAGCCTGTTTGTGCCTCCAGTCTGATGTTCACATAGTTCTTTGTTGGCCTAAAAGTGTGTGTAGCCTGAACTTAGAACTGAGAAACTATTGGATGAATTTCACCAAGCTCCTTCCAGTCTCGAGAAAATTGAAATATCACACAGAGGAAATTACAGTCTTATGTCAGAGCCGTGTCTAAAGCAGCTTAAATTTACATCACTCACAAGTACAAGACTTACAAAGACTTCGTTAAAACAACCTCACCGAAGAGCAACCAAGTGAGCAGAATACCCCGAGCTCATCTTCTCTTCAGCTCCCCATGGACTTCAGCCATGTTCTCATCTTCTCAGAAATATATTTCTTTTCCTAGAGACACACTTTTTTGTATTAATGAGACTGGATGAAATATCACTTAATTTCACATTTAATTACAGGCCATAATATTTCCTTCCCTGAACCAGCTGTTAATGTAATGCACTTTCCAGTGCTGATGAATGAGCTGTGTATAAAAACATTAACGTTTAGGGGTTGGACCACCCAAGGACCACTTCTAGGCCAACCCTGAAAGCAGGAAAAATCAACAAGGGTATAAGAGCAGACAGATTTGGCTTCAACACTGTGCCTTATGGAGAACTTGTGGGTTCAGCATGCATTGTACACTGGTTTGAATCGAGAACTAGCCAAGCATTGTGTGAAGACTGAATTGCACAACAGGTATCTGTCAGGGCAACGAACCGAACAAATTTTCACTCTGATCCTTGCTAATGCAATTCTGTTGTGACATGCACAACGTCATGAGGACTCCACTGCGAGTTTGTAGACGAATGTAATATCAATGTTGCCGTTTCACTGGGACTTCCATAGAACAGAGGGAACCAAAATTACTTCTTGTTTGACTTTTGATTATTTTGTCTGTCATGATGCAGAGCGCTACTAAAGCATGAGGAATGTAAGGGTGTATGCAGAGACGACTTTGTAGTGCTGTCCACAGTCTTAACTTTATAGCAGGAACAGTGGCATACAAAAGTTTGTGAACCCTAGTCAAAATTTCAGTTACTATAAATATTTAAGTAAGAGGAAGGTGAACTGATCTCCAAAAGGTATAAAGTTCAAATTCTTTAAGCAGGATTGCTGTACTAGTAGAGTAGGAGCAGCAACTAGTTTGCGCACCTCAAAATGACTTTTTTCTGAAGGTTTTAGATGTTAATAGCCTGATGCATTTTATCTGCAGTCAGCAAATTTATGAAAAAAAAGGTACAAAATCTTATTAAAAGAACACTTTGGACTGTTCTCTGTTCAACTTTTAATCACAGGGGTGAATCAATCATGCTTTGGGCTTGTGTCACAACCAGTGGCATTGCGAACATTTCATTAGAGGGGAAAATAAATGATGAAATGAGGATGGCTTCTACAACTGGATAATGATCCTAAACACACCTGAAGGGCTGCAAGAGGTGCAAGATAAAAGTTTTGCCATGGCCCTCGCAGTCCTCCAACCTAAACGTCATCAAAAAACTGTGAACAGACTTCAGAAGAAGAGTAGTGCCTCAATGATGACCCAAGAATCTCACAGAATTAGAGACATTTACATTGGGTGAAAATTCAGCATGAAAGATCTGAAAGACTCAGTTGGCTACAAAAAGCATTTATAAGCCATGATACTAAGGGGTGTCTTTCTAAGTACTGACAATGCATGGTGCACAAACCTTTTGTTTTAGGTCCTGTTCTTTTTTTGGTGTTTTGAACCTACAGTTATCCTTTTTGATTTTTTTTAATATAAAAGAAATGTCTCGTATATACTGTAATGCCTAAATAAATCAGACATCATCTAAATAAAATCATCTTTTATTCATGTAGCTACTCATAGTACAGTTTGAGGGGTGCCCAATTTTTTGTATGCCACTGTAACATATGAACAATGATAACATATGTTCACCAGGGTGAGGGGGGGTCTTCAACTTAGGAGCAGTAGTAATCAGAGTGGCTTTTTGTTTAGTTGCAGGCGTTTAAGATTTGGTTGAAAGGAAATGTTATTTTCCTAGATATTTCACTTTCTTTCCAAAATGTACATAATATATATATATATCAGTTTAACTTTCAATTTAAGCATTATAACATAGGCAGCTATTACAATATATGAACTACCAGAGCAAGATTTCAACTGTAGATTTAACATACCCAAATATTAATAAGATAAGCCGAATATTGGACCACAATGAATACCTGGCTGCCACAAAGAGAGATTTGTAAAACAGTCAAAGTAATACACTGATAGATTTGTGTACAATTAGAATTTGTTATTATTATATAATTCTAATCACTCTATATATACAGTAAGTAATTGGAATAATTTAAGAATAACACATTCTTATTGCACACAAATCAGAACATTAAAACCACCTCAATGTTTCTACACTCTTAATCCATTTAATCAGCTCCACTTACCACACAGGTACAGCTTTAGTATGCAGCTGAAGTATTCAGAGAAACCGAAGGGCTGCAGTATGTAATTGAACATACTGTAGCCCATATGTTTCTCTGCATACTTTGTTAGCACCCCCTCCTCTTTTTGTACTGGTCAGGACCCCTACAGGACCAGAGCTATTATTTGGGTGGTGGATCATCAGTGAAACTGACATAGTGGTGGTGTGTTAGTGTGTGTTGTGCTGATGTGAGTGGATCAGAGACAGTAGTGATGCTGGAGTGAACACCTCAGTGTCACTGCTGTACTGAGAATAGTCCACCCACCAAAACTCCTGTAATGCTGCCATTTTGGAGAACTGTTTTTATTTGGACAGTGATCACATATATACACATAAATATATACGCGTCTGTTTAGAGTGTCTGTATAGTGCTGGCTAGAGTATACAGGAAAATGCATAATGCATGCTGTGCAATGAATGCTGCTCTTTGGGCCACTGAAATTGCAGAGACCAAGCTTGTTGAATAGCATAAGTATAACTATATTATTTTAATGCTACTTTAGAACACAACATTTAAACGTTGGTTAAAACATTAATAGCCTGGTATTGTCAGAGAAGTGAGTGGTGTTGCACAAACAGAAAGATGCTGACGAGGCAGTTTGCTGCAAAGTGCTGCTGTGGGCTACATTTTGATGACACGAGATGCATAATCCAAATATGATAAATTACAGTGCATGTAACACTTGACTAATTAATTATAATGAATCATATTGCAGTGGTCTGAAGTGCAATCACATAGAGTAGAATGTGTCCGGTTGATACATTGCCTGTGAGTGGAACAGTGTCTGCGGAGACGCATCACCATCAGCGTCACTGAACTGGAGTAAGTCATCATTAAACAGAGAGAGTGATTTGTATTCAGTCAACTGCAGGTAGTGACTAAACTGAAGTAAGTTATCAGCAGATAGAGAGACTACTCTCCAGAGGAAATTGTACTTTAAAATAATATTGTATATAATGAAAAAAAAAACATCCTTGTTTTTTTTAATAAACCAGTTTAGAGTGATGAAAAATCATTGTTAAACTTTCAAAACATACTCCATTTTTTTTTTTTTGTAATGTCACAAAAACCAACAAATTTAGCCTACAGCTGTTGAGCCACACCCATTCACATTGACCTAATGGTGCTAATAGTGATGTATGGTGATATGCAGTGATGTGCAGTAGTTGTGAAGTAGGCTACAAAACAATTTTTAAAATTTTAAATTAAAAAGTTTTAAATTCATAATAATTTAGCCTACATCAGTGTAGCCCCGCCCATTCATACTGAAGCTGTAAATAGTGTGTAAGCCTGGACTTCTTTTTTGTATGAGGCAATAGACAGAATATTTAATATGCGTTATGTCAACATGTTTTTGGTGTACAACACAAACATCATTAGTGGATATTATGACAAAAAAAAAAATACTGTCATTGTCCAAACAAGTATCCCAAAATGAAAACCTGAGAGTAGAAGGCAAAAAGTTAGAGGACAGTTACAATACAGGCCCTTTAATTGGCAGTTATTTCTCAGCATTTATCAAAAACACACAGAATGGGCGGTGTACCTAAACCATTCATTTAGGTGTAGAGATTTTGGGAGCTTGAGTGAAATAAAACTGGAGGTTGTTGTTTGGATTGCTACTCGAATGGGTCAGCTAGCGTTATGAGGTGTACACCCATGCGTCCCCTTGCTCCTTTTATCTAGATGTTCCATTCTGTCTGTCAGAGATTGCGTGCGCTCAGTCCATACATTGATCCGTAGATGGCACTTTCGGGTCAGGCCTTTGTCTCAGAGCACTACCTCTGGTGGAGTCTCTCTCTCTTCTCACTGTCATTTACAGACAGTGCTTTGACACATTCCGTGTGTAGCCCTAGCAAGAGAATAGCGCACATCGCTGACCTCCTGAACCTTTGTCTTTTTATCCCCTCAAGCGCGAGCCTCTTACCTGCTCAAAGCTCTTTAAATGTGTACCTGGGGACCATGCTATTGAGAGGGAGACATCTCTAGACAGGTATGGATCCCCAGGCCACTGAAGGAGTGTGTATCGAGCCAAACGGCCTCAGATTTATTGCAGGAACGCTTCATGCATTGTGCATGTGTAGGAGAGAACCGGACACACAGTTGAAAACTCAGCAGTTCCATGCCGCTGCTGTTTACTACAAGGCCTGTTCAATGTATAATCACATACTGTGTATGGATCCAGGATTTCCCCATGCACTGATTGTTTGGTTGGTCACAGTCATCTGGAAAGCAGGCACCCATTTGAATGTATAAATGCTGTAATGCAAAACATACGCTACGTTCACACTGAAACTTTAGTCTCAGTTCAGGTTTGATGTTTGCCTTCGGTTTTTTTACATTCATGGTTTACATTCTTGTGTGTCAAATTCCCGATATTTGTCATTAATTTGAACAGACCTGAAAGGGCCCTCCAGTGTACAGTTAATCATCAAATTAGCCTGCACTGGAGAGTGATCATAGCGACAAGCTCCTGCAAACACATGAATTCCACTTTCATCATGCCCATGTAGGCCCATGCACGGACATCAGTGAGGGCGCTCAAGGGCGCTGCAGATGAACTTCACCATTTAAAACACAAGTATTATATACACTGACGAAGAGGGCACTTGTGCAGTCTAAGGCAATTAGTGCAAGAGACTCAAGCCCCCCTACGGAGTATCTGTGCATGTGTTTGATCCCCATATGGTTTGCAAAAAAGAAGAATGAGCACAAAAGGTGGACACACTAAATACGGAAATATTTATTATTATATTTGCTGGCCTCTATATTTGTATTATATGTTGGTTAGTGTTATTAAATGACTGTACCTGAAATAAAAGCTGATTTCTGAAACTGACCATTTTGATCTCTTAATGTTGACACTGCCATAGAAAAGTAACACATATTAGAAAAACACAAGCACTATACCCACTGACAAAGAGGTGACAAGTACAGTCTGAGAGCATTAGGCAAAAGGGTTTCTGAGCTTGTGGTTGATTCACATTAGGCATGCAAGGAAAAATATCTTTTATTTATCTGATCTAAGGTCATATAGTAGATGGTTTAAAAAAAAAAAAAAAAACAACTAAAACCAAGCCTCCCAAAAAAAGAGAAGATTAAGCAAAAAGGTGGACATGCTAAATACTAAAAAAATAAATATTATATTTACTGTCTTCTGTGTAACTTTTTGTTTTTGTTCATTTCCTGATGTGGAAAAAACAGAATATTATGTCCTTTGTGGATATTTTGGTTGGAAATGTAATAAATGAAGAGTAGTTTCTGACTTTTAAACAGTGCTGTATGTTAGTGAGTCTCATTGAATGACTGTACCTGAAACAAAATTCTACCATTTTGACCTTTTAATGTTGACACAGCCATAGGAGAGCAACACATATTAGAAAAACACAAGTACTATACACACTGATAAATAAGGGGTGACATGTACAGTAAGGCTAGGTTAAAGGGTTAAAGCCCCCCTAGGGTTTATCTGAGCTTGTATTTGATTCTCATTAGGTATGCATGCCCATATATTAGATATGTATCTAATTCTAAAGAGTTAATATGTGGAGTTGTTCCACTGGAATGCACTAGTTAAAAACACATATTGAAGGAGTACAGACAGCATGCTGCATCAGATACATGTGCAAATCTGTACCATGTGACAAAAAGAAACAACTTCTAAAGTATGGACTCCATGCACACCCAGATGGGGACCATGTTTCAGGAAAGCCCAAGCAGTGACTAATCACACAGAGTTGTCTTTGGAGAACTGCACAGAGGTTGGAAATTGGGCTTTTTAGAATTATTAATATTGTAGTTATGCATAGCATCATTTATTTTGTCCAAAGTACCAAACAAGTTCTTCAAATGGGCAATAAATGCCTTTATTTTTGCAAAATTTCATTTTATAAATAATACTCTAATTGAAATGACTCGTTCAGTGCTGTAAGTGTCAGGGAACTGTAAGTGTCAAGGTTCAAATAATATGAACTACTGTGCAAAAGTCAGAGACCACTATTCATTATTTTATTTCCATTCAAAACAGACATAAAGTTAAACCGTAACGGTCACTAAAAGACAAACAGTGCTTAAAGTTTCACTCTTTTATCTTAAAACCCATAAAATATGATGTTTCTGTCCACCTTTCCACTGATAATATCTCAACACTATGCGTCTAAAAGGATCGGGTAGTTAAACACAGCACCAAAACACGACCAGACATAACAGAGGGAGAATGCAAGATCAGAGTCGAGAGGGAAAGGTCAGGGCCAGGGGAGTCAGGCAACGAGGCAACCAAAATAGAAGGAGATAGTAGAGCAAATGAGTAACCAGCACAAGGGATGAGGCAAAAGAGGTAGTCGAGAAACAAAGAGAGTCAAAGCCAGAGTAGATCTAACAGAAAGGAAACACTCAGTAGTGCTAACAGGCTCAGCAAAACTTCGCAAAGAGTGTGTGAGTGGGGTTTATAAACAAACTGTGACCGTGAGTGATTGGTTGACTTGAGACATGTGAGTGTGATGTCATCGGGTGATGGACTCCGGGAAGTGGAGTTCAGGAGATCGGTGGAGTCAGGGAAAACCTGAAGCATAACAAATTGGTTGGTCAGCCCACGCTCCACACCTCAACATCACTGAATGTTTTTTGTCCCTTGGATTGTGTGAGCAGAGCAAGCTTTTAAAACAGAATTTTAGAAAAATATTGCAACTGAAAGCGAGCCTCCCAAAGGAGAAGAATAAAGGCAACAGGTGAACATGGTAAAAAGGAAATAACGTTGGTGAGTGACATTTAACCACTGCACTTGATTAACATATCGTCGCTGTCCAAAGAAAAACAGGTATCTCCAAAATGGCAACTTTACAGGAGAGGCCAAAAACCACATTTAATTTGAATGGAAGTCAGTGGAACCAGACGTATTTCCAAGCAGTTTTGGGCCATTTTTGTTGGTCCATTTTCATGAAATTTCCTTACAGTGTAAACAGCAGCATATGTGATCAAATGAGGCATAAAAGTAAAAATCAACAAAAATGGAGATACATGTTTTTCATTGGACAGCAATGATATTTGAGCACCATTTTAACTTTTTATTGTTCATGCAGACATAACAAAGCAATGCTGAGACAGTACAGACTATTGCTCTGCATCAAGTTCAAGGGCAAATCAGAATCATGCAATACAAAGAAACACAAATACTAAACCGCAAACACCATGCGCACCCAGACATAGGCTATGTCTCAGGGGAGTGCAGGCAGTGACTGATCACACAATGTTGTCTTTGGAGAGCAGCGTGGAAGCAAGGCTCCAGATCACTCATGGAATCAGTGATGTATACATTGAGGAGGGGAACAGGGGAAGAAAAAAAAGGAGAAAAAAAAGAGAAGGGATTGGCGGAGCCCTCCCACAGCAACAGACGGCAGCCTATCCACCACGTCCTTCCTTCGCCTGGCTGGGCTACCTTAGCCCATGTGGTGATGTCATCCAGCTGGAGCTGTAAGCCCTAGTCCTGTCTGGCGGTTGTTGCCTGCTGTGGATGACTCTCTCTCTATTTCTCTCTCTCTCTCTCCACACTCTTCACCTTGAGACAGTGCCCTTAGCTCTAGCGGCCGCATGGCTCGTGTTATCAAAACAAAGTCAGGCACGGGCGAACGCGTCATTCATCAAAAACAATATGTGTGGGAAATAATTAATGAGGGTTAATCACTTTTGTCAAGCTCACAGGGCGTCTTCAGAGCGGACCTCGGAGTTAATGCTTCCGAGTGCTGATTTAATTATCGGGTCCATCTCCAGACGAAAACATTAAGTACACTGACACCACATGCTTACATCAAGCCCTGTGGACTTTCCAGCACTGTCACTGTCACAATGAAAGGCTGTGGCTCCAACTTCAAGGATGCTAGGCCTCGTCCTCCATTAGAATTATGCTTTGTTCTTAAACTGTAGAACTGGTCTCACCTTTGAGCTCTTAAGTGTGTGTACATTCTGCTCTTACATAAGAGCAGACCCCAAATAAGAAGGTCTTGGTGTGTGTCAGAATCTTCAGAGAAAAACTGAGCAATTGGGTTTTAAGAAGAAATGGACAGTTGGTCAGTGAGGTTCACAGGTTAACTGTTCCTGAATTAATGTAGTTAATGTAGTATTTTTATTAATAAATATTACTATGTTTTGATATTAAAATGCAATGCATTTAAACATAAAGAGGCCCCGCAAAAGTTTTTTTTTATTTCCCAAATATTTATAACTTGTGTAATGTTTGTTTTTGAATGTTGTTAATAGTTATAGTTTTAACTAACAGCTGTTTGTATGTCCAATTTTTTTTTTGTATGCTCCTATCTTTTAACAATCAATACTCCAGCGAGCTAGACCGTGAGTGATTGGTTGACTTGAGACATGTGAGTGTGATGTCGTCGGGTGATGGACTCTGGGAAGTGGAGTTCCGGAGATCGGTAGAGTCAGGGAAAACCTGAAGCATAACAAATTGGTTGGTCAGCCCACGCTCCACACCTCAACATCACTGAATGTTTTTGTCCCTTGGACAAAACACTGGAGCTATGAAGATTTTAATGTCTAGGCTGGTGGGCTGCATTTGGGGTAGTGACTTTGTGTAAATCTGTTTTTTTATCGAGCCTTTATATGTTCAGGAGCGTATGCTAACATTATAAAGGTGTATTGTTTGAGGTTTATTGTTTTGACAACATGAACAAGTGCTTTTTTAAGACGTATTTTAGAAGCTCACTCAGTGTTTTTATGCCTGCTCCTAATCCTCTTTAGGGGGGTTATAATGGCATTTGTTGTGCACAATAATGCAGCAGTAGAAAAGGACATGGCGAACAGTGGCCTTGCTGTCTGCGACGTGATTTCATGCACAGGACAAGGGGCTGCATCTGCTTCACCAGTGACACAAGGCACGAAGCAGTGTGGGTCTCTACATAAGCAAAGGGGAGGTGGGGGCCGCAGGGGAGCACAGATCTAGGAATTTGCTTAAGAGGTGCATTTGCATGGCAGCATGCATTTTGGTTAACAATGTGCCTCCTTAAGCCCTGGGCCGCCACTGTTTTTCCAGCTGCTGCCTACTGGCATCAGTCCCCACAGAAGAGGAAAAGAGGGACAGGGGGAATGGGCAGTGCTTTCAAGAACAGGATCAGGCCGTTCAAATGTGTGCACCAGCCTTCTCACACTGCTCACAAACTGAGGAAAGGATTTAACTTTCTTTGGGTTTGTTTTTTAAATAGGCACAGCGTACTTTCTCACCAAACTCAGAGTTATGTTTCAGCATTCATTCTATATGGAGGAACTATGGGATCATACTCATAAATATAAAAGTTTCTTAACTGGACACACTGTTTTACAAAAGACCTTTAAACTTCTAAAGGTTCTTCATGTTTACATTCATATTTGATAACTAACTAACTAACTAATGGGATAAATAAATGAATAAATAAACAAACAAATATATAAATAAATACATAAATAAATAAATAAATACATAAATACATAAATAAATAAATAAATAAATAAATAAATAAATAAATAAATAAATAAATAATTCCCTCCATTAAAACCAAAAAGATGGTTATTTGATGTCAGCCCCAAACCTCAGATTTGGAACTGAAACCTCACTGTTACTATCTGCGGGACTGAATGCAGGTAATTTGCAGTACCGCTCTGCTGTGATGGATACAGGGATTGTTGACAAACAACATGACACAGAGCTGTGGTTGTCACCATCATTCTCTGGCTTTGTCTGGTGATTTGCGAATGCCCAGCGCCCAAGATGCTTCATCTTTCAGTTTCATTGTACCATAAAGCAAGTCTCAGAGGCCCTCAGTGTCGCCACTTGTTTACCAGATAAGCTTTTGTCATCATTACCATGTCATTGCCAGCTAACCACGGCAAACTGCAGAGCATCAGGTATAGCTCCCTGAGTCCCACCACACAGAATTACATCATCCTGCCATTCGTCTTCATGAGCCCTGGTCACCCAATCCACTTCGGACACGCCGGCCTGTCTAACGTCAACAGAAAATACTGTCCAGGGTTTTGCCATTTGCTGACACTCAGGGAACGGGAGCGAAGTGTGCTGTTTATGTGTGTAGTTTATGGTTACTTTACACTTCTAACAATAAGTAGAGTACAGTATGACTGACAGCTTTGTCTGTTCTCCACAGAAGAAAATCCAACCAAACCAATATTTCTTGTTGCTTTGACTTGTGTGGTATCACTTCAGGACTAATTCAGACAGTTTTGTATGTCTGATGATTAGTTCATATGAATAACAGATTCTTATGGCTCTTATACAATAATATTACACAGTGAGTAAAGTATGTTTACTGAATGTCTGATACATTGTCTGATACACTTCTTTGAGTAATAAAATTGTTTTGTTGCATCTCTTTATCAGTAGCTTTTTTGAGAATGTATCTGGGGCTCTTTGATGTGTTTGTTCTGTTTATTCATGCAAATAAATGACTGGTAAAGTGTTTATGGCTTTTTTGCACTAGCAACAATAAGTATAACACAGTATTAAAGCAACTGGGTTCATTGTGTTGTCTTGTACATATGGGTTTTCTTCTAGTATTTTACACCAGCAACAACGAGGAAGGTACAGAAAACAGTTCTTTGGAGTGGTGTCAAAAAGCAGCTATCAGTTGAAGAGCTGTATGGCATCTTCTATGGCATCATCTCTTTTCCAGGCTTTCAATCTATAAGATCTAAAAGTAGATCTAAAAGGAGCCTTTCAAGGTGATTTGATGTGAAATGCTCTCTTCTAGAGACGCTTACAGAGGCAGAATTGTAATAATGATAATGATGATGATGACAGGAACTAGACATCCAAAGACTTTAATGCCTTTAAAAGCTTCACCGCAGAATATAATGCTGCCTACTGCCTGAGATTTTGTTTTATGGTAGGTCTGAGATAGGAGTTTGGCCTGTAACCGTGGTGTATGTGTGCATAAAGGTTTATAGTAACTTCACAGTAGTGACAGTATGTACAGTATGTCAAACATACTCCACATATAGTACAGTCTAAATGTCAGCTTTCACAGCATTAACTTTTTTTTGCTTTTTTTGCTTTGCAGTACTATATATATATATATATATAATATATATATATATATATATATATATATATATATATAATATTTTACTTTAGCAACAAAAAATTTCTTTGTTTTGTTTTGTTTTTTTTTGTTTTTTTTTTAAAAATAAAATCTCCTATTGAAAGGGTCTTTGGGATAATTGAAAGGTTCCATGGGGTTCTCGGCATCCTTATTTAAGTGAAAGTGTTTAGTTTTTAGTGTTTTTTACAATAGAATTAAACAAACAACTGTGATGGCTTAAAACCTTGGGTCACTAAGATGCTGCTGGTGGTTGTTTTGTGTGACTCATACAAATAAAGGATTTATGCAATGGCTGATGGATAGTAAACACCAGTAACAATGATAAAAGTTAAAAGCAGTTTCTGAAATAAAATCAAGCTTTGCTGTTTTGCTCTTTTGTATGCTGTTCTTTGTTTTTGTTTTCTTTTGTTTACCAACAATAATTATGTTACAAAACATTTATAAAAACAACTATTTAGGGGGGTTCTTTTCAAGTGATCCCTCACCGTAGCTTTACTTTATAAATATAAATCTATTTTTCAACTCATAGTGTACCATCAGACTACTGGCTCATGCAACTATTCACACGCAGAGACTCGTGGGAACTGCAGAATTGCAGTAAGAGAGACTTGATTCTTGTAAATACTTGTGAGTGTGAGGACATTATGTGCACAGCAGAGCTGATTGGGTAATTCTGTACTGAGTGGTGGGGTTAATTGGCAGTGTTAGGGTCTACCATGTATAGGAAGTGCACGACTGTAGATTACCTACCTACCTCTTAGCCATGTCAACAGGGGCTGAAAGGAGGTTCTCTCTGCTGCTGTTTCAAAAAAACAGTTAGCATCTAAAGCGCTATGTTTCCAACATCTTCTTTCTTGGTGCCTTGCATTAAATATCTCACAGCCGGGCTCAACAAAGCAAAACAGCCAACCGATGGCAGTTGGGAGATTTCAGTTGATCCAAGAACACTTTTAAACAGTACTATGTGACCATTTTTGCCGGTGTATTGATGAATGTGTATTGACTTTGTGAAGGTTTGACTTGTGTGTATACCTGACACTGAAGGTTAAATGTGGGACATCTGTTTAAATGCACCCTCTGACTGGTCCACGCCATTGAAGCAACACCGGAAAGGCCCGGACCAACACTGCACTGTGTTTTATTTAAATCAAATTTTGACCTTAGCCTACCTCAGTGTTTTATGTGGCTAAAGATTTAACTTACTGTATGCTTACAACTTCAACTGGTTGAACTGTTAACTGATCGTTCTTTATGTTGGAACACTCTTTAGTGAGGTTTTCTCTCCATGAGGTCCTAACACATAGCACCACTCCAAAGAAGCATTTTGTGGAGACCAAGGTTTTTCAGGGTGATGTTGTTGTAGCTTTGATTGCTTCAACAATGACAAACACAGAAACTACAATTTTTCCTACTCTATCTTGTTCGATACTGCTTTTAGAGAATGTGTTAGGGTCACTGTGATGCTTCTGATGATTTGTTTGTGAGAATAATGGTTTATGGCCACTTTACACCAGCAACAATAAGTAAAGTACAGTATGTATGGTAGCTTTGACTGTTTTTGACAGCATGAAATAAAATAAAAACGCAACCTGTTTTCCTGCACTTTTCCTGCATGGCATCACTTTTGGAGAATGTGTTGGGGAACGCTTTGATGTGTCTGTTGATTTGTTCCTGTGAATAATGGATTCGGCTCCACGGCGCTGTGCTGAGGGGTGACTTACATTACAAAGCTTTGCAGATCGAGGACGTGGAGCTGACCTCAGCGTGAACCTGCCATGCTCATATTTGGACACTGGAGCCATTTCTCATGTTTCCTCAAAGAAGCCTTATGGGAGCTGGCTGCCTAGACACTCTCTGGGTCTCTCGTTCATTCTCTCTTTCTCTCCCTCTCCCTCTCGCCTTCTCTTGTAAGCTGAGCCGCCGAAGGGTCCAGATGATGTAATGCTGAGCACTCAGCAAAGCGCTGTGATGTTATCAGCTCATGCTGCGCAGCTGAGCAATCACAATCACACTCATCCTACTCCTTCTCATCATCCTCCTCCTCCTTCTCCTCTTCGTCATCATAATCACTCTGTAGGCTCTTTACAGTAGAAAGGCTGAGTCTAAGTAAGGGCGAGGTGTTTTATGGGATGGGTGCAATGTCCTGTGGTTAAGAAAAGAAAAACTCACTTGTGACTCATATTATGACTTATAGTAGTCATTCGTTTACACTGGCATCAGATCTCCAGGAGGAAACTCTTGTTGTAGACACATGTTTAATGACAATTAACTCCAAGGTGCCTGGTTTAACACATCTGAGGAGGTAGTAGCGGGGATATTAACTGTTGATGGCAGTTCTGCTATAAATGTCAAAATTCTGGTAAATTTAAATGGAGACATACACAGAGCGTTAAGAGAGGAAACCTTGTTAACAGCTGAAGTTATCTGGACACTATGAACTATTTTGTATGAGATCTGATCTTCACCTAAGTAATAATAAACAAGGGCCATTCTCTTTTTACCATATAAATTCGATTGTGCTGTTGAACAATTGGTTTATATGACACCATGTCATTGGTGTTCAACAAATGGTTATATGGTCAAGGTGGCTAAGCAAAAGTAAGGCTGATCCAGAGTAGTAAGATATTCAGATAGTTGTTTGTTGGGTTGGTATTAATTTTGGGATTTATATAATATCTTTTTTTTTTCCTTCAATATTGGCAACCAGACCCTGTCAGCACTTTTTGTACTATAATTTTTACATTTTGAATTGCACTGTTAAAATGTGGAAATAGAACCATCAATGCTCTGTTGTGCTTACATTCCAATCACAGTCTTTGGCGACATTGACGTGGTGTTTGGGGTAGTTGTCATAACAGTACGTATGCATGGCACTAACGGGATGAACCATGGAGGGCACAACTGTTCGCTCAATGACTGCAACTGTGATTATTCAGTCAGTTCGATACAGCGATAATGCCCGCCCCTGCTTATGTCACATGCTCTGTCAAGCGAATCATATACATGTCTCACAATTTTAAACCTACCCACCAGGTTTCATTCCTGTCAGTTGATTCCTTCTGAGTGTAATTATTTGTGGAACCTTCCATCTTGAGATAGCTCCCCTCTATCATCACCCATAATTTATTTTTTGGATCCCTTGATTGCCTGTGACTGAAGATTAAACAGGGGTTGATATAAATATGTTTTTCTTTCTCAAACCTGATGTCAAACAGTGGGACATCGAGCCACAGAACTCGATATATATATATATAATGTGATGTATATGATATCATGAGTTAATAGTTTGAATAAAATAGAATTCAAGCGAGTGAAACAGCTTAAAGGTGCCTTTTCATCTTTCACTTTACAACTAAATCTAGACATGGTGGGGACATCTTTTACTAGACGTCTTTTCAACAACCTGAAAAAAACCCTTTCCACCTTTTCAACCATATACCTTTTTGCTGGATGGGTTTATTCTAGAACTTTTCTTATGATGGGAAAGCTTAGAGGGAATGGCTGCAGCTGATAACGTATCTCCTCAAGCAGGTTTTAAATGTGCACAGCTTTTAATTTTGGAGAAATACAAAAAAATAAGAAATAATTAAGAGAAATATAACAGCTGTAACCCCTGTAACATTACCTCCCCCAAACAAACCTGCAGATATGCGCTGCCAACAATGCTACATCTGTAGAGCTGTCCTATTCTCAACCCACATAGACAATTTTCAGGTGTTCATTAAGGTTGTACTAGGTTTACATCATGCTGTTTTTAGAGCACCGTTTGGCTCACTGTGAAATAAAAGTGAACAAAACTTTATTGTGCAACACTTTCTTGTGTATGCACTTAACACAGATGCATGAATGCATTAGATTATATGTTCAATTTCTGTGGTTTCTGTGGGCCCATTTCTCACTTTCACAAAATAAACTAAACAGCTGTCTAAAAGGCTGGTGTTTAGCTGCTTGCTGATTTTTTGTTCAATTCTAAAGTTCACAGTGCACATACTTTACTCTAACCCACATTGACAAGCCTTAGCAATCTTAATATAGACCTGGATTTGGTTTCTGCACCTCTAAAGGCATCTTGAGAATGGATTCAAGGATAACATTTGGGTCACTATATTGGCATCTCATGTTTGCTAGCCATGTAGGACCAGCACTGAACTAAGGAAACAAAATTTGGACACCACACTCCTTTGGCAGAGAGAGCACCAAAACCTCATCCCAGAAGTGAAGCATGGTGGAGGGAGTAATGGGATTGGATTGCTTAGCTGCTGCAGGACCTGAACAGGTTGCAACAAGCAAAAAAGCAGCATCTGTTTGTAATGTTTCACACAAGGTCACGATCATGATCCAATAGCGTCAACCTTAGTTTCATTAATACAATGTGACATGACCTGAAACAGGCTGTTAAAACAGGAAGCTGTAAAACATATTCTTGAACTGAAGCAGTTCTGTACATAGGAATGGGTTCATATACCTCTTTACATGACTGATCAATATCTACGGCAAACATTTAGTAATGTGATACGCTTGCTGGTCATTCAATTTTTTGGTACATGAATGAAGATCAGATCACATTTTAGGAGGCATTCATATAGAAATGCGCATTGCCCAACAGGACTTACAGAACCTTGTACTTCATTTAATTCCCTGTTCTGACCTTACTGTGCTCACTGGGTGTGTGCCAGACAGAGCTGGAAAGCTGTGAATGATTCATACACACACACTTGCTAGGAGATGATGTCATGAGCTGTTTGTTTGAAGGCGGTCAGTTGAATTGCACCTGTCCCCGGTTAAACTCACAAGTGCCCTGACAGCCTTAGGGGGAAGATTTCATCAGCCAATGGCCAGCTCACATGGGATTTTCTAAAGCAGCTTTAAGCATCTGAGTCAGAAATGGGGATTTTCTATTGACTTAGCCTGGTGTAGTTACACGCCAACAACACAGCATCTACACACACGTCTTCACTGCAGTAAAGATAGAAAACATCACTGTTCATCCAGAAAGGTTTTGTATTTTAATAAAAGCAATAGTTATACAGTTTAAAAACTAATCAAAAGCATTAAAAGCATTTATTTTATTTAAGCTACACTCCAGCATTTAAAGCAGGAAGTGGGCTGCATCCTTGCACCCTCATGGCCACATTGTGAACTCTCAGATTCTATTGCTATTGCTAAGTAAGTCTATCTTATAGTCTAAAAATCTGTGTAACATTAAGTACTGTCAATGTTTTTACATTTTATAATAAAAAATATTCTGTAATATAATATAAATGTAATGTATTTATGTAATTATGTGTTCAAAATGATCTAAAATCACTACATCTGAAACAGTCACTACTAAACTATTTTGAACTACTTTGGACTTTGAATCTTTGGAGTTTGAACCATCATGAGACATGTGAATGATTTAAGTTTTTGCACTTGGCTGCTCATGTTACATTAGCAAGGCCTTGTTGCTGTACCTGACTAACTATATCAGTTTGTCCTGTTGCGCATGCTTTCCATTCTGACTCAAGTTACTGTATTGGAAACATTCTTTGCAAGTAAAGTATGCTTTGGAAAAGAGTTTGAAAGATGGTCTTATGCCTCATGCCAGTTGTGCAGGTACTACCACTGCATGCTGTTGCCGGCATTGGACAGAAGAAGGTCCATACCAGCAAAACGAAGGACCACGGAGACCTACGTGAACCACAGAGAGAGAATCGACAAATTTTCACCACCTACCAGTTCTAGTAATCATGTACTTGATTTGTCCTCTTTATATAGCAGTCATGTAACATGAAAAAAAATCATTTCAATAGAGTGACCCAACCGCCATGACTGTGGACATTGAGTGAGTAGTGATGGCCTCCGTGAGTCATCTGTGAGTCATCACAATGCAGGAATATTTGCACGCAGACCGTTAAGACAACTGATCTTAACTCCACGTCAGCGTCACCAAGACTGCAATGGTGTCACGGCAGGCTGTCATGTGTAGCTCAGCAAATATTGCCAATATCAGTCTAAATTTATCATCATTTATTGTGCCTGGTAACCTTTATCTTCCGTCTGAATAGCATTGCAATCCAACATTTCATTCTGGGTGTAGCTATTGTTTTGATAAGTGTTGCAGCTAGTATAAACAACATGTTAATGTACTTTGTTATTGCGTATTGATTTGACGTTATTAAATATACCACAGCATACACAGTGTTCTTAGTAGTAGTATTACTGCAGTAGTGAGTGAATGTGATGAATTACTGTAGCGTGTGAGTAAGGATGACAACATACCAATGATGTCATGCTCCTCTGCTGTCACCTGATTCATCACCAGCAGCACTGTAATCCTTCCTGGTTAAGCTGACAGTTTAACAGCTTTCATTACAGGTGCTGCAGTTACAAATAAGCCATCGACTTTCACACACATCTCCTACGATGTTTTTAAAGTGATCCTTCTGAGCAGTTTTCTGAAAATCCTGCATCTGAGATTCTTTTTTCAGTCCTACATGGTTGTTTCATTTGGAATAGCTACACTCCATAATGCCCAGCTCTGATTTAGCCTGCCCTGCAATCAATGTAATCTGTCAGCCAAGACTGATGATCATACAGTAGTACTATTAACCGAAGGGAAAGTGTCCAAATCGGAATTCCACTGGCTCTTACATACTCCAAAGTAATAATGTGAAAGGCAATCATTTGTCAGCCAATTCACAAATAGGCTTAAACAGCGGGATCTCACTTTGGAAATGAATATGTGAATTACTTTTGCATTGATTTCTATTGTGTGGGGAAAATGAGGAATGAGGCTTGAGGTGTCTGAGAGCAGAGCAGACAGCCATTCACTGACATTTCATTTTTAAATGTGGAAAGTCTTGCATACGCTTGAAAGGAGCCGGCGGTGTATCTAAAGCCTCCGGTGAATGAAGGGCAGAGTGCTGACCCTTTTAAAAAGAGGGCCGTCAGACTTCTAGCCTGCATCGTTTCAAACTGTCCTCCGTCATATTATTATGGATCTTAATTGACCACCAATACAAGTTTGCTGAGCAGACATAAAAAGCAGATTTTAATCTAGTCATGCCAATAAAGCTGATTGCTTTCCAGTGTCACTTTAGCGTATTAAAACATTAGCATCTCTAAAGAGTGCTGGAGAAAAATACACTTAGATAGTCAGCTGTTTTAAAGGGACTGCTGGCTGATTTTCTGGGATATTAATAGGAATTATGGAAATATTAGCAAAAGGGTGGTTCTGGTTACTGCTTGTTCTCCAACATTTTAATATGGAAAGTAAAGAGGCCCAAGAAAAACACCAAAACTCATTTTTTCTCAATTAAACTTGGCTTGATAGCATCTGGACTGAGCAAAAACAGAATCAGGGGTCAGAAAACATCAGCATGTCACATTGCATCCATTTATGAGTGCATATATGTTTAATACCTGCTTATTAACACCTTTAAGGGTTATAAGTATGTAGTCCCTTAAGTAATTACACAACATATATATTAGTGGTTACTGATGGCTGTGTAAACTTCTGACCTCATAGAAATATTTAATCCAGTTATTCAGGTTATAAAAAGACCCCCAGTGTCCACAAAGCAGACAAGTTGAGCTTCAGCATGCCCATGCCTCATGCCAGCAGTGGACTGATGGAAAATGACACTCATCAGCATGATGATGGGAGATAGCAGGACCCTGCCCTCTCTCAGTGCTCACTTGCAGACCCACATTCAGAATAAAGTGAACTGCAGACTGAATGGGCTTCAGTTACAGCCAGAGTCTCTCCTGCCCAAAGAGCACCACCTGCTGACAGCTCTTGAATTATCCTGCACACAGACACATGTTCACCTCAGCTTCTGTTTGTTGACATGTCGGTTTGTAAGGCCCTTCATAATTGCTTATAGAGTACATAAGTAGACTGAAAACCAGCCAGTTCCAATTCTCTAAATATTACAGTGAATTCATCACACTGTTCAGGCATTTGCCTTTAAGATGAGGTAGAGCGCTACAAACTATTAGGTGAAGACTTGAAAGTACAGTCCTAGAAAAGTTTCAGTTTTCTGTAGACCCTTTACATATACTGAGGTTCTTCAGACTTTAAACAGGCCACCCCACTTGCACATCTCATTTACAACAATGCTTCTTTAAACCACCACCCAGTGGAAGGTTCTTCAGGAAACCTAAAGTGATTCATCTATCCTTTTGTCACCTTTACTTTTTCTAAGGGCCCATGTCTTATATTTCCCTTTTTTTAAGGTCAATTTTAGGATATCATGGTGGGTTTATGCACCCCAGGCAGTTCTAATTCATGTTTACTTATAGTTTACAGACTATTCTCTTTATACCTTAAACTACAACAGAGGATTTAATCACTGTGCCTTTAAAGTGGACCTGCTATCCTTTTCTGTTTTTACCTTTTTCATTTAGTGAGGTCTATAGGTTTTTTTTTTTTTTTGCATGTAAACAGTCTGCAAAGTTATAAAGCCCACTGTACACACCAGAGTGAGAAAGTCTCTCTCCCAGAAACCACTTGGCGATATCATTTTGCCACACACCCTTACACACAGAGAGCTAAAAAGTAAAAACTTAACACTCTAAAACGTCCTGCTCAAAAAGGTAAATCAGATCTACCATCTTGTTCTACCATACCTTACTAGGGATCATACTCAGGCTCCTGAACTACAGCTATTGTAGATTATCTACAGCTGTGTGGAGCAGAAATTGAAGCAGGAAGCTGGTCCATTAGGTAACTTGTAGTCTGCCTCTTTGAACTTATAACTGAAGTGTTAATAGGTGTGGCTAAACTGGGTAAGGGCTCCAGTTTCCTCCCACAGTCTGAAGACATGCCGCCAGGTGAAATGGACATGCTACATTGCCCTTAGGTGTGAGTGCGTGTCTATGTCTGTGTGACTGCCCTGCAATGGATACTGAACACCCAATGAATGCTGGGTTAGGCCCTAGCACCCCCTGCGACCTAGACGGATAAAGTGGTTAAGAAGATAATTGAGTGAAACCGAGTGAGGCTTTGATGAGAAAGTGGCTACATTCATTATGTTTGTGACAAAAAAACGGTAAATTCAAAACAGACTGTTTTGCAGCCTAGTTTCCATATACAAACTGTAGATGGGAAGTAAATGATACATTTGGAACCAAACCCCAAAAAAATAAATAAAGTACACTGAACAGATGTCTGAGAGGTGTTTGTTTTACCTCGGTGTGTCCTGTAAAAACTTACAGGAAGGAAACAAAAACCTAAAAGGTAAAATCTGTAATTATAGATCAATATTATGTTTTTAAATAGCCAATTCAAGTCTATATACAGAGAAGGAGTGTCAGTGAAATGCACTTATCATACTGGCCTTGTTTCCCCCACTGGACCTTCAGCAGGATTGTAACAGTGTCAAACAACTCAGTAGAATGAAACAGGTCTAGAATCACATTTTGATGACTGTGTCTACCATCCGCACTGAGCACAATGAGCTGTTTACTGTCAATCTAAGCAGGCCAGAGAGTGTTTTACTTCATCTATCGAAAACTCTTAAGGTCCAAAAAGAGGTTCATCTGGGTCACTCCAAATAGAATAATCCCATAAAGATTGCATTCTCTGTCACTGTACAACTGCCAAACGAAGAGAAATGTTCTTGGTCTCGGCCTCCTACTTCAGGGATGATGGACACACTGTGGTTGCGAATCAACAGACCTCCCTGGACAAGCTTCTTAGCGGATCTCACGGGGGCCAGAATTACATATTTCCAAGATGAGGTTTTGGGGGTCAAGATCAAAGTCAAGGCCCTGTCATCTCTCATCTTGCTCTCAGCCAGGCAAAGAGGCCTTAATTGTCGATATGGAGCAAGGGAATTGACACCTGTGACTCCTCCACCGCTGGGTTCCAACACCCCAACGCTCACCTTGTCATGGAAGACCACAGCTGTCTTTGAAAATGGACGGGCTTGCCAATACTAAAAAGGTTGCATTCCATGAAAGGCCAGAATACCAAAAAGAAACTGATCAATGGGATGTGTGTGGTTCATACAGCCCAAGCTCTGCTGCAGAGATCAACCCATGGCTGTATTGTCCCTGCTCTACTGTGGCTGATCTAACAAAGCGATCAATGCAGAGAGTCATGGTCATGAATGGAGAAGCTGAGGCAGAACCACTGCACTGGGGTGGTCTTACACTATACAATGACAAGCAGCAAGGTTTGTTTCACAGATATATACTATGATACGCAGCAGGGTTTATTTCACAGATGAACCATGTTGTAGACTATAGGACTGCTGGAAACAGACATGAAGTCATTGGGAACATTCCTAGCAATCGCTTTATTGTATTTGCTGACTTTATTGGCTGGAGAGGACCTGGAAAAGCAGAGAAGTAGAAGGAAAATCACAAGGACTGATTACTGCATAAGCCGGGATGTATAAAGTATCGCCCTGGCAATACCTAGTACCCATCTTGGTGGGTAAACAGCCTAAATTATGTTGAAATTTTGATTTAAATGATAAACCTAAAACTGTGTTCATGCTCTCACTGGGACAGATTATATGTGTCTTTACTGTACCTGCTATTTTAGGTATACAGTAGGCTTCATACATTAGCTTCGAAGCTCCAGAGGTTTGTCAACTTCAGAAGACAAACATACCTTGGCTGTTGGACTAGTGTCCAACTGTAGGTGAAAGGAAACTTGCAAAATCACATGAAACAAACCAGACAGTTATCAGTTTCTAATAAATCGTGAAAAGATACAGTAAAATACCTGATTTTACCACATAGCTTTCTGTAAGAGCTGGCTAAAATCCTCTGGTCTTACTTTCTGACAATGTTGAGTTGTTACCTCAAGCTGAATTTGTGGCAATATAATAATTTCTGACACAGCATGACTGTAACTGAAGTACACCACAAAGCTACAAACTACTGTAGTTTCTAGATCCCTGCACTACTGGCTATTTCATTTATATGCAGTGTTGTAACCAGTCCGTTGCTGGCTGATGCAGGTTGATCTGTGCCTACCTGTTTCCCCTTAGCTTCCATTACTCGATAGCTAGTCTCGTTGCTCCAGTACAAAACCAAAGGAGTGAACCTCAGGCACTTGTCTTGGTACATCACTTGCATCACTTTCTTACACACAAATTGTGGTAATTTGAGTTTTGGCTCTATCGTCATTTAAATATGAGCGGCAAAGATAGTCATACCTTACTATACTCACCCATTTAACATTAAAAGCTTAAGCCATGTTGGGCTTATTCTAAATATGCTTACACTGCTTGCACATCTTGCCCTCCTAGCTGCTATAGGCAGGAGCAAGCAGATAAATAATATCAGCGAGAACAAGCACGCTGACTTTTGCATTATAGATGCCTCGCAGCTTGACCTGGAAAAACAAATGCAAAAAGGCTGTTTACACCGTTTCTGCCTGTGTCCATTATAAAAAGTTCTGACCCAATGCGCTGCACACTCTTCACATGGCCCCTGCAGCTCAGGCATCGCTGTCTTTAGAAGCCGCAGCCGAAACTGTGACAGTAACACAAAAATAAGCTTTGGAATGGTGGGGAAGACTCCAGGGCATGATGAATAAATAACTGCATGCTCCTACAGCTCCTGCGTCTGCCCGAATATATATGTTGATGCAGCACAAGCAGAACAAATAAATAAATAACTTGAGCATCCCCACATGCACCGCCACCACTTGCACAAATGTTTCCTGCCCCACTGCCAGTGCTGGAGGGGAGAAGTGTGTCTATTGGATGTAGCTTGCATTTCTTGAGGCAGTTAGGCAATACCAGGTGTTTGCCTCAGCAGGACAGCCATACTACATCTCCACACAAAAGTCCAGCACCAAGCAGAGCATCACTGTTATTAAAAGCTCATCTGTTTTTTAGTCTATGTATTGTTACATTATTTGAGGCCACCCTGTATTTTGTGTGAACACAATGACTCGATAGAAATAAAATACAATTTACATTAAAGGACACTACTAATACTTAAAGAATCCATATCCTGTATTTATCTTGTACTTCATGTTATCTCTACTTAGATCCATGAATTACATACTGTTTCCAGTCATAACAACACTATGTCCTAACATTTGTGTGCTGCATGTACCAATAACAGCACTCATTCATTTCCTACATGAACTTTTTCCAACTAGTCTTTTCTAGTTTCTAGAGAAATAAACAGGCTGGTTTTGTTGCTGTGCCTTTTTAAATGGATATAAAGTCATATGCAAATGTTTGTAAATGACATGTTCTGATTGGCTGCCCTGCTTTGTGTCTCCTTTAAAAGCAGTACAGGCTGGAACATTCCATGTGAATGGGCAGGGACAAACCGCAACAGGCTGATGAGGTGCATATATGTAAATACTGTGAGAGGTTTTATTTTTAGTGACATAATAAATGAATTGAAAAAATATGGCATTGGCATCTTCAGTTCCAACTATGTACTATATGGACTTGTAGGTGAAACTTTAACAGTTTTATTACATTTTATGCATTTTTCTAAAATAAGAGTCTTTTTTTTTTCTTTTTCTTTAAAGTTAACATTTGAAAGATTTTTTTAAAGGCAGCAACAGTATCACGGTCATGTCCTGAGAGAAAGAAGAAAAAATCCAAAAGACCCCAAATTTTAACCCCCAAATATTCATTCTTTGCTGAAAACTGGACAGCATGTTGCCAGGAGGCAACTTACAGATATCTGCATGAACAGCGGCAAATTAAAAAAAGAAAAATGATAGCGCAAACATTCAATCCACCACACAGTGAATAATCGATATATAAACCCGAGATCCAATGCTAAAGCACCTCCAATAGTTGTTGGCTTTAATTGCAGACGGGGGGTATGGAGCGGCGCTCCGTTGGCCCACAATTGATAGTAGCCATTAGCAAATGATTGGGCCGACAGTGATAAACTATATTTCATTGATTTGTCCCGGCTACATTTCCGACTTCTGCTAAAGGGAATGAATAAATTCACCTCTGCATCTGTAATGCATGACTTTATATTCATAATTTCCAGGCAGAGGAGCCCGGGGCTCTGGCGGCTCTCGGTCATGTGTGGATGGAGCTGGCAGCTCGTCAATGCCGTACACTCTGAGCGCACCGTGGTTTGTGCCAAATCTTAAATGGCTGTTTTTCATTCAAATACAGGAGCGCTCACTCAGAGTGATCTGTAATGCCAGCGAGAGTGAACGAGGGAGAGAGAGAGAAATTGAACTTAAGTCACACGTACAGACTTGAGATTAGACTTAGAAAGCCAGCATCGAGGTCCAAATCAGTTCTTCACTGTATCAAACTATTGCACATAATACCGGGGACCTCAGAGAACGATGCACTTGCTAATATGTTTATTTTGAAAGGTCTTCATGGCTGCTAATGTGTCAGGCTCCTTTGTGCACTCCCAGTGCACGTAATTTCAAGGTAATACTCGGGCCTTGGCGTTCTGCGATGACACAGTTTATAAAGTCATTTATCTTGTGATTGCATCAGTGAGGAGTAACTGTAGAAATAATAGCCTCCTTTTTTTTAAAGTGAAGCAATTTATTTTTGTCCAAAGTGAATCCTTACTGGGCCGCGGCTCAAGTATTTCTTGAAAGAATGTCAACAAGAGACATATGGAGAGCTTGCAATCAAATAGACATGACCTCAGAGGTTAGCATCTGAAACCTAATTTTGGAGATCGGAGTGCTGACCTTTGAACCCTGGCATTCCAAACCAGCTGGCTGAGCTTTGGATTCATTTCCCTGTTTATGAGTATAAAATTCAGAGAATATAGCTTTTAAAAACAAATATGCTTCATTATTACTCCATACTAGGTTTAATGGCTTTCACTGGTTCTGGTCACTGGTTGAAAATGAAAGTTTGATCTCCAAAGTATGTTCTTAACTTTTAATGGGAGTCAAAAAATCTGTAGATCTGTAGAGTAACAAGTCTATTTGTTGGTTCCTTATGAAATGTTGACAGAACGCTAGCAACATATTACATTTTCAAATTAGCACAAAATGATTATTTCACCATTGTTTTTGTACTATGTCATATAAATGTATATCAGTGTTTTATTCTTTGCTTTTACTTCCTCATGCTGCTCACCATTTATTCTCTCACCCATAGAGGAAGCTCTTTGCAGAACTAATCATTGCCACTGAACTAGTCATTGGACTGACTGGATGATGGTGGCAACCATCAAGGGTAATACATTTAGTAAAAGAACGTTTGGCATTGAGCTCTGGACACAGAAAAGCTTGCGGATGGACCTTCTGATCTGCTGAATGTGTGAGAGTGTGTCATTTTCCCCTGAGCACTGCTTCTATTGCTCATTTCCCACCAGGCTTCTGCACTACATCACTCCGTGATCAATTACAGATTGCTCACTGTTTGATCTGGGTCAAATGCTGAATGTGCTATTTTGAGTTCAGAAAGGCGGGAAAAGTTCTTTTTCACAGGCCAACATTTACCGTCCAACATTACTCCTTTAAGAGAATGTTTCAAGGGGAAATGTGTTTTACAATCTATACTTATTACTAAGACATTTGGTTTTCATTATACACTCTTAAAAGATTCTTTGGTTCTTTGTGCTATACCACAGAAGAATCACAGAAGAATCACTTTCAAATGATGCCTCTTTGTAGAACTATTTACATAATGCAGAACCTTCATGCAATGTAGTTCAAAGAGTTCAAAACAGTAAAAAGACTCACTTTGTTCCTAGTACGTTATGTGCAGTTCTTTACACTCGTAAAGCGGTTCTTTACAAACTGTAAAGGGTCTAGTGAGAAACTTTTACCCTTTTAAAAGGTTCTTCATACTCAAAAACATGACTTTAGGGAACCAAAATGTAATTATTCTATGGTGTTGCTCATAATGATGTTCCACACCAAATTAAGGATGCTTTCTAAAAGCTTTAAATAACTTGGAAGTTCTTATCATCTTCCCAGAATCTAAAGATTCCAGAAAGAACTCTTTTGTACAAATAATGTACAATGTTTTAACACAACTACACCCATAAAAATAACCAAATCATCATAAATGTTCTGTTCTGCTACTTACAAACACAAATGTAGAATTGATAAATGTCAAAAATTTTAAATCTGCTCTTCCTACAGAATTCTTTCTGTTGTTATATGTTCTCAATTCGCTACAAATAAAATACAAAATATTAATTGGAAGGATATTTGTACAAAATGAATATAATAGAATATAAGAAGAGGCCATGGAGCATAGTGCCAAGAAGGATCCACCAAAACTGTAGTTCTAGAGAATATGAAAAGAGAATATTGTAAAGTCTAGTCTTTTATTGCAATATCCTATACATGTGTATAAATGAAACAGACCAAAGCCATCAGTAAAAACAGTAATGTGCTTTGTGCTCACTTATCTGTAACTTTAGAATAAGGGTGTTTGATTGAATAAGGATGGTGTTGTAGGAGGTGCCTATATGCACACCTCTGAAAAATCTTCTTCACTTCTGGTATCAGACAGTCGTTGATCACCCAGGCAGCAAGACAAATAAAAGGGCCGGATAAGCATCCCTTATCCATTATAGGATAACCTTTACAAAGAACATCAGCCTTATCTAATACCCCCCGCTCTCTAACAAACCTGCAGAGAGTTGCTGATGCACGGAAAACTGGAACGTAAGAGAAGAGGGCAGAGAGAGAGGAGACCAGAGAGAAAGAGAGAGAGATCCGTCACCTCATTATTTCCCAGACTGGGAGAGGAAGGTTGTGAGACAATGCTCTCACTATTCACATTCTGCCTCTGACCCAAAGAAGGCCAGGGAGGGGCAGCTAGAACAACTCTGGGACTTAGTGAGGCTGTGCATGTGTGCTTGTGTTGGTTTTCATACATTATCAGGACAAAACAATCACTTCATATATGTATACAATCATCAACAATCATTCATGTATAATTATCTATGTATGTATAATTACCTGCAAGTCTGACCTGGTTGAAAGCCAATTTAAACTACTTGTGTTTATTTGAATGACCCTATGCCTCAAATATGTTTACTTTATTACAACAAATGACAGGCCATTCCCATTTTAGTCACTATCAAAGCAATCAGAACACTTCAAGAAGAAACCAAAAGTATTTTTTGCTAGTCAGTATTTGACTCATTTAAAAACACTGAGATACATTTACTTAAAAACAATAGAATCTATCCGCTTATCGTGTGGCTATGAGGGGCAAGGATGCAGTCTCACTGCCTGTTCTAAAATGCATGGGCAAGGATGAATTAAGGCTCTGCTAATGAAATAAAACACATAAAAAAGACAGTAAAAGAACTGATATCTAATTTGGTAGGTCGAACTTTGTCTGTTACTTTGCAGAGCAAAACAAATATAAGCCCTCCTGAAAAAGCTGAGATCAGCATGCTGGTTAGTTTTGGTTAACCAGCAGCAACACAAACCTGCAACAACACAACAAACGACCAGCAAACTTGTATTTTAAACTATTTGTTTAGCAGGGAGGTCATTGACTCATGAGCCAGTGGAAAGTGGAAAGGAAAGCCAGTAAAAAACCAGAGCCGTTCCCAGGTATACATTTTAGTAGAGAAAGAGAGGGAGGACAACAGTACCAGAGTTTACTGTTTTCATTCTACATTGTTGTTTTAGAATAAAACAGTGAGTATTTTCAAAAAACTGTTGTAATACCTGTTGCATAAGCTTTATCGCAAGTGTCTGTCAGTCAGCTGCAAGTTAATATTAAGGTGAACGGTACTTAAGGTTTAGTCGAAAATTCATTAAGGATTCATGTTACCCTTTCAGGGGGTTTTCAGAAAATCACACTGCACATAGTTAAGGGTGAAGTTCTTCTCACTGCAATAAAGAGCCATGAGATGTTAGACCATAATTCAAACAAAGTTTACAGTGTTGTGCAATAATATTCAGATTCTTGATTGCTTGGTTTTGATTACCATTTTGAGTTAAGAAATTGTGAATTGTAAGATATTAATAAGTAACATTTTTGACTTGTTAAAAGAAAGTTTTTAATTATTCTAATTACAATAAGCTGCTCATTTACTGTTGCTGATGTGACACCACATGTCTCCGCTGGTGAGTCCGCTCAGTGTGGGATACACATTCCACAGAATCCACTAACGGATGATGTCACCACCATGTGTCCTCCCGCAGCCTATCGATCTCTGTCGCCAGAGTACTGAGTCTATCTGTTTGTAATCACCTGTGTGTATTTATACTGCCTGGTTACTCAGACTCTTTGCAAGGTTTTGTATTTGTTCATTCATTGCAACTATCAGAGAGATGGTCACAATCACAGGCAGGCTCAGAACCATACAGACAAACAAATGTATAGGGGAGAGCAAAACAAAAGTCAAAACAGGCAAAGTCAGAACCAGAAAGGCAAACACTTTGTTGTGCATCACCTGTCTGAGCTGGCCTGTGATTGTGACCATCCCTCTGATGTGCCCTAATAAAACCCAGTGTAGTTTTACTCTCTGTGTGCGTTGGTTCTGTCAACCGGGCCTGAAATTGACAATTCTTTGTTGATTAAATTATAAAGCAATTTGCTGATTTGTTAGTTGATTAAACTGCTTACTATATTGTTACGGTGAGAACAAAGCCTTATATCTCCAAACCAAAAAGTCACTGTAGAAGGGCAAAGCATTCTTAACTTTTAGTGACAAACAGTAACACATGTTCTAAGCGTCCTAGGAGTTTCTGAATTCTGGAAAAAGCATGACCAACAAATCTGGAGATTCAAGGTTTTGTTATGTGATATGTATATGTGGCCAAATAATACATAAATATTGTACTGTGTGTATTAAAATTAATTGTACTAAAAGGAATCTGTTGGCGTGATGGAAGCTTTAACCTACAGAACTGTAGATAGTAATGTACTATTAAGTTTGCAGTTTAAAATGTTACGCTACCAAGTTTGAAGATTGCAGCTAATTAAGCCTAGTCACCCTCAGTCTGTTCTTACAATGAAACCTAATATCACATGAAATCACTTGGGTATTTTGAGTTGCATACAATTTCTTATCAGATTGTTGGGTGGTTTTGTCTGTGTTCTGTAAAACTTGTGTAACCTATCAACCATTGCAGTCCCACTTTATATTAAATGTCAAACAATAATATGACATTTGACTGACCAGCAGTCTGATAACATGGTGTGGCCTGTACCCTCGTTATTTCTTAAGAAATTAAGGAGATGAAAGGTTTGGGGTTAATTTAATGCACTGGCTATGCTTCGCATAGATAGCAAATACTTTAGTGGCCAAATCATCAGTGTGGTACATTCTGAAAAAACAAAGAGAAGTAACGTGGATTTTTTTGGGAGATAAATAAAGATTACTTTACCACGACACTGCTTCAAGCCAAGAACGTTTTACAGGAGGTTAGTGCCAATTTCTAGAATCATCATAAACATAAATACATAGAAGGTACCTTAAGGTGCAAAAGACTGCTAACACTCATGAACAGAAAGTCCTGATGAGACTGTGCTAGAAAACATCCAAAACCCTGCACAACTGTGAATGTGATTTCTTGGACAGATGAAACCAAGATTAAAAGAATGATGAAAAGAATAGAGTATGCAGAAGGAAAGGAAGAGTGCAGAAAGGATTCATGAACCCGAAGCCTTACATATCATCTGTCAAACATGGCATTATGTATTATGGCATGGGCATATATGACTGCCAACGGAACTGGGTCACTGGTGTTTATTGATGATGTGACTGCTGATAGAAGTGGAGGGATAAATTCATATAGAGCTTCGCTCTCTGCTTTCTGCCCAACATTAGTCAGATGATCCAAACTGATAGGATCATGCAGTGGAAGCAGTACAAGAGCTTCTTAAGGCAAACAACTGGAATGTTCTTAAATGGCCAAATGAGTTACCTAACCCCTAACCCATTTGAGGATGGCTTTCACTGAAGGCAGCACTGAGAACTAAAGACTGAAGTACAGTTAAGATCTGGCAAATGATGAAACTTAACATTTGGTCTTTGGGTTTCAGACTTCAGGCAGTCTCGGACTGCAAAGGATTTGCATTCAAGCATTAAAAATAATCATTGTGTTTATAATTAGCAATGGACGGACTATATTAATGTGATTTGTTGCCATGTTGCAACAAAGATATTCCACAATAAAGCTAAAAGTCAGAACCCTTGTTAGAATACAATGTCACAACACATACGTACTACTCCAGCTAAATAAATGCAAAGAGAGATGAAGCTTCTTGTCCAGATGCGATGTAAATATTTTTATAATCTAGATTATAAGATATACTTATAAGATTATAAGCTGTACTACTGTAACACATGTTTAACAGTGTATACATCACCAGTAGTTATATTGCGGTTGGATGTCTGGTTAATGTGTAACTACACAGAAACCACTTTGGTTATGAAGGATAGATTTGTGGGTGGAGCATGGGGTCTTTAAATAACCATCCATTGAAACCCTCCTTGGTGAGCTAAATACGGTTCTTCTATATGGCCTATTAGTGTTTCATTGGAAACTTTATTTTCAAGAGTGTGTTTAGGCCCATGTCTGGATTTTGCATAAAAACAAGCATGTGTGTGTGTGTGTGTGGGTAGAGTTCTGATCAGTGTGCGGCCTGCGGGGAGGAAGGGGGAAGTGTGTGAAGGAGAGGCTCTGCCGCCCACAGGATGCTGCAGAGGGAGGGGCCCTGCTGAGCTCTGAGACAGGAGCTGTCAATCAAGCACTCATTAGGCTGCTGCAGGAAAGGCACAGGGGCCCTCATACAACAAATAAGAGCAGGACAGGCCACTGCCAAAGCCCAGCCTGAGTGATGTGTGTGCGAATTGACATGACACGCGTTCACTGTCTCTGCCCACAGTTCATTTCACCCCAGGCCCAGTCCACCGAAATTCATATGGATTTTTTTCTTCATGCATTTAATTTGAAATGGAAATGAAGTGGGCATGAATAAAAGCCAACCCGCCCCGGCAAATCAGAAGTGCGATTTCAAGGGGCAAAGTTCAATGTTTAGATGCAATTAGATTTCCCCCCCAAGGCTATCAGTGATTACAGGGCAGGATGTAAAAAACCATCATATCAAGGAAAACTGAATTGTGAGGACTTTGTGTTGAAGAGCTTGATGTAGCATGTATATATTGCTACAGATATAGAATACAGTGTAAACTGCACCCCATTTAATATCTTATATATGATCAATTCCCCTCAATAAAATAAAATAAAATGCAATAAATAAAATAAATAAAAACATGTATCTCTTTTTTTTATTTTTATTTTTGTACCTAATTTAATGAGAACAGGTGCATGATAAATATTGTATTATATTATATTATATTATATTATATTATATTATATTATATTATATTATATTATATTATATTATATTATATTATATTATATTATATTATATATTAATCTTGTGTTTAAATTTGCAGATTTAATGTCATTTTCTATTAGAGTACGTAATTTACATCTGATTTAATGGCAAGCATGAGCTAGAAAGTGCCACATTAAAAACTGACTCTTTACTTTAATGATCTTATTTATATTTTATTTAAATTTTATTTAAATCACCATTCTAAATGACTGGGTCCTGCAAATACTTGACACTAGCTGCACAGGTGGTGCAGAGTCCCCAGTCTCATCTCTCCTAGTGTTTTGTTCCAACCAGCATTTAGCTCCTATTCAGTAATAGCACCGAACTGCTCACTTTTCAGTGGCAATTCTTGCAACAGACGATGAAATTCCCTGTTCATCTGACATGCTTACAGGATTGGATGGACTCACACCAATCAGTGAGAGTGGTGGCTGTGTTTCCAGTGCAGATAAATTGCCAAGAGTCAAACATGCTCAGATGTCATAGCTGCTAGAGTGTTTTCAAACTATGCATCATATTTTCCCCTCATAATACATAAAATTAAAATGCATATATAAGTCAGTACAGTACAGTCAATAGGCACTGTTAAGCTATATTGTCATCGTCAGAACATAGCCTTATATCTCCAAAATGGTAACACGATATATAGGAAATATGCCATTAAATATAAATGGACATTAATGTAACATTTGTATTTATGCCTTTATATTTATTTATGCTGTGTCCATATGTGTATAGTCAGAGTGTCATTTTTAAACTGTGTATAAAAGGAACAAATTTAAATAGAGATATAAAGTTGTTGCTTTTTTCAGACAGCAGCCATAAACATAACTACATATAGATTTAGACTATTATTGTTATTTTATTAAATGACATACAGTACTGTGTAAACTTTACCTAACAATGCTGTTTTCAATTTTATGGCCAATAAATGTGTTTTTACAACAACAACAAAAAAACATTAAATATATGCACAGGTGTATGGGTGGGGGCTTGGTAGGCTAAACCCCTGTCCCTTTTGCCTTCAGACTGACCTTTTTGTTGGCATGTACATGTATTATATTGTCTCAGTCATCCTTCACGATCTGTTCCAGCCAGATGAGCTTCAATCTTGTTCAAATTTTGAGTTCAATTATCTATTAGATTCAGCAGCCTTGGGCGCCCACTAGGTGCAGTACTAAACTCAGTGGATCTCCTGAGTAACCCTGAGCTGTCATACATCCTCGGCACACCGGAAATCCCACCAATAAAACACGGATGATCTCTTTAAAACAGAATTCAATTTTCAGCATACAAATAAACATAATGGCCTTAATGGCAAAATATTAAGCTTTTAAAGGGCTTAACAACAAATTAATAAATAAATGCTTAAAGTATCTTACACAGATTTCCCTTCAAACATTTTGAAAAACAATGGCGAGTTTGTTTCTGGTTAATGTAAAACAAAATAAATGTGCATTTATTATTAGTAGTACATTCATGGTATTTAGCTGACGCTCTTATCCAGAGCAACTTACAAGGTTAATCATATTACAGGTAGGCCAATGTAGTGTTAAGAGTCTTGCCCAAGGACTCTTATTGGTGTAGCACAGCCTAGTCAGTCAGCCCAGGATTCGAACCCCAGTCTCCCACATGTGGTGGTTGCTATTTGGCAGGTAGTGGTGTTATCCGCTGAGCTACACCAACCACATCCGCTGAGCTACACCAACCACAGTAGTAGTAGTAGTAGTAGTAGTAGTAGTAGTAGTAGTAGTAGTAGTAGTAGTAGTATTAACTTATTATTATTATTATTATTATTATTATTATTATTATTGGTAGTAGTAGTAGTAGTAGTAGTAGTATTAACTAATTATTATTATTATTATTATTATTATTATTATTATTATTATTATTATTATTATTTTTTGTAGTAGTAGTAGTAGAAGTATTAACTAATTATTATTGTTATTATTATTGTTGTTATAATAATAATAATAATAATAATAATAATAATAATAATAATAATAATAATAATAATAATAATAATAATAATAATAATAATAATGACATTCATATGTCATTTGTGTTTATTTTGGTTTTTTTTTCATGCTCCCATGTGCTTGTACAAATGAAAGCTCAAGGCAGCATTAAGACGACTTCATGTGAACCTAGGATAGAACAGGTTAGAAAATGGTCATGTAAACATGGATTATGGCTGTTTTTGGTACATAAAGCTTCGCACACATCATAAGAGCTTAGACCTTCTCATATTCTAAATGTGATACAATCAAAGCTCTGTGTGAAATCAATGAGTTCTCTCATCTTCATAGATTGCACTGTGGAATAAATCATTAGCATATGATGCATTCCAAAGCAGTGCGGTCCCTTCCTCACTGTCTGTCTGTAATCAAGTCTAATATCCAGTGCATTCCCACCTGTCTGTAAAAGACTAATGCATGCCATAGCAGGGTCTTGCACTGCTACAGCTGGAAACGCACTCACTGCTGGTCAATCGCTTTGCCACTCGACCTCGTCAGTTCGTGTTTTGATTACGAGGTAACTCCATCATGCATAATTCATTAGTCACCGCCTGTCATTAATTCATCATGGCCAGATGTATTATTCAGTCTTGGATTACGCATCTTTAAAAGGGGCTTAGGAAGTTATGGGGGCAAGGCATTTTTGTTTCACGTGACAGGCTTCTTAATCACAATAATGAATCGGGCGAAATCAGTGGGGTAAACAAACGCTGCGACTAGTCTCCAAGCCCTTGCTTGCCTATGCCGAGGCTTTCTGACTTTCATTTATTTACCACCCCATTTATGTGTTCATTAATTGAAGGCCCATTTAAACGCTTGCCTAATGATGGCTTATGAGTATGGAGTGCAATTTTGAAATCTTAACAGTGTAATTGAAAAAAAGCCAATTAGACAGTGCAAATTGACAATCGGTTGTTGTTTTGCTCGTAATTACAGCATGCTGCATAAGCCTTTGTGTTCCACAATGAAACTTGATAATAATTTAAATACCAGCGTATTAAAGGTACATAAGTGGACACAATAGCTGTGGGTTACGTCTACATTTTCATTTCAGTCTCTTTAGCAGGAAGAACAGAGGTAACAGGACAGGATTAACACAATACCAATGTTCAGCAAGTTCATTAATGTCCACATTATGAGCTGTTTGTAACAGCCTGGATCTACACACTGCATGCCCAAGTAGTTGACATATCATCAATCTTTTTATCATAGCTAAAGGTGAAGCTAATTAACTGACTTGCTCCAATCCAGTCCAATGCCAATGACCTAACAGACACAGTACACGAGAACGAAATGCATATTTACTTGTTCATATATTCAATACAGCATTGTACCACCCTTCATTTAGTTCCAGTTTAAACTGCCATTAAACACAAGTTATTTATATTTCAAGGGAAATTTCTGAGATTATAAATAAGGCTCACTTGAACAAGGAAAATAAATTAGTCACATTACATTATAAAACAAACCAGAAAAACGTATTATAAAAGATACAGAGAAAAGACCTGATAGGCCTGGTAGACCACCCACCTGTCAGCATCAGATATATAGTACTTTTGAGGAGTTGTAGAAAATCAAGCTCCACTCTTGTTTCAAATCTGAACTTCATAGGTGTTTCTGTCCATTTTTCCACTGAGAAAAGACAAATTAACGCTATAGGTCTGAAAGGATGCATACCTGTCAACAGGCTTTAATAGAGATATGCACATATATAGGGAAGTAGATAAATAAATAAAAAAAAATATATATGCATTCATCTTCTAAGACTAAACTTTTAAAGTGTGGGAAAATATCCTCGCAGATTTCTTTAAAAACCTAAAAGCGAATCTCCTGAATGGAACCATTAGACATTCAAACATTTCAACCATGTTGTCAAAAAGGGGGGAATCCCATTAGAAACAAGCTATTAAACTCAGATGTAAACATAGACATTCAGAGTGGTGTGATGGGAAATCAGGCACTATGGAGAATCTTACCCACTAAATTCTTCTACAGTAATGATGATATGAACCAGATGTTGTAGTTTCTATAAGACAAAAAAAGCTATTTTATTTTACTAACCAAATGACCAATGAACCTGATAAATAATTAAATAATAAAGTCATTTTAAAAATAGTGGTCATCTTAAAAAAAAGGGTTCTTAGGGTAAGAGTTTTTCTTATCTCAATTGCTTATCTCAAGCTCTTGTAAAACAATATCTTGGGTGTCAGACAACATGCTTGTAACCATTTCATATATAATAACATAATATGATGTCACCTTTTTTTTAAAACATCTGGGTCCTATTATCCTCACAGTGTACAATTCTAAGCACAGACTTCTTTAGAATGGAAATATTTTAAACTTTGAATGTCTTTATATACATGATCACCATTTAATTATGCTGAAATATCAGTGGTCTTCCAGTTTTAACCGTGTTGAAGCCGGACTGTTATTTTTGTTAAGCTTTGTCTGAGCTCTGGCCTATTTGCACCGGTTAGGAACAGCATGCTCTGCTGGCTACTTCACTAGCAGCAGGCATTAATGGTTTTTACTGTCTGCAGTTTTTATCATCAAATCCCTCCCCCGATTGCGCTCTGGGGAAAGAAATGGCAGAAATGCACCCAGCATGGGAAATCCGTTACATTATTGACGCTAGAGCTTAAACAGAAATCTATGCTTGCTATACTGTCTCATTGTCTTGACAGTTGTGACAAATTACTTGTTCTTGGAGAGACAACGAGAATCTCCCAGATAAAATGTGCAAGTACATTAACCGGTCTTTTTTCCATCATCTTTGCAAAGATTCGGAGGAAAAGGGTGAGTAATGGTTTGGATGATGAAGACAGTACTTGTAAACAGGAACGAGAAGGCTTGTCCTTCTGCACCGCTTGACAGGCGCAAACAATAACTCCTCTGAGATGCAGCCCCAAGCCTGAAGTTTCTTTAACGCACCTGTACACGGCTCTGGCTGAGGTGCCCGTCTCATAAATGTTGCAGAGCAGCGCTCTCTCAAATCTGTGGAAACACATCCATTAAGAGTGACCTTTGTAAAAATCCAGCGTTGGCGAGGAGCTGCCTTTTATCATCCTTATAAAGCGCAGCGATGGGCTGCAGAACCCTCCTCAAATACCAGCCTTGGTGAAATAATTGAGCAGGGCTTTTCAGAACCCCTCTGCAAGACGCAGAGGTGAAAGATTTGAAAAACAGAGTTTGGAAATGAGACTAACCCCCCCACCCCACCACCTACACCACCTCCGCCCCCAAATTGAAAGGCAAGACACGGACATAAGTGACATAAATCGGTGACCCTGAATCCTCCTCTTGCTGATGACGGTGGAGACTCAAAGGCTCGGTAAATGTGGCCATTTTTCAATCTCTCTACTTGCACATGCCGAGTGCACTTTGTGCCATTCACAGGGCTGGTCGAGTGCACTCTGAGGAACGAGAGTGCTGCCACTGAAAAGCAAGCAACCTGTGGCGATCTGAGACTCACCTTCTGACACTTTAAAGATGCCAGCAAATTCACTCATTAGACACCGCATGCATGGGATCTGAACACAAGAGCGATTTCTAAAGGATAATCATACATTCGTGCTACATATGAAGTTCTTTTCCCTCAGTGTGGAACCCTCATGCCATTCTCGACTGTCAGAGGAGCCCTGATGATTTCAGGGAACTAAAATTTACATGTCTGTAATTTTCATTTTTATTTAATATAAGCATGCTTTTATTTTTATGCTTGGCTAGTATTACAGAACCGCTCTTGTTTCGTTGTTAGGTTTTAGAAGGAAGAAATCAGAATTAAATGCCCAGCAGAAAATTGTCCACTCATCAAGTGCTTTTCTATGTAGCATCTAGGTAGATATAGCTATATGTGAGATCTGGGAACTGGCCTAATTGTTTAGATCACCCATCAGCATAATCTCATAATAACAAGGAATCACTATGACATTATGGAAGTCCTAGATACTTCACAAACAGTGAATATGAGTGGCAGTGGATTATTGGAAATGGAAAACAATAGAAGCAGCCGTTTGCCAGGCCTATCTACTGAGATATGTCTATCACAAGCTTCAGGCAAAACATGCAGTATGTTTTAGAATCATCAGGTGTATTCAATCTAGAATGTCCGAAAGATGTTAGCTTAGTGCTACTAGACTGCTAGAAGCCCATAGCAGAAGTTAGCATTAGCGCAGAGGTGTTTGTTTTGGCTGTGTTTTGATAGCGTTACTCTCAACAGTCATTGTTCACCACTGTTCTCCTTAATACAGCTTCCCACCACCAATGACCACCTCTCTCGACCCTTGACCTTCTCCTTTCACCTTTCACCTGGAACCTTAACAACTTGGTTACATTCACGTCAATTAAAATCCTAATCACTGGCTGAGAGAGTGCTTGCTATTGAACACATGATCCATATTAGCAGCTGATTAGCCATCAATGTTTTGTAGATGTTAGTCCAGGTACTAAAAGGCAAAAAGGCCAGCCTCAGGCCATGGCTCTGGCCGCTCCCTAAGCCAGTGCTATCTCAGAGCACAGGTAATTGCGGTATTTAATCTTCAGTCCAGCAGCCTTGTCTTATTAGGTCTACACTTATCCACCTGAGATATTTTTTTTTTGTCTCTCATTCTTTCTTTTGCCTTAGCACACTGGTGCTTGCCCAATCAGAGTTGCCACTGTTTATTGTGATAAGTCGCTCTAATGAACAAATGACCTGCCACCTGGAGCACTTAGAGCATGGTGTTAAACTCTGGTTATAAAAACCTCTTCCAGCTCCATTGATTTACTGCCAGCGTTTGATTGTACCCCAGGGGCAGGAGGCCTGCGAGGGCCGGCAGAGCTCTTACTGTTTTACAGTCCATATTACACCAAACAAATAAATCTCCTAGCCATTAATTCACTCTTGCTCTCTTCTCTCTGGCCACTGATAATGGTACGGAAGAGAAATTGGGTGCAGATTCATATTGGTTCAGCCGCGGAGCTCGATTCGCAGTGTCTGACCGTGCCCTCTCTTACACAAGATTAGCCACCGCAGACAACTTCTGCTTCCCTCTGAAGATTTCATTAGCACTCGGCTGAGCGCATAAGGAAACGATTTGAGACAGGGCTCGCCTGTATTGCACGAGCGGCAGTCATTATTTTAGAAATCCTGCAAGGCGTTTTTATGAGGCCCCCGCGGCGGCTAACTGGATGCGTCCCCGACATTTAGGGAGACGTTCCACGCCATCCTTAACATAACCAAATCCAGAAGTGCGGGGGCCTCCAGTCAGCTGACTTTTACAAGCGCCAGGACAACAAAACCACAGACAGAACAGTGCCGATTATAGCGGTAACAAGCTTACCTCGGGAGCTTTAGAAGCTGAGCTCATTGAGCATTTTTACTGTGTAAACCTGCTGAACTTCCACATTAACTTTGCGCTTTGGTTAACCCCTTGGGTTCTAGACTGACAATGACTTTATTGCATTGAAATGTGTATATGAATATCATACATTAAAGAAACACACATATAACCCATGAAATGAAAGACAACATTGAACACCTCAGTGGAGAGGTACATTATAATTAAACCTTAACAAGTCTGGCTGACCATTACAACTTTATTAAGCAATAATGAGGGTAAAATAAACACTTCCTTATTACTACATTGTTAAGTAGTAGTAAGGGCAAAATTGTATTTGTAAGCAGCACTTGTAATCCTTGTATAAGCAGTTTGTAATTAACTGGCTGCTTATATCTACATTATTAAGCTGTAACTACAGTGTATTAAGCAGTTGTAAGAGGACGTATTTGTTATATACTGTAGATAATGTTTTAGTGTTTAAGTCCCAACAAGAAGACTTGAAGGCAAGACTTTCCTTACTAGTTTTATATTTTTCCATATTTTCTTCCCATGCTTGATAAGGCTTAATAAGAGAAGTATAGCTGTCCTGGAACTGCTTAGGTCAACCTTGTTGCAGCATCATAATGATGTAGTAAGAAGCAGCTTGTTAGTCACCAACTGCTGCCTTTTTGAGGTTTATTGAGAACATTACCCAGGACAATTATGAGACCCCCATATACTAAGGTGCTACCAATTACTGTGTTACTATAATTTATTCATGTAGAAATTATTGTAATCAAATCGATTCAAATTCCTATTATTTATATAATATTTTAAATCTCATAATTACTAAACCACATAAACCACTGCACATGATTTAATGATGACCAAATGTCACCTTATTTACAATCTTAAGTTACACAAAGGACTAATTTAACAAGTGTCAATACATCATTAAAATTATCCTTTCCTTCTGAACAAACTGTTATATGAATTCTTTTATAGTATTTGAACTGTGAAATCCTGTATTATTATAAGAGAACTTCTTTTATCATTGTATCGAACCAGTTGGTAATGCTCCCAGTTGCTGGTTGGAAAATGGTGAATTATCCTATTCCTGCCAGAAAGAAGCCTGTTCTCTTAACGGCCAGTTTTTTGCTGAATATACCATCTTGAAAAAAATGCCAACAGTTGCAAAAGCGATAGTAATGTGAATCGTTACTCTCATATATATGCTACTCATATATATGCAATATATACAATTTTTAGTTTTTTTCTTAAACATTTTAGGCCAATGATGCTGACAGCCCAGAGGTTTTCCACTGATAATTATATTAGTTATGTTGTTGTAAGTAAGGAACTAAATTATGAGCCCACATATGGACCCATATGACCACTTTATTAGACCCAGGCTAATCCTAGAATAAAAAGATTTTCCAGAGGCAATTCATTCTCAGCCCTAGTATTTAGTCTATGACTAATCTTACCCATCTCCAGGAAACAAATCCTGAGGCTTTAGGGGTTAAATAATACACTCTAGTGCATATCAGCAAAAAGAGTTTACAACATTATGCCACAAATCACTTTTCAATCCATTTAGGAATACCACTAACAGCAACAGCACCAACTGTTCAACGGAATGCTAATCCAATGCAGTCCATGCTGCAGGAGCAGTAATTAATTCTGGTTAACACTGTAATCAAATGACATTGAACAGCAACAGATTAAGCAAACCAATTGCTTTCCTGAAGTAATCAAGTGTTTGTTTTGCTTTGAAGTGTTACCTGCACTGAAGATGCTAGGGAAGCGTTCTTTGCAGTGATGCCATAAAACTTCCATAAAGAACTTTTTGATGTATGGTTCCTTAGAAAGCAAAATTGAAACCACTTAATAAAAGGTTCTTAGTAATATGAGATTTTGAGTAATATTCCATCTAGGTATGTATGCAGGCTTGCGTCTATCTAGGTATCAGAACTGGCCATTGCACAGAGCTCCTGACGAGTTTTACACTCTAACCTCCTTGTACTAGCTAGAAACCATTCTCCAACTAAACACTAAGCACAGTTCTAGGTCACCCTAGACAAGAGTGTCTGTATATTGCCGTAAATGTAATGGTAATGTAAATCATAAACGGCAACTCACTGTATTTCATTAAAATAATACAAAGTACAGAGTTACATGCATTTGCCAAGTAACATCATTAATAGAAAACATATTCAAACTGACAGAGACGTTATTTTCTTGAGTGTGGAATCACTGTTTAGAACCCTTTTTGGCACCGCTTTAAAGGCTGTATTTCCACCTCAGCAACATAAGCAATAAGACCTTAAAGCCGTTTCCCCTGCTCGCCAGTCTTGTAGATAAGAGTTAAACGCAATTTGCCACTGCTGCACACATGCTGTCATCTTCCTGTCCTAGGAGGGTGATGTCATCTTCAGAAGCAATGCCATAGGGAAGAACTCAAGGCTCCAGAGCTCAGAGAGGCTACAAATTAGAGGGCCAGGAAAGGAAACCAAGGACCTGTGATGTCAGCCTGGTTTTTGAAATGTAAAAAGAGAAGATGTCTTCATCCCAACAGGAATTCAACAGAGGCTGTTTTTATGATGATTATAAATGTATAACATATATTTATATATATATATCTTTTTTCATGTTTGTGCTACTTATCCCAGTATGGCTCTTCTTTTCAACTGGTCAGAGGGGCTTTGAAGTTTACAGTTCTGTGAACACAACAGACTGCCCGGGAGGTGTGTGTGTGTGTTTGTGTGAAGCATTGCACCTGTTCCTACAGCTCTGTTCAGTGGTGATGCTCACTAAGCCAAACAACATGACCATAATGAAGTGAAGCTGCAACTCGCATTGGCAGATACATTCATTCACTGCCATTTAGCATTTCACACCCTTGAATGGCATGGACAGTTCACAACAGCATTAGAAAACACAGCATGGCCCAAAAGGCGTGCTGGCACTCCTCCCTGCTCTTTCTTTCAGGAGAAAACAGCTTACTATGCCACCAACCAAAACCAATTTTGACCTGTTGCATTTTCCTCATGTTACATATTCCTCTATGGACAGCTTTTTCACTTTGCTAACGTTGATACAATATGCTAAATCTGATGCAAATGCCCTGGACAGTTTGAATGACTTAAGGTGCCAGGCATAAAGCGAATAATGAAAACCAAATTTATCGGTCACTGGCGATTGCAGCTACTTTGGCTACATCAAAAGGCACATCTCATTAAAACCAGACTCTCATAAAAATGTTAACTCATCCACATTTGGGTGCCTCATCTAACCCCCAAGTCATGCAGTCATGCAGTTAATAAGACTAAAAATATTTTGGAAAGAATACGAATTTGAAACCATTACAGATGGTCTGATATGTCTGATAGGTCAGAGATAGGGAAATGAGCCAGACTGAAGTGTTATACTGACTCTCAACTCGACTCTGACTCTGACTTTTTCAATTTTAGCCTTTAACAAAACTGATTAAATTTGCATCACCAACTGTAAATGTGATATCTGTATACCGCTTTTAGTAGAAAACTTAACTTGCAGATTTGGAATATAGGTTTGCTACAATCATGTACAATTACAACATTGTTCTCTTGCACCTCACAGCAGCATTCAAAACAACTTCAAATAAGAAGACTTTCATTATAAATTACACATTAAAGTGTTTTGCCTCATATAGTAAATGTAAGAGTATTTATATGAAAAGAGGCAAAACAACTCGAAATGACTGGGTAGCATGATGTTTGGATAGAAAGCATGATAGCTACCATAATAGCAAAATTAGCTACAGTTGTGATCAAATTTATTCAACCCCCACTGAAATAAAGTGTTTTGGCCAGTTTGACATTGATTTTGATCATTTCAGTCATCTTATTTACAATTACATCAAAGAGGCACTTATAAATTAGACAAATATAACATAATATTTATGATGGAATAACCACAAATGTCTTTACTGTGCTCACATCATTATCAGTTTTATTCAACCCCCTAGTGACATTATTTTTTAGTACTTAGTACAACATCCTTTTCCAGTTATGACAGCTTTCAAGCGTGAAGCATAGCTTGACACAAGTGTCTTGCAGCGACCTATGGGTATCTTAGCCCATTCTTCATGGGCAAAAGCCTCCAGTTCAGTCACATTCTTAGGCTTGCGCACTGCAACTGCCTTCTTTAGGTCCCACCAGAGGTTCTCAGTTGGATTTAAGTCTGGTGATTGCGATGGCCACTCTAGAATGTTCCAGCCTTTCATGTTCAACCATGCTCTAGTGGACTTGGATGTGTGCTTCGGATCATTGTCCTGTTGGAAGGTCCAACGTCTCCCAAGCCGCAGGTTTGTGACTGACTCCATCACATTTTCCTCCAAGATCTCCTGGTACTGAAGGGAATTCATGGTACCCTGCACACGTTGAAGCTTTCCTGTACCATTAGAAGCAAAACAGCCCCAAAGCATAATTGACCCCCCGCCATGCTTCACAGTAGGCAAGGTGTTCTTTTGTTCATAAGCCTGGTTCTTCCTCCTCCAAACATAGCGCTGGTCCATTGTCCCAAACAGTTCTAATTTAGTTTTCATCTGACCACAGTACACTGTCCCAAAACCTTTGTGGCTTGTCCACATGACTTTTGGCATACTGCAGTCGACTTTTCTTGTTCTTTGGAGTCAGCAAGGGGGTGCGCCTGGGAGTTCTGGCATGGAGGTCTTCGTTATGCAGTGCGCGCCTTATTGTCTGAGCTGAAACTTCAGTGCCCACATCTGACAGGTCTTTTTTCAGTTCCTTAGCAGTCACGCGGGGATTTTTCTCCACATTACGCTTCAGGTAGCGCACAGCAGTCGCGGTCAGGATCTTCTTTCTGCCACGACCAGGTAACGTTTCCACTGTGCCCTTTAACTTGAACTTGCGAATTATACTTCCGATAGTGTCTCTTGGAATATTTAACAACTTCGCAATCTTTTTATATCCATTGCCATTCTTGTGAAGAGCAATAACCTCTTCTCTTGTCTTCTGGGACCATTCTCTTGCCTTCACCATGCTTGTAAACACACCAGTAGATGTCTAGAAGGAGCTGAGTATCACAGTCCTTTTAAATCTGCCTAATTGGTGCTTATCATGCTTGATTGCTGCTCGTTGACATCCACAGGTGTTTTCAATACCTGATTGAAAACACTGGAATGAACCTCTGTTCTTAGGAGTGGTAGTCGTAAAGGGGTTGAATAATTGTGTCAATGAAGAAATCACAAAAAGGCCATTTAATACTTTATGACAAAAACAATTGATGCTATCTTAGTTGCATTTAGTTCTTTAACAAGTCCTTGTAAGATTTCATTATGAACACAATTACAAATGTGCACTGAATTCCATAAAACCCTTCGCAGCATTGGGGGTTGAATAAATTTGATCACAACTGTAAGTTGCAGTTTATATTCTTTGCCTCAGGATTATTTTCTACTCAAGTTAACTGCAGTGTCCCCAAACACAGCTGTCTCTCTGTATGTGAAAGGTTGTGGCTCTATGTTGAGCTGCTAGCAAGCAATAGAGTTGAAATAAGAAGGGTGAAAATGCCCTGCTGTATAAATAATCCATACCTCTGTATAAGGATGACCGTGCAGGGATAAACCTAATTCAATCTGCAGACTAACTAACTATTTCAAGCTGTTTCCCTCTTTCCTTTATGCACTGCATTTATGGTGTGAAATATGGTATTGAACTTCACAGGCTTCAACACATGAGTCTTGACTTAGACTCACATTTCAGAGTCAAAGCTTGACCTGAATTTTCAAAGATATTTGAGATTTGAGTCAGACTTGCACTTCATAATATCAAGACTTGACTCAGACTTGCCCTTAAATCAGAATAAAATCTAATCTTTATGACCTTTTACTAAATCCATGTTCATCATTCAGGATGGGCTCACTACAGAGCGAAGGTTCTATTTATAAAGCAAAACAAAATTGCTTGTAAGCCATGAATAGAGTTTCCTAAATAAGGTTCCCAGGAAATGAGACATTATCTTCTGTTCATTTAGTGCAGCTAGGATGTCTGTAGGTCTATAATGAGTACAGTGTAACATGAAGAGGGAGACAAAAAATGTCATGGTCTAATTTGGGACAGAGGGGTTAGCAGATTGGTGTTTATCAGATGATATATTTAATTTAATATCTTTCTATCACATACAGGACACGCTATACTGTACATATATTATTTTAAAAGATGGCCATACATTGACCAGACTCACAAACTGACTGTATCGATACAAATAGAAATTCCCAACACCTATTATCTACAGTCGAAAACATCTACACACAATCGCCAATAATAACAAAATGAAAACGTTTTTTTTAGAAAATATGCAATTTAATTTAATTTAATTTTATATTATTATATTTTAGATATTAAAATCATTTATTTTGGGTTTATATATCTGTAAACATCCTTATCCTAATAACTTTGGTTGATGCACCTTTGGCAGCAATTACAGCCTCAAGGCGTCTTGGCGAAAGAAGCTATGAGTTTGGCACACTTGTTTCTGGACATTTTTACCCATTCCTCTTGGCATATCCTTGCAAGCTCCCTCAGGTTGGATGGGGAGCACCAGTACACAGCCATTTTCCACCAGCTCTTGGCATTAGCCAGGTGATGAGTGGTGCCTGGTTTTCTCCTATCATGACGCTTGGTATGCAAGCCAAAAAGTTCTATTTTGGTTTCATCAGACAAGAGAATCTTGTTTCTCATGGCTTGTCGAATTCCTTATAAGCTTATTCCCAATGCTGCACTGATTTCTCATTTAGCATGAAATCACTTACTCAATTTATCATTGAAAATGTATATACCTGCTCTATGGTGGCTCTGTGGGGGTTCTGGTAATTGATAAAAAAAACAAAGTAATTCGGAATTAACAAAAGATGCAGAGAAACAGATGAACTACAGTCTGTAATTAGAGCTGGAGATGAGAAAAAAGGACATGAAGTGTAGATAGAAGGAATACTAGGGAGTGTAAGGAGTGTAGTCAAGTTCTTATGAATTTGTATTTTATTTTAAAGCCACAAGCCATAATCAGGATACACCGTGGACAACTTAATGTGGTGTATACAAGTTGCTCTTTGTGGGTTGCAGAACAAACAGCTCTCTAAAGTCACAATTATACACAAAGAAAAAACATCCAGTGCATATTCTTATTGGATGCCAACAGATGTCAAAAAAAAACATTTACATATGTAATAACAAATTTGCTATTGAACAGACACAGAATGTTTCCAGCTTTGGTAATATTGGAGTAATTGAGACAGCTGTAACTCGTCTCCTTAGTAAAACTACATGCTAATATTCCTTCTCATAAATAATATATAATATAATATATAATGGAAATCTTTGTTCCTAAGTTTGGTAAGCATTTTTTATCATCATAAAGTTCATTTTTAAAAAACAGGCAGACGGATAACTACAGCATTGAAATATGCACCTCCACCCCCCAGGTTGCTCAGTCCTTTTTTTTTTCTACTGTCTTCTTTTTCCACAAGGAACAAACACGACACCCCTCCAGCGTGGTGCTTCAAAAAGGACACGCTACCTGTCACACCAAAGAGTGCGCACCCCAAGCACAGCCAGAAAGCCATGTGACATCTGTTCCGTCTCTCTGGAAGCCCCCATGTCCCAATGCTGCGCCACATCAGGCCCAGGAGAGAAGAGGGTGACAGGGTACACGACACATCGTGTACAGCTGGCTGGCCACACCGAAACACTGCCAGGAGCCTCTGTTCCAGCGCCAGCATTTGCCAGAGGTCCTGACTTTGACCTGTGATTGAAGAGCCAGGATCGCAAGCCTTTAAACAGCAGCAGCTCTGTAACACTCACTGTGTTTTATTTTCCTTTACTGTTCTAGCTCATTAGTGTAAACTATATCTGAATAATAAAAGGATCTTTTCTTACGGACCGCTTCATGTAGGCGCAATAGTTCTACAAACAAATGATTCAATTACAACTTAAAACATGTTTGCAACCATTTTATAACACAGTGAACACAAATCAAAGCACTTTAGAAAAGTAAGACGCCATCCTTTTATTTATTTTCCTTAAAGCCTTTAACAGAGGAACTTTCAGAGAAATTTTTTAGAAGTTTTTCCAAACATTTTTCTTTTTTTCCTGATTTAAATATACCCCGGACACATTTAATCACATTCGATGATGCTGAAGTCTGAACCCCGGGGTGGTCAATCCATTGTTCTAAACCAGCAGCCTCTGTATATTTTCTTCAATTTTCATCTTGATTTTTTTCTAACTGCTGGCTTCTTGACAGCTACACCTCCTTTTAGACCCTTAATGTTGAGTCATCTTCTTGCAGTGGAAGGATGTACAGAAACACACTTTCAAATCAAAAGAGTGAAGCTTCATTTTACCTCAAAGATGAATATTGTTTATGATAATTTTGCTGATAACCCAGGTCTTGCACAGTTGTTAAGAGTCCCATTTTCTTTTTTATGTACAAAAATCTGCATTCCAGGCCTGCAACACATTTAAAAACAAAAGTTACAAGGATAAAGCATTTACCACTTTGTAATGTTCTCATTCCTTTTACTACGTAACAGATTTGTACATTACCTTTGCAAAAGACACCGGCAAACTCACCCCATACCATGAGAAATCCTGGCTTTTGGACTTGTTGCTGAGTACAGTTTGAATGGTCTTTTTCATTTTTGGTCTGTAGCACACAGCGCTCATTTCTTCCAAAAAATACGGATCTGGAGTACGGATTCGTCTGCCTACGACAAAAAAGAAAATTCTAATGTAAAAAAATATTGGATATCGTACATAATCACAATACATTGTTTCTAATGTCACGAGTCAGGGTTCTAATGGAGCTGACGGTCAGTCCCAGATGCCTCTAAGTACTGAGAGGTTGTCGCTGTTTCTGTACATGCTTCACAAGGCTTATGTTTTGCACAATAAAGTTTTAAGTGGCATATGTGAATGTAACTCTGTACTGTAGTGCTTGAAAAAGTTTTCCAAAATAATCTCTTGTGCATGTGGTTATATCGGCTATTGCTGTATAACAGTTCTTGATGCTGTGTCGTATGAGGGCTTAGGCTGTGCCCTTCACACCCTTCATACTAAAATTCTTCCTGACAATCATTTAATGATATTATTCACTGTTGAAGGAGAAAATAGCAAATCATTTCCAATCATGCTTTGAGGAATATTAATTAAAAAAATTATTTTGAAAAACTGGAGATTTTCTGCCCATCCACAGCTCATTATCCAAACCTTAAATTCCCAACTTTTTAAAAATGTGTTGCAAGCCGGATATGGATGAAATGGATCTATATTAACAAATGTTAATATAAATGAATGGACAGAAGTTCATACAAGAGGTTATTCATAAAAGTCTAAGTAAATGTAAAAAAAAAAAACAACGTTAATTTGCATACTGCCCCAACTTTTTCTGAATAGGGTGGAATGACAGTGTTCTGTGATTGCACCATTTGATGAGAAGAATAGTTTAAAAGGTGTAAATAATGATTTTCACATCCTGCATAAAGAAGTAAATATTTTTTTAAACCAGACGAAGAACAGAAAAGCTGTACTTTCCTTGATCTTTCTAAATGGTAATGCCTTGATGTATAGCTGATGTACTCAGGGCTCCAATGACAAGCACACAGGCAGGGCGTATTACAGGTTGAGCATATTCTTTGGATAAAGAAGTCCAGTTCCTGGACGGGGTCTTGGTGTTAGCTCTTTTCCCTGGGGCCTGGCCTCAGACGGCCCTCAGGAGTTTGCACATAACAGCCTTTTGTAATCATTTAGTCATGAAGTATTGCTAGTCAAACCAGACTGCATCCACAGGCCAAGTTCATGTTTTTTCTTTTTCAATATTTCAAAGCTGATTCACACATCTGCCATGGCAGAGAGCAGCTGATAAAGCAGAGACGCTTACAGCAACATTTAGGAAAATGTGCACCGCAAATGTAGTGTGTTTTCCGCACAGCCTGAAATAGTCATTTAAAAGACAGAGGCACTGAGATTTAGGACCACATCATGGTTCTTTATGTCACACACAGAGGCTTAAAATGAGGGTTCCGCTTAGTGCTCAGTTCTCAATGTTATAATTTTGAAGAAATTACAATAGTAGTAGATTCACTTACTTCAGACACTCCCTCTCCAAGTTTATGAAATGTTTACCTTATTTTTACTTCCATAAGTTGTGTGCACCTACACATTTCTGCCCATAGAGTATCAATTTCCCAAAACTTAAACAGTGTAACTTAACCTTCTCAGGTTGATGGTCTTGTATGCCACATCAAAGCCGTGCTAACAACAACAATAACTCTTTTCGATATAGAGAAATACATAATTACAAATATTGCACTAAAATTTGGTCAGTTTCAGCAGGTTTGACCAATTGGACCACCTTTAGGTAGAGTTGATCAACTCATCAGAGGCTTGATTGCATACTGTCATTAACCTCTTTCTGCAGGTCACCTAGTGGCCATTTAGCCAACAGAACATAATGATGTTGCAGTTGGATTAAAACTACTGGGTTCAACACAAAAAGTAGCATTCAAACACAAAAAACCACAGTAATAAACATTGCTCACCTACAGAGACAACAGCTACACTGTAGTACCTTTGTCGGTTTAACTGGAAAAAAAAAACTTTTGTGCTAACAAGTAATTTTTTTTTTCAACCTAAATAAGTACTTTGAATGAACGATTCTATCACAGTTCATTTTTATTTGAGTAAAAGTAGTTTGATTGCTTGTTATATATAAGTGTAATGGCTATACATTTTTTACAGTGTATTTCACCTCTTGTTTTGTAAATCATACAAATTTACAAAAAAATATCCTCAACCAATGTTATAGTGTAAAAAAACAACTGAGGAAATGGCATTTTATGACTACTATTGATGAAAAGGGTTAAAACAAAATAAAGACATACCAAATAGTAAGAAATTCAGAATTTCATGTATTTCAAAGATTCTACTTTCACTCAGATTGTTACACTGATAATATAAATAGCACCTAATTAGACTTTGGGCCTCATTTTACCCAATGCATACAGCACAACATATGTTATCTCGTCCAGTAAAAACATCCTAAATGTAAAAAATTATTTTAGAAAGAAATAATATTTCTTATTACGTGAATGATATAATAATGTTATTCAATTTAATGTTAAATAATTAAAAAATCCTGCTATACTGCCAGCAAATTATAATAATTTCACTGGGTGAAATGATTTCATAAACAACAAGTCAAAATGTTTAGAGCTTGTTTGAGTTGAGTTTAAGTTGCATAGACTTCAGTCTTTCTACAGCAATCTTACAATGATGCCCTGTATAGATATCAACCATATTTAACATGACTTTGCTTGCCATTTTTGCAGTTCACCAGTGCTGACCTTGGCACAGACACACAGAGCAGATCCACCATTGCAGACCTCATACTGAAGAGACCCCTGGCCTGCAGCTTATTGGGGAGCCCATAGCCAATATCATGTCGTAGAGGGGCTCTAATCTGTGAGGCAAACGATAAGGCTGGGGTTTACCAGTCTCGGCTTTGCACACTCACCCTAAATTTGCATTTAAAGGCCCTCAAGTAATCTTAAGGCTTATTTAAATCTCAGCAAGACATTGGGAGAGGGTGAAAAATCCAGCGGATCCACCTCCAGTGCTTTCCCATGGTAGTGCAAATCCCAGCTACAGATGAGCTGCTGAGCGCTCTGCACTGGCACTCACTGCCTGTGTATTATCAATAGCTTTTAATTGACTGAGAATAACCCCCATCCCTCCACATTCAAAACAAAGGCTCAGCCAAAGGAACAAAAGCACCAGGAAAAGCCATTTGGTAGAATTCACGCGCATATTAAGTGTGCAAAGCTTTTGTGATATATTTCAGGACAAATAAAGACACAGCCAAGAGGTTTGTATAATAAAGCGAGGGGTTTGGGGATGTGTTTCTACTCATGTCTTACCGTCTTGTGGTTAGACTCTAGGCTTTTCACAGGCCGAAGCCTATCTGCTGATGGAGCAAAGCCTAAAGAATACTTTAGCAGGCCAGGGAAAATCCTATTTACCAGCAAGTGGAAGTTAAAGAATAGGCCACTTCAGCTCTTACGGGAAGTCCTGTTTGTCAGTTTTTCCCCAAGAGTGCTTGTGTATGTTCCTGATTGAAGCATTTTGGCCTAAAGAGCATGCAGTGACCTTTTCTCAAAAGAATGTCATTAGAGCTTCAACTAGGAACCAGCTACCAGTGAGGTCATTTTTGCTTCCTGAACAAAACTATAATAAACAGCACACTACAGCGGTGGTTTTAAACCTAGTGCTGCGTGGATTCTGTTGGGGTAAAAAAAGTAGCCACAAGTGAAAACAAATTAGAAGAATACATTTAACAATGATTAAGATAAGCTATCTCTATGTTTGCCATATACTGTCAGAATGCATAGTGATGACATGCATGTGACAGCATTGGGTAATTAGGACACAAGAAAAAAACCTAAATGCATTCTATTGCATTTAAATACATGTGTTAAACGCAAAAAAATGTATCTATAGTGCACCAGTGCTTACCAGCAGGATGACATTCAAACTGCATGCACATGAACTATGTCCCATGATGATCATGTAGATTTGAAGAGGGGGTTTTTTTCAGCCTGGGAAGAAGCAGGAGAGGGATCCTGCAGTCACAAGAGATTTCTGAAGGTTCCCCCTCACAAACAGGAGTTCTTGTTTTTGTTTGAACAATCTACAGATGTTTCTGTATTTTAGTTTTGCTGGCAAAAGAATATAGAATAAAGAACATATAAAATATCGCAATGAGAGGTAAAGTTCGTTTCATTTTACCAGGTATAATTTTTTTTCTGTAGTAGTTTTTGATTAAAGAGTGTGAAATGTGAATCTTTGTACATCATTACTCTTTATAAACAGCCAGCCAGCTCTGAGATTAAACGTATAGGGCACGTTTGGGCAGACTGAAGTGGGAAAGCTGAGAGAGCTGTATGGTTTTTCATTTGGATTGTAGTTGGACTTAATGAGTAGATCATTCTTCTAGTTTTTGGGTGACAGTGCCAGTTTTCTAAACACAAGATCTGGGAATTTTTGTGTTATGGTTTAACGTCAACTACTTATGTCAACTATTTACTGTAGCTTTACATCACAAATTATTAGAATTTCCCGTTTTAAATTGGATGTGCACACAGTGCAAATAAAATGCATGATGCACATTAAGAATATTATGAATTTCTGAATTCCTCAATATTTAATATGGCACTTTTTTGACAATGGGCACTCAAGATGGCATATAATCTAGAGGTTTCTTTCAAGTGAAAAAAAGTCCATTTCTACTTTAAATTTTTACGACATTGGGGTGGAAAGGTGAACAAATTCCCAAAAAGCCTAAAATATTAAATCATCATCATCATCATCATCATTCCCAGTGCAAACATAAATTAGTAGAATAACAAGTAAAGCTTTAAGAAGGTTTTTATAAGCAACCAAGCATGGACGTTTGTAACGAAACGTCAGGTACTTCACAGCCTAAGATAAAAGGTAAAAAACTTAAATGTATTTTAAGTGCAGGAAAAGAGTTCCACCACTCTAAACATGCGCTTAGTGCCATAGGTCCAAGCAGTAGGGCAGTGTAATTGGATATTGTTGAGGACTGACAAGTAACCCAATGGCGATGTGTAAAAGATGATAATTGCTGTGTTTGGCAAGATAACTAAGACAGAACTACAGAGGACTAATTTACATTAAACTGACTTGGTAAATAATTTGGAAAATTGTAGCTCACATGCCTTCCAATGGTCATGTTTTCTGTTTACTAGAAAGACAGAGAGATAGAGAGAGGGAGAGAGAAAGGGACTGGAGGACAGAAAGATTTGTTCAAAAGCTGCCTTGTATTTCTCTCTGCACTGTGATGCTAGCTATACCTGTTGAATGATTCTCCTGCTACATATTTTATTTTGCATTATGTTTAGTTTGAATGCACAAAACCAAAAATAAATGCAGATGTGCTTTTAACATCTACTTACTCAACAACCAAGGTGAAGCGACTAGGTATTACCGCAGCTACCCCTAAACTTGGAACATACAAGTACAGATGGTAGCTCTGACTGTCATGTACAACCTGAAAACAGGATCAGAAAAAGGTTACAAATAATATTAAATTTAGCATAAATATACTATATTATTCATATTTGTATTTAAAACATTGGGTTATGATGAGGCTTTAAAGTAAATGTCCTATTGTCTCTGCTGTGATTTACTGCCCAAGTAAAATTTGTAGTATTTTCCCTTACAGCTTTAGTGTCTTGGTGATTAATTAAATTACCACTAATAACTGAATCACTGCTACATATTTTTCCAAAGCCTCCAGACTGACTCCACTAAAAAATGGAAAACACTTCAGTTTTTAATTATTAGTAAGATGTGTGGGCATAGCTCTGCAAATCACTTACAGTAAGAATTACTAGCTGAAAGTGTTGTTAGCATGCAAGCCACCACAAATCTACATGCAAAGAAAAAAAATCTACACCAGAAGAAGCTCATGAAAACACAGTTGCAGTCTCATACATTAAAATGATATAATGTAATATGCAAATTAAGCAGAACACTGAAAAAAAGTAGTAGAACACTGAGCCTTTTTCACCAACCTTTTCTTCAGAAGATTTATTTTCTTAAAACCCACTTACGTAGTTTCCATTAAGATTCTGACATTCACCAATGCTTTCTTATTTTGCATTTGTTCTTTGGTAAGAACAGCATCTATACACACTCAAGAGAACAAAGGTGCACACTATTCTTTAGGAGCGTTCTCTGAAACAAATCAAAGAAATATTTAGGATTCTGGTGAATGAGGCCTGTCATTTTTAATGTTAAATAATTTGTTGTGACAACGACACATTATTAGATTTCTCTGCTTTCATAATATTGTGGCAGAACCACATGTTTGAGCATGACAACGAACAGACATTAAAGCAGCTTCTATTTATTGGTGTCAGTAATGGTCTATGCAGATATGTATATGTGCATGTATTGTTACAATTAAACCAAAAAAACAAATTTCACTTATAACAAATATTGAGTAAAGAGTGGCTTTGAATTTATATATTTAAATATTCATCAGAAGTGTTGTTATACATGGCATTGAATTATCAGTCTTATGAACTTCACTGCCTTTCTTTTCAATGCATGACTTCATTTAGTTTTTCACTGGAGCTCTGAGGCTAATGTAGGTGACAGGGAAAAAGAGATCTTCTGGGTTGATATAAACTTTTATATTATCCTTACAACTCAAACAACAAAGATGTCTTTGCTGACTGACTTTTGGTTTTGGTAAAATGGAAAATTGGGAATATTTCATTTTGACTGAAACATTCTTTTAATCAGCAACAATTCTTAAATAAAGGAAAGCAATTATATCTACAACTTCATCGGTCTCAGCAAGTGTACTGCCAAGCAGCTTTGGCTTTTCATCAAAGCTTTGCTTTCCGAGTGGCTATAAGGCCTATCCTATATTCCCCTGAAGGGCTGTGAAAGATTAATTCTGAACTTTCCCATTGAATGTATGTAATTTCATTTGACAAACACTGGCCCTGGAGGGACATTTCCTTCATTAATACTTGAATGTTCTTGACATTAGCGAGATATAGAAATACAGGATGTGACGGGTCTGGCGCTGGAAAGTGACCCAGATACATATCTTTACCATCATGCTTTTAACACTGAGTAGCACCTGTGATACAATATTAAAGTGTATAGGCTACACTAGAATAGAATACTGAGGTGTGGGTGTGTGGAAATAACTCTCTGCTGGACCATGACATCATTAGAAATTCTTTATATGGGCACACACACACACACACACACACACACACACAAATGAATGCAATTAAGACTAGAGAAAAAAATACAGACTTGCAGCATTTAAGTTAGTCATGTGACCTGATAGAGAGTCTTGCTCAAGTAGTACTAGTAGTGCTATATTCATGCATGCATGACTGGGTCACACACTGTGACTTCTAATGTAGCTAAAGTGACAAGTGTAGCTTATATTCCAGTCTAGGCTTTTAGTCCATTGCATGATCAGAAAAGAATAACGTTTGCTATCTAAAGCAGTGCATTCTTTTAAAGCCACTGATAATACACAGACATCACACCTGAATTTACCACATTCTTTCCTTATGAGAAGAAACTGTAAGGTTCCCGTTGATGAATTTAGTACTGGCCTTCGTCCGCTCTTGAATAATCACATTCAACAACTGCAAAAAGAGCCCGGAGAAAGTGAAAGCTCGACCTGCTTAGCATCATATTTGCCATTCCATCTGATTTACTGTTGGTGCAAGGCACTTTGTGGATTGCAGACAGGTCAAATCAGACTCATGCATAGGAAAAAGCCATGGCCTGGGGCAGATGCTGCAATAGCGGAGGAAAAGATGAGCGCTCTACCGCGAGAGTCAAAACACAACTCTGCCAATTTGCATTTGTGAAATACAAGGAGAAAACCTAAAGATGAAGAGCCCTCGTAGCCCCCTGGTCTCGCCTAAGTCATGCTCCTTGCTCATCGTTCCATAGCATAACCTCCCAGCGTGCCAAACAAGACCAGTTCCATTCTGAGCCCCTTAATGGCTGCAGCAGCTCGTCGGATGGGAGAGCAGACAGGTGACACATGACAGGTGTGTAATTGCTGGAAGAGCACGCTGACTGACAAGGCGAACCATATCCCGCAGAAATCAGACACGCTGCAGAGCGAGAGCCAGCCAGAGCGAAGGGCCAACTGCTTAAGTGACACTTTGCGGTTTCGCTATTTTTGAGGCAGGTATAATTTCACTTCTGAAAGACTATTTGAGAGGCAGGCGGGATTGATCTCACTCATCCAGTTGGAGTTATAATTTGAGTATCCGGAGTCAGAAAAAGCTTTGTGCATGCAAAGAATTCTGTCCTCTGTGGAAGCCAGGTTTTGACCCATGGAGTTTATGGAACTCGTATGTATGCAAAGAAGTGAAGGCTAGCAAAACCATAACTAAACCTAGAGATGGACAAAAGATGAAATCTTCCTTATGAATACAGAATTCTGTGCTACAGAAGTACTCATCTTGCCAGCGAATGATCTCCCCTGAAGGCTATTTTAGCTGTGAAGACAGTGAGCTACAATGTGGCCTAGCAGCTTCAATCTAGGTTTGTCTCTGAGGTCAGGCCAGGTGACAGCACCATAGGGACGAAGGCTGTCCCTGCGGAAAATAGGAAAGTGACAGAACACAAACATGAGCCTCAGCGGAACATGTGATGAAACAGCTTCTGCCGTCAGACAGGCTAGCAGAAACTCCCGGGCAGGCTACCTAGCGGGAGAGCGCTAAAAGATTTTGGGGGAGAGCTGACACACCAGGTTCAAAAACACAGTTTCACAATGGAAACCAAGAAACAAAAAGTTCACGCAGGGTTTATCTTGGCTGAGATTGCTCTGGCAAACAACAGCATTTCAACATATGGCCAATTTTGAAAATCGAGAGAAAAAAGAGAGGGGGGGAAAAAACGAAGGTGATTTTCGACTCTGTTATATATAGCCATTTTATGGGGGTTTCAGTGATAACACACAGGGATGTAGCAGCTCCCGAGCGTGGTGATTTTGAGGGGGGTATTTTCACTTGTAATTGGGGTAGCTTTCATCTTGCTTGACAAGAGCAGCAGCGAGCGAGGAAGAGAACCAAGTGGGAGCTATCACTTCCCCTATTTTCTGGCCCCAGACAAAGCCAGCTAGGCTGCTGAAGATGATGTATTTCTGATCAAAGAGCCAGGGAGTTGTCAGCAGCCTCGGCTAGCTCAGCAACCTGATTGCTCCTGGATAGATTTGTCCCTTTGATCAGAGAATACTCTGACTGCAGGCTCTGTTTATGCACCGAGAGAGTTTGTAGGGGGGTGGGGGGGCACTCTAACATTATGAGCAGAGAGAGAGAGATAGAGAGAAGGAGCAAGCAAAGGGACTTTGCCAGCAAGAAATGCTGCCTGATATGTGTAATAATTAGTAACAGCTAATTAGATAATGTTATCTAGCACATCTAGCAGCTCCTGTTATTTTTGCAAACGCTACAAAAATGTAGATTTTGGTTACAGATTGCCTTAACAAATCAGACAATGAGGCGATCAGTATGCATGTCCAATACACATGCATTTACCAGGGGTAAACACTTCTTTAGGCCAGCTGCAGAAATGTGCATGTGTTCAGCAATGTAGGGGAACTGAATGAAGCAGATTAGTGGGGAAGTTCATTAATACATTAGCTGAAAGTCCTGTCAACGCTTACACCTCTTGCTATGTTCCTCTAAATGGACTTGGGCAGTAACTCCAAGCATGGCTAGTCCTACATATGTTCTGCTCTGCTCTGTCAAACCCCTCAGAGCAATTGGCTTTGAATTCTAACGTGGAGCATTACAGAAGAGTTAGATTCTTGGAACATTATAGGATGTCTTAGCAGAAATCTTGTCAGTGTCATGAATAAATCATTTGAGACTAATTGTGTTTAAATTGTAGCAGACAAAGTATGTATTATTATGTGTTATGTCAGTCATCATGTATTTGTTTTACCCGAAATTGGAAAATAGAAATATCCACAGGTACAATAGTGAATTATATATATTTAAAACATATCACAAGAAAATTCCAGTAGAGATTTTCTAATATTTCCAAATGGTTCGCAATTTATTGATGTCTACAAGGAAAGGAAGGTATCAAAGTGGACAGTTGAAAATGCTAAATTTACCACCAGAGTGGCGGTGCACAGGTTTGCTGTGCAGTATTGCTTGCACAAATATGATCTGCATGGAAGAGCTATCAGAGGGAACCTTTACCTGTGACATTATCACAAATGGCGATGTCCGAATTTCATAAAAAGACAAGATAAACCAGAGGAATTTTGGAAACAAGTGCTGTGACTATGAAATATAAATGGAATTCTTTCTTTACACTTACCAAATTTATTTCCAGAATATCTTGCCAGCTGTTACGCATGAGGTGGACCACCATGCAGTGTACCTATTATGCTTTGTGCTTGTGTGAGAACCAGTGACACAGGAAGATGAAAGAATGTACTGTCCTTTTTCAGTTACTGAAATATAAAGTAAGAGAGCATGAACATTTTTAGAGGTTGCTGAGGGATGTCATTTAAAAAATTAAACACAATGACCTCAAAAATGGGTGACTGAAACCTAAAAACCTAAAAAAATACCTAAAATTGTGCAATACCTCCACGAGCCCACATAACAAACCGCAGTCTGATTTGGCGTGGATTGGACAAGTTTCTTGATGTAGGTGACCTCAATGTTGAGCCACTGGCATCAAATAATTGCCAGATTTCATGGATGCCTTGCCTAGGACAATTCTCGAATTTCCTGTAGACTGGGATTTTACCACTGCTGGCAGACCTGTATGACGGCACACTTCCATACACCTGCAAATTTAGCTGCTTGCTTCAGACTATGGCCTTGGCACAAATGCAATCACTCCTATTTGTCAAGTATTAACATCTGCTTTGTTAACCGTTTTCCACACACAGAACAAGGAATTCGCTGCACTCTACCATCTCTTCTCAAACTATGAATCCCGTCACACACCTTGCAGGTATTTATAGCCCCATCATTCTCGTCATCAATGTCATCTGCAGAAGCCTAAAATGACTACCACCTTAAACAGGCAAGGTGAGCTTATGTGACCAGGGGTGCCAGCATTTGGCAACCAGCTGTGGGGAATTATAACTACATAACTAATAACATAACAAATCTAATACTGTATCCATTTAGTTATGAATAACTGCACTCTAGCACTGTAACATTACTTATCAGCAAGCAAGTGGAACATGCATTGTTTACAGCAGATTAAATTACAATTAAATAAACTTGTAGGTGCATTTTTTCATAAAGTACAGTAGTTGTCCTCAAAATTGAAGAAGGACTCATTTTAACTAGATACATTTTAAGCTAGTTCATTTCAATTCATTAAGCATTGACAGTATCAGCTGCACCAAACAAATGAACCATGCTCAAAAGAAAACAAAACATAACAGGGAACACAGAAGCTGGGGTTGGTTGGCACAGTTTTCACTCTCTGCTGTATATCCCCAGCATACCACAAGCCTTTAGTCAATGTTAAAAGGATCTTTTTTGGGGGGAAGAAAGATCCACCCTTCTAATTGGCTGCCTGCCCCTGTTATAAAATGTAAAGTGCAGGTGCTGAAACTCAAGTAAAGCTGTGTATATGTTTTTAAGAGGATCTTTTAGCATAAATAGAATACTAGAAAACCTATATTTTCATTAGTGTACAGTTACCTGTAATTACAAATCATTGTGCTTTTGTCAGCTTAAAATGAGCATTTCATGTCTACATAAGAGCAAGTCATCTTCCAACAGAAGCTGCCATGTAAGGCCTCAATGCTCCACAACAGCCCAGAATAGACAAATCCCACACTGACTGTAGAGATGGTCTTTCACGTTTCACATTTTTTACTTTGTAGCAGGAGCTTGAATTCAATGCTATCACAAGACTCCTTGTCAAATTGTCTTTTGGAAATAATTTATTGGAATCTCCATACATAAAACCCCAAGTATGATATTTTGATAACCTAAATCTACTTAACAAAAATAGCACCAGATTTAAAACTATGAGGCTGAAGTTAGGCTCTTATATAATATGGAATTTTCCCATTCTGTTTTTAATGGTGCACCAGTTATTAACATGCCCCAGGCACCAGAATGTAACAGCAGCACTATGTAAGGTGGAAAAAAAAAATGCTGACAAATGTCATTATCAAAAATACTACCAGTATAAACAAAAAATAAGTGTTTTGTTAGCCTAAATCAACAAACTTGGGGTGAGTACTGATTTAGCAGAATATGTACTGAATTAACATTAAAACACAATAAAATATTTAAATCACTTACTATCAAACGTGGACAAAGTACACAACCCATATACTTGAGTTACAGTAGAGATACGCAAGGTAAAATATAACTCCAGTAAAAGTAAAAGTATTTACACTCAAAAATACTTAAGTATGGAAAGTAAAAGTAAAATTATTTATTATGGCTCTAATGTCCTATTATTATTTCTGTAACAAGACTCTAGCATCTCTTAGTCCACCACCCTTTAATAGAAGATCAATAAAAAATAGTCTGACAATGATATTTATTCAAATGATCATAAGCACAGAACACTGAAGGAGAACAGGTTACATTAGCTAGAACGTTAAAGTAACTTTTTTGCAAACTCACCAGTCACAACTGCATGTGTACATATTTCTATATTCCCCACAAAGTCAGGAACAATAGGTTTTACCTGTTCACTAACCCCATCCTGCTTTACACACCTTCCTCCAGGTGGTCCTTGATGTAGTCCAGGCCAGAAATGGACATTTCCATGAATGCTAAGAATCCATGAATAAGCTTGTTTCGTTTTGACGTTAAGTTTTTACGTGCACATAAGCCGAAAGGAGCTACACATTTTGCATAATCGAGTGGAGGTGAAAGTTATGTGAGTTTGAAATGTTGTGGAGTTAAAGTCATCCAACATGGAAATACTTCAGTACAGACACACGGAAAAACTGCTTAAGTACAGAAACTAATTACATTTACTTAGTTACTAACTAAGCTATATTAATGAAGTGAGCAGGGAGGTAGGACAACTTGATCGGCAGAATAAATTGATGGAACACCAGTGCTCGTGAACCATTTTGTGTTGTGAAAGGCTTGAGAACCTAGATTTTGACAAATAGGGGGCTTCAGTAGACTGCAATATGCACTACCTATTACACACTGCTTCTTTAAGCACCTACCTATTGGTTTCTATTACGAGTGCATTTTGGGCCATCTACAGAGACATTATCCATGGTGTGGCAGAAAGAGATTAGGTTTGAAAACAGCAGATTCTCCTTTAAAACAAATCTCAATCTCCAACCCTGAGTTAACACAGCATGCAGACTTCATTCTCCCTGATATTTTTTTACATTAAGGGTAGGTGCTATTTTCAGCACCGAACATGCAGTATGCTAGAAATAAAGGCTTGGTGATTATGTAAGCCGTGTTTAGCATTTCTACTGCTGGATTTGGGTCAAACAGTGATGCTCAATTCAGGTCATTTCTGACAGCTGATGAAAACACAACTCATGGGCGCTGCTGTGATTATGTATTTATGAGTCGGAGAGGACCTTGGGGTAGCAAGGCAGCGAGCATCTCCTGCAGTAATGACAGATCACTCCCTCCTCTGTGTGTGTATGTTTGTGTGTCTGTGTGTGGTGGTGGCAGTGGTGGTGGGTGGGGGGTCTTTCAGATCTCTTTTGAGCTTATGTCATGTGACCACGGGTGCTCACATTTGGCAAACAACTGTGAGTAATTGATTACTAATAAAATGACACATTTAATATCGTTAAAGTATCTATATAATAATGAATGACTGCACTCTAGCACTGTAATGTTACTTATCTACAAGCAGGTGAAACAGGCATTGTAGACTGTAGACTGTGTTTTTAAACAGGTCTTTAAAGTAAGCTAAAATGGTAGTTGTTACCAAAAGTAAAAAAGGAACTTTATTTAACTCTATATTTAAAGTCAGTTCAGTTCAATTAATAGGCAGTTAGTTGACTTGCCATCACCATATTAGGAGGGGGTCTTACAGATCTCTTGCGCAAGATTTTAGATCACTTGCTGTATCTGCCAGCTCGGCCGTTATTAAAAGGCCCATGTCTTATTTTTACTGCTCTTTACTAATTATGCCATTTGTGCTGGTTTATGTACGAAAGACAATTTAATTTTACATTGTTTTCCCCACTGAAAAGACATTGATTGGTTAGCAGAGGGGGTGTGGTCTGATGTAGGTATGTCATAAACACTGTAAACATGAATATGGTAATCCAACAGGGTTCTGGTCTGTTTCCTATGTAAAACCCAGACCTATCACAGTACTGGCCACCAACTTAGCAAAAATGAAGCAGCACTTGAGCATGTTTGTAATATTAAAAAAACAAATAAATAAAAATAATGGTATGTGGAGTGATTTTTGCTGGTAACTGAAGAGATATTCTAATGGGTTGTAGAAAGTGACTGATATACAGTCGTATACTTATTAAATTATAACTACTTAAGAGCAATTATTCAGACTTATACCTGGTTTTATAAGGTGAAATATATACCATAACACATCATAACATGAATACAGGATTCATAGCAAGTGTTACCCTGTATCCTTCAGTATCCTCACAGCTGGGCTCATATCTCAATTTGTATTTACAATAGTGATATAAAGGTAAATTATCTCATAATAACAATTTTAATAAAGGTTACTCATTTAAAAGCAATACATATAATAGCATATCATGTCTTAATTTTCTTCGTTTTATTGCTTTTTACTAATTATGCCATTTGTGTTGGTTTATGTATGAAAGATCATAATTTTACAGTTTTCATACCTGAAAAATCAGTCCAAACCGGGGTTCATGTTTTTATTCCACATTGTACCACATATTTGATCCAGCTATGTTCGGTTTCACATTGCAATTTAGGGAGCTTGCTAAAGAACTTGTGTGACACCCACATACATGGGCCACGCCTGATGTAGGTGTGTTGTTATGCGCCTGTAGCGGTGAATCTGCTCAGCAAATCTCCCTTCAAAGTCATTTATTTTAAATAAAGCGCCGCATTTCAGAAGTTTGCGGCCATGCACCCCATCATTTTTCTCATATGCTCAACTCAAAAATAACCGTAACCTTATGTACTGCATTTGCCTTCTGTCTTATCATATACTCTCTCTTTGTCTATGGTAAAGATGTAAGACTTCTATCATATAATAGCAGCTTCAAAATCAGTTTGATAAGACTTTGGGGTGTAACTTTTTAGAAGTGGGCATGAGTGGGCATGTTACACACCAACGACTATGGATATTCAGCTTGCTATTAGAAGAAGCTAGCTCACTATTCCCAGTATGGACATCATGGCAGATGCAGTGAAGAGGTTAATGTTGGAGGAAAGAGGAACAAACACTGAACAAGAGCAAATCTTGTACTGACTTTTACTGGTTGGTAAGAGATAAAAGCATACTAGACAGTCTCACAGCTAATGGGAAAACAGTGACAATCCAATAGTAGAGTGTACATCCCAGCCAATGCCATTTATGACAGACTGTAATGTAGGCTGTAACTGTGTCTGTATTCCAGCCTCAGGGAATTTTGTGGCTTTTCCAGATGCCAAAAAACATTTAACCTCAGTCCCTTTTGAAACTAACATGCAAATAAATGACTTCATCAATAAAGGTCAAGTCAGTCTTTGTCAAACTCACACCATCCTGTAATTAAATCAAGTAATATTACTGTACCTCATAAGCAGTTGTTCTTGCAGGTTTTGAATTCCACAGAATAGGAACACTACAAATTCCACTCACTATTTTAATTATTTATACATAGAAACAACCTTAATCGGTAGCATCCATATGCCTGTGTGACACACATACATGCAAAAGGGGAGTCGGATTCTTTATCCAACAGTCCTGTATTCACAATCCAGTAATACCTTATAATAACTTAATATAATAACATAACATGCATAAATCCTTATATTTTCTGGCATAAATCTTGATTATACATAATTATAGTTAAATATGTATAATTTGTTAAATATATAAGAGAATGTGAATGTGAACAATTAATAATACACAGTTAATAATACACAGTTAACAATAATAATGGTATCCACTCATTAGAACACTGTAAACATAAATATGGTAATGCAACAGGGTTCTGGTCTGTTTCCTAAAAAAAACCCAGAATTATCACAGTACTGGCTACAAACAAATTTAAAATAAAGCAGCGCTTGAGCATGTTTGTGAAATGTAAAGGTGAAATGTATACCATAATGTTTTATGACTTGAATACATCTGGGCTCATATCTGAATTTGTATTTACAATAGTAATGTAAAAGTGTATTGCACTCCGCAAAAGTAAAGGGAGTCCAAGTATAGGTATATATATATATACATATATATGTATATATATATATATATATATATATATATATGTATATATATATATATATATATATATATATTTTTATTTGGAAGGATGGACAGAAACACCTATAAAATTTGTCAGACCTGAATTAACAGTGGCACTTGGCCTTTTACCTCTCTTCTGAAGATGAAAGCTTTAATTACTGTATATTTGATGATGACTGATTGGTGGTCTACCAGGTTTTGCACAGTTACATTGACTCATATTTTCTCTGTATCTGTCTGTTCTGTTTTGGAAACTGTTTCCTTTCTTCATACAAATGTATTATCTTATATCAAACACCACCTTTAAAAAGTTTGAGAAGTGGTCTCTGATGTCTGTGATGTGGTCTCTGGTCTCTGATGTTTGAACAGTACTACATATGTAAAAGTCCTCCTTTCTGATTGGCCGCCCTGTGTAGTACAAAATGTTTCTATACATGGACTGAGAAGGAAGTCTATTCTCTACACTCTTTAGAGGACTGGAAAGGGAAAAAGAAAACATGTAGGATTTGCCTGCAGGGCAGCTTCCTTACAGCTTAAGTCTGTATATGTGCAAGGATAAAAAAGACCATATGGGCCTGATACTGTATGTGTAATACAGGTGTGCTTTGCAAGTGAAGGATTTATGGAAGGTGCTTGATACATGCAGCGTATATAAACGGAAGCACAGTGGATTCCGGATTGACTTCATACAAAGCGATGCAATAGTTTGCATTTGATTTGAACAGCATGTTAGGTTTATCCATCTTCACATGGTGTGGTTACCTTCTGTTACCTCCGCCTACCTTCTGTTTGCACATAACCCACTATGAAGTAATGGCTGGATTTCTTCTTGCAGGGAAACGTTATTTGACAAGTGCGAGCGGCCCCACAGTTCATTGGAATTTTCCTCTGTGGTATCTATCGCACGTTGGCATTTACATCATGCAGTTTCTGCACGAGGCTATTCTTTTTACAGAGTTTCAATTTCCATGCGCTCTGCATATCAGAACAGCCAGCATCATACAGGGCTTTTGTTCGCCAGTGTCAAACAGACAGGCAGGATGCAACCTGAGCCATACACTCTGCACCACCTAATCAAAGGCTTTCAGTAGATATATACCACCACAACCGTTCCCTGTCCATATGTGGTGACACCGCCTGGTGGAAAATAACGCACCTTACTTCAATGCCTGTCTTTTGGGTGTGCCATGTAAAGTTTAATGAGCACCTTTTGCAGTGCCATATGAATAATGTATATTTTATACCACTTTAAAGCTCACATGGTACATCAGTCTTTGGGATGGACAGCAGGTCCCTCTGACGGATTTGTGGAATTAAAAGCCTGAAAGGGGGAGGAGAGGTACAGAAGAAGTTAAAGGCGGCGTATTACAGTCGATTGTGTCACCTCGCCAATCCCAATAGGAAATGATTGCAGTAAGAGGACATACAGCCCAGACGCTCCTCAACAGGGATTCTATTCATTTCAGGGGAATAAGAATGGGCTGCTGGAGGGAGAGCTATCAGAGTTCCACTGGGTTATACATACATACATACATACATACATACATATTTATTATTATTTTTTTATTTTATTTATAACTTCTCATAGAAGGTCTTCTTATTTTTAGTTTAATACTTTCCTTTTAAAAAAATCTAAAATAGCACTCATGCAATTATGCAGTCACCTTAAACAAGCTCCAAAATAGAGCAATATTAGAGGTCCTGATATGGCAAAAACATAATACTGTGATACATCAAGAGTATATGTGGTATACTTTATTTTTTCAGATATCTAATCAGTTGGAACTGTTAAGCTTAAGCCTGCTCAGGTATGTTTGACCAGTGCTGTCTATATACACTATTTGTGTTTTATGACATCACAAAAAATCATGTAGTTCATGAAATGTAGTTATTCATATTGTAGTAAGGAATGAAACATCCAGAAACTGGAACATCCAGAAACTGGAAAATATAGGAAAATTAATAGAGAATATAGGTGAAAATAACAGATCTGTTGTACACACGTTTTAAGTGTTAGGTAAACCTAACTTAGACTTACAAGCCTTTGGCAATTTGATTAGATATGGCTACCATATAGGCACACTTATTAACTATGGACTTATTAACTGTTGCTGCACAATTTGTCACCCTTGGACATGTCCATTAATCTAAAGAACCTACAAGAGGACCACCACTAACCACTTTATTATTGTTTGAATGGTGTAGCACAACTACAGAAACAACAAAGTAAATGCTTATGAGGTACGGATTTAGCACATCAATGTCGCTGGAGCTTATACAGTATTATCTCGGTACAAGGTGCATTATTTTTCTAATAAAGTGCCTATTAAATGGAAAATAAAAGCAAACTGTATTCAAAAGTCAATTTATAGCAGCACTGTATTTAAAGCAGCAGATGTTTCCCTTCTTACTCAGCTTTTACTCAGCTACCACCTCTAACTATAATATACATAAACAGGTCCATATTACAGTCATGTCTGCCCGTGTTTGAGTGGTAAAGCCATGGCATATTCAGCAGCCTATCTGGCTCTCGCCTCTTTGATCATCTATAAGTGCATCCCTCCCCCAGCTCCTGCCTTACACGCACACACTGTCTGCATGCTCGCCTTGGCCTCGTCTGTCACAACGCCATCCACCACACCCCACCTCCTCCGCTGGCTAAATTAGAAATATCCCGCGTGAGGGCCCTGCTGCTCCTCCATGCCCTATCCAGGAGATTGGGGGCCTCTATCTACAGAGAGATCTACTCCCTGTTGAATAAGCAATGGCGTGTCCCTCAAGCCTGCCCAGGGCCACCCTCATCCCTCCATCCCTCCCTTACTTGCTACCTCCCTCCCTCCCCCACTATCACCCTTTTTTTCCTCACTGCAAATCCTAGTAAAAGTGAAATCATCTTAAATCCTGTCAATACATCTAGTTTGTATCATGAGAAGATTCTTGGACTATCTAGGTTTTCTTATTTATCCATGGTGTCTCATATAATGGGAAGATAAGTTTACTTGTTTCAAGAACAGATCATGCTTGTTGTCTTAAAAAACTCTAAACCACGATGCAAAAGCAAGGAATGCTGGGTAATTGCTTTTAAAATTTTATCACATTTTATTTGCTAAGATGCAAAGTTACCCAGAGTGGTTTGATGAGAAAAGTTGTATTATGGAGAAACCTACCAGCTCTGATTCTTCTACACTGGTAGTTACAGGAGCCAGTTTTTATTTATATTGCACATTTACACTTTCATAATGCAAATCTATCATATATAATCAGCAAACATATGTGCTCCTTTTGATGTTTCTTTTATTGATCATGGTAAAAAAGTTGTACACCACAAGGAAATGCTTTCTTTGGTTATTATTTTGTCTTGAAACGTTTTGTATAGTCCTCTTAATGGATAGCATTTATGGATTAAACAAAACATGTTTTAAGCAGAAACCCTATTAGCCGGCTTTTTATTTTCTTGTCTGTTTCTTATCACCAGTACTGTGAACAATTATGGCTTGATAAATATCTCTAAAACAGAGCATTTCACTCTGAATGGCTTTGTTTATATCTCAATAATGAAATTATGTACAGATATTTGAACATTTGGTGGGATTTCTCTTCAAAACAGTAAAAATGACTAGAAATTTGCATGATATTCTTAAAAGATGCATAATGAGAAATACTAGCTGATTGTATGTTTTCACTTAACAAAAGTTAATTTTACAGTTTATTCCATGAATAAAATTTACAAATTTCAACCACTATTACTTGAGCAAGGAACATTTTCTAACAGTAAACTAATCTCATAATAAGAGATAGTAGATAAATTGACCAGATTTAGATGATTTTGCTTGCCAAAATGTGATCCTAGCCACCTCTCACCCCTTACCCCCATCTCATTCATCTCTACCTCCACAGATTGGCTATTGGCTTCCCCTTCACTCTCCGTCATCAGAGCTACGCCGGTGCACAATGCGAGCCTGAGGCTTAGCCGTCCTGTGATGGATGCATTTTCATGCCCGTCACCGTTATCTCAGCCAAACAGGTCCCCGGCTCCATTCTCTCCGGCTTTTCTGCCCCTCACTCGCCCCTCTCCCTCCCCTCCACCTCCACTCCCCCAAGCCTTTCCTGTCCCACCCCATTTTCCGAAGGTCACTCATTAATACTGCTGAGCATTAACGCTGACCCCATGACCCCTTGGCCTGAAAGCTTTGGCTCTCCGATATTGGAGCACACAAGCATACAATCTCTTGTTCAGAGAAGGGTGAATGCTGGGGGGTCGAGCTTTCCAAGGTCAAGGACTGGGTGTCACGGACCCCAAAACAATACTAGGGCACCCCCCTATTCCTCAACATCTCCATAGGTGCATTAGAGTGCAGACCCCTGGATAAATTGGTTATGCAGCACATCTCCAAGTCAATCAATGAGCTTCATTCAATGAAAGCAACCAAGGAAATCCATCAGCAAGTGACACTCCAATTTCAGCTCTAACCAGGAAATGGTGCTGCATTTAGGCCAACTCATACTATATCTGTTTGCTTTTCTCTCATATATATATAGCTGACATTTAGAAGATTATGGCATGAACGGCAAACCTTAGGGTCCAACAAAATTGAAGAAAAGACACCAATATCACCTTGATCATAAAAAAAAAAAAAAACAACCAAGAAATAAACCAGGGCTCACAAATAAAAATAAATCTAATTGCTTAAAAATACTATATTTGCTAGATGGTAAAGATTGCAAGCCAAAATCCTCAATTCCAAAGACATTGGTCCAGAATTTGTAATGCAGAAAAAATAGATAGAAGTGATTGTAAATCTACTTTGGTCTCTGTGCAAATAAAACATTGTTTATCAGATATTTATATTTATAATTAATCAAAAGATTTGGGCAATCTTTTTGATTATCTTTTGAAATGTATTTGAGTAAAGGGCAAGGCCTGAAGCCTCAACCCGAATGCCTGTAAGTTCGGATTCCCCCAGCAAGCTTCTCTGATGGATGTCATCATATGAGCTCAGGAATACTACTACAAACTGTTGTCAATAATGTCAATAAACATAGTTTATTGATGATTCCACAACTGCAAGTAAAGAGTGTACTATGCACAGCAGAAGCCTTTCTGTTAACAGCATCTAGAAACACTAAAGACTTCTCTGGTCTTGAGCTTATCTGAAATGGACAGATGAAGAGCTGACCATTTATATTGTTGATGTTAGATTGATTTTCACGACATTGGAATAATACAAAGCTATAAATCTTTATATATATATATATATATATATATATATATATATATATATATAGAGATATATATATATTATATATATATATATATATATATATATATATATATATATATATATATATATATATAAATATATGTTCAGCTTTCATAACTTACAATGGAGGTTGATATAAGCAGATTTTGTTACATATTCACTACTTGTGTTGGTTTTCATGACATTACAAAAACATGCACTAAAGAAAAAAGTCCTAACACCAACAATAAGCAAAGACATCCTAAGGAACTACATGGAAAACAATTAAACTGAAGTGAGGAAAGGATGGCCTGTAGATGTCTTAACTAAAACATGCATTAAGATGGGGTGTCTAAACTTTTGATTGGTACTGTCCATAAATAAATAAACCCCAGCTACATTCAAGACAGCTTACAATGCATGCAACGAACATTACAATTAGAGGAAGTCAATTAAAAAAATTGCATGCATATATCAATAGTTAAAGAGCCCTCTGTGTTGGGACGCAATACATTAAGCTCTTTATGCATCTTAATGCATCTTCTTCTATAAATAATGACGGCACATACAAGTTAACAACATCACTGATTAACCAAGTCAGAAAGAAAATCCAGAATTCATCTCACTTTAAAAGTGGCAATGCATGGACAATGATGATTAAAACCGAAGTCAAAAGCCAAGAGCCATAAAATTCGAATGCCACAAGTCCTGTGATTTCAGGCAGCACTGAGGCTTCTAACAAAAGGCCCTTCATTCCTGCAAGCTCTGCGTTTCAAGCGACTCAGGGCTGAGCAGGTTCACGGGGGGCTTGATGTATCACGTATCTCTGTGTTTTTCAAGCTCGCTCCTTTCTGGGAGCGGAAGGGTCAAAGGGTGAAATAAAGCAGAAGCCATTTAAAGGCTGACAGGGCCTTTGGAAGTCTGAACCCGCCGCAATCCCTCGCAGCCATGCTTCAGCTGAGGCCCCATCCAACAAAGTGCAGTTTGTCGCAACCTTTGCAAAAAAAAAAAAGAAAAAAAGAAAGATACAAGAGAGGGGCTTATTGGGTGTTCTTTTGACCTTTTGAGCCCCAAGAGATGAAAAGCATTTCTTTTTTTTCCCACCACAACAGACTGCAATTGCACCAAGAGATTGTGTCAAATGTTCATAGCATATGGCTAAAAAAAAAAACTGCATTAGAGATTTTATGTAAGATTAGGAGACTAAAACAAGTTTCGCAATGCCCTAACATAACATAAGGGCACGCTTGAGTCATTTATCAACACATTTTCTTTATCAGTTTTATATTAAAATGCATTTTTATGTAATTACATGATATATGACATGCAGTATGCTGGAGAGTCTTCACACTGTGCATGGATAGGGAGGTTGACCCTAACTGGATTAAATCCAACTGTCACATTAAATCATGCATGCTCGAGTTCCACAGTGCTTCCTAAAACAGCATTTTGCCTTGCAGAAAAGTATGTATTATTGACAGCATGAGGTCACAAAAAGCCATGTGTGAATCTATTTCGCCCTCTGCCATTTACTAAACATTTTATCAAATCTCACAAAACCTCCTTAATATTTAAAGCCCCGGTTATGCAGGCTAATGGGGTGGGTATGAATAACCTATTACAGGGTCAATAGTTTTATTAAGATAAATGAGATGGAGTGCAAAAGGCTAAGTTGCATCTGGACTGTTTCTGCACTTCCAAAGGAAGACTGAGCATAATAACTGAGCAATGCGTGCAACTTGCCAGTGCTCCTTTCACAAATGCTTATATATAGACCACCGCTTGCACCTCGGAGTAGTAAGATGGTGTAAATTCTGAGACTGGAATTAAGGTGCACTGGAGTGGAGACTATTGGAGTTATTTATGTTACAGCTTACAAAGTGACTCAATAAAGCAAGACAAGGTATGTTTGTGTTGGAAGAACACAAGGAGGAGGCCTCATACACAGCCAATGACTGTGGGGCCAATGGTCCAGTACCCACAAACCAACCTTCTGATGATGTAAGCATGAATTACTTTGATGCCCCTAATCTGACTGTAATTACAAAAAAAAAACACTATTTTGAGATTAAAAGAGCTCTAAAGCACATCTGACTGACATCATCTGTGTGAAACCAGGTTCTTATAAAGTGGGATGCCGACTTGTTATTTTCGGCTATCTAGTCAAGACTGAAGACTAGACTAAAATCTACTGTAGTAATAACCTCCAAAGCTTCCTTATAGCCTTCAACTTAATATGTGTTGATTTAGCATCTTTTCCACACATGTGTTATGTATTATATCATCATATCATTATATATTCTACAGTTAACTCACATTTCAGGTATAACTGAATCAGACCTCATAGTTTAGGCAAAGTTTCCACCTTACATTTTTTAGTTCTGCATCTGTCAGGTAACAAAACCCAGTATATGTTTTCAGATTCCAGCCAGGCATTATTAGGCTCCCAGTTATCCATGTCTGTGGTATCACTGGGAGTCTCCTAAAGTTGGGGTGCATGCTTAGATTATTAGTGTTACCCCTGCAGAAAATAATGCAACTTTTATTCTAAAAAAGAAAGTAAACTGGTCAATTTGGACTCTCCGGCTAACTTTAATAGTTCAACTTTAATCAGTTCATTTAAAATGTGAAGGTAACCATGTTAAAAGTTGCATGCGATCACTACATTTCAGTGTTGGTATGGACAGGACTGAGAGTTCTGTTGCTAGGCTAACCATGATTTAAAGAGGATGAGAATTCTCTCTTTTTTTTTCAGTTTTCACTTTTACCTCAACAAGCCAGCATGTTTATATGGCAGCCACTGAGGTGAAAGCAAAGTTCTCCAAAGTTCAGTCATAGAAATTGTTTGCATTTCAGCTTTCTGCAATGTATGTAATTCCAAATAATTTCAGCAAATCTGAGTTCTGGATTTCAAACTCTAGCAGCTTCTTGTATGAATTTGCACTTTTTTTACAGTGTGACTGTGACAGTTTTATCTTGTACAACTCCTAGAAGTTGCTCCATATCTTTATCTAATCTCCCAAAAAATGTTCCCTTGTGCTTGTACTTAATGGATATTATGACAAAAAAATAAATATATGAAAAATGTCTAGTCTTACTTCCCCCAACTTTTTTTTTGTAAGCAGGTTCATAAACTTAATAAACTTAATAAAAAATATTCATAAAAACTTAAATGTCTGGTGTGATACTGTTATAAATTGGGACAATTTTGTTTGGTGGAATTTCAGTCATATCCCTGCCACTAATTTACTCCCAAACAACCAAACACACTGAAAATCACTAGCTTTAGAAAAAGGCTATGTCACAAGTCCAGCAGGGTCACATCCACTTGGCTGGCCTGTGTTTTTTCTTTTTCTCCTCCTTATTTTTTTTTGTTTTTCCAGTGTTAACGTAATGCAGACAAGTATCTTGGACTTCCTGAGCTCTGGTCGCTGAGATGAACAGAGCAGCTGCTCCTTTCTACAAAGCACGCCTACATGCACCCTGACATGCTGACAAGCCGCAGGAGCCACCGCTGCGGTTGACCTCAGAGGCCGGCGGTTTGGTTCACTGCTTCACTTCGCGGCGAAGAGTGTAGGACTGGTCTGCGCTCAGCAACATGAGAGCCGCACAAATGGACACAGAGCACGTCACCCTCCTCTGTCACAAACACAGCATTTACAGAAAAGACAGAAACCTGAAGAACGTCATACAAGGCTAAGGCAAACGCACAGGGTTCAGAAGTACACAGTGCCCTGAACCTAGCCCAAATGAGGCTTGCGTTCTTGGTATGGAGGTAAAAGGCTACAACAGCTTCTAAGTAATAGAAAAATATCAGTGTACTGTGTCTCACTTACTTCAGATCACATCCAGAGACCAGTTTCTCAAGTTTAGAAATAGGAATGCTCTCCCATTCGTGTCTAATACAGGCCTCTAACTGTTCAATCGTCTTGGGCCTTCTTTGTCGCACCTTCCTCTTTATGATGCGCCAAATGTTCTCTATAGGTGAAAGATCTGGACTGCAGGCTGACCATTGCAGTACCCAGATCCAGCGATTGTTCCAGATTCTCTGAATCTTTTGATGATGTTATGCACGGTTGATGATGATAACTTAAAAGTCTTTGCTATTTTACGCTGGGTAACACCATTCTGGTATTGCTGCACTATCTTTCTGCGCAACAATGGTGGAATTGGTGATCCTCTTACCATCTTGGCTTCAGAGAGACACTGACACTCTGAGAAGCTCTTTTTATACCCAATCATGTTGTCAATTGACCTAATTAGTGTTAATTGGTCTTCCAGCTGTTCGTTATATGCTCAATTTCCTTTTTCCATCCACTTATTGCTACTTGTCCCAACTTTTTTGGGATTTGTTGACGCCATGAAATTTTGAAACAACATATTTTTCCCTTAAAATGATACATTCTCTCACTTTCAACTTTTGATCTGTGATTTGTGTTCTATTCTGAATAAAATATTAGATGTTGGCACCTCCACATCATTGCATTCAGTTTTTATTCACAATTTGTTTAGTGTCCCAACTTTTTTGGAATCCTGTTTGTATGTTGGATCCTTTTCTAGAGCATCTACATTCACCCGCATCCACCAGTGCTCACCTTCGACTAATGAGATGTTACATCATACCATACTGCTCTGTGTTGATGGCATAAAATATTTCATCCATTTCTTCTGAAATCAGGCTGATGAAAGTGCGAAAACTAACAACATCTTTTGCTGGAGAATAGGAAATGAACCTGTTTGGCTTCAAAAGCTAGGCAATCCAACCAGCAGAGGAATTCAAATCAAGCTATCGCTCATACCAAACACTGTGGTATCGAGCTACTGCTTTTTAGCCTGCTGATTAAACCTGAGGAAGTCTATTCGATCATTTTTATTCGGGTTTTATAGCATTCCTTTGTAGACTCTACACTTGTAATCAAAACCAGCGTGATGAAGGCATGCATCTTTGATAAAAGATAAGACCCGGTTCAAAAGACTGTAAGCTTCCCAAGAACACCGCTGGAAGGAATTTCATCCCAAATCTTGAATTCCACGTCTGTGATGTGAGTGCTGGTTCCTCAACTGTTAAGTTCAAAGATGTGGTATGTGTTTTTATTAAAGCATGGCCATTGATCCACTTCCTGAATGATGTCTTGAGTATTGACTGACTTCTTCAAAAATATACTTTCAAGTCCAAGGAATCATTCTATAGTGAAACTCTTGATCATTCTCAAAGGTTTCCCACCAGTACTTCACTAGCCTTGCAATCAGAGCTGCAGCATGTCCTACCCTATAGCCCTTACTGGCAAGGCATCTAGCTGCAGGCCTCAATCCAAAACGTTTTTGTAAATAAACACTCATTCTGATAGTAGATACCTACAACACCATCCAAAAAGTTTAAGATCATGAATGTTGTGAAATAAAAGACTGATATAAAAATAATAAAAAAATAAATAAATAATGTAATGCATAAAAGTAGCATCCAAGAAAGGCCTGGTACTTCATAGGTACAATACAGTATATCAGTTATATAACAGTTAACAGTCAACGGGCAGTGGTGTAGCTCAGCGGATAACACCACTGCCCGCCAGAGAGCCTCCACCACATGGGGGAGACTGGGGTTCGAATCCCAGTCTGGGTGACTACGCTGTGCTACACCAATAAGAGTCCCTGGGCAACACTCCTAACACTACACTGGCCCACCTGTAAAATGATTAACCTTGTAAGTCGCTCTGGATAAGAGCGTCAGCTAAATGCCATAAATGTAAATGCAATATAACAGTTTACAAATGTTCCTCAAAGAGCAATTGTAAGAATTTCAGCCTATAAGGTGCATATTAAGTTGAAACCTAAAATGAATATCATTAAATGAGCTTGGAAATACTTTGTTGTCAGTTAACACAGCAGCACTAACAAGTTTGTTAGTTTGTAAAATCTCCTTAAATAAATACTGTTTTCATTGCCAGAAGTCTCTAAACAACAAAAGTCTACCATGACTTTCCAATACCTAAGCAATTCAAAATTGCTGAACTGTAAACAACTGACTGATTTAAACAGCAAGGCTTTTGAGTTGCCTGCTATCTTATGCCATATTCATATTTTAACAACCAATGGTCGCATGAATGCTACACTTGTGCATGGCCCGTCAGCTTTTTGACTGCCTGTGTAAGGTGAATGATAGCCGTGACCAAATATCCTAACACAGCTGAGTACCCTAGCTCACCTGTTCTCCGCCCAACCTGCATCTGAACCCGCTCTCCCCTGTGCCTGTGTCAAATCACTCAGCAAATCACTCAACGTCACATGCGCTGAGAAGGACTAGACCTCGCAGACAAATTCCCTTATACTGTCATTTGCTTGGATTCAGATCGCTGCCCGCAAGACTGACTAGAATGCAAAAACAAGGAGCGTTGCTGGAATAAATGCTGCTGGAATATTACAGCCCACGAATATGGCTTTTATATCTATCTCCATAGGGTTTTTGTGTCGGCTTGGACGCCTTTTTGAAAAATGGAAAGAGAAAGCGAGAGAGAGAGCGCGAGAGAGAGAAACAAAACAAAAAAGTTCCCCACCAAAACTAGAAAAGGTCATTCAGCAAGCTAAACAAATAGCCACATCTAATGCAGTGCACAACTAAAATAATTACACAATGTGCTACGCAGCAATTTGGATACGCTACTGAATGCGATGAAACCGGAGAGCATTACGGGATAAAAAGATACATTTTCATATCAAGTGTCATTACAGATCCTTTAGCATTTCCCATGTTGCATTTAACATGAAAATTTAATGCCCGGTATGCTGTTTTGTTGTGTTGCATCTGTTCAATTATGCTAATCTAAAGGTGTTAGCGCAAAAAACTGAAAACGGAATCATCATTATTTAAGCCAACATGGGAAAAGAGCACTATGCACTGGATCAGTGAATGTCATTTTCACTGGTTTGATGAATACAAATGTTCGGGAGGAACATCAAGTGCTTAGTTTGAAGTAGTCTGAAAGCCTCTTGTACTTCTGTTTAAAACAAGTGCATTCATTCACTGTGAGGTTTTATAATGAGCCCCTCTCTCTTTCTTTGCTCATTCTGTGGCATGATATGCCCTGAATAATACAGTCGCAATTGCTCTGGCAGAGGCCCATCTAGCTCTCTTGCCTTTCGTTCATTATTTGCTTCAGTTCAGAGGGAGATGTGGAGAGGTTGGAGATCATAGTGGAAGCTCGGCATCTACATCCGTTCACCCTATCTCACGGCCATGGAGAGTTACAGAGAGATAGAAAGAGAAAGAGACAGAGAGCAATTACCACAAGGCTGTTCTGAAGGATCAACTTCACTTCAAAGAGGCCGGGACTGAGAGAGTGTCTCCGTACCTAGACGCGGGGCTTGTAAGTGTGGGTAAACATGATGGGATCACAAGGCCTCTAATAGCAGCCCCCCATCTGAAGAAGTCCCCACCCAGTGCCTGCCTTTTAGATGCCTGACAAGCTCGAGACACAGACCGCTTCCTCTGCTGTGTGTTCTCGAGGCTTTGAAGGTGAGCTGCTCAACATGCCGAGCCTGACCAGGGCTTTGTGTGAGCTCTTGCGTATGTAGATGTAGGTAGACTCTCGAAAATAAAAGTGCCAGAGAGGTTTCTTTGGAGCAATTTGGTTCCGTATAAACCTTGCGAGTGAGTATGGCTTCAAATAACCATTTTGGAAGTGTAGATGGGCAGAGGTTCTGGTAGTTACTCAAAACCATAATCTATTACAAATGACTAATTACTTCTCCTAAGTCCTTTTCTGGTTTAATCAAATATATATAGGACGGGTGCTGTGATTTCAGTGATTATCAATGAGATATATGATTTCCATTCATTGTGAATTCCCCACTGAATTCGCCATTGTTTTTACCAATCTGCTAAAATAGATAACTTCAGATTGTGATTTACCTCCTATAATTTACCAAACCTGTTCAATTTGACATCACAGTGATGCAACAGCTAAAACTGAACTTGATTTGACCAAATTCCTTAATCCTCAAGTTAATAACAAGACTCAAAATATTTTTCATGGCCGAATTACAATAAGATGGAAAACAAAATATTTACCTTTGCCTTTTAGTTGTACAGTGTATTATTGAAAAGTGTGGCACCTATTGGATAATGTACTTATCTTAGCTTATCAGATTAGCTCATAATCACAGTGAACATCTTTCAGAAGCAGCATGCCATGACAGTCTTTACAGGAGAGGGCAAAATTTTTTTATTTATTTTGAGCTCATGTACAGAACTCTTCTTCCAAGTGATTTAGAGGTTCTGTTGTTTTTATGAAACATTTACACAATGTAGAGAACAGCTGTCACATTAAATAAAAATAGGACTAAAATGGACACACATGGTTATTTTGCGGACAGGAAGATATGCATTTAAATTATACAAAAGGATGGCATGAATAATCTGTGGAAATCTTTGCAGTGTGTTTATACATTTAAATGCATCACACATAATTAATGTAGCAAATAAGCTTATGACCCCATATTAAAAGATATACACATATATATGAGTATCTACACATGGCTCCCAAGCATAGGGGTAGCTAAATCTTTACAAATGGGGTGGCCAGGTCTTTTACACTGCTAGGGTAAAAAAAGAAAAAGAAAAAGAAAAAAAAATGATGTAACATGAAGGCAACTACTATCAAAATGTAAACTGAAATACACAAGGAAATAGTTTATTTGAATCAAGTTAAATGTATCACACTAGGAATAAAAAATTTTAAGAATACATTATACTAGAAATTTCAGACTATAGAAGCTATCATTTACACTCCCCTCATACAAGATTGTATAAAAGCTAGCCAGACTGCTCTAACCTAAAACACAAGCATGTATTCAACTGCAAAAAGACATTAGTTAGCCTGACAGACCGTCACAGCTAATTGTTTTTATAGTTAATTCATCTTACTTTCACACTGCTTACTTTGTAATGTAGCTGACAGAGCAGCTGAGCTGAAAAGACTCAGTGAATGCTCATTCGCCTGTTTCCTGAGCAAATTGGCCACAAAATAGCCTTTTTCATTCTAAAGGATAAAGACAGGTGAGAAAATTGTCATGTAAGTTGAACTTTGGTCGTTTCCACACAAATACTAGGTGGACCTCAAGAAAAAGGTAATATATGGCAGTCAGTTCAATGACCCACACTGTCTTTATTCAGCTATTCCGCCTTAAGATGAGACACGACAGGCGAAAACATTGTTTAATCATGTACTGGTAAATTTGGAGATTTGGGGCCATTTTGTTTACATAACATTGCTGTATGAAACAAAGCATACACAATATGACAGCAGTTAGGTGTTCATTCATCTGCACTTTGTTGGTTTGCGTCTGTAGAGTCCTCATACATTTATGGAAAGTTAGCAACATGCAGTACTACATTGTCTGCAATCTCTCTCTCTCTCTCTCTCTCTCTCTCTCTCTCTCTCTCTCTCTCTCTCCTGCACAGTTATCAGATCCAAATATGGTCATTTCTGTATCAGCTGGTTATCGTGCAACAAACATGGTGGAAACCAACATAATAGATAGCTGGTATTTTATAATTTCATAATTACGGATGTTCTAATTTGTTACCACGCAGCAAGATATGCTATTTAATATATGCCATCATCATGCCCTTATAACTGTTAGGTCACCATCCTAATTGCAAATTCACCATAAAGAATAATTTCTCATTTTCCATAACCAGGGTATCTACCGCTTGGCTCAACTTCAAAAGCCAAACCTAATCAACAACTGTGCTCTAAATCCGTGCTAAACTTTCCTCAACATCTTTAAAATCAATCCTCAGATATAAGGATATCTGTTGGCCAGGATGTTCAATTATGCTGACCAATCCAGGTAATTCCATGTGATCAAAAAGGTCATTCGGAAAAGGAGCCAGGAGAGTCTCTCTCCATCTGCATTCCCTGCCACAAATCATAGTGCCATCACAAACTTCACGCTTCAGCATGTGCACCTTGAAACTGTTCATTAGGCTCAAACGAAGCTCCACTTCTACGTGATGAATCTCCGAGAAGACTTCTTACACCAGCGGCTGATTAAAACTGGAGGCGAAGTGCTGAAGTCCTGGCCGCTCTTGAACATGACACCTCCCGGCCCTCCCTCCCAGCTGTGCGTGGCCCTCACTGAGAGGACTTCAGCTCCTGAGGGAGCTCCGCCCACCAGATGCTCATGCTCCCACGGGGCTCCTGCCAGGGCTTTGGATAAGGGTAAACAAATTGTCATCAGAGTCATTATCGCAAACAGGACTTCCCTTTTCGCAGGCGGGTCGGAGAGTGCAAGGTGAGCGAGGCTTTGTCCCTCTAGATCTATGCAGGTAGTGATGGATTCACTGCCAGAAGAATAAGAGGAAAGAGCCAAACTGCCTTACACTGTCATTGCACCACAGTTACAGTGTCTTTCACCACAGGGAGGACTACAGGACTTCAAGCAGAGGTTTGGCCAAAAATCGAATTCAATTTAGGATATGACAGTCAATTCCATGTACCAAACTTTCCTTATTCAGCTATGCCACCTTAAGGCGAGACACGGCAGACAAACACATTGACCCAGAGATTTTGGGTTATTTTGCTTCTATAACATGTCTTCTTTCAGACTACATGAAAGACAATGTACAAAATACACATGAAGGTGCTTATTTGTTTGTTCATTTGGGCCTGATGTAGATTTTACCCACATTTATGGAAAACTAGCACAACATGCAGTACTGCATTGTCAGCACGCTCTCCCTCTCCCTCTCCTGCACAGTTATCAGATCCTAATATGGTCATTTCTATATCAGCTGCTAGTCGTGAAACAAACACGGTGGAGGCAAACGTAATAGATAGCTGATGTTTTATATTTTCATTATTACAGATGTATGTACTGTAGTCGTTAAGGATATGATTAGATATCGTGTCTGTAAATCGTGATTTCCAAGACAAATGCATGACATTTTATTAGAAGTATCTTTAAAGACCTTTTAATAAAAACAAAAAAATAACATTTCTCACACTTTGAACCAGGAATCTCCAAGCTGTATCCATATCTATATTCAGAAGGTTTTCACAGAGGGAATTGATCATATTTTGTTTATATCCTGAGCCTAGCATTGCCTCTTATAACATTGTATGCCTAAAAACATGGCAAAATGTTGTTTTATTATTATTATGTTTTAATTGCTGTTGACAGTATTTTCTGATTTTTAAAGTGCAAAAAGGGATTTAAAAAATTCACAGCCTGGAAAGGTCCACATGAAGTTTGCCATCGCAGTTGCCTTGTTATCATGGTTTCTGCTGGGCTAGAATATGAGCTGGTGTATGTAAAGTTGGGGGCCTCGTTTATGGAACAGTGGATTTTGTAACTCGCCAAAAACCTCTTTTGTAAATGTGGAAATTGTATGTGCAGGAGGGGACAACAGTGTTTTGGTTTTGTTTGTGGTTTGTCCATGTACCAAACTCTCCTTATTCAACTATGCCAATATAAATACACACATTTCCTGGCCCTGTAGTGGCAGTAAACAGTGTGAGCTGACAGACTCTGTCTCTGGGACCTACTTACGCACATACATGCTCCTCGTTCTTGTCTCTCTTTCTTCTTTCTTCAGCCATTTAGGGACCCGTTTTCTTTTCTAAAGTGTGTTTCCTTGCCTCTCCACTACTGTTCTGAGTGGGTAGGGCTGTGTGGGCATGAGAGTGTATGTTTGGGGAGGAATAAATCTCAACTTTGTTCTGCATTATCAGTGGAACTCTTTTGTTTTCTGGGCTTACCCATCACACTCGTCTTTGCATTTATTATCAAAGCAGGGGAGATAAGAACAAAAACAGAGCAGTTTGTCGCTGCTTGCATGGTGGGAGAAGGGGGAATACTTATCTTGCGTGCTGGAGAAGATAAAAGGGGGAATATTCCTAGAGGAGATCAATAGTGGTTATTCAGTCCTGACTCTCAGCACTGAAAACAATGACAGTGTCCCAAGACGCTGGCAGAGTATTGATTTTAATTTATTTTTAACTTAGTGATGGATATGGGACAAGCTGGGAGAACGGTATGGGTTGAATAATTACCAACATCTATTAATTGGATGATGAGATGGGACACTCAATATTAATTTAGTACAACAACGGGCTTGCAAATGCAAGTGCCAATTCAGTGTTATTCAATTGGATGTGTCTTTCATAATTGCAAAGTGCAAAAGAGAACACTTTTACTCAATCTGTAACTGAGTAATAACGCTGCCAAGAGAAAGCCTCGAATAAGAGGAAACTGTCTATTGAGAATAATTCTTATTCATAATGGTCACCCCGGGTATAGTCGTGTAATTTATATCAGAAACGGCATTTGCATACAAAAATAACTAGGTACCATATAACTGTTTACTGCTCTGTTTGTCACTCAGTCTGAAATCTGCTCTCTGTATGCTCAGAAATGATGCCTTTTTCCCTGAAACGCAGAAATCGATATGTTAGAAATACAGGTGTGTGATATAGACAAAGCATATACAGAAATTACACCAAGCCTCAACAACTTAGTATAATTTCATAATACTGTCTCCATTCTTTCCAGGTGATTGCCTTGATTTTTTCAAACAAAAGTGAAGGGCTATTTTTTCACACCTCCAAAGTTAATTGTTAGAAGTTAGCTGCATTTTCTGCTTCTCGTGATCCAAGTAATAACAAACATGTTCAGTGACGTTGAGGTTTGGATTTTGGGGTGGACAGGTTATTCTTCTGAGGACTAGGGGTGTTGCCCGAATGTTTACAAAGTGTTGGCCAAATTACACTCAGTATTTCCAATGGAGTGGTAAACTACTATAATGTTCTCCTGTACTATTATTAAGTTTAGTTGACAATATTGTTTATTTTGTATCGTTCACTGCTGAACAGCATCATTGGCTAAAATAAAAAAAAAAGTATATTGATGTAGGGATGCCTTTGATGATTTTTCCCTAATGTAGAAGTAAGATTATTATTTTGCTCATCTGTTTGCAATGTAGCCTATGTGAACAATGACAAACTGATAATTGTATATACCATCCTGCAACATTATCATTACAACTAACTAGTAACTGTTATGTTGGCAGATGTTCCCATTTACACAACATACATCAGAGAACATTTCTCTGCTGTTAAACCTGGACAGAAAGGTGGTCATACATCACACTAGGATAGCCCTAACAACCGCTAGCCACGTCTTGGCTGCTGTCCTGTTGTTTAAATAGTACATTTTCTTTTTTTCTTTTCCTTTTTATTCAGTTTGATTTTCTTTTCTTCCTGACAGCTACACATCCTTTCAGACCCACAGCACTGAGTGTTTTTGTCACAGTGGAGAGATGCAAAGAATTTATTCAGATCTGAAGTAAAAGCAGTTTGAGTTTCTCAAGCTTTTTCACAGCTTTAAGTGCTGTGTATCTGATGGTGAAAAGTTTGGTGGTCTACCAGGTCTGGGTGTAAGGAGCTTTATTTGTGGTGGTCTTACGGTTCTGGGCCCTATTTTCTTGTGTTTTACTTGCTTTCCTTTGACAGTTCCCTTCCTCACACAAGAGGATTATCTTACATCTAATCTTCTCATGTTATGGATTGCAATTTCCATATGCCTTGCAATACATTAACACATGTTGTTAAACTTTCTCTGTTTAGTGGCATGGTTGAAAATAATACTGCATTATTTTTATTTAAATTATTCACATTTAGTGAAACATATGAGAGTTGATTGATCAAAACACCCACATAACAATCTGTTCTGTGATTGATCAGGAGGCTCGTAGCACCAGATAAAAACTGTAAAGGCCACAACAACGTCTGTTTGTTTGTAGTTAATACTTTTCCTCAAGTTAATACTTCAGCTCACTGAAATCAGGTGCATATTGCAACCTTTATTGTACATTTACTGACTTTCACAGCATTTTTATACAAATTTTAAAACAAATAGCACTGAATAAACAATAAAATAAAAAATAAAAAAAACACAATAAAACTGTACTAGAACTGATGTACAAGTTTAGAACACTGTTTACCTGAACAACTTACATTTGAACACAAGTTGTGCTGAAGTGATTGCAGATGCTGTGGTTTCATCTGCTGGCATTTCTCTTGAACTTTCTTTATGTCATGCTCAAGGAATTCAGGGCAACAGAAGGCCGTGAATGTAGAATCATTCAAATTTGTCTGAATATAGGCTGCATTTCTTGATTGTATTTGAGGGATTTAAAGCAATGTTTGATAATGAGTCTTGTAGTAACGAAGTAGCAGTTTATTTTCAGGCAGAGAGATAACAAGAAGTAACAATAAAAATAAAAAACGGAGGGAAATTGTAAGCAAATGTGCAGTCTTTGCACATCATGGTGGAGTATTCCCAAAATTCCCAGCTTTGTTCCTGTTTCATATAAAACTGTCCACAAATTAGACAACGCACTTCATTTCATTCATTTCCTGTCAGGACTGCCATTAAGTACAAATTATTCATCTTCAGGAGATATTCCTGATGAAAAATAAAATATCTAATTTGTGTAAAGAAGCAGAAGAAGTAATTACACAAATTAGTTTAATAATTACAATATATATATAAAATCTAACAATAAGCTGGTGTTGTTTTTAGAGGAATGGACTGTCCAACCCAGAAATCTGACATTAACATCATTGAATATGTGTTTGAGATCATTTGGATCATTACAAGCAGAAAATGCAACTTCTAAGGGTGTATATTGAAAGTGTGGAAATATCTATCTATACTGCAGGCACACACGTGGCCTGATCAAAACTGGAAATGTCCTTAGCAGCGAAGGCTATTTTTATTTATTTTTTTGCTTTTTCATGCAGTCCAACACTACCAGTCCGAGTAAGTAAGTATAGGCCCTATGAATACATCTGAAGTGAGTAACTATAGGCCCTATGAATACACCTGAAGTAAGTAAGTATAGGCCCTACGAATACACCTGAATTAAGTAACTATAGGCCCTGTGAATACACCTGAAGTAAGTAAGTATAGGCCCTGTGAATACACCTGAAGTAAGTAAGTATAGGCCCTATGAATACATCTGAAGTGAGTAACTATAGGCCCTACGAATACACCTGAATTAAGTAACTATAGGCCCTGTGAATACACCTGAAGTAAGTAAGTATAGGCCCTATGAATACACCTGAAGTGAGTAACTATAGGCCCTATGAATACACCTGAAGTGAGTAACTATAGGCCCTATGAATACACCTGAAGTAAGTAACTATAGGCCCTATGAATACACCTGAAGTAAGTAAGTATAGGCCCTATGAATACACCTGAAGTAAGTAACTATAGGCCCTGTGAATACACCTGAAGTGAGTAACTATAGGCCCTGTGAATACACCTGAAGTGAGTAACTATAGGCCCTGTGAATACACCTGAAGTAAGTAACTATAGGCCCTATGAATACACCTGAAGTGAGTAACTATAGGCCCTGTGAATACACCTGAAGTAAGTAAGTATAGGCCCTGTGAATACACCTGAAGTAAGTAACTATAGGCCCTGTGAATACACCTGAAGTAAGTAACTATAGGCCCTGTGAATACACCTGAAGTAAGTAACTATAGGCCCTGTGAATACACCTGAAGTAAGTAAGTATAGGCCCTGTGAATACACCTGAAGTAAGTAACTATAGGCCCTGTGAATACACCTGAAGTGAGTAACTATAGGCCCTGTGAATACACCTGAAGTAAGTAAGTATAGGCCCTGTGAATACACCTGAAGTGAGTAACTATAGGCCCTGTGAATACACCTGAAGTAAGTAAGTATAGGCCCTATGAATACACCTGAAGTAAGTAAGTATAGGCCCTGTGAATACACCTGAAGTAAGTAACTATAGGCCCTGTGAATACACCTGAAGTAAGTAACTATAGGCCCTGTGAATACACCTGAAGTAAGTAACTATAGGCCCTGTGAATACACCTGAAGTGAGTAACTATAGGCCCTGTGAATACACCTGAAGTAAGTAAGTATAGGCCCTATGAATACACCTGATAAGTAAGCCCTGTGAATACACCTGAAGTAAGTAACTATAGGCCCTGTGAATACACCTGAAGTAAGTAAGTATAGGCCCTATGAATACACCTGAAGTGAGTAACTATAGGCCCTGTGAATACACCTGAAGTGAGTAACTATAGGCCCTGTGAATACACCTGAAGTGAGTAACTATAGGCCCTATGAATACACCTGAAGTGAGTAACTATAGGCCCTGTGAATACACCTGAAGTGAGTAACTATAGGCCCTATGAATGCACCTGAAGTGAGTAACTATAGGCCCTGTGAATACACCTGAAGTAAGTAAGTATAGGCCCTGTGAATACACCTGAAGTGAGTAAGTATAGGCCCTATGAATACACCTGAAGTGCATAGACCCTATAAACAACTAAACATGAGTAACGAACAGCGCCAATGAATGAACCTAAAATGAAACTGTATAAGCCCTATGAATATACCTCAAGAGAGTTACGATAGACTCTATGAATAACCTGAAGTGAATAGGCCCTGTGAATAAACCTGATGTGAATAGGCCCCATGAATAAACCCGAAGCAAGTAACTGCAGGTCCTATGAAAAGTGAGAAAGTATAGGCTGTATGAATAAACCTGAAGTGAGCGAGCTGGAGGAAATCTTAATCAATGCTTTCCGATGCCTGTAGCAGCCTCCATCTGTCCTTTTCTTGTACATGTCTTCCAAAATAAATCATATGCCATGTAAATCCTCCAGAATTCACAATTCCGTGCTCAGAGGATTAACTCATTGTTTGCTCTTTTTGATGTATTTGGGCAGGTGAGAAGGGGAGCAGCAACAGATGGTGTTTGTGATGATAATCACCAACACCCCTCATCAGAATGCGCGCCTTACCAACACTGCTGGCGTTTCCTAGGAAGAAAAAAAAAGGGGGAAAAAAAGCACAGGTAACCTAACAAGATCATTCCGACTACAGCCCTTCAGGGACTAGAAGATATCACTCTATACAAGGCATCATTTTGCACGCCGTCAGGCAGACGGAGTGAAGGCCCGAGCAGCGATCAGTTATTGAACTCAACTGCTCGGCAGCATGATTAAAAATGCAAGGTAAGGATCTGCCCTTCAGGAGTGCAGCTATCAAACACCTGCCTGTCAGGCAGCTAATCTTCTCACCTCATTGGCTTTGCATGCCTGTTAATAATTCAGTAAGTGAAAGATTAATTGTTGCTCATTCAATTATCTTTGTTACCCACCCCCCCCACCCCCCCCAAAACCCTCTTAGAAAGTACTTTTATCATTCCTAAATGCAGCCCAAGACTGAGAGACAAAACATGCTCTAGACAGCATCTGTCACAAACAACTTCATGGCAGTATCTGCAGAAGAAAGAACAAGAGTTAATGAAGTTCTTTTTTTTTTGTGAAGTTGAGGTGAAAAGACATGAGGGTGCATCTGCTAGAACCCGCCACTCAAAAAGACTCCCACACACACTTCTCTCCGCGCATCCGTCTGCATAACGGAGCAGCGCCAAGGTCACGGTTATAAGTTAGCGCGGCGCTAACCGTACAAGGCACTCAGGGAAAGATGCGCAACAGCAGAACCATAAAAATGTCAAAACACATCAATGTGTCAGCTGCAGCTTGCTCTCCATCCCAGAACATCTTTAAGGGCAAGAAAAAAAGGGAGCGTGTCACATTTCGGGCTGAGTGATGAAGACAATCGCACCTTCAAAGAGTGACATTGGCTAAATATTGCAAAAACATGCAGGTCAGGGAGAGACCTCGCAGGTTTTGATGCCTTTCTCAGCCACATTTCTGCAGATAACGCCATGAGCTGCCCACCAGTGTCAGTGTTACTGACAACTTCTTACAAGAACCTTCAGCTGAGCAAAAAAAAGACAAAATAAAAGTCATTATTTTTGATCAGATATGACAGTTACGTTGCCATAGGCATGATGCATTCATCTCCACCAGAACTTTATTCCTGAGTTCTTTGGAATATCTGATAATATAACTTCATACATGTAAACTTTACAGTTAAAAGTTATGAAGCCCAGAGCAGGAACCACTTTTCTCAGCTGCCTGCCAGTTTCTTTGTTACAAGATGACATAATCTCGTAACACAATCTATACAGGCTGCCTGTAGGGATGGATCTTGTGGCAGGATATCACTGCGGTGTTCATCCACTCTAGTGGTTGATCATTCAGAACAGAGTGGGCTTGCTGACCAATTACAGGACCCTAGGCTAATTGGAAGGCAGGGCTTAAAGACACAGGAGCTCTTACAGAGTGTTTCAGAGAGAGTGTGAATACAGATGTACAGTATGAGAAAACCACTGAGTTTATAAAGTCTATTCTAGTAGACCCCAAAAACACAATTAGGAATATTGACTGAAGCCATTATCATTTAAGAAGGAGAAGAAAACGGTTTTCAGGAACCCGAAGACTACGTGACACCTTCATAATTTCATTAACTGTCATAGATGTGCATAACATTTATAAAGGCTTGTTCCCATAAGGCAATGTAATAGGCATACTACGTTTCAGTTGAAGGTACTAAATATATACTAAAGAAGGTCATATATCCACTCATATAGCCAAAGCATCATGATTTGAAATGAAAAAAAAAGTTCTTGTTCTTTCTCAAAGCGTTTTAGACAAATACAGTTTTCGTAATGAAGTACAGATGCTAATGCCATTACCAACAAGCCATTATTTCAGTCGCTTCACAACCCTAAAAATATTTCTTCATTATTTTCTAGATTTGTCAGAATGACATGTTTGGATACTGAACGGCTGAAGTGCATCAAACATGTACATCATTTTTACATACAATGGCCTCCCAAACACAGCGGCATTCTCATTTCAGCCCACTGCTTTCTGCTGCTGGACGACACTTTTGGGATTTACAGCAGCAAACTTCATTTTCTTACACAGTTTGACAGCATAATCTATTGATGGGGAGAAACCTCCTTGCACAGTAGGGGGTCTCTCTCTCTCTCTCTTTCTCTTTCTCTCTCTTTCTCTCTCTCTCTCTCTCTCTCTCTCTCCTTTTCTCTCTCCCTCTCTCTCTCTCTCTCTCTCTCTCTCTCTCTCTTTCTTCTTTTTTCTCTTTCATTTTCTCTCTCCTTTTCTTCCTCTCCCTCTTTTACACACGCACACATTATTTCTCACCCTCTAACTTAAATTTTTCTTGCTCGTTCTCTCTTTCTCTTGGTTTTTTCCTTTCATTCCCATAATGATAACGTGTCCCTATTTTAAATAAGAAACAGAACTGTGTGCTCTCATTCTAATGACCAGGACTGTTGCACATGTTCTGTTCAGCTTGTACAACCTTGCAACAGGCACTGTAAAAGAACCTATTTGTGAGCTTCACATGGACAAGTCAACTGGCACTGCAGTGTTCACCATCAAGCAGGAGATTTAAAAGCCATGGGGCCATGATCTAGTGGAGGGGAAAAAGAAAGAAAGAAAGAAGGAGAGCGAGAAAGATTTCCAAGATAAATGAGGTCTAGAGTGGTAGGGCAGGTGCAATCCACACACATTCGCGGTAGCGATTAGGAAGAAAGTGGAGGAAAGGGGCCCAGTGTGGGGTGAGGAGAACATCTGTGCCTGTACCAATCCAGCACAAAGACTGACGAGGAGGAAAAGGAGGAGGAGCCACTCTCCTCCACTCCCTCAGATGAGCTTGTTTTCATTTTTAACCTCCACACAGCCCATAGCCTAATTTAGAGCTAAGACCCACGCCACTCATTAGCATTTGAAAACGCACTCTGTGGTTAATTCGGGGGCTCTCCTATAGCTGACATTAATCTGTCCTCAAGCTCGAGCAGTCGTCCTGAGGCTGCTGTGCCTATTTATTCAACAACCTGGGGTGCTTATATGTTGAAGTCCGTATTAAAAAATAATAGTAAGGGAGAAATGTGGGCTATGATCTGGATATCGATCCTCATGAGAAGTGCTAATATTCCGTATATTTCATTAGCTGGTTAATAAACAAACAAAATTATGTCAAAATTTACAAGCCTGCTATTCTCACTAGAATTGGCTGGCCATTCGTCTTTCATAGTTAAAAAGAACAAGTTTGTCCTATCTATCTAGAGCAGTTTACAGAAAGGCACTTTAAAGTGTGTCAGTTGTGCTTCGAAGCAGTTAAAGGACAGCACAGTGAAGAACTGAACACCCTCATAGAGCATCAAACACTTCGCGGAGCATTACTTATTTAGATAGCACAGACATGTTGTCTTAAATATTCCAATTTATTCCCATACATGGCTCACTAAAGTGCATGATGAATGATACATTGGTTTGTTGAGTTATCACACTCTTAAGAGTAATGGTTCTAGGCTTGGATGTATGGTTCTGGAAAAGAAAACGCTTAACTGATATAGAGCCACTATATTATGTGTGGGGTCTTTAAACTTTAAAAAGGTTTTATACACTTACATTCTCATTTCCAAAGATGGTGCAAAAGAATCATCTTTCAAAAGGTTATTTTGGAAACCAAAAGTGACTCTACATAGAATTCCCTAATATAATAGCTACTGTTATATTAACATAACATCACTGTAGTTATACCTAAACAAAATACAGTATTTCAAATTCTGAAACAGCAAATGGCCATTGCCAACTGCAATTTCATTTTGTTTGTTTTCCAACACTTATATAACTATATAACTTAAATAACTATCCAAAATACATTAATATCCGAGAGCCAGACACTATTTTAAAAGTTTATATTAACACCAGTAAGCTTTCTAATAGACCACATGCTAGATCACATAGCACAACCAGTATTAAGATAAAATATATATATGTAGATATTTAAATTAGTTATTTTGTCATTCACTTGAGGGACGGTAAATACAAAAAATGTATTTAGTATTTTTAATTATAGATCTTAATTCCATTATCCATTCAAACAGTATTTTTTAAAACTCTTATTCACTCCATACACCTGGTATCATGTCTTGACATTTTATTTTACTGGATTGTTTTATGCTGGTGTGAGAGGATCAGACACAGCAGTGTTGCTGGAGGTTTTAAACACCTCAGTGTCACTGCTGGACTGAGAATAGTCCACATTTATAGCATCTTGATAGCATCCTATCAAGAGTGTCTTGTGGCCACTGATGAAGGACTATATGAAGGGTGACAAACTGTGCAGCAACAGATGAGCTATGGTTCCTGACTTTACATCTACAAGGTGGGCCAACAAGGTAGAAGTGTCTAATAGAGTGGACAGTACGTGGGTAGCAGTGCACAGTGTGCATAACCTCCAGCAGTACAGCTGTGTCTGATCCACATGTACCAACACAACACACACTAACACACCTGTATCACATCAGTGTCACTGCAATACTGAGAATGATCCACCACCCACATAATACCTGCTCTGCGGTGGTCCTGACCACATGGCCATGTGGCGTAAGGGAAAATCATGTCAGGAACTACGACAACCAGCACAGGAGCTTCTCAAAATTGCACTCAAGACTGTAGCTCCATGGACCCCTCAGTCAAAACCCTGAAGTTTGCAGATGATACAACATTGGTCATTGAGTCACTGGTCTCATTCATGATGATGACAAGTCTGGATCTGGACCAGAACCAGGAAGCGTGCAGAGAAGATCATTATTTATCCATCACACCCCAGCCATCACCTATTCCAGCGTCTTCCCTCAGGCCAGAGCTTTAGCCAAATGAGGATCAAGACAACCAGGCTACAGAGAACCTTCCTCCCACATGCCATCATACTCATGAACAGCTGAAAATTATAATGCACATTACACTTCACATTCTGGACACTTTTCTCACTTCCTGTTCTACTGTACTGCACTTGTAATTTATCTTATTTATCATGTACTTCACTTTATAAACCTTAATCTGCCTCAACATCCAGACTGCTGCACTCAGCATTGTAATATATATATATATAAATATATATATATATATATATATATATATATATATATATATATATATATATATATATATATATATATATATATATATATATATATATACATACATCTCCACAAATGAAAAGGTTTACTGGTATGTAAGGTATTGTGTTGTGATCACCTATGTGAATTTTGTCTCCCTATTAATGAACATCTATCGGTTAGGGGTGGGCATCTGATGTCAGAGGGTTGTGAATTTGGCGACCTACTGCTTTCTCTGATAGCATCACCAAAAACAAGACTCACAGATGGGATGCAAACCTGAGGTGAATAGTTATCATGTACTGTATAGAGGTGAACCTGCAGAAATCTATCTTCAACTGAATTCATTTTGAATGAAGTGCCGCATTTCGATGGTCTGCGGCCACATGCCCCATCATGTTTTTTTCCGCATGTGCACAGCAAGAAAAACCTAGCTTTGTATAATGCATTTCCCTCCTCTCTTGTTATATCCCATCTCCCTCATCCTCTCAGAAAGTAAGCTATAAGATTCAGCAATTTTATACTTTTTTTTTTTCAAATTTGATTTCAAATTCTTTATCAGAACCAATTTCATCTCTTCCCGTCTTCATGTACTACACAGATGAATTTTTAGTTCTCTTCCATTTGTTTTGTTCTTCCTTTGTACATTGGGCCAATGTCGTTTTATTGGTCTAAACTAATTCAAACCATTAAAAAAAAAAATTACGCCGCGTACGAGCCGATCGAAAGCACTTCTTTGGGTACGAGGCATCTTTCACAGCTGCAATTTTGGTTCAAACCAAACTAAAATGTCCAATGATGCAGACCAAACAAGGCTAATATAAAAGCACCCTACGTATTCCATCTCTATGGGGTTTGCAGTGTCATGTTATATACATTCATGTTTCGACACTGAGTTTAATGCTGTACACCTCTAGCTGAAACACTGACTCTGGGAGCTGTTACATAATTCAACTGAATTCAGAATTCAAAACTGAGTTTAGATTCAATTTAATGGCCCTTGTCTAACTTCACTTTTCAATACTTGTAAACGTATCACTGCTGTCAGAACATAACTTCATAACTAACATATCTCCTTTTATGTTTTCCAGTTTCTGACAAAGTTTGAATATACCTTTTTAAAAGTCTGTTTTCTCTTCTACCATAAAGTTATATGTCATGCTGGGTGGACTGACCAGACGCTCACAGATGTTAAAGAAAAAGCTGGTTTAATAACTGGCGAGTGAGTGTGTACAAAGGCAGTAGCTAACAGGAAAGCAACCAAAAAAGACATGAGCAAAACCAGAAAACAGGCAGGAGTCAAAACCAGAAACTACTCATTACTTAAAGTGGCTGAATTAAACAGTAAGAAACTTCATTTTTGTTTACAATGATCGAGTTTCACTGTCATTGATTTGAAGATAAGCCCTTTTACATGTTGTTTTCTGAATACAACTCTTCTATCAGTTGTAAGCCAAGATAGCTGTCACTGATTTTTTTTTATTTATCCTGGGGCATTATTTTTATCCAAAATGTAAAAAAGAGTTAGCAGAATAGATAGGTCAAAACTATGAATAACTAGAAGAAAAACAAGAACTAAAGAGCTGGAAAACAGGGAAACTATGAGAACATAAGACAATAGCAACCGGCATAACAGCACAGGATTGAAAAGATTTTACCAAGGTACAAACACAACAAGGACTATTTATACACATGCAGGGAGTTAAAAGCAAGACAGTTCTAAAACAGAATCCCCCTGGATGGATGACAATAGTGTAGGTTTTTCTCCCTGTTTCCAAACAATAAAACTATGAGCAGTTTGAAGCAGAAGTCATTAGCAGTCAGAGCTCTACTTATGCATTTTACCAGGTCCAAATTAGCGCTGCCTCTTCCTTTTCCAGAGAGCGCACTTCCAGCGTTACGCATAATTACAACATCATGCACATTTAAGCCCTTAAATTTAGAATAAACAACAATCATGAGATAAATCATAATTAATGCTATTTCCATGCCTAAGAGCATAGCATCACTTATGATTGGAGATTTAGAAAAAGATGAGGATAAAAACATAATGGAATTTAAACATATTATCTCACCCTATTATCAGATTATACTATTGATCCCATTGATCCCACTATTGAGAAAAATTCATAATTCAGCAATATAGACAGGTTTTATGTTCACAAATATTACTGTGTGCTTGTGCATGGGGTGGGGGCAAAACACTTTAGTAACTTTATGTTAGGCAACTGTTGTAATCAACACTGATTTCACTGATTTCAATTTATAAATTCTTGTTGACTAAATACTAAACTTTTTTTTAAAGTGTAGATTACAAATGACCAACTGGCTGTTCATCATATAAACATCAGGCTTTCATGTGTACATGCAGACTAACCACAACCTGAGGATCTAAACCTGAGATTCTTCAAAATTTTGTAATCTCATGTGTGTTAGGTTTTGTGAAATTTGGTCAAAAAGCCTGTCTAAGTTGAATATAGTTCTTCCTATTGTCCTGTTGGCATAACCCCTATCCAAAACTTGTTTCTCCTTTTCTCCTTTTTCTTCTGTTTTGGCACACAATGAATAATTTACTTTTTGCAATTTCTCTCAATTAAAATTGCAACTGTATCTACCATAACCATAAATTACTACCTGTCTTGTTATGGTGGAGTGCTTTTGTGGTTTTATACACAAGTTTATTGATTCATTCAAAGTGAGTGAGCCAAAACACTAAAACCCCCCTCCCCCATCCCCCTTGGAAATTATCTCCCAATTACCAACTCCTGCATTGGAGCTGGCACTGTTTGGAGCGCTGGTCTTTTAGAAAAAGTCTATCATAGGAAAGCCACAATACCACATATCAGAACATATTTTTGCCAATCGTTGCCTTTATTTAGCTAATAACATAGGTGGGAGTAGACTTTATGCATGCAAGAAATATTAATGCTTTATTAGAGAAATAAAAATGTGTTTTTTATTACCTATTAGATGCTATTCTTTAAAAACGAATTGTCTCTGAATTTTACAAATGGATTTGCAGCATTTAAAAATGAAATCATTCATCTTCTGAGCCACTTAACCCTCCCTTAACCCTCCAGGTCACAGGGCTGCTAGAGCACTCATTGTGCAAAAGGCAGGAAACACCCCAGACAGGCCATCACATTCCATCACAGGGCAGACACACATACATACCTAGGGGCAATTTAGCATCTGATAGGCCAGACAGGATGTCTTTGGACCGTGCGGAAACTGGAGCATCTGGGGGAAACCTACACAGACACACTCGTATCCACAAAGTTCTTACAGCACTGACACAAGACTGCAGGTATTTCTGCAAACTAAAAAAAGCCCCGCCCATTTAATGCTTGTATGTAAAGGAGGTTTAACAAAAAGCCAAACAGAAAATGAAAGGTCACTAGCAAAAAGATAGCAGTGTTAAAATATGGCCTTCCAGTTTCCAGAGGCGATATGCCGCTCTGGCTACATCTACATTTTCTGGCACATTTAGACCCAGAGAGTTTAAAAGTGTTTGAGACTTACACCTTTAGCATCTTGTCTGCTGCCATTGTTAAAAAGGAATTCTCACACCAACATGTTTTTTGTTTTTTTGAGTGATGCCAATTTGTTTCTGGTTTTTAAAGTTGCTCAGATTTTAGTAACTTGAAAATGCAGTTATTTGGCTGCATGTGTAAAATCTCCACCCACTCGCTGCACAGTGCTTGCATGTCTTGTACAGCCCTTGCTCAAATGGCTAAGCATTAGGAAAATTGGCAAAAGTTGGCAATTTTGTGCACAATATGTGGGAGAGGATTCAATTTACACCCGAAACTAGCACTAAAACCTCTATACAGAATCATTCCCTAAACTGAGAGGGAGTCGATTATTATGGCATTTCCTATTTGAAATTTATTTGCTGCTAGGGAATATTTCATCATTGTCAGAACAAAATCTGGCCCAATTTTTTTAGTGGTATTGTTATTGCTATATGTTTACTGTTTCTGTGAAATTAGCATTTTGGAGATACAAGGTTTTGTTCTGACAGCAACATTTACTTATGAGGATGGTCTATGTTGAGTTCATATATAGCTGGGGTAAAAACATTCTCACCCAGTAAAGGGCTTTCCAGTAAGCTCTTTAGGTCATTTGTAGATATACACTGGGGAAACACTGTTCAAGTAATGTGCTGGAACAAGTTTGCCACAGTAATAAAGCCTGTTGTTTTTCAGCCCTTGATTTTGTTACACGAGCAGTTGTGCACAGTTTACCCAGCTCTTCCACCACTTTTCCCAGGCTAGAATATATGGCTAAATGACTGAAGGCTTCAAGTTAAAACTCTACAGACGTCTGAACTAAGAGAAACATTCAGTGTGCTGGTCAAGCACTTAGCACTAACACAATGAGGTGTTGCAAGATGGACTGTATGGAATATGTTATGCACATTGCACAAATCTCATAAAGCATGACCCCACCATATGCTGCAGGGTCATTTTGTTCATAATAAATGTGAATGTATAATGTGGATTTTCCAGGGCACAACTTTCAGTTCTCTACATTGAGAGAGATGTGCCTGAATCTATTTTTCTTTTCCGATGAAAACCTGCCTTTATGTTCATCACTGTATAAAGGTTTAAGGCACGTACACTGATAAGACACTTAATATGAGAATATTAAAAAAGACTGCTGTAATTCTGCAGCCTGAAAAGAAGGACACATATGAATAAATACAAGAAATGGCTTATTGAAAGGCCTATAGAAATGCAGCAACCTCTCTAGCCTTACATGCCTTCATCAGGGTCATTTTGAACAATGATGTCTATGCAGGGCCGGCACCAACTATTGGAAGAAGTGCGTAGGGCCTCTGCATTGCCATGAGCCTTGGCATTACTGTTGTGTGTTGATAAAATAAGTAAATAAATATTAATTTATTGCTGGACACATTAGTTGGTTGTAAGTGGTTATAAAACCAATCAACACTGCTTTTGATTACTTTTGTGATGCATAAAGAGATCTACAAGGCCGATCTACTGCTCCTCCCCACCAACAGATTGACTGTTACTGCTGAAGATAGACTGCCTTGAAACAGCAGAGTGTATGAAGCCCAAAGCACCAGGCTGGATGCAGATTCCATGCGCTTGTTCTGCCACAAAACACATTTTATCCATTTTGGAACATGGATTGAGTTGAGAAACGATCAGCTCAGAAGAAAATCATCCGTCCTGTTTCACTTTTTACAAGGTAACCAATAACAAAAAGAGGGTGGGTTAAACTGAAGAGGTGAGTCAACGCAACACAGCTTTTACTTGCAGTGTTAATGCAGCTTCATATTTAAAATCTAAACAAAAAAATGTTCAGCTCGAAGGTAAGTATTAATTTGCAGACATTTCTCATAATCATAAGTGCTAGTGTGTTTAGTCTACCCTCTGAGTGTGGTGTGTAACATGGTGTGGAGCCTCCTGCCCATACACATCGACTCTGCTCCTTTGCTTTGCTGGACTTGTCACAGGAAAATTCAGAACAAATTCTCCACTGTCTGAAAGCAGCCTCACAGGCAGATTCTTCACTGTTCAGATGCAGATTTCTTGCAGAATGTGTGATTTTACCTCAAACGTTAGAAAGCTATTTACAGTAAATTATCTTCTGTTTAAAAACATTCTAGGTTTTGTTTCCTGGAACTAAAATGACCCTTGGATGGTAGAAAGAGCATCACTTCAGCATTTTAGCTTCAGCAAGCAAACATGGTTAAGAATAAATAAAGCTGCTGGAGACCAGTAAATATAATATTCTTTACACAATGCTAACTGGCTCCTAACTGGGTCTCATTCATAAGTGAAGAATCAATCTTTTAAGACATCTTTGCAAACTATCACAATGCTTAATCTTTCACGGTCACTATTATTACTTTCTTACAAAAATGATAAATAAAACAGTTCTAGAACTTTCAGAGAATGTAATTTCTCTTTTTCACAGCACTTTTGTCAGTTTTTTCTTTTATTATTTTGTCAGTATCAGAGTTACTCTGGAAATATGAATATGAAAGGAAAAGCTTGTATTACAATAAGTTGCATCTGTTTACATGGAAGGATCAACAAACCAATAAAATGAGCCAATCAACCTGCAGGTAAAGCTATAGGCCATGGAAAAGCTCATCCATCCTGTACGTACCACCCAAATAATATATGAATTTCTGCAGTTTTGGTTCAGAAGTGAATTAAAATATGTTTTTGAAACATTAATGCGGCCTTAGTTTGAGGTTTACAGATCTTTCCTCATTTAAAAAGAATCTTTAAATAATCTCTTTAGTCTAACGACTGAAAATAACTCCTCGGGGCATTGCAAAGATAGCCACTGAGTAAACAGATTTTCCTACAAGCACTTTGTATAAACCTCTATAGTATGTTTGGCTGTTCTGTTTAATTTGTTTTGTTATTTTTTTAACTTTGGCACCTTTTAACTAGATTCCTTTACCGGCTCCTCTTCCAAAAACATCCTTGTTCCTAAAGCATCCTTGACTTGGATGTATAGTTCTAGGAATGAATGTATACAGATACGGGTTTATGTTAAAGCTGCAGGAAACACATGGTAAAACATTAAATTAAACAAGTTTGATACTAAACTCAAGTATTATACCCAAGCTACTAAACTATTTCAGATTGCTCTACCTAAAGGGCATATTCTGAAGTGATTTACTACTATTGACTGTGCTAGGAGACATTGCACTCTATCTTATTAAATTATTAGACTAGAATAAAGAAACAAACAAGCAAACAGACAAATCAATCTTAATTTAAAATAGAAGTTAAAAATCAAAACAAAAGCAGAAACCACAAAATCCAACACATCTTTGAGTAATGGGGAGAAAGAGAGAGACTGGTGTAGGACAGCTAAAGCCCTGTTTTGTTTTTGGAGCATTTGATTACATTGCACAACAGCTGCACTGGATTGGTGGGTCATCACTAATAATTGTCATAATGCCAAACACTCAATCATATGCCTTGCACATAGTCTCAAGAGATGGACAAAGGTGGTTCCGGCATGCTTGTGGTCAGCATGTTTTATCGTTTACTGAAGATAAAGCAAAAAAATTGGGCATTTGGATCAGAAACCATGACAGAAAGCCAATCGAATCAAAATATCTTTTCATAACAGCATTGTAAGTATGAATGTTGTAACATGCTAACTGTTAAATAAATAACCTTTGCTTACTGCAGTGGTAAAAGTTCCTCAGTTTGGCAGAGCAATATATTCACACTGTATGTCCTGTTGACCACTTACGACAGTCTCACTTCACATTCAGTCTGTAAGACTTATAGTACTGAAATGGAGCATCTTACATGATTAAAAGATGTTTATAAAGCAATTGCTATACTTGCATGTGATGGCCTGGCATAAAACTCTAATACTTTTTTATACTATTTTTTTAAGTGGCATTATACATGCTTATTCCAGGTATTATCAGGTGTTATGTATGCTATATAACACCTCATACCAACACCACATTTATAGAGCTTATTGAATAGGTTATACAGGGGTTGGACAATGAAACTGAAACACCTGTCATTTTAGTGTGGGAGGTCTCATGGCTAAATTGGACCAGCCTGGTGGCCAATCTTCATTAATTGCACATTGCACCAGTATGAGCAGAGTATGAAGGGTCAGTTAGCAGGTAAGAGCACAGTTCTGCTCAAAATACTGCAATGCACACAACATTATGGGTGACATACCAGAGTTCAAAAGAGGACAAACTGTTGGTGCATGTCTTGCTGGCGCATCTGTGACCAAGACAGCAAGTCTTTGTGATGTATCAAGAGCCACGGTATCCAGGGTAATGCCAGCATACCACCAAGAAGGACGAACCTCCACCAGCATCACGTAGTGACCTGGCCACTATCCTGCAAGAAGAATGGCTTAAAATCCCTCTGACCACTGTGCAGGACGCAGTATATGTCATTCCCAAGACGAACTGACGCTGTATTGGCCGCAAAAGGAGGCCCTACACCATACTAATAAATGATTGTGGTCTAAAACCAGGTGTTTCAGTTTCATTGTCCAACCCCTGTACATTATTGTATATAATAATATATGTTATATATTATTAATATATTAATATTAGACAATATATTTACATAACTAAATATAGGTAAAAAAACATGTTAAAATATACAAGAAAAAATGCAGAAAGTTCTCAGGCTGAACTTGTGTGGAAGTGTGGAAAAATATCTCTATGCATTCCTTTAGAAAAACTGAAAGCAAATCTAAAAAATGTCATTAAAGTGGAGGATGAACACAATATATTCTGAACAACATAACATATATCGAATTGTCAAAGCATTGTGTGATTTATTTCCTAATCTGATGTTTGCAGCTTATTTGTCCTAGTCCTGAAAAATGAATGGTTAGTGTTTAAAAGCTGTTTAGACTGAACTCACACACATACATAAATGGTGGTCTGTTGCTTTGCGACAACTGTACATCTAAAGCACAGATATGAGACTTAAATAGAAATAGCTGTATTGATATATGGGGCTAAAGAAGAGCTGCTATTACTAACATGAAGGGACACAATGAGAGGCAAGGCTGATTTGTTTAATATCTCAGAGAGCTTTCTATTGACATACCACTGTCTGCTATTACGATGCGGCCTGATGAAAACACACCTCTCTACCCACAGTTTTGACCTCAGATCCCCTCATCATATTCATGGTGGGTCTGTGTGCTTCTGTCTTTTATTTTCTCTCAGTAGACATGTGCGTGTGTGTGTGTGTACGTGTGTGTGCGTGTGTGTATCCCCCAACATATCGATGTAAGCTGGGCCTAATCCTTCCAGTCTGACGGCTTCAATGACAGAGGCACAGCATCAGATAAGGGGTCATTGAACTGCAGCCGCCGTCTCTTCATACAGAATGAATGGGGTGCACAAAGAGTGCACCTTCACCATGAGACACACAGCTCCGCTCATAATGAAAACCTAATGCATTTTGGGATCCTGCCTCCATCGCTTTTGTGGCGAATATTGAGCCGCGGTATTGTGGAGTGACATACTATATTTGTACTTCAATAGTGAGGCAGAGAAAAAAATGAAAACATTTTCAATATACCGATAAACCCAGAGAAATAATATGGTTTCCAGTATCACAGCCCACAAGAGGGATTTTTGGGGCCTGTGTCCACCACTAGCCTACATGAGCACTGTCCATTATATGGAGTACTATAGATGTGACATACCCACATGGCTGCTATGGGTAAAGAGTGCTATAGATCTACCCTAACTCTTGTCAGATTTCAATTACATGTAAAGCTACTGAAGCTATGAATTCAAACACAGTGCGGATATGGTTTCCTGTTAACAGAACTACATTCCATAACATTACCAAGGTCTGTTAATAAATTGTCTGGCTTTATAAGAGCTTTCCATGCTTTCCATTTGTATATCTTATAATAAAAAGTAAGAGAAGTCTCTTATTTCACACACTTTCGGTTTGTTTGTTTGTTTGTTTAAGGTGGAGCTGTAATGGCATTACAGTTTATGTATAAGGTCAAATAATACTGAATTCCAGTAACTTTCGCTAGATTAATGTTATCCAGCCCTGGCAGTGATGGTGAAACCTTTCAGCTTTTGCAATTTTGTTACACAAAAATGAAGTACTACATAAATGACGATGCTGCTGGGAAGGGTGGTTCTTCTGCATATTTATTATTTCCTCCACAGGTACAAGTACATAGACTAATACATAGATACATAGATAGATAGATAGATAGATACTTTATTGATCCCAGAAGGAAATTCAAGAAGTTATTTTGCTTAGAATGAATGAGTTTAGATTGAATTAATAGATTTTCTGTGTGGAAAGATGTAGACATCTGGGCATGACAAAACTTTGGTGTTAAATTCCACTTTTATTTACTAATACTGTATATGCATTGGTCGATTTTTCCATTCTATAATAAGTCAGACATTAACCTAAAAAAATAAAAAGCTAAACAGGAAACAATTGCATGGCATGTGGCCCAAATGAATCATGTAAATGATGAGATTTGGTTGTAGTTGTGAGCTCCCTGACTGTGAAACATCATCTTATTTACTCATGCATTGAGTCACTCTGTATGGAGTCTAACAATCAGTGGCTCTGGAGTGCGGCCTCAGGGAGCACCTCACACCGGGCATTCTTCTAACGGCTCTCAATCAAGATTACATTGGAAAAAAAAGGGAGCTTCAGAGGTCATTTCAATGCTATTGGCATGCATTTTTCACGGAACGCCCGCAACAATAAAAATGAACTGCTGGTCTCTGTGAGGGCAGTTGAAGCCAGTTTTACTTGGGTTCAGAATGATCAACATATAGACAGACCTACGGTATTTCCAAGAAATTGAATTGGTTGAATCATGTATAATTGATCATGTGATAGTCAATGAGTAAGAAAGGAAAACATTGATCTTATATAAAAACATCTACAGTAATGTTCTATTTAATACATGGTGAAAATAACCTGAAGCTTCTGACACAGGCTAACAAATAAAGAGTCGGAATGAGTTCTTTAAGGTTATGCCACCAAGGAAAATATTTTGTTTTGTTTTTTTTATTTCACTTTTAGCAGCTTCTTCAGTAGGATGACCCTTCATCTTTCATCTCTCATAAATAATGAACTGCTAAATAAAAACAATTTGGTCAATATTTAAATTATTTTTAGATGAAAAGAAGAACGGTAAACCTGAAACTGTTTATTATATTCCCCGCGCTGAAATAATTATCTCTCGTTTATCAGCAGGCATATTAAGTGACTGTACTTATCCTTAAATAAAGATAATCTTAGCTGTAGACAAATAAATATAAATATCTGTAGTTTAGGTTCTAAAATAATGGAGTTATAATAAAACAAACGTCTTCGCTCCATTTTTCCTTCACCGCAAACAGTCGTTATGTCTAAAACGAAAGCCAGCTCACTTGTTTGAAGCAGTGTTGGATGTCTGACTAAGTGAAGAGCAGAATTAGGTTTCATTTGTTCGGGGGTCTCTTCTTCAAAAGCTTCTCCAGACTTTCTCTGAGACATAGTTCCCCCCGTGTTTCTCAGCTTCACAGCTTTAGCTTCCTTCAGCGGTGACCCGCCAGCGCACGCCGTCATGTGGATTTAATTTTTTAGCAAGCATGCGTCACAGCCCAGCCAGAACTTAAATATGTATTTATTATTACCTTTTCATAATTACTAAAATATCTTTTTAAATTCCTAAAGTTCTTGTGCTTTTTTGTAAGCTTTAGTCTGTTTTATGGAAAAAAAGTTCACTGTTGTCAGTCGACTTGAAGGTTCTCAGTCAACTTAAAGGGTCTCCGACCAACAATTCGACTCGCCAGCTTCTAGAGTGCAGCCCTATACTATAGTAAATTTAACATAACATTTCCACCTGCTATTTGTTACAAAATAAACAAGGACACTGTTGATTCCGTGTGTGAAATGTTGTAACTCTGTATTTAGCAGCTAGTGAGCAATGAGAGATGAAAGAAGAGAGATTACTGCTGTGGTAACTGTGCTGTGAAAAGCTCCCACTTCCTGTTTTGTTTTCAGGTAAACTTTTTTCAAAATATATTTTATTATTTTTATTGAGTAAAAAATACTAACTATTAGGTTTATTATGGTTAGTGTGAGCCACTTTTAAAAATGGGATCTGTAGTTTTTTACCAAAATTATATGTCCGGGTACCCAATCAAACATTTACTAAGCCACATTTTTAAGATTTGTTTGTTGTAAATGCTGGCACTGTAAAATGGTCCATCAAAATTAGTACGCTCTCCACTAAGCCCTGCCATAATTTCACAGTCTTCCAGTCACTGCTGCTATCCATCATTGCTTCAGGCCTTTGTTATCAGTTCATAAATAACATGAGGACATAAAGGTCTTTGGCAGTTTTGGAAGGGCTTTTCTGAGATTTAGTGTGGAAACAGATATGGGACCACCCAATCAGCAGTGACTGGGTTTTGGCTGGACTCAGAACAGCTGTGGTTTGGCCATTGACTTAACCACCTACTCTATTTAGCTCTGTACAAGATGCTATGATATATTTTTTTAGTTTACACCAACAACCAAGAATGTACAGTACTCAAGTACAAATACAGGCTAATGCAACTATGTCGCCACAAACCTCACGATAAAAAAATCTCCATATTTCGAGGTCCCCTGTGCCGCCTTTTCATCGTTAAGACTGGCTTATCATTAGGAGCAATTTAAACCGTTGGTGGGGGAGATAATGTAAATTGTTCAGAACAAAGACGGGCCATTGAGATGTGTGGTGACTTCTTTTGTTCGGAGTGTCGGATGACAGAATAATAGTGAGAGGAGCCGCCAGGGGCCCAGGAGAAAGTGTCGCTCGCTGAACAGATGATTTCTCGCCGTACAGGATAATCACGGCATACAGAGGCTACCAACATCTCCGCTTTCCGCTCAAGGTCAAAACAAATTCCTGAAAGGTGGGAATTCAGTTTCAAAACACTTGCGGATACACAAGATGTGTGGATCCTTTCTTTTCTTCACACCTCCGTCTCAATTCTTTTCCATTTTTTTCCTCTCATGCTCACCGGAGGAGACCTTTTATTTCTTGTCAAAAGCCTCAAAGGTAGACACCTAATGCCAAAGAACATATTGTTATTGTCATTTCAACACCATTTTCATCAACTCTGTGGCCCAAAATTAATAAATTATTGTGCATTAACATACTTTCAAGTGAAGAATGTTTTTCTTTCTGCTACACACTTTAAAAATTGATTCTTTAAGAGTTCTTTAGCAAAGCCAATGGAACCATTCAATTCGAAGATCCTTTAGAACACTTCAATCACTATTTGCTGTTGAAGAAATGGCCTGTTGATTTAGTTTTGTGCCAAAGGTAATTTTGTACATAAAGTAATACATTCCACAAGCTAAATATTACTTATTTAAATGTCTGAAATATGATGCAAATACAAATAATATATATATAAATAATAACAGTTACATAAATTTTAATGCTTCAAAAAGATTACTAATCATTTCGCCTTTCGTCTTTTTTGGGCTCTACAGTTGCTCTTTCACTTTCAAAACCGCCTTTTCTACTGACATTTGACATATTTTCTTTGGAACTGGGTCTTAGAAGAGGGCATTCTCAGCACTCTGCTTTTCAGCTGATTTGGAATATGAAGCACTGCAACATGGCGGATCGTACGGAGTGCTTCTTTAAAGGCAGGGTAGTACTGGCATATGCAAAATTATAAGTAACATTGTAAGCAATGTTATTTATATTCCTTTGTCAAATGATATAACTTAATCGGGCATGGAAGATCATAAGCATAACTTGTGAACAAAGCATTACAATCACTAGCAGGTGAAGCTGCTTCCGTTAATTTTCATTTGTTTGTTTTGTTTGTGTTTCGTCTTTTACAAAGAATTTTCACAGCCTGAATTTAAAGTGAAATATCTACGACAGGCATTTCTTCTAATGTCTTCTAACATCTTTAGGTGTTGCATGCACCGAGCAGAGAGTTTGGTGTCTATGTATAAAAATCCGTGCTACCCATTGCAATACGACCGTTTATAAACAAAGCACTCCTGATTGGGTAGCGACTCCATTAAACACTGTATATAATAATACGGAAAAGGAAAGTGAAAAGGCTGAAATGACTGGAGTGTAAATCATAAGCTACTGAAAATTCTTATGGACACATAAAAAACAGGTTCCTACTTCAGAAGTTTGTGGTGGCTTAGTTCTAGCCTACTCTAAAGCAGCTGCATGTATGAAATGAAATATGATTCATTATGATTTTAATTATTTATGTTATGGGTTTTCACACATAATCGTCATGTTGTTTTTGGTCATTTATATGTGCGTTGTTTAAAAGTAATGTCGTCATTGCATTGTTGTTTTTTATCATTATCATTATTATAGCATGCTGTCATCTATCGTTAAATCGTTGTTGTTATCGAAGTTATCACCCTTTTTGTTATCGTTACTTGTTATAGTTATCATTTTGTTGCCATGAATGTTGTCATTGTTGTTGTCGTCATTGTTGTTATTGTCATCATATAATTGTTGTGTCAAACTGCTAAATGAAGAATCTGCTTGTAATTGTGCCAAAAGCATGCTGTTCTATTAAACGTTTCTATGAAGCACCCTTTTGGTACTATATAGAATATTTTAGCCATGAATGTATAAAGTTAACACATCATATAATAAACTGCTAAATGAAGAATCTGCTTTAATATGCCAAAAGGTGTATGACATTTCTTGTTCATCCCAATCACAAAAATCTGATTATCCCAATGTAAAAGTGCTTGAGGACAGAAGCACTGTGTGAATCTGAATTTTCTTTAACTGTTGTTTTATTGAATGGCATTGAGACCTAAGACTTTTTGCGCTGACCAGAGCATTTACAACGGGTGGCTTGAGCGAGATAAGTCTTTTGGTTTTGCGAACAGCAAAAAGCAACAAAAAAAAAAGCAGCTCAGCTTCAGACGTGCAATCACTGAGCTTACAGATCAATACTTTCATGCTCCGGGGCCTCTGAGGTACTGCAAGAAAAACCACAAATGCAAAAGCAGCTAAAAACAGTTTAAAACAAAAGAGTTATTACTTTTGCCCTTTTAGGTATTTTATGTGTAATTGCTTGTGTTTATCTTAGATGATGTATACAGCTGAGTGCTTGTTTAAACATTCATTTGTTGTTAACATCTGAAGCTAGGACAACATATAGCAGATCTGTGTTCTCTACTGTGCTACAAAGAACTACAAAGCAATGTAAACTTGCCTCCTTTTGGCACTGATTCTTATACACCCCCACCATCTTCACCATCCTGTACTGTGTTCCAACAGACACCAGCATGAAGTTCGTGAACCCTCCAGCATGCCTTCTGCTAGACTTCCTCACTTTGTTCACCATTCTCTCTAATTAATAAGGAACCCTGGGATTACAGAAATGTTAGACTGAACAGTTACCAGTGAAAACTAATATTGTAGTGGTCCAAAACCCTGAGGGAGATTCAAAAAGTAGGACAATATCCAATTTGGTACTTCGAAAAGCCCTTGGTGTCCCAGGGGAGAAACTGTGCAGTCCATAAGTATTGGGACATTGAAGTCAAAATACTTTTTCTTGCAAATTAAAGTGATAATCACAAAAAGAGTCCTTTGTTTTCAAAAGAACAAAATTAATATATATTCAAAATTATTCTTATCACAAGCATGGTATACTGTGAGACATTCTCAAAAAGGTGGATAAAGAAACTTATTGATCAAATTTGTGTTCATTAAAGTAAAAGAGAAGATGGGTGTCAGCATAACCTTGTCTTTTGGAAACAGAAACCATACTTGACAGTCAGAGGTTCTGATTCAATGATGTCAATAAAGAATGCAAACTACTGTGAACTAAATTCAACCCAGCTATGTATTTACATATGTAATTACTTGATGTTGTGTGTTATCACATATTGCAACACGGCTGTGATTCACATGAATTTTGCGTGTGCCATAGATATTCACAGCTGTGCTTTTATTTGTGATAACAATTGACTCTGTGCTTTACCGCTTTTATTCAATTGTTCTGCCAAATAAGTTTAAAAAGTAAAGTCCTAATTATTAAATCTAATGTGCTTTAACATTGGAAATTCCTTCTGCCCAAACAATCAGTAGTAGTTGTATTGGACATTTGTTTGTCTTGATGACTGAATAAACATTAACTAAATATACTCATCATCAAAAAAAACAGTTCCACTCAGGAGGAACCAACCGTCAGGAATGAAACTTGGTCGGTAGGTTTGACATCATGAGATATATGAATGATTCAAGTTTCATGCTCGGTCGCACATATGACATAAGCAAGGACAAGCCTTATCGCAGTACTTGACTGACCCAACAGCCACGACTGTGGACATTCAGCAAGCAATGATGCCCTCCATGAGTCATCCTGTTAGTGACGGCACCACTGGCAAACATTTGCACAATGCTACTTGCACTCAGACCATAACTTGCCTTAACACCATGGTAATGTCGCCAAAGACATGACTCAGAATGGCAGCGGATCACCTTTATTGACAAGTCACGCCTCTGTGTTGGTGGAGACTACCAACAATTCCAAGTGTGAAGGCACTGTGGCCAGCACCAAAAATGAAAAATTTACCAGTTTGTTGTCATGCGTCACATGTCCAGAAGGCCTGCCGTAACTCCACCTCCAACCCTACTGCAACATCTGCAAGAACTATTTGAGAATATTCAAGCTGCATGCGATGGAGTATCACAGGACACCATTAGGAACCTCTACAACTCCATGCCGAGACTTCTGGCATGTTACATTAGCAAACATGTCGGTGCGATGCCATACCGACAGACACCAAGCAGCCGATTCTGTTCATTTCTGGCTAGCTCCAGTTTATTTAGTTGTTCTATGGTTACAGTAGAAATGTGCCATGGGTAAATGGGAGGCTCTCATTGCTAAGCTACCAGTGCGTAATGGAGTCATGCAGTTGTTGTGAACAACCATCCTGTTATCATATACCACACTGCAGATAAAGCACTCCTCAGCCAGTCAGATTGTGTTATTGAACTAATTGTTTTATATTATGATATAATTAGCTTCAAATAGGATATCAAACCAAACCTCTATGTAAAAGCATTAACTGTAATGCACAACAGTTCATTGTGTATTTACTGCAAACACACAAAAAAAACAGTAGTTTCTGATGTTGTTTCAGTTAGTGGCTCTTACACGAGCCGCACTCTCCCCTCGTGTTCCAGTCTGCTTCAAAATTCCCTGTCTTTCATTCTGTGCACAGACAATTCTTTCATGATGCAGACGGCAGAGGAAGGTCCTGACCCCACTTCCCCATCCTTCGTCTCCTCCATGTAGCATGCTTGGCTTACCTTGGCTGGGATTATTGTAATACTCCTTGTAGGAGCTGTGTCGCTTTGATGTAATAACTATGTGCACCTTCAGGCCAGGACAGAATCACACCTGATGGATCTCGGAGTAGACAGACAACTGGTGGAACATTTCAAGATCTCTAATATTCCACTGTCTGCTCTAAACAATCATACGAAGGCCATGCTGCGTTTGAAAAGGATGTATACATTGTCCTGCGTTGTGGTGTTTTGATTGTTCCATGCAGTGCCATGACACTCTAATGTTTGTCAGTGTTTTTTGCTTTTGCACCCTCATGCACAGAAAACAAATAAATGAATACAGATCCTCATAAGACGTTGCTTTCATGGCAGAACAACTGATGAATTATTTAACAATGGGTCTCTTTATAATAAATACAGTTGTCCTTTGCCCTTTGACCTTTAAATGCATGTTGTTTTATTCCATAGCTTTATGCTTTTATTCAGTCATAAACATTCACACAAATTAAAATTTATCTGAGCAAACAAACAAACTGGAGAACGCAAAACTCCAGGAGCACTGCAGTGTCTGATCCACTCACACCAATGCAACACACACTAACACACCACCACCACATCAGTGTCATTGCTGTGCTGAGAATTATCCACCACCCACATAATACCTGCTCTCTGGTGGTCTTGTGAGGGTCTTGGTTATTGAAGAACAAGGTACAGGGGGGCTAACTAAGCATGCAAATGGACTATGGTCTGTTACTGTTGAACTAAAAAGTGGAGCTGGGTAATTGGACACTGGAGTGTAAATATAGAGTACTTAATGAAAAGGTCAGTCAGTGTATATAATCTTAATGTTTTTCACCTTCATATTTTTATGATTACCATGTCATGTGCTGTATAAATGAACCCTTTTTTGTACTTCACTACACCACTGCATTTACCCTCTTGGGGAGGTCTGATTGCTCTGCCTGATGAATGCACACAGTGTCTTTAATTTGACCTGTAGGTTTTCATTCACAAAATCTGTGTGAATATGCCTTTAAAAATAGTTTCGACTGTAATTATTATAAATGCTTGTCTTTCCTGCCCAGTAAGACGCAGAAGGAAGTTTAGCTTTCGAAACAGCTTTCTAAATTTGCAGTGGAGGTTGATATAACAAGATTGCATTAAGCAATTTGGGGGATTATGTGGCAACAATATTATACTGTGATACATTAAGGAAATATGTGGTATATCACAATATTCCAGCCACCGCGAAGGTTGGAACTGTTACGCATAAGCCTGTAGAGTCTTTAAGATAAAGACAAACCTATGTTTAGTTGGGTGTGTCTAAAGCTTTGAATAGAATTTTAGGTTAACACACTGTTTACTTATCACACAATTGAAATGAGTGCCTAAAATCCCTAAAAGTATCTGGTTTGAACCATTTAGAGCCTTCAGAGTCGTTAGAAGATAAGTGACAATGATTAGGTTCAGCAGTAAACCAAAGAAGTGATATAATAAAACAATAAAACAAGCATTAACATTTGGTGTTAAGTTGATGCTAAACTTGCAATGTTTCTTCTACAGGAGTGAAGGTGGAGGACTAGATATTATTTGTTTGGGGAATAAATACAACAGGCACCTTAAAAAAAAGGTTCTTTAGAAAATCAAAAGTAAAGAACTTCTTTACCCTTTACCTTATAACTAACAAAAGATAAACTTATGTTATATGCAAATATAGAAATCAGCTTCAGTATAACAAGACTGATGACCATCTAACAGGAAAGACATGTGAACAAGGGGAGACAGCAAACAGAAATGTCAGGATGTTTCAGGTGAGTCAGTCTATGTTGTTTATAGTCCCTTATTCCCAGGACTGACCTTGAGGTTTGACAGTGGGCCCTAGACATCCATCATGCACGAGAACACTTCTGTCTGGTCATTCACAGAGGGATCTCAAGGAGCGCGATACTCTCACAGCTGCCATGCGATCATCGTGCCCAAACTCTAGCTGTCAAATCATGTCAGCATCCAGTTAGTCACCTTTTGCCCTTTCCTGAATCTAGTGTTTTTACAACATCACTCCAGCCTTGTTACCCAACAGCAACCTCCTTTTAGGTGGGGGCACTGCTAGAACTGTAACAAAACAGTTGCTGTTTGGTTGAGGGATTTGTGTGGGTCTGGAGTTGATACAACTTTCTCAGCCTTAACTATTCCTTTTATACTTGTTAGCAAAGATGGCAACGATCTGACACCCAGCACTGGGACTGGCCTTATATCAAATGCTGGATGAAATATCAGATATCTATATTTAGCCTCAGATATCATTGAATGGCTTTAAAAACTTATAGGATTTCTAAATTTGCAGTGGAGGTTGATATAACAAGATTGCATTAAGCCTGTAGAGTCTTTAAGATAAAGACAAACATATATTTAGTTGGGTGTGTCTAAAGCTTTGAATAGAATTCCTTCCTGCGGTAGAATTCTAGGTTAACACACTGTTTACTTATCACACAATTAAAATGAGTGCCTAAAATCCCTAAAAGTATCTGGTTTGATCTATCAGAGCCTTCAGAGTCGTTTGGCCCAACCTGACACAAACCAGCAGGCCCTGCACATGAACTAATTAGGGCACATAAAGATGTAATGGAAGTTGGAACAAACACACTTGTAGCTTCAACAGGTTAAACTGAAGCCCATGCCTCAATTTTTTCCTCAGTGGAAAAGAGATTTACAGCACCTGCCTACAAATTCCCAGGCTGTTTCCCTGTCCCAGCAGACTTCAAGCACTAGTGCCTATAGGAAACCAGCAGAAGAAAAGGAGGGAGAAGACAGAGAGATAGCCAAGAGGATAGAACCTTGTAGACACACATATACCAGTAAAAACAAACACAACTATAGAGCCTTTCAATTCTCCCTACAGCTATAGCAATCTTTCAAAACCAGCCTCCTTCATCTGCTGAGCACCAACAAGGGCACTATTCCTACAAAAGAGACTAAGCTTGGGGGTCACTAGGGAGGTTCATTAAAGAAACTGGGCCAGAAGACCTGATGAAGAACCAACCCAGTGGTCATAAAGGCTGAGAGGCTATAACTACAATGGCTTTAACCATTTAAAGGTCTGGAGAATTTGTTGCCTAATGATTGGCAACAGGTACACGTACAGTGGTGTGCGAAAGTTTGGGCAACCTTGTTAATTTTCCTGATTTACCTTTATAAAGCATTGATTGTTTGGATAAAAAAATTCCATTAAATATATCATATAGGGGACAAACACAGTGATATTTGAGAAGTGAAATGAAGTTTATATGATTTACAGAAAGTGTGCAATAATTGTCTAAGCAAAATTAGGCAGGTGCATAAATTTGGGCACCCCAAAAAAAACCTTAACTCAATATTTAGTAGATCCTCCTTTCGCAGAAATAACAGCCTCTAAACGCTTCCTATAGCTTCTAATGAGAGTCTGGATTGTGGCTGAAGGTATTTTAGACCAATCTTCTTTACAAAACATCTGTAGTTCATTCAGGTTTGATGGTTTCTGAGCATGGAGAGCTCTCTTTAAGTGACACCACAGATTTTCAATAATATTTAGGTCTGGGGACTGAGATGGCATTCCAGAACGTTGTACTTGTTCCTCTGCATGAATGCATTAGTAGATTTTGAGCAGTGTTTAGGGTCATTGTCTTGTTGGAAGATCCAGCCCCGGCGCAGCTTCAGCTTTGTCACTGATTCCTGGACATTGGTCTCCAGAATCTGCTGATATTGATTGAATCCATGCGTCCTTCAACTTTAACAAGATTCCCGGTCCCTGTACTGGCCACACAGCCCCACAGCATGATGGAACCACCACCAATTTTTACTGTAGGTAGCAGGTGTTTTTCTTGGAGTGCTGTGTTCTTTTTCCTCCATGCATAACGGTCCTTGTTATGCCCAAATAACTCTATTTTAGTTTCATCAGTCCACAGCACCTTATTCCAAAATGAAGCTGGCTTGTCCAAATGTGCTTTAGCATACCTCAAGCAGCTCTGTTTGTGAAGTGGGTGGAGAAAAGGCTTCCTCTGCATCACTCTCCCATACAGCATCTCCTTGTGTAAAGTGCGCTGAACAGTTGAACGATGCACAGTGACTCCATCAGCAGCAAGATCATGTTGTAGGTCTTTGGTGCTGGTCTGTGGGTTGACTCTGACTGTTCTCAACATCCTTCGCTTCTGTTTATTCCAGATTTTTCTTGGTCTGCCACTTCGACTGTGTCAACTGTGCCTGTGGTCTTCCGTTTTCTCACAATGTTTCTCACTGTGGAGACTGAAAGCTAAAATCTCTGAGATAGCTTTCTGTATCCTTCCCCTAAACCATGACGGTGAACAATCTTTGTTTTCAGGTCATTTGAAAGTTGTTTTGACACTCCCATGCTGCGACTCTTCAGAGAAGATGCAAAGAGGAGAAAGACTTACAATTGCCCCCCTTAAATACCCTTTCTCATAATTGGAGTCACCTGTGTATGGAGGTCAAGGGTCACTGAACTTACCAAACCTGTGTACCCAAACTTTCGCACCCTACTGTATGTTGTATAAAGGTAAATTCATTTATCTTGGCCCAGTTAATATACATCCCCTAATAAAACTTCTTCGATAGAGGACAGATGTTCAAGTCATGTGGCAGCCAAAGGGGTGGAGCTGGTGTTGCACCACCCATAATTACTGATTCAATATAAAGTAATTATCCCTCATCGTCATTACTGAAGCATGATGGCTGCTTTAGGGGATGAGTGAATGTATATAATTTTGCTCTTACTAAGAATAGGGTCTATAACATAGGATTGCAGACCATGTGTCTATTATAATTAATTACAGATGCCTTTAGGGACAGAGGTAAAATGGTTCATTCTGTCTTCTTATTTATCATCTAAGTATAATTTTGGTGCTTTTACACTTCAGATTTCAGTCAAAAAGTTTATAGATAATGAGCTGTTTTTGTTAAAAGCATTAAAGATCTATAATAAACTTCGCAGACGGGTCTGCAACATCTAACAACTATAGCACAGGGCCTACAATAGACAAAAACATCATTGGTAAGAGTTTTTTTATCTGGATTCCTAATCTCATGCCCTGGTCATTACTCCGGTCATCAAAATTTCTTCCCTTTACTACTAAACTAACTTACTGTCCCTTGACCAGTTTTTCCATTCCTTCAAGTCTGCACCTTCACTTATGCTACAAGACCAAAGCCCAGAGCATCACTACAGATTTATAGACTGGGGATTGGGGGTTACTATATAGTTTTATAGTAGCAATATGATTAAAATTCATGGAGTGTTAGGTACAGATCTATCAAAATACTGAATCCATCGATCTACACAGATCACAGATTAAGAAGTTATTAAAGTCAAGCAGTTCTATCTCATCTTAGATAAGCTGCAGGTCCTAAAAACGTTATATGTTACACACAAAGTGTAGATTGGTGCAGGCTCAGGTTATGCGGTTTTGTTCAGGTGCACTTACATTCAGTTAGTCTATGTGACATGCTCATGATGACATTTGACAACACAAAAATGATGTTTTCTCAATAGTTTTTTATTTAGTCTCACAAATTAGGATATGCGGTATTAATGGAATAGCATATTTTTACAAATTCAGGGTTAACTTTAACTAAAAGCCTAAACAACACTCACTCACCTTCTTCTTGACCACTAACTTTAATGAGGGCTCTTTCTTCAGCTCTGTTAGTCTCCTTTGGCCTCTTTCTCTGTCTCTCCTTAATTGTGTTTATTAAGATTCAAGATTCGAGCATTTATTGTCATATGCGCAGAGAAACAAGCAGTTGCACTATACAACTAAATTCTTACTTTACACTAGCTAAGCAATTACAATATACATACTAAGTACTGAATAAGAAGACAAAGACTAGAGAGAAGAAAAATATATGCATGTATATAAATTGGGAAAATGTACAATGCTTTATAACTGAAAGGTATATGAGCAGGACATATGTACGGTATTAGGGTGAATGACAGAACTGTGCAATAGCATAGATTTAAATATCCTTATAAAGTATACATGTATCATACACACAGTGTACATATGCAGTATAAACAGAATAATAGTGGTCCATATAGCAGTGATGCGCTGAATCACCAGGGTAAAAAGTTTGGTCTGTGTAGTTACACAGTCTGTAATGTTCTAGTGGTCAGCCTGTGCTTTAACCGGTTATTTTTTAAATCTGATTTATAAGAACTCAAGGAACATATACTGTTTAATTTAATGTTCCTTTAGTCAAAAAATTTGGCCACCGAACTTTCACCTTTTGCTTAGCAGTGTGAGTTGCCCTAGAGACCCTCCCCTAAGTATGCTGTGATTGGCTTACTACTCACGATATCTGTCATTCTCACCCACAGCTAAACAGTTAAGGATTACAGGATCTCCTGTCATTATGTTTGGAAGTCTCTGGTAGCTGATTCAATGGTTCCATTGGTATCCTTCCCCAGAACATACACCAAGAATTGGCCTGTCTGCTCTGAAAAGTTTCAGTAGAGTTCATTTTTGTACATCTGAAGACGAGAGTGAACTTTGACTTTTGTATATTGATCCCAGCTGACTGTTTACAGGCAGAGGTCAAAGAATCCGTCTCCCCTGCCGAGAGGTCAATAAAGTCAATGCACTGAATGAGGTCATTTTGTTAGGAAACATATAAGGCTGCACCAATCATAGTGCAAAGCATTATATATGCAATTAGAATTGGCTAGTCTTCAGATTACATTTGAAAAATGGAAACAGCCTTTAGGATAAGTGAACATATGCAACTAAATACTGAGAAGTGTGAGTAAATGCATGAATACTATGTATAACCCAGCAGGTATAGAAGTAAAGAGTAATATATTGTACATCATATGTACACTAATGTATGGTATAGTATAGTCTAGAATATGGTAATGCATATACTAATTCAACAATCCATCGCATGCTGTAGGGGTAAAGGTTGAACTAACAGGATGACTCATGGAGGGGATCACTGCTCGCTGAATGTTCGCTATAATGGTTGTTGGGTCAGTGAGGTACAGCAATAAGACCCATCCTTGCTTCTGTCACATGTATAGCTCAAGCATGAAACTTGAATCATTCACATGTCTTACGATGTTAAACCCGCCCACCAAATTTTATTCTAGTCAGTTGATGGGTGCAGCTATTAGTAGTGCTATTTTTTGAAGATTAGTCCAGATGATCTGTGCCTGTCCTCATATGTCATTTGTGTGCTAGATATGACACCTTACTTAAGTGACTTAAGACTTTAGCTGTGAATATGAGCAGTACAGTCCAAGTGCAGAAAGTTCAGAAACTCAGAGAGACTCAGAGAGACTCAGAGAGACTCAGAGAGACTCAGAGTCAAATGTATCTAATATGAATCTGAAGTAAAAAATATCCTCTTAGCTGAAAAAGAGAACCTCACCAAAACAGGCCAAAGTCGATTCTCATTCAGACACAGCTCTGCAAGCTCTACATTTTATTCACAAAGGTTTTATATTGAAGCTTTGAACAGTTTCTGCTGGCTGGCTTCTACGTTTTTTAAAAAGCATCAGCTGTTCATCATTTCATTCAAATAAAAATGGCTATGTCTTGTTCAGAGATGGGCACTGGCTTCTCAAATTATGTTTACTGTGATTGGCTGTTTCTTTCTAAATCAATTCTTGAAAGAGGCTATTGGTTTATTCTGTGTACTTTCCTGTGAGTGGAAATTGGTTCAGGTTTTAAAGAGTAGTGTAGAAAAGGACTAATGAGAGTACTTTTCTTCAGTGAAGTAACGCCACTATAGTTTGAGAGAAGTAATTAGTTGTTTGTAAGGGATTACACTTTTGTCCACTGCGATGATTAATTACCTCCAAGTCTGCAATGTACCCTCAGGGAAAACCTTCATAAAACAATCCATTCCATCTTATGGATAACAGATAAAAGACAGAATAGGATGCTAGTATCTGCCACTTTCCTAAACCAGGCTCTATTCTAGCCTCAATATAGTGCTTTGCTGTGTTTATTCAGTTACGCTGGTATTGAAAAAACTGCACCCTCATAAAAAGCACATTTCCTCATGTCATATATTAACTTTGAGCTGAAAGGAAGAAAACAAGCCAGCCGTAAGAGCTTCTCCTAATGTTCTTACAGTAAATAAGCTGTCTCACTAAAATGATCTATTTTGCTGTCTCTTGTATTACGAGGTACAGTAAGTGTCGAGTTTCCTATTTCCTTTGAACTCGCACTGATGACAATTCACTGTGGTTCTCACTTATAAATATTTTCATCATCCTGTTCATCAGCATTACATTCTTATAGCCATTAATCACTTCTAAGAACAACAGCTCAGTGCTTTCATTCACTTACTCTAAGAAGGTATAAAAAGCGTGTAGGCCATTGTAGTACAGTCAGAAAACCCAAGTCAGGGGAAAGTGCCTATTAATGCCAGTACAATCATTTGTCTTGGCTGGGGGTGAGAGGGCTGAAATGGTGCAGACAGTGCATTTGGGCCTCTTAGATAGAGTTCAGCAAGGAGCCTGCACAGCCAAATACCACTGGGGAAATAAACATCTTGAAATAGGCATGGGGCAGGAAATGGGTTTTATTGGAGAACTAATCAAAAGGACCGTTTTAGAAGGGCACGATTTAGATTTTGATTGGATCCTTGCTGGCATTGGGGTTATCATCGTGTCTCATGCTGGGAAGCGTAATTTGATCCTTGATGTCCACACCGGAATCTGATGTATGTCCTGCTGCACTGGCTGTGACTTAGGCAGACAGGTGGTGTCAGAAGTAGGCCGATGACTACCTGGTGTTGTGGTTGGTTTCATGACTGGGTCTTTTAGAAAAGTGTTTGTGTAATGCCAGGTACAATTTATCAAAGCAAAGCAACACTCCGCCAGAGTCTACCCTGGGTAACAACTAGAACAAGGTCATAGTCCTTTAACTACTATACAGGACACAGAGGTCATTTGGACTGATCTGAATTTTGTGTGTTCATACCACAACAGAGAATAGCTTAAAACTTTTGAATATTTCATATTGTTGTGATATGTCATAAGAAATGTCTGGATGATGAAATTACATTTATTTTTTAAAAACAAATATTGTAATACATTCATAAGTACTAGGTCTAGTAATAGACAACAAAATACAAATATTTTGAATTATAGATTTCATATGAAAAGTAACATTTATGTTGCATAATGGCACCTTGTTGTGTTTATTGACCCAACCATTAATCTATGCTAATAATCTTCATAGATTAATCAGTATATGAACAATGCCTTTTGTTACTTTATGCACATATCTGACATCAACAAAATTCATTTTGACCCAGTGCATGGATGTTGATGGATTACTTAAGTACAACCAACCAACACTTCTGTAGCCTGTCACTGGGTCCCGCCCCAAGTCAAGTAAATCCAATCAAACATGCTTTTCAGTGTCATGAAATTTGCAGGAGGGAACAATTAAGCACCTGCTTAAAAAGGTAAAAACACTCTATTCTTCTGCACTGAGCCCTGCCCATAACATCAAATGCTTAATGAAAGTGAGGTTTTTGTGTGTGGAGCAGACATGGTGTGCGGATCCACACTGCTGCTGTAGCTGTAATGCCAGCTGACATGTTTTAGCATCATTTAGCCAAAGGCTACAAACTACATAATCAAAAAAATAGATGCACAAATATTTGTCCACATAAGGAATCAACCAAGAGGAATGCAATTTAGTGGGTAGGTTTGAAATTGTGAGACATGCAAATGACTCAAGTTTCTAAACATTTGAAATAAGCAAGGATGATCATCGTTGCTGTACCTGATTGACCCAACAGTCACCAACGATTGTGGACATTCAGCGAAACCCTCCATTCTGTTAGTGCCAGCACCATTGGCAGAAGGCTGCACAACACAGGACTACATGCACACAGGCTTACAACCGCTACAACTCCAGGCCAAACTGTATGAACGCTGAGTTAGCAAACATGGCGGCACAACACCATATTGAGAGACACTACTCCTGTATGTGTAGCTCAATCAATATTGCCTATATCAGTCTATGGCAACCCATACCTTCCTTCCGAATAGCCTGCCTTGCTTTTGGGTTCAGGTTTTCTTTAGATGATCAGTGTATTTACCCTGACATGCCATAAGTCAAAGGATAGTGCCGTTACCTAGGAGGACCTGTATAAGTTGTGAGGTGTTATCTTATGAGTGAGGTAGAACACTGGCCAGCATGCTCATGGCAACGCTATGTCATATATTTATATATATAATATTTTATTATGTCCTCTGTACATTTTTTTTGTGAGTTAAATCTGATGAAGGTACTGCATAAACCTCTGACTCACTGGAATACTGGGGAAAAAAAGAACCAGCTAAAGGTGGCACAATAAATGTCTAATGTGTACATTCAAACTGACTGGTACTGGAGGGCAGCACAGTGACACAGTGGGTAGTGCTGTCACTTCACTGCAAGGACGGTAAGTATTTGATTTCTGGCGGGGTGTATGGGGTCTTTTCTCTGCCGAGTGTGTAGGTTCTTCCCATGGCTGTGTGGGTTTCCTCTTGGTCCTCCAGATTCCTCACACAGTCCAAAGACATGCTGTCAGGCATATGAGATGCTAAATTGCCCCAAGGTGTGTATGTGCGTGTGTATCTGCCCTGTGACGGCCTGTCCAGGATGTTTCTTACCTTCTGCCCAATGACCACCAAGACCTCCTGCAAGCCAGATGGATACGCGGCTTAGAAAATGAATGAATGAATGGTAATGGCATTACATGGTGAAAATACACATTTACTGGTGCTGTTAGATACTGATCTGATAACAACAGAAGAGTAAATATAATCTAATTTAACCATAGATAAGTAGATCTGTAGCTTTTGTTTTGGTCAAAATAATCTCTTTCATTTTTAGAATTTCTTTCATTTTCTTTCTGGTTTAAAGTTGTTGGCTTCGCAGAGCAATCAACCTTCATGTATAGAAACATCCACGGATTCCACTCGTCTCTCCCAAACACCACTAAACAAAAAAAAGGTTAGTTGTCACAAACAAACAATAATTATTGGGGCATCCCAGCAGAGTTCTGTGTGTCATGGCTCACTGACAAAATAAAGCCGATCAACAAAACCGCAATCTGCAATGTGTTGTTCAGGCTCTCCACAGCTACACATCCTGTAAATCAAATCATTGCATCTCTTAACAGAACACAGGCTCAATTCATCCATTTGGCTTCTTTCTAAATGTGATGTCAGAGCCAAATGACCATCGCATTTAAGCTACAAACAAGAAAATTAGTCACGGAACAAGTCATTAGACAAAACGCAGCAAAACAGAGCAAACACAGAGCACATATGGATCAGGTGTGTACTGTACCTTATTTATTCAAAGACTTTTAGCTGGCTGAGCTCTCATTCACTTGTCTGTTTTGCCTCAACCATCAACAGTAATGAATGTGTTTTATTGCGTTCAGCATCTGGTCTGTTCACTTGCATATCTGAACCTAATTTGGCCTGTAATCATGTTGGCAAAAGACATCAGGTTTCGACTGTAATCTTGGCTAATCACAGCGTTATCTCAGCGTCTCTGCTACGACTGCTGCTTATTCACAGATTTCAGGGAGACGATGCCAGATTTTAGGTTTAGATTTAAGGTTCTCTTCCTGTGCCAGTATAACCTTTCTGAAAATAATCAGGGCTATTTCTTTCCTTCAACACAAAATGTGGAAGAAAGTATTTAAATTTACTCTCTGCAAGGTTATTTAGAAAGCTGCTATCCTTAAATAATGGTAAATCTCAGCAAGCCTGCACCCTTTATTTCAAAACCTAGAGCTAATTTATGCTTGTGCCTCTACAGCGTTCCTGTAGTATGTCAGAGTTAAATTAAGAGTGATTCTCAATAACATTTTTGCCAGTTCTAGATTAATCTGCAGCTTGTAAAAGACATCCATGCTTCATTTAAACTTTGAACCATAATATAAGCACATTTTGCTGTGTATCAATCAGAATCAGAATCACTTTATTTCACCAAAGAAGTTTTTAGGCCTACAACAGTGATTTTTTCACATTAAATAAGTAATACTCCAATCTAATCAAAACCCAAACATAACTGGTTTATTCCTTTGCCACTTCATCATAATCTTAGTTAGTAATCTATCTAACTAATCTAACTAATAGCTTCTTTATGAACTTTCATGGAACTAATGAAGATTCAGTTCAACTCCTAACACATGGAGGAGCTTGTTTGGCTGTGCAGATATCCTGTAGTAAAAAATCAATCGCATAATTCTTTATTGGGAACTTCAAGAAAGTAACCCAAAATAAAAACATGTGCAGTACTACAATATTTGTATACATTTATTGTAAAGCTGTAAGTACACAATACTTTACTTGAATAATACAATGTCTAAAAAGCTTTACATTTCTGTTTTAAAGACGCAAATGCATTCAGCCCAGGGTGGGCAAGTGAATGTGAACCTTCACTCAACGTAAAGCTAACATAACATTTCGACAGATGCACTCGCAGACATTGGCTTTCAAATTGAATGCTTAGGTCATATAGAGTAGGTCACTCTTTCTACTGTAAATGCAAGCAAAACCAGTTACATTCTCTAAGTCCTGATTTCATAACACTGTTATGAGTACTGCAGCCAGTATTGCAACAAATATTACTGCACGTCTGTAGTGCAACCTCCAAATCAACAATGGGTTGTCAACCAAAGCATAACTCATAATTCATTTTTAAATGTTTGCCCATCTCATTTTAAGCTTTGCTGTGCCTTTAAATAAACAACTTGTAAGATGACTGAACCTAATCAAATAGGGAGGAACAGTTCATCACAAACAAACAGGGAAATGCACAAGGCCACCTCCTCACTTTTTTTTTATTTAGCATCAAACTGTATAAGTTTACATGCAGAAACCAGTTTCCAGTTCTTCTATTGCTTTGATCACTTCATTTTCTGCCAAAAGTGGTTTCTTGCTGTGAGCAGTCATCTGTGATTGCTTGGCAAGAGTTTTAATAATCATTCCATCGCCATCAAAGCAGCACTACTTCATCATTCTCTCATGTTGGACCAAAGGCAGACTTGACACCACAGTGACTCACTATGACATGATAGGTTGAGACTAGTTGGTTAGCATTTCTTTACATTCTGCTGGCTTTAGTACAGTTACTATATTTGGTTTTATATATAATTCTTACAATTTACATTATTAAGATTAATATATGTAAACTATCCATTTTCTAATTGGCTGTCGTGTACTGGCTTCATTCATAAAAGACAATAGGTTGTTTAGCAGTTTAGTTTATATACAGTACATGAACGACTTTGACTCAGGAATGAAAAATGTATGTCATTTTTATTTAAAATTTTAAATAATGATGTGCTTTCCTGGCCAACCTTAAAAAACAACCTTAAAATCAGTGTGATATGTGCAAGTCTAACATACTATCCATGTGACCACTCGTGCCTTTTGCTATCTGAGAAAACATGATGTTCATTAGGTCAGTCTAAAATATGACGAGGGCAGGAAGAGGAAGAAATACTTTCAGGATGAAGTCTGTTTAGAACTGCCCTGTGTTACTGCAGCTTGCTGTGCCAAGATCCAAAGCCATACTTTTTAATGTGCCACATTCTAATCTCATTTAGGCTCCAGCCAAGACATCCTGATGCCAAATACCATCAAAAGCAGTGCCTTTGATGCTCAGGCCAAGGCATTAAAAATACTGGAATGTGGTAGTGCATGCAAGTGCCAGGTGTATACCACCCTGTAATTAGGCCTGAATCAAATTAAAGCATTATATAAAATACTGTGCCCCATATTAAGCTAATATTTGTAATACCAGCTTCATTTTTCACTGCTTGTGCACCAGGCCTGGACTGTGCATGAGCATATGAAAAAAATGACTTAATGGTCAGGTATAAGTCATGATTTATAAATTATTTTCTCCACATCAAAAGGCTTGGATCAAACTAATACCCCTTGCAGACTCTCCCTGAGAATGAAAGACACAATTTTATTGTTCACACATGTGGAGGAGTGTCAAAATAAGGCCTTCTCTTCCACTGTATAATTAGTTGAAGGAGGGATTTCTTGGCACCCAGCTGGGATAGACCTAGGAACAGGAGAATCACTTTATGCCATGCCCCGTTCCCTGTTCTAAGCAATAATTTGTATGTCTGAACATTTTGAAGAACAGGGTTCTTGCATTTAAAATGATGTCCCAGTCTTTGTAGATTATAGGTGAATCAAAAGTACTAATTGGTCCCTTGCAATGAAAAACACTACATTATGAACAATTCATATAAGCAAGTAATGGCATTGTTTGAAGCCCTATGTAGGTTGTTTACCAATACCGTCATGCCACTGCATTGCTGTGGCATGGACTGCAGAGGGAAGGCAGGAAGTGATTTACTACAAACGGAGCAATATCACAGGCTGTCAGAATGCTTATTTTTTTTGGCATTTGCAGTTGCTCAAATTAGTCTACCCTAGAAACCACAAGAAGCTCTTACTGAGCACCAAAGGTTGTTTATAAGGGGGAAAAAGCATGAAATCGACTGAGAAATAGGTTTATCTGTGTGTTTTTCTGTTACACCACAGATGGTGCATCAGGTGGCAGAATGTAACGTAAATAAAATGTAATGTAAATAAAAAAAAATTAAAATAAAATTGAGTTACTAAGACAAAATAAAAGCATGGTTTAGCTTTTTTTATAAAACCAGGTAGACATTAATATAGCAAACAGGAAGTAAATAGTTAGTATGACATACACAGAGAAGCTGTCACCTGTTGTTTGTTCTATATGGTTCTATATGTATGTTATATGGTAAGATATGAAAGATAAATATTAAATACAGAATCATCTAACTGACTGGTAAACACTCTGATGGCAGATTTCCATCCTAATGCGTAACTGTTCAGGGCCAATAGGACAACTTTTTTGATGATGGCTGTCGGGATGGCAATCCCTTGGCTATTCCTTTGTTTCCATGAACCATTCATGAATGTCAGGGATCATTTAGAAACCTTCATTCATACTATTAAATAGAGTGCAAAGAAGAGCCCATGTTTAGGGCAGTCTCCATGTCTGACATCAGAAAATGATGTTAGGTTTGAATTAGTAAATGTTGATTCCTCACTGATGGCAACTCCATCCAAAGGATTTCCCAAAAATGTTGCACGTTTGCACCCACATACTTCACACTAACTCTGTCTGCATGCACGATGCGTAATAACATTATTCCCACTGTGCCTCTGGTGTCTCGAGGAATGAGACTATTAACCATGCTGTGCAACTCCTCAAAATCTGTGAGCTGTGGGATAACTCAAACGCTCCACTTTCCAGCCTTCAAGGTTTTGCCGTTTGAAAAGGCGCTGGAGGACAAAGTGGAATTTAATCAAAAAGGGAGATGTCTACTCTATATGCTAAGTAATGGTGGTTCTGTGAGGCCTTCTGGAGGTCTCTCAGATTAGAACCCTCAGAGACGGATGCTTAATCAGACTGTTCTTTAGGGTGCTTATGCTGACATGTAATTCGGAGCTGTGCATGAGCATGAGCAGCAGAAGAGGAAAGAAAGGAAGATCCATAGGCACGAAAGGCCTAATCTTCATTCTGCATTATTAAGGTGGATTTACATTAAATATTAAATGGATCATATGCTGTTCTAATATTCATAGAACTGAACTTTTAGAACTGAAATAGTGTTTAAACCGCTTTTATGTGGAGGAGCTGTAAGCTCTGATTATATTTTAGTGATTGATTACACTCTTAGGAATTTAGAGAGTGCAGAGGTCGGAACACCAACTCTTGTTACTTTGGACAAACAGCTGGATATTTGATCGTAGGATTAAAGACTCTAATTTAATTTTATAGGTGTACTTTGAGTATATTTAGTTTATGATGTAAGGCATTATTTTGGCTCTGAATAAAACCATCCAGTCCTGCTTAGCATAGTGCACATAAGCTACATTAATGTCTGTGTTTGAAATTCTACATTTCCTTTGGTCCATAAGTTCTCTGAGCTTGCCTCAGCCTAAATCATTTGTCAAAAAACTGCTTTTAATCATTTAATGTGTTATATTAAGTGCAGCCGTTTGGACACTTGGAACTATTGATGTTTAAAAGCACCATAAAATATCCAAATCTCATTTTGAATCAGAGTATATAAGAAAGTCTATAAAAAAGTCAGAGACAACCCTTCGTTTACTTCATTTCCAGTTAAAACAGCCATAAATTTATTCAGATAGTTCTGAGAAGATAAGACATCGGAAAATCTGTTATCATAAGGAAGGAAAATGTCAAAAACGAACAGTGAAAAAATTGGATGTTGCACATATGGAGTTAAAAAAGACGAAAAAATGCAGGGAAAAAAAAACAGTAGGCTCTTACACAAATCTGAAAACATTCATAAGTGTGTCTTCATCCTTCCACTGTGAGAAACAACTCAACACTATGCATCTTAAAGGGTGTGTAGCTGTGAAGAAGCCATTACTGAAAAAAGGCAACCTTAACATCACTGGATGCGTGTGAATTCCTTGGATCATAAGAAGCAGAAATGCAACCATGCATACATATGTAATGCTCTGTGGATGCTTCAGTTCACATGACACAGTTCACATCTGTGATGACACCATTAATGCTGAGTGATATATAGTGGTTTTGTAGCAACATATTGTATCAGTTCTTGTAAGAACAATATGCTGCCATCCACATGACGTCTTTTTCAGGGAAGGTCTTGCCTGTTTCAGCAACACAAAGCCAAACCAGATTCTGCACACCTTAAAGCAGCATAGCTCTGTAGTACAAGAGCCTGGGTGCTGTGCTAAACTGGCCTCCTGTAGTCCAGAACGGTCAACCACTGAAAACATTTGGCAGATTATGAAAGGAAAAATATAACACCGGAGACTCTGAACTGTTAAGCAGCTAAAATTATGAATCAAGCAGGAATGGGAAACATTTCACGTTTTATAAACTACAGCAATTGATCTCCTTAGTTACAGACATGTTGTGTCATGTAACACTGTTAAACATAAACCCGTCCCAACTTTCTAAAAAATGTGTCTGGCATCAATTCAATATGGGCATATACTTTAAAAAACAGTAACATTTCTCAGTTTCAACACGAAAGAAGAAGATGCACTCTGATGCCCCCATCTCCCAGTCCCTCCATCCTCCTACAATCATGCCACAATACTTCATTTTGTGGATTTAAATGACGTAAAATAAAGACAAGGGATTATACAGAGGTTGGACAATGAAACTGAAACACCTGGTTTTAGACCACAGTCATTTATTAATATGGTGTAGGGCCTCCTTTTGTGGCCAATACAGCGTCAGTTCGTCTTGGGAATGACATATACAAGTCCTGCACAGTGGTCAGAGGGATTTTAAGCCATTCTTCTTGCAGGATAGTGGCCAGGTCACTACGTGATGCTGGTGGAGGTTCGTCCTTCTTGGTGGTATGCTGACATTAACCTGGATACCGTGGCTCTTGATACATCACAAAGACTTGCTGTCTTGGTCACAGATGCGCCAGCAAGACGTGCACCAACAATTTGTCCTCTTTTGAACTCTGGTATGTCACCCATAATGTTGTGTGCATTGCAATATCTTGAGCAAAACTGCTCTTACCTGCTAACTGAACCTTCACCCTCTGCTCTTACTGTTGCAATGTGCAATTAATGAAGATTGGCCACCAGGCTGGTCCAATTTAGCCATGAGACCTCCCACACTAAAATGAAAGGTGTTTCAGTTTCATTGTCCAACCCCTGTATATGTCCTTATAAGATGTAATTTAGTGTTAATTTATGTAACTAAAACTGGATTCCTACTTCAATCTGAGAGCCTGTCCTTGTCCTGGACATCACCCTATCTTAAAGCACAGTGGTGATCTTGTATAGCCTGCAGTCAACTCAAATATTCTCATAGCTCTATTTTACCGTGAGGAGGCTATAGGCAATAAGCGCATTCAGATGCGATAAATAAACCAGTTTACAACATCGAAAAGACAGTGGCTCACAGCAGGGGTGCTTGCTTTAGGATCAGGATAGCTGTAAGATAACAGATTACAAGGTGCTTTTCGCACTTCCAGTTGATGCTAAATGAATGAACCTTCAAAAAAACAAACTACAGAACAACAGGTCCTAAAAATGTGGACTCAATTTTCCAACTTCAACAGCACAACAGCAAGAGTCAGCTCTGCCAAAAACCCCCTGCATAGCACCTTCCGCGCTCAAATAAAGATCAAGGGAGTAAATCCTAGCCTTGCGCAGAACAGTCGCCGGATTCAAAGGCTCATTCCTTAACTCTGAGAGGGTGAAGCCTCTGTTTTTAGGGTTCTTTAAAGCTCTCTAACTGGATTAATGCTGTGGTAGGGGCCCACTTTATCTCTCTCTTTTATATGTCTCAGTGTCGGATGGAGCTTAGGGGGCCAACGCAGTTCTTTAGCCCCAGCTGGATTAAGGTCAAGCACCTTGACCAATTAGGCAGAGGGCAGGTGTCATGCTGGTTCTAAGAAAATTGAGACTTCTGGCGCTGTCTGTCTAATGCTCGCTCATCAACCAACAAGCCGCTCTCATTTGCCACGTAACGAATCCTTTTTGTATTTCACAACCTTTCCTTAGCAGGAACGTAACCCAAGCTGCCTTTCCTTGACCCCTCCTCCGCTGAGAGCTAATCAGGCTCACCTGTGTGCTTTCCCTGGCGGCCAGAAAGCACTAACTCAGCAACCGCTGATAAGGTTCTGATCCCGCAGGCATACGCGAGATGCCAAGGACCCTCTCCCCTCCTCTGGTTCAGGATAGAGCCTGGTCTTGGAGCCTGAATCAAATCACCTGTGGGACGGCAAGTGGGGAGATGCCGTTCTGCTCTCCTGCACATCAAAGGCGGAGAGGGAGGTTAGCTAGCCAGCCATCAAGAGCTGGAGGAAAAGATTAGCTAATACTCTCCTCTGTCCACCCCATTGTTTACTGATAAGATGTGTAATGAGCAACTCGGGTGTCTAACAGGAGTCTGGTTAAAATGAGACCTAAAGGTGCACACCAGTTAAGAAGGGAAGACAAAACTGATAAACTCACACTGATCAGTGCAGTTAGTGATAGAATATGCTGCCAAGAACTGGTGTTAAACAAGTAATGACAGGTTACTTTAGTTTAATCTCTATATTCTTCAATTAAACTAGAATCAAGAGTGGGAAGGTCACCTTTTGATTTAGCATTGCAGTTGTTTTGCCAGTTTTTTAACTTAAATTAAGTTAAAAAGCCCCCAGAGTAAGCCCCCACACCCTATGCCTTATTTTATCTATTGATCAAATAATGCAGTTAAAACTAGTCTAAACATATGCAATGAAAAACTGTGGTCTAACTAAATTTAAGATTTAATCTAAATCACAACATTACTGGGTTTTGTTTTCACAGTATAAGAGAAAAAATTGTTGTGGAGATTTTCTTTCTTATCTTAAAGTGAAAATGTATAGTTGGAATTTATTAATTTGGTGTTCTATTTGTTGTTAGTTCGCTAATAGGAAATGTTGATAATTTCTTCATGCATGCATTCTTATTGTTAAGGAGGACTCGGGGAAGAAGCTAGCAATTTTTAATAGCTTTTAAGCTAAAGGGGAAGCAGGTACAAGAAGTGCTCGTCTAGCCCAAGTGCTTTTATCTGTTGTTTCTGTTCCAGACTTATGACTCCTCGTTCCTCTGTGAAATACCACACGTTACAATATGATCTGATAGCGTTAAACTTAGCAGAGTTGCATACACACCACTTGAAACTGCTTGTTTTAAATTACTTTTGTTAAAAATATCTATTAACTATTAGTAACTAAATGTCAAAAACAGAAACTTGGTAGGTTGGACAACTCGAGACATAAGAATAATTTAGTTAGTAATTTAATTTAGCCTGTTAGTGCCATCACCAGTGGCAGATGGTTGCACCCCACATGACTACATGCACACAGCCCGTTCTGACGACGGCCCTTAACATGATGCCAGTGTCATCAAAGACTGCAATGGTGTTGAGCCAGATTTTTAGGAACCTCTACAACTCATGCATGTTACATAAGCAAACATGTTGGCCGAACGCAATATTTAGCTCAATAAATACTGCCCATACTAGTCTTAATTTTTCAGCATATTTTGTTCCTGGTAACGTTTATCTTTCTTTTATTGTATTGCAATCAGACACTTCCATTTGGGTGCAACTATCTTTTTTTTATAATAAGTGTAAGTAATAAATAAGGTGCTGTACTTTGATTAATAGCATTTAAAGAAATTACTATAAATATTTTGAGTGACAAATGCGTCACTCTAATGATGATGAAGCCATGGGGGCTTCTTACTCTTACCCTTTTAACCATGCATAGGTTTATGAATGATCATCCTGTATATGTTAAACCTAGTACAGGTTTCATTTGGCTTTATAGTATAAAGTAAAGCAATTATTTTTTTTTACTGGTTGAAATTTTCTCTTTATCCCCCCACCCCCCATTTTATTTATTTATTAAATTTTGGATCATTTTGTGAATGTTTCTAGATTTTCCTAAAACTACACTTCAGAGCTAAGAAAGACACACACACATATGGTTATTTTTAATAACAAAATGTTTCTGTGATTTTGTAGGCCTTTCAATTAACGTCATTTTCTATTAACTTCTCAATTGGCTTACCAAAGCTTGCATCTGTTACAGCACAACACTACCACACAACAATACGACTTCTCAAAGGGATAAGCCACTTTATAAACTTATAAAAACACTGCGTGAGCCTACATTTGACTAGAACGACATCTAAAGAACAATGCCAGGCTATTTCCAGCTTGCCATCTGAGATTGCTCGATTTTGAAAGCTCATTGTTGACAGCATGATGTGTTTTAGATAGGAGTTCAATACAAATGAGACCAAGCCTACACGGAGCAGAAGCAAATCACTGCTTGATCTCATAAACAGCTTCAGTTGAAGTTTTGTGGGAGGTAAACCCAGTGATATAGTATACACAGACATGCTTTTCTTACTCTAGGCTAAAAAAGATTCTTTCCCTGCACTGCAAAAAGCAATAATGATAACGACCTTCCGTCTGATTTTAAAATGTTAAATTATTATAATTTTGCCAAAGGCCAATAATAATGCAACTGGTGACATTCTCATTTGGTACGTTATAAATTGTTAAACATTGATCTATGGTTTAATATTTGCCATCCAACAGCCACGACAATGGGCTATTACCTTGACAGAGGACCATAATGTGTTCTGACATGCAAGTGATTATTTAAATAAAGGGTCCCCGTAAATATATATACACGACCACAGAAAACAGGGGGCTAGGCCAGTTGAGATGAATTGCTAGATTAGTAGTCACACAGGGAGGCAAGAAGGTAGAACATGAATAATGCACTGTATCAATATGGAACTGTGAGATGCAACTTTAAAGAAGTTACAAGGTTATGTAAGCAAGGTGATTTACACTAAGGGTGCCACAGACTCCAGACATCCCGGCAGATGGTAAATACTCATGTCAAGTGAGGCTCTGAGGTGAATGCATCAGCTTGGCGAATGAAATAAAAAAAAAATCCATTCTTCTGCACATATTCATTGCAAGAACTGAGAGCACAACAGAGAACAACGATGTCCAAAAAGCTTTAAAGACTGAGAGGTAGTGATATTGACATGGAAAATGGACTGCCAGCACCACACAGATGACACTAACTAGCCCAGTTTCTTTTTCTAGGGCCAAATACACGCTTCCCTTTGTAATATAAAGCAATGGTGTCACCAAAAATCTTACCTAAATCTTATTTATTTGTACTTAAACTAGCATTCAGAATATGAAAAGAATTAATTGCAGTCGCTAATGTTGAGACTTATACATATAGTCATCACATCTGGCTTTCTAGTAGTACCGTTAGCATAAAATATTTGTCCCAAATTGATTGTAGTTTTTCAAAGGCTCATTCTGGTACCGCAGCTTCTTGTTAGAATTTTCCCATTCCACCTGACAAGAGCAGCAGGTACATACTGGCACCCTTAACTTCTTTGTTAGAGTTTAAATGGTGCAGCAGTTTCATGCTGGCATCAGTCTAGCTGTACACCACCTCATTCAAACTTCTCAGTTCCTTCCCAGTTCCACCTTACATGGTGCAGCCATTGCATTTAGGTGCCTCAAGCGCTTGCCTGCTCTAAGAATCTCTTTCTTCGTCTTTGTCCTTTAGATCTCTTTATTTTCTAGATTTTGACTGTTTCTTGGCCATCTCAGCAGCAGCTGTACATTGTGTGAAAAATTAATGATGAACAGACCAACAGAAATAGCCCATAATCGCTTGTAAAAAAAAAAAAAAAAAATTGATTCATATCAAAATGTTATCTTTGTTGCTACTTTCCAAAACTGCAGCTGCTAATTCTTTGCATGTCATATCACAACTGTCTAATGAATGCAGTGTTTCTGATATGATTGGTAAGTCCTTAATAATTTACTGAGTGTCCATTGGTCAGTTTCACTCTAAATCCAACAAGGAATTGAAGAGGCAGACTCTACAGCCTCAGGAAATGTTTGAACTGAATGTCTTCTACATTGTATTTTTACAAACAAAGAGAAACATGTATAGAAACGTCAATATACAGGCGCGTTCGTTGTTCCCAGAGGGTTAAAGTGGAAGATCTTGCTCTAAAGGCTACCGTGGCACTGTTGTAGAAGGCTACTAGGCATGTTCACAAAAGATTTAACACTGGTTAAATATTTCATAATAGCTAGAGTCCCTTTAATCCATCAGCACAATGTTTGGAGTCTTAGTGTTGAACTGGAGCTACGAGCAAATGTAATTAATCAGTATTGTAAACTAAGAGCCACCAGGCTAGCATCACTCAAACTGCAATCCTTAATCAACACACACATGCCTCAAACCACTGTGAGTTGTAGAACAATACTGAAAAGACTGGCTTATATGGACTGACAAGCTATGACACACTGTAATCTTTAAAACAGAACAAAGGTAAAATTGCACATTAACAGCTACTTAAGATTATTGAGCAGCTTGGGATGTTAGTGATGCCAACCATGCCTTGGCTAATTGACTTCATTTTAAAGCAAACGGAAGTTTGGTTGAACTACTTTAGAAGAATGCTATAGACTGCTTCAACAATGAATGTTACAGACAGCATTGTAAGATAAGGTAGGTGCTCTTGTATCTTCTCATTTTGGGCCTAAGGAAGAACGCGTGCTTCAGTTCTGACACCCACACCTGTTTCTCCTCCTTTCCACTCATAAGCTGTTGTTTTGTCACTGAGCCATGCTCTCCCAGCATTCCCTAATGGGATTAGATGGGCTGCTAATGAGCTCCACAGTGAAGAGAGTCGACTGTGAAGTGAAGGTCAGGGATTTCATCACTGAATCTGCTGCTGGACTTCAAGAGCCATTAGCTAATAATAAACAAATGATTTACAGGCACGACGGCATTTCAGTTGGCCTTTGTCTCCCTTGCATCGTTTTACCTTCCTGTTTTTCAATAAGCATAGAGATAGGGATGTAGGAAAAGTCCTGGATTCATGTGAAAATGTTTCTACTAAAACATTTTCTAGTAGCCAAGTTTAAAAAAGTCAAAGGAAATGGCATCAAAAAAGCTGAGCCAGGGCCTGGACGCAGTATCCTAATGGTTTTCAATATGCTAGCACTGCAGTGATAAATGGGGTGTAGCATTTTATTCATAAAGATAATCTTTATTAATTGCTATTTCCATCTTATCTGCTAAGATTACAGTCATATGCCTTTATTATTACATGTTAATGTGCTGGAGCACGATTTTCAAAGTGACCCTGCGGAAAGAAGGTGATCATTTCCTCATCAAACTGAGGGCTGATGCTTCATAAGCGCAGGCACATACGATGAGGAGAATGGCTGAAATATCACTACCTAAATTGCTTATGTGAGGTCATGCAGTTTTTAAGCGGGCAAAAGACGCATGCGGACTAATGATCCATATTGGCTTTTAAGACCAAGATATTAATCTCCGGAAGCCCCTCGCTCCCCCTCTCTATGTAACTCAGTTCTGCTCAGGTTGAAACTGATTGACCTTCCGTCAAGAAAAATTAATTGTATCTGGTGTTCATTTTATTTGTTGCAGGGGGAAAAAAGCTGCATTGCTGGTCAAATGTTTTTTTTTCCAAGTGTCAGCAGTTTCCTTTATTGGCATACACCTAAATGCATGCATTTCTTTTCATACGTTTTTTTTAAATTCCATAAGGGTTTCACATTACATGTAATACCCTGTTAACCAGTGATAGTGAATTTCGTTTCAGCAATATTTGTGAGATGTAATCAACATGCAATTTGCTAAGTGCACAAAACTATCATTTTTGTTAACACTGCATATTTGCAGGGTAAATATTGCACCCTACAGTATATTAACACAAGGAGACCCAATGCATCTTCCTATCAGACTGGAAAGATCCTTGTCAGGGCTATCTCCTTAATCGGCTTAATGCTGTTTATGTCCATGGAAATTGCAGGTTTACTGAGGAATGACTAATGTCAACCTCATTACCTAAACAAGATGCCTGGGGCTGATTTTTTTCCAGGCGTAGATTAAAGGACTGCTATCATGGAAAACCAAATTTTTATTGCTTTGTGGAGTAGTATGTAAACAAATGTTTCAATAATCACTCTCCAGTTCATATGGTTAATAAGCTGTGAAATAAAATGACCCATATTCAATTAATTGCTTTTGTGATATCATAAAAACAATAGCATTTACATATATCCACCTGTTCAGCCTACATCAGTTTAGATCTGCTTGTTCATGCTGGAGTTATAAAGTGGTTAGCCTATACTGCTGTACTAAGATACAACACAGGGGAGGCAATCAAAACAGGGTCCTTTTGCATATATCAGTCTTTAAGAACAGTAAGCAAACAGCTTCTAAGGGAGGTGAATGAAAATGAATGAATTAAGACAAACATCATAAGAAACAAATAGATAAATACAATTGAATAAACATTTAGTATACGGCAAGGAGCAACATATAAGATAACATAAAACAAGATGTGTAACATTCTTAGTTTAAAACATTCCAGAATAACTGTTTTGTCATTATTTCGAAAAAAAAAAAATTCTATTTCAGATATTATTATTACTGAATTTAGAATGCTACCCAGTTAGGACATGGGACCTAAGAGATAGTGAGTCTGTAGCATCAGTCTGCATTTAGTCCCCACATGTGTGGATGAAGAAAATACACGGCCACTCTCTGCACCAAAACATCCCCAAAAACAAAAAAACAAGAAGCTAAAATAGCAGCAAAACACAAGTAGGTGATACTTTCCACTGCTGGAAATGCTCTGGCCAGATAAAAGGATGTTTAACACCAAACTCACAATGATTCTTCAGCCTGGTAAGAAAACAGAACTAAGAACAAATAGCTTTGTGGAGTATGAATTTGACAGGTTATGTCATCTTACATACTGCACCTTTAAATATGGTGTTGGATTTTAAAACATCCACTGACAATGGAAATCTAACTCTTTTCTTAAGCTTCATTGTGGCTTCAAAAACTGATTCTCATTCTCTCACTCGCTCACACACTCTCTGCCTTATTGCAGGTACATGACTTTTAGTTATGGGTTTCATTTTTTTGTTTTTATTTAAAGGACTCAAATAATAGAAACCAGAATTTTCATCCCAATTTTGATGTAGTATCGTGGACAGCTTGTTTTGAATGTAACTGTTTTGTGATGCCATGTAAAGCAGCGCATTTCATATCCTCTAATACAGCCTAGAGCGGCTCAGCTCTGTGCTTTGATGTTAAAGTTATTGAGGCTGTTTCAGCCTGCACTGGACTTTTTTTGTGATCCAATTTATGACTATTTACAACAGGGTAAGTGGAAGGTAAGGGGAACATAAGATACAGAAAAAACAGCCGGATAGACAGTAGACATTGCATGGCTTATGTAAAAACTCAAATTTCTTAATACAATCATATAGATTTTATTAAAGTCAGCTGTAAGGTATTCCATTAGAACTATATTCCGAAAACTAGATACCAAAAACTTCATAGCTGAAAGCTGTGGAGCAATCCAAAGTTGTAAAACTGTTACTGTGGAGATCCATACATCTACTACTTTAGAACATTCCAGTCTCAACAGGGGTGATATTCTACTGTAGAGGAGAAACGAGAGTTAGTGAAACTAAATATCACAAGCATTTCACAGCATATCCTCTCATATGCATCTGATCCCAAGAGATTAAACTGTGTTGTTCTGATGATAGACATCCTTTCAGCACATGTTTAAGGCTTGTGTTTTCACCAAGCCGCAGTGTCTGCTCCCATCGTTAATGGATGTTTCTCAAGAACGCGTGGCAATAAGAACATGACATAAATAAAATAACACAACAACGTGGGTTTTAAAAGCCCTCTATCGTATACAGTTCAGTCATGTAAAAAAATAAACGCATATCTAATCCTGATGGCAATGCATAGTTTAATGCACATAAAATGGGCCTGCATAGAAGTTATGGCATGTTTTATTTGTTTATTTATTTATTTATTTATTTTATTCAATGTTTAAGAGGACGCAAGCTGTCGAATTTAAACTCCAAACAAATAGGAGCACCATATCCCCAGCAAATGTACAGTTTTTGCTCCTCGCTGACCCCACCGCCCCATACTATCCTTGCATTTACTGTTCATTTTATTGGATACCTTTTTTTAAATGATCTAACTGGGAGCAGGACCTTCAATATGGCTAAAATAATGTTAGTATACGCCATTGGAGCAGTGCTACTTCATCTTCTCACACGCTCAACGCTATAGTGACTCACTATTGCCTCTTGAGGTATAAAGTGTTATTACAAAATAGCATAAGCTGCGTTAGCTACTTGCTAACTTCAGTAGATATCTCTGCAGCTCTATACATAGGTGTCTTTGCATGCTTTCAAAACTGTGATTTCTTCACATTCTGTTATTTAGCTAATTATGAATTATTTTGATCTAAAAACTTTGCAAATTTGCATACAATTGTATGATAAAATGATAGATGAATTTTACCAAGCATACAGACAATTTAAAGGATTATATATATATAATATATATATATATATATATAACACACGAGCAGGCAGAATGTGTCCTTGCACCAAAAGGCTCAGTACAACAGTCCTATCACTCACACATACTCCTAACTTCTTTATATGTATTTCATTTCTAGTCATATAGCCACTTAATTCAGCTAAAAAGCAACTGTTAAAGCCAATTCATATTCAGACAGTCCTATAAATGGCTCCTCACAGTGTTGGTTAGGAGAGAGCTGCTACGACTTACTGATGTTTCCTGCCCCTCACTGAGAGAACTTTGACATATGAGGTGTGCCACATTTAGTGAAGCTAATGAAAGTGCGGGCTCTACCATTAACCTCCGAGAGGAAGGGAGAGGCCGTTTGATGCATTCAGATTGGCAATGGCCGATATATCAGCATGACACGCATTACTAATGAATAATTAAAGTGTTTAACATAATGGTCATATTGGAAAAAAGAGCAGGGAATATGGAAGTGAAGAGTGGTGATGATTCCTCAATTGATTTGTCTTTAAAACCAATCCAGCAATATTACCCTGCTCTCTGAAGACAAAGCGGTTTTTGGGCACGTTGAAACAAATAGGTTTTTGATGGCCCTGCTAGAGTAGTTACAGCCATTAGGTTGGAGAACTCTCATGATGGAAGTGGTGTCCTGGAGTGAGGGGATCATGAAAATTTAAGTGGGAAATTTACACCAGAAAGAGCGTGGCACTGGCAGTGGTGGGGGCATGCCTGGGGACACGTGTTTTGTGCTAAGGCTAATGTCGCTGGAGATAAATAGTTAAACAAGCCGGGGATATTTGCGCTCTGATGGCTGCTAGAAAGCCTCTGAAAAACATCAGACACTTGGGAGGACAGTTGCGAGACACGCTTTTAAACATCTAAGTTTATTATAAATGGCACTCTTTCGCCAAGCTACGCTTCAGACCTAAACGAGCTGTGAGATTGCATGTAAAGAAAAGAAAACTGCTGGAGTGATTGATGAAAGTATATAAGGCCGTTCCAACCACCCATAAAAGTACAATTTATTTTTAATGACCAGGACAAACCATATTTAAACAACCCTATCACTGAATAGCATCATCATAAACCACATTAAGGGAAATATTGCATTGTTAAAGTTTCAAAATATGCCCTTCACTCCTCAGTCCTCAGTCTACATATGGAGATTAAAGCTGAAATAAAACACCCTGTGTGTTCCGTGAAGTCAATAATCAACACATTTACATAATGCATAACCACCTATTCAGTCTGCACCAGTTTAGCTCCACCCACTCATACTGAGGTTAAAAGAAGTGCTTCAGTGCAGAATGTCTTAATTGGGATCTTAATCGGAATAGAAGTATAAACATCAGCCCTAAAGGCAGAGTAACAAAAACAGGCCGTTTAATACACTGAGGTTGGAAAATGACCATTTAAATGTTAATCACAACTGTTTATGTAATGAATGAGTCTTTTAGGGAAAAAATAAAATGCATTATTAAACAGAAATTCTTAAAATAAGTTTTGAAGATTGGATCTAATAGTGATCTATCTATCATAGACTGATTTCTTGAATGTTGTTCAGATGCCTAAAATGAATGTGATTTACCATGTTTATTCACCAAGTGTCATCAGGAAGAGCAATGTGCTCTGTTTTCAGCACAAAGCACGGTGATCGAACATGCAAGCGTAGGCAACCTTTAGCACTGTTGGCTGTGTTGCCTACGGCGGGTGCTGGGTCACACTGGCAACAATGCTAGGGAGTCTCCACTGTCCATCACTATGCACTCTGACATGCCACTGCAGTTCTGATTGGGCAGTATCCCAAAAAAATTTAAAGTAGTTATTTAATGTTTAATAGTTTATTTGATTAGTTAATATTATTAATTTATTTTAATTTCAAATATATAACACTAGTAAACACTTTTCTGTTTCATATACTGTATTTACTATTTTTATTTTAAACAATTAAAACCATTCTGCTGAAGGCCTTAAAAAGAGCTGGAAAGTGGGGTGAGGGTTATATCATTTTAGACTCAGAATCTCTTCATACTGAGCAATACAGAGTAAAATAACTATGAACACTTGAACTCTTTTTATTTAGTTACATAATTATTTAATTTAAAAATATAAAGAGAATTTGGACATCTAAAAATAAATTACAACTGTTCTTTGTAAAATAAACCCACACAAACATCATAAAATGAAAAAATATAAATAAATAAAATACAATGTAGAATAGGGACCCTTTAACTTCAACCTCTAAAACACAACAGAGGCTTTACATAGAAAACCACTATGAGCACAGCTTGAAAAACCAGCAGGTTTTCCTGCCAAACCTCGAGCTCAAAGACTCTATACGTCCTCCCTGACACAATTTCTGTCCTTCAAATTCCTGACCTATGGCATTCTACCCTGCATGCGTGTTCCTCTTGTTGCCTGCACGACAGATTTCCATGCATATTCATAGATACATATGGCTTGCCAGAACGAGCACCATCTCTTCTCTACTGCTTCTGCCATGGAGAGCTGCATGAAGACACTTAATGGATGTACAGAAGACTGCTCAAAACCCTACAGAAACACTTAGTGCTATCTGCCTGGGTATTCATTTTCTAAAGTCAGGCTTGAGAGGCCACGTCCCATAGCAGGCCTTTATCTGCTCTTGCTCCATCTGCCCGTTTGGTTCACAAAATAACCCTCCATAAATTAAAAACACACTGCATCTGCTTTGGGGTGCACACTGTTAGCTGTGTTGTGCATTTGGTGGTTCCTCTGTTTATGAAATATTAAACACTTTGCTGCATTCAATTATTTTTCCCCCCAAACCCCCACCCCCCGAAACCTCTATAGAGAACACCATTCTGAGCCGCTGGCTGCTAAACTAGGCACCTAGTTAGGAAAGGGATTAGGTGAATGTACAGTTTCTTATGTAAAATATAAGCCAAAAAGAAAAAATGCCAGCAGCTGTTGTGTGGAATGGAAAGCACATGTGAGAATGCCATTCAGCTCTGGCATGATGCTCTGTTTCCACTTGGGTAATCAGGAGCAGTGTGCAGCCGTTCAGTAAACACTGGCACAGGATGGAGCAAAACTAATTGCATTGCTTTATTTCCTTCAGCATGGGGATGGTAAAGTATGGCACAGAGATCCGTGTTTATTTCTGCACCTCAACTCTGACGACTGACGCTCAGACTCAAATCCTGGTTACTTCAGTTTCCAGGCATGCGGGGCCTTGCATATGTTTGCTTTTCAGGTGTTGCTTGTTGGAGAAGTAGTGTGAGATGTGTTCATACACTTAAAGCAACAAGGAAGTTTTATATAAAGGCTCCTTTAACTCATATTCCTGATTTTCAGCTGTTATCTATTGGATTTTGTGATTGTGCTTGTTCTTACTGACAGGGAGAGAATATTGTTAGGCTGTTCTGTTGAAAGAGATTTTTCTACAACTTTTATCTGTTCGATTTCAGTGGAGTGGGCTTGAATTTGGAGTAGGTTACTTTAGATTTGCCAAAGCACCAGTTAAAGTTAGTACATGTACAGAGTACATCTGCTCCTTTGCATTCCTCTCTCTTGCATTAGATGGATGCTCTCCTTCTGCTTTGAGTCCCAACATTATTTAACTTTTCTAAAAGTGTTCTAAAGCTTTATTATGCTGTCGTTTGTTGTGTAGCTAGACAGGCATTAGAAGGAATTAGCCACCTGTTGCAGGATACTACTATAAGCAATTAACCCTCATTTATGAGAGCGTGATAGCTTGTGGTCTTTCACACCTGGACTTGTATCTGGTGTTACACTTGGTGGCCAAATACATTTCCAATTGTTTATACTAAAATCTGATTGCTCAGTGGGACTTACCAATTACCAATTATTTACCTGTATAGCATCTTTCATCTCCAGTTTGTTCTGCTTCAAATACACCTTGAGTGCCTTATGTGGCACAAAAAAGCTAATTTATTCACAGTGTCTGAAAATATCTTCGCAAAGTAAGCTTGTGTGCACAGTCCAGCAGTCACTCAGTTGGCTATAACTTACATGTATCATGTTAGTTCTGAAGATCGGACACAGTATGTCCTTGATTAAAAACTGGTGAATGTTAATTAGATGTCTAAAATGAACATTTTATACTTTTTTATATAAATGAAAAAGAGGAAAGTGGTCTGTTTTACTGTGGTTGGAATTTTATTCAAAACATGTAGGTCTGAACTGTAGTGATCATGTATGCTGCATGTCTCATCTCTAGCATTTATCTAGCCCCGGCTTGAAGTATAACACTACTGAACATTTTCGGTGGTATATATTTACTAGTCAAACAACAAAAAAAATGTAACAATTGAAAACATGTTGACAGGGCCTTAGAGGAGGGGAGTGGGGTGAGATTTATATATGAGTTTTGTCTCTGTATGTACAGAGCAAGAAGCTTCTGTACAGAGGGATATTTTATAATTCCCAACATTTTAATGGTCAGAAATTACCTGTTACTTAACTTCTGTAAGAAATACATACACCACTTTATTGTTTGTGTTTTTTTTGTCTGCACCTATAAGACTTGTGAACAAGTCAGAAGCTGGAACAACAACTAAAGCTGGAAGCCTTACATTAAACCACTGACCCTTACTTTGATTTAAATGGATCTTAGTCATTTACTTAGCGACACTGTTTTTTGTGGACCACATGTATGGTTTCCTATGCCTTTATGCTCTAGCATGCTAAAAAGTACAACACTCATCGTTTGAATAGAATCGGGCATAGAAATTCCAGTAAACACCTGTGCTCCAGACAGCACGTACCTTATTTTAATTACAACAGTCTCTAATTATTTATTAATTGCTTAAATTCTAAGCACCGCTACTCATTGACTCTCCATTAGGAAACAACACCTGACACATATTTAAAAACCATAGAATAAAAATAATTAGTGCTCTCTGTGTGCTGCTACACTACCTGAAGTGGGCCTACTCGCAAAGTATATTTAATCAAGGTCAGCATCCGCACCACTCCAGGTCAGCGACACTGCTAAAAGGGGCATATGTGCTTGTCTTTGACATCACCGCCTTCAGCTTGTTATGGTCATATTCAGCCCGTGCTGCGCTGCGAGTTCCCCAGTCGAACAGGTGTTCCACCCAGACTAGGCCATCAATCTGCCCACGGCCCGTCTCTGTAGGATTCAGGGTTAATTATCGTCAAATAATCCATTAGAAAGAGCGATGGAAATGAGGGAAAGCAGGAATATGGGCTACTGATAAAGGAAGCCAGATATTATTCCACGTTGTCATGTTAACCGGATCGAATGTAGCTCGTGCAAGGACGAAACGGATGAGATCTACAAGCCCTTTTTAAATGGACGTCATCCATTAACGGTAATTGTAGATCAAATGAAAGCACACAACTCGTTTTTACAGTGCCTTGCCTTTGACACTCAGGATCTTATCATTCCCTTTCCAAATAATTTCCTAATTCATAACTGGTAAATGCCATCATGTTTCCCTAATGTGGTTAACATATTAATTGGCATTAACGTTACATTAAGATTGTGCTGTAAATTATTTCGCAGCACCAGATGACACTTGACCTATGGTAAATTTTACACTGAGCTTAGAGAGCCATTTATCTATGCAATGCCCCTGTGAATATTTTAAGGAGCCAATTAAAGCCTGGCTGACCCAAAGGTCTGACTTAGCTCTGGGAAATGGAGCAGGAGAGAGTGGCTTCTTTAGGCAGTGTTTATGGTGCAGTTCTGCGATGATTATGGTTGCATTTAAGCCATTTCTCAAATTATAAATAATTTGCTTGAATAATTTAAACCAACTAGTCTGACTGTGCGGATGTAGTTTTTCCCAATTACATGAAAAACTGCAACAGGCAGCCTTTCTGCCCATTATCACCACATTGATCATATCGATGGAGGTGCTACTAATATCAGTTTTATTGTACTGTTAAGAGCCATTTTACAAGACGGATGGATGCGTGCAGAGTGGCCCAAGCCCAAACTCATTATATTAGGCTAAATAAACCATGGCGCTGCAAGCAACTTCCTCCAGCTCTTATTTGTGTAAATTTCAGTCCATAAATGTTTAATACATTTGTATGTTCCACATGATGGATGACTACAACCTCATATTTGGCTTAAAGATAACACAGTCTTATCAGTCATGGAGAGCTATGGGTCAAATTACCATTTTATATGACACTTAATAAAAATAAATCAGTGCTTTTACACCTCACTGGCTTTTTGGCATCGGATATAGCTCATACTGTAGATTGTCTATGAAACAAATGGCAGTGTTTTGCTGATGAACTCTTCAAGCCCTTACCAAATGTTATGTTGATGAACTATATGCTTAACTGTCGAGTATAGCCAAGCCTTCATACTAAGCCCATTACCTTCATGTAACATGGTAGCAACACAAGACTTTCCTACCAAGAGTTAGTTACAGCAGTTCTTAGTCAAAAACAGGATCTTAGTCTTTCAAAACCTTGCCAAATGTTATCCGTCACTGTCTGAGTCTTGTGGTGAACTCCATTACCTTAAGCGTCCGAAGAACACAAGGAGCAATTTGAAACAAAACATTTCCACAAATTGCCCAGGACATCGCATGGGCTCGGCCAATATACAGCTTCCCTCCCCTTTCAAATCAGGCCCGCTTCCAAGTTTTCACAAAAAAAGAAAGAATAAAATGTCTGGGTAGGGTGCTATCATTACGGCAATCATTCCTCTCTGTTGTATCCATTTTGCTTTAAATGTATCTCTAAAGCTTGTGTGGGTATTTCCAAAACCACTATCATTTCACACAGACTGTGATCTCCGCAGGCAATCTGCATCTCGTTGGACATGTGTGCTCTGGGAATAGAAACCAAACACCTGTCTCTCCACTGTATTTATTTATTTATTTCGATTTTTTTCCACTCCCACCATTTTAAAGCCATGCATTGCTCCTCTGCCATCCAAGCATATCAACACAGTAGACAGACACGAAGGAACACATGGAAGGGGGTGACATAAAAAGGGGCAGCATATTATACCTTGCAGCCTTCAGGGCCCAATAATCATCATGTTCGTCCATGTCATCCCCATTATTACTGTCATCAGGGACAGTAATCTCTGTTTCATATGGCTAGCCAATGCAATGACAGTGTTTGGAGCACCGATATAGGAATATGATGAGTGTATGAGGGGGCAGAATGGAGCTGAGATATGAGTTTGGCTTGGCCGAGTTTGGAGCTTGCATTCGGCATTCAAAATGGAGCTAAGCCCTGGCTTTGGGCAGTTTTGAGGAGCCCAGAAATGGGTCTCAGTATAGTGGCAGGAGTTTCAAACTTCAGGTGCCGCATTTCAAACTTTTCAACACGTTTTTGAGCAAGATGGACTTAAGAAGTGGAGACAGGGAAATTATTCACATCTACTAGATACAAACTGTTTTCAGAAATTGCTTTATCCAGCCTTGATCGTGAGTCTAAATGGCCGTAGATTGTCCTAAATTGCACTATTCATGGTCTTAAGAAAATCACACCAAAGCCACAGCTGCTAAATGTGACCAGCCTGTAAGTGTGTATTCCATTAGCTGAGGGAGGAATCCACTGGGGCAACAGCACCATACCTTTCAACTCGTATTTCATGATTCTGTAGCACTATCCATCTGGGCCTGTCTAATCAGACGCTTTTCAGCAGGGTGCCTACTTCTCAGCCTCAACCTCTTCAACACCGGATAGGCTAGATCTGTGTAATAAGCGGAATAAATTATAAGCAGAACTCACTCAGAGGACAGATGAAAAACATAACCTACTATAAAAACCTCCTTTAAAGGGCCTGTCAACGTATTCTGGTTATATGAAATGCTCTTTGCTATAGGGTCATGCATGAATGTACAGGCAGGAGCACAAAGCCTCTTGCTATTTATATGGTGACTAGTGCACATATATACAGCCTGTAGTTTTCTATACTTGGCTAGCAAAAGGACTAGCTTTCCAACACTAACCAAAAGGCTTCAGATAAACAGGCAGTCCACTAAGCCAAACAAACTTACTGCCTAAGCCTACATTCATATGCATGGGACATGCAAATGATCCATGCAAATGGGTGGACTGGAGTGGCAGATATTTCTGCTTCTTACTCAAAGCATTTCTGTATTACTTGCTCCACACTCACTCTTAACTTACGTATCAGGGAAACCTCTGTGCTCCCTGTCCGTTCCTAATAATATCTTTTAGGGCCCTTATTAAGCAAAAAGCTAGCTAAATATGCTGTGCTACACCGGCATTACTCAGAAGGCTTAGACTTAATGTGACAGTGCAAGACAGGTTTGTGTGGGACAGATACTGGAGAGGTTTCAGAGCAAGAGAGAACATTTAACAGTCTGACTTTCTAAAAAAAAGCTCAGTGCCCTGGCTAAAATGCAGTACTGGTGCTGTTCTGCTACTTTGCCCTGCTCACAACAGCTCACAGTTACTACAGTTCTGGTGATTTCCTTTTAAAGAACCGTACTGGTCATTCAATTAAGAGATTTTTATCCCTTTGTGTTTTCAATCCTGAGTGTGTAGATTTGCTCTTACCCAACAAGTCCCAAATGAAAAAAAAACTAGTGAGTGTTAGAATCTCGTGAAGCTGTGTAAGTGCCTAATGAGTTTTATTTGGAGTCAAGTTGTCAGCCTCTATTAAAGTGCTTATATCATGAGCATGTTTTCATCTTTTTTTTATATAGAAGACTGATGTATTATGTAAACATTGTTTAAAGTTTAAAATGTAAAACATGTAAACATAGTACCAAAAAAATAAAATAAAGAAAATACCAGCAAAACATGGGATATGGGCCCTGGAAAGAGGCAAACAAAGATGTTGTATCCAAAAGAGACTCACATGAACATGCTACAAACAACCTAATAGTTGAGACATCCGTAATATTCGAATAGAGCCCGTGTAGGATTTTAAGGCACTTTATTTTCAGGAGCCTGCAATTATGTAAAAGCATAATTAGGATTTCCCCATCAATTACAGTGAGGAGTGAGCCTAGATCGATCTGCCTAAATCCATCTTCAAATGGTCTCCTAACTTTCCCATTTCTGCTGCATTCTGACAAGCCATTTGGAGAGTGAGGCTTCAGAGCACTTGTTCCTCACTCGAGTACAACCTGGCCATCCTTGCGAAATGTGCAGCTTTGATCAGGGGCCTTATTAGCCATAAAAGCGGAGCCCGTCGCGCTGTTCATGAACTCTTCTGCGCTGTTTCTTCTCGCAGCCAAGCCCTGGCATGAATAGACTCTCAGAAAGGATCATGAAAATGTGAAATGACCCAGCCTGTATTTTTCTGTGATTTCACCTGTTTTCTGGTGTCCTATTAGTAAAGAACATCTGGTGTTACAGTCGACTGTGCAGCCAACCCCCTCTTGTGGCCACTTGGGCATTTCCAAACTTTGGCAGCGGTCGCTTACTTGCTCTGAGTACAGAATACAACCACCCCTTTTCAGTTTCTCTTCATTTCCACTCCCCCCCTTTCCCCCTGAACACCAGGGGGGCACCCTCTATCATTAACATATAGAGTCTTTATTTAAATCCCATTCTTTCCAACATCCATTTTAAAGAGTGATGCTGCCAGGCAATAAAGACGGCATCGCGTGTGGGCCGCGCAAGCTCCAATTTGATCATTTGATCCGATTGTGGAGTAAACAGTTGGGTGATGGATACCATCTCATTACAAAGGGAAAGTGAGAGTTTAATTTCCTGTACGTGTTCCATCTTTATTAATGTCAGGAACAGCGGGTTGTCAATTGCATTAAGGCTCAGCTCCCTTGCTAGGCATTCTGCATGACACAAACAAGGTCTTCTCACTGAGGTTAGTCAACATACACAACAACACAGCAGCTGCCATTCTCTCTCTGCCAGAGTACCATACATTATCGTTCACGCTGCCTAAACTGATCAGCAAAGGTTTACGTTAAAGTGAGGATCCCGGTCTGGTCTTCTAAACCGGTGGACACAGATTAGACATGGTAAAATGAAAGCCACCAGTGAAGGTACTATGCACTTTTTTAAGAAGGCTTAACACTTCTACTTGATGACAAGCATAGAATTGTCATCTTGGTGTACTATCTGAATGTAATTGCATAATTAATACATAGTTAGTTACATAATAATATTTTCTTCTAATATGCAATATTTATCAGCTTGCACCTCTGACTTTTTTCGTTTGTTTACATGTCAAACAATGACAAAAACTGCAAACCATTAAGTTTTTTTTAGTCCCAAAAGATCAGTATTTTTCCATTACGTTAAAATGTAACTTAACATCTTTTTTTTCAGTCTTTCACAATTTGCCATTTTTAATTAGGATTTTTTTCTCATATTTACTACATTACTATATAAAAGAGTCTGTAAATACAGTACTATACAATATACAGTAACACAGAAAATAGGGACAAAATGGCCTATATATTTGGTATCAGATTAAGTTATTCAGTGGGCCCTTCCTGGCCACCCATTGTGGGTGGTCAGTGAATTTTTTATGGTACAGGCCTGAGGAGGGCGCTGTAAACAGATGTACCTGTTTTACAGAGTAAAACCAGACGAGACGAGTAGAAGTACAGTGGGGTGCGAAAGTTTGGGCAGCCTTGTTAATTTTCCTGATATACCTTTATAAAGCATTGATTGTTTGGATAAAAAAATTGCGTTAAATATATCATATAGGGGACAAACACAGTGATACTTAAGGAAGTGAAATGAAGTTTATATGATTTACAGAAAGTGTGCAATAATTGGTTAAACAAAAGTAGGCAGGTGCATAAATTTGGGCACTGTTGTCATTTTATCGATTTCAAAACCTTTAGAACTAATTATTGGAACTCAAGTTTGGTTTGGTATGTTCAGTGACCCTTGACCTCCATACACATGAGAAAGGGTATTTAAGGGGGGCAATTGTAAGTTTTTCTCCTCTCTGCATCTTCTCTGAAGAGTCGCAGCATGGGAGTCTCAAAACAACTTTCAAATGACCTGAAAACAAAGATTGTTCACCGTCATGGTTTAGGGGAAGGATACAGAAAGCTATCTCAGAGATTTCAGCTTTCAGTCTCCACAGTGAGAAACATTGTGAGAAAATGGAAGACCACAGGCACAGTTCGAGTCAAGGCTCGAAGTGGCAGACCAAGAAAAATCTTGAATAAAAAGAAGCGAAGGATGTTGAGAACAGTCAGAGTCAACCCACAGACCAGCACCAAAGACCTACAACATGATCTTGCTGCTGATGGAGTCACTGTGCATCGTTCAACTATTCGGCGCACTTTACACAAGGAGATACTGTATGGGAGAGTGATGCAGAGGAAGCCTTTTCTCCACCCACATCACAAACAGAGCCGCTTGAGGTATGCTAAAGCACATTTGGACAAGCCAGCTTCATTTTGGAATAAGGTGCTGTGGACTGATGAAACTAAAATAGAGTTATTTGGGCATAACAAGGGCCGTTATGCATGGAGGAAAGAACACACCACTCCAAGAAAAACACCTGCTACCTACAGTACAATTTGGTGGTGGTTCCATCATGCTGTGGGGCTGTGTGGCCAGTACAGGGACTGGGAATCTTATTAAAGTTGAGGGACGCATGGATTCCAATCAATATCAGCAGATTCTGGATGTCCAGGAATCAGTGACAAAGCTGAAGCTGCGCCAGGGCTGGATCTTCCAACAAGACAACGACCCCAAACACTGCTCAAAATCTACTAATGCATTCATGCAGAGGAACAAGTACAACGTTCTGGAATGGCCATCTCAGTCCCCAGACCTAAATATTATTGAAAATCTGTGGTGTCACTTAAAGAGAGCGGTCCATGCTCAGAAACCATCAAACCTGAATGAACTAGAGATGTTTTGTAAAGAAGAATAGTCTAAAATACCTTCAGCCACAATCCAGACTCCCATTAGAAGCTATAGGAAGCGTTTAGAGGCTGTTATTTCTGCGAAAGAAGGATCTACTAAATATTGAGTTAAGGTTTTTATGCACCTGCCTAATTTTGTTTAGGCAATTATTGCACACTTTCTCTAAATCATATAAACTTCATTTCACTTCTCAAATATCACTGTGTTTGTCCCCTATATGATATATGTAACAGATTTTTTTTATCCAAACAATCAATGCTTATAAAGGTAAATCAGGAAAATTAACAAGGCTGCCCAAACTTTCGCACCCCACTGTATATTATATTTCAACAGGTAATCAGCATTTATTCATTAGAACTTATAAAGCACTATGTATATCAATATGCTCACTTTCCTCAGTATGTTGCTGCATATGTCAGACATAAATGTTGCATTAAGGGTTAAAATGTAGAACACCACATGTTAGTTACTCAGCAAAAGACTGCAGTTTGGGCACTTGCTCTGTGTAAATGCAACACTAAAAGCATAGGCCTTATTTTTAGAACGTTTTCCGGCAGAGTAGTGGAAATGTGATTTATTTTCACACAGCATGCATTTTAAAAACTGGGTCTCAATTCATAAACCTCATTTAAGAAAAAATACACACAGATACATTTGTCTAGAGTAATAGTGCACAGGCTCTAAAACCAAATGACATCAATAGAAACAATCATTATTATCTGTTCGAGCAAGTATCACTTCAGGCACAAGCAAGCATTTACTGATGATCGCACTGAAAAACTTTAGGGCAGCCTTTTATTGCACCAACTAGCTTTTTAGACAGCAGAAAGGGAAGAGTTTCGGAGAGGAGCAGTGGTGGAAATGAAAGCAATTCCTGGCACACAGATAAATAGGCTGGCTGCCAGAAAGAATCTACTGGGTATCTTGCAGGAGATTCTGGGATTTGGAGATTACAGCGTGCAGTTACACAGTCTATGTCATACATCTCACCTTAAAATCTTAGAAGCAGCTGCAGCGGCCATGTTCACCTGCACCTCACAAGCTTTGAATTAGCAGGTCTAGGTATTGATTTTCTGTTTCTAAACTAAGATGTCCAATATGTACAGTATGTGAGTATGTATGAACACTTGGTGAAATAAATACATTTCTTGCTAAATTTCCTTTGGGATCAATAAAGTATCTATCTATCTATCTATCTATCTATCTATCTATCTATCTATCTATCTATCTATCTATATCTATCTATCTATCTATCTATCTATCTATCTATCTATCTATAAGTGATTCTGATTCCGCAGTGCAGTAAATACAGTGGCTTGCAAAAGTATTCATACTGCTTAAACTTTTTCACATTTTCTCACCTTAAAACCACAAGCTTATATGTATTTTATTGAGATTTCACATGACATCCACACAAAGTAGCACATAATTGTAAAGTGAAATAAAAATTATACAAAAAAATGCTCACAATTTTAATCAAATAAAAATCTGAAATGTGTGAGAAGCAAAGCTATTCAGCCCCCTTTTCTCTAAAAGCCCTTAATAAAATCCAGTGCAATCATCTGCCTTCAGAAGTCACTTGATTAGTTAGTAGAGTCCAGCTGTGTGTAATTTAGTCTCAGTATAAATACACCTGTTCTGTGAAGGTCTCAGTGGTTTGTTGGAGAACACTAGTGAAGACCAAGGAACTCACCAGACAGGTCAGAGGTAAAGTTGTGGAGAAGTTTAAAGCAGGGTTAGGTTGTAAAAGCATATCCCAGACTTTAAGCATCCCAAGGAGCACTGTTCAATCCATCATCCAAAAATAAAGTATTCTACAACTGCAAACCCAAACTGACAGATCGAGCAAGGCAAGCACTGGTCAGATAAGCAGCCAAGAGGCCCATGGTCACTCTGGAGAAGTCTCCATTTCTAGACATTTCTTTTAAGCTTCATAATGACTGTATTACAATACGACATGAGTAGTACAAAATAATAGAATCTAGAGACTAGCTGGCACTATGTTTGCTCAACTCAAAACTTGATTACAGTTACATCTGCATGAGGACTTGAAAAGACTGAAAAGCTACTTTACATCTAATAGCTGGGGTGTGGTATGTTACTGTAGATACAACAAGGATAGAGGCCAAGTTTCCTAAACATAATGTCCCACATTAATTTACTAAAACTAAGAGTGTATACATTTCTCTCATTCTGTCACAAGTAAGTGTATTTTGCTTGATTATACATCATTGTATCTCAAAGGACTGACCTGTATGCATTTGTCATTCTGTCTCACTTACAAAGGACCTGTGTTATATGTGAGAGGAATTTGTTTTCATGATGCAAATCCCACAAGGGACAGACAGCAGCTGAGAGAGGAGGAATGAGCTAATATGAGCAAGAGAGAGAGAGAGAGAGAGAGAGAGAGAGTGAGACTTGTCTTATGGTTCCCCTTCAGTGCCTGAGTAAGTCAGTGCCAAAGCTTGTATCCCAAAGCTCAGGGGGACTGGAGAGTTATACCCAGAGTGCATGATCATTACCATGCTAAATTTATATTGATTGCCAGAGCTTAAGAGCTAAACGCGAGCCTGCTCCCTGGACGCCGCCACAATATATGGTCTAAAGTGATCTGCTAATCCAACTGCAACATGTGCTACGCGTTCATGATAGCAAATAGAGCATATTTCAGACTCAGCATGTGAACCTCACCGTCTCCCTCTGTGCTCCATCATCAAGTGAGTGATTTGCCCAGCTCGGAGGTGTCTTGTTGCGCTACGTTAGACGAGAAAGGGCATAAAAAGTATATGTGCTCCCCTTCAGTTATGTGTATAAAGTTGTTGTCTGGCCTCCATGAATGCTTCTCATTGCACATGTAGCTTATATGCTTGCCCTTGACATTATCAGCAGCTTGACGAGGCCCTCAGGCTGAAATAGTGCTGAGATCGTGGTCTGCTTTAGAGCCTACGAGTGTCCGGCGGCTAAGTGCTCAGCCAAAGAGAAGGGAGGAAAGAAAGCGGGGTAGGCGAGCTCCACGGAGCAGCCCGCTGGGGAGCATCCCTAATTAAACAGTGATTAAATTAAGGACCGATGTGAGCAAAATGCGACTTGATTGACAGGCTGTTTTTCTCGCTCTCACTCTCTCCTGGGTTAAGGTGCTGTGCACAGACTCAGCAATGACTTCAGAGGCGTTGGTCTCCAAAGACCTCCCATTCCTCCACATAACCTCAACTTTACGATGGCCTTTTCTCCGTTAAATGGATTCTGTCCTGTTTGGGGCAATCATTTGGAACAATCTGAGAGAAAACTTTTCTTTTGCATGACATTCATGCTGTCCAAGTGGAAAACTAACCCTCAGTTGTCCTTCATTTAAAAAAGAAAGCTAGGTAAAGCTGCTGCACTTATTTCATAACCATAATTCTATGCTAGCTTTCTTTCCTATATAACAACAAGGCGACAACTGAAACCTTCATATGGATTTTTCATAAAGTAAACATGCTGCGAGTAAATTTAAACACTGAAGGTTCTTAAATAATCATTTGAGTCCTCTGGTGGCAAGGCTCTCTCAGCGTATATTACAGCTGCAAACAGCTGCATGGTATATGGAGATGGATTGTAGCTATGTCTTAGAGCCAGAGTTGTTTGCGAGGATGGCTTGGAGATGGCAGGTATTGATTTTGTGCTCAACGAGCGCAAGCAAACCACAAGGCCTTAGTCTACAGAGCACATGAAAGGATCATACACAAGACTCGGCACACAGATGTGCCCTAAAGATGTTGCAATTAAACAGCAGGCCACAAGGCTTGAAAGCTGCACCAACTTTCAGACCCCTGATTCGTGTAGGTTTGCAAAGAACAAATGTTCAAATATTCTACAAGAAGATCTTCATGGCTGCATTAAAGCAGACCTCAAACAACTCAAACAGTGTGGCTTTGATCTAACGCACCCCATGATTCTTCGGCGATGGCCCAGGAATATGATCTTTGCTAGATATGATTTTAGTTAATTAGTGAAGCAAGGAAACAGCAGAGCTCGGCACTTCCACTTTCCTGAGTTTTACTCTGCTGGTGTTGCAGGGCAAATGCCGGATGCCCTAAAAACCTTCAGAGCATCTGAATGCAGTTTTTGCTGAGACACAGCGGGAAGCGATCAAAAAACAAAATGCGGTCCCGAAGCGCAGCATGACTGTGGGGCGTTTTTGTGAGCATGCCATGCACAGACTGCCATAACAGCAAGAGCAATGCCAGGCCAGCTGACCTCATCATCCTTGACATTTACCATGCCGCATAGCGCTGCGCTTTCCTTTCCTCCCACAGTGTGCCGCAAACGAGTATGACATGGCTGCAGGCATCATTCTTAAGATCTACCTCTCTGACAGACTTTTTCTTCCCTTGACTTATGCACAAAGGAAATACTGTAAGGTGACTAAATATTTGTACATTAGGGTCTGTATTCTGTCATTGCAAAGTAAAGATTATTTTAAACTATTATTATTTTAAACTTCACTTTGATTTTGTGGCTTTGTTAGCTAAAGTTGACTATCATTCATGTTGTCTATCAAGCACTTGGCTAGCTAGCACAGTTGCTAATCATGTTTATGTTTTTAACATATATCCTCTTTTTCCAGGACATTGAGTCCTAAAAATGCATACTGATGGATTCTTTTCTAAAACTATGGCAACCTGGCAACCCTATAACCTATTGAACTAGTTGGTTTGGAAATTAAATAGTTTATGAGAGTATGTTTAGCAATTGAATTCAGGTGTTCCAATCATTTCCATGGCCACAGGTGTATATAACCTAGCACCTAGGTATGCAGACTGCTTCTACAGACATTAGTGAGACAATGGGTCGCTCTTAGGAGCTCAGTGAATTCCAGCGTGGTATTGTGATAGGATGCCATCTGTGCAACAAGTCCAGTCATGAAATTTCCTCACTACAGTATGTTACACAGTCAACCGTCAGTCGTATTCTCATCCAACATCAATGTCTGACCTCACAAATGTGCTTCTAGAAAAATGGTCAGAAATCCCCATAAACACATTCTTAAACCTTGTGGAAAGCCTTTCCAACAGTGCTGAAGCTGTTAAAGCTGCTAGGGGTAGGCCAACATCATATTAAACCCTATGGATTAAGAAAAGGATGTCACTCAAGTTCATATGCATGTGAAGGCAGATGAGCAAATACTTTTGGCAGTTTAGTGTATTTTTCAGCTGGCAGGAATTATTTTAACCTTGATTCATTGAGCAGGTTCTTATTTCCATGTGGGAAGACATATCTCATAGTTGTGGAAAAGATGTTACTGTGTTTACAAAGGATCTAATTATTTGATGGACTAAGGAATATTGCTGAAATGACTTAAATTGGTTTAAGAACATGTCACTACAATGATAGTGAGGAACAAAAAAAAAGAATTGTAGATGAAAAGTCAAATTGGTGAAGTCAAACTGCAAAAACAAATTGGCAGTAGAACACAAGACCATGTTTAATAGTGAAGGTAAGAGTGAGTCTCTGCACACACATGCAATGTGATGAAACTTACAGGTTTAGGACTAAACCTGATAAGAAAAGTCAGTGAGGCTAAGTGGAAAAAAGGTTTTAGTTTGCTAGGGAGCACAAAGATTAGACTCTGGAGCAATGGAAAAATGTCAGGTGGTGAGATTAATCCAGATTTATCCTATTCCAGAGCAATGGGTACGTCAGGGTAAGAAGAGAAAGGCACAATGCGATGTACTCGTCATGTACAGCGGCCACCATACAAGCATTTGGAAGGAACCTTGTTATAAATCGTACAACTTTCACTTTCTAATTACATTAAAACATAATTAAATGTGTAAAACATTTAGTTCATCTTCAAAAGTGTCTGTACCTACTAAGACAACATAAAGAATCAATCCTGAATAGACAACTCCCTCCTGAGAGCCTTTACGGAGTACTGGGAAAATGACATACATATTAAACATGATGATCATACATATAGACTAATGCAGGTAAGGTAGCTTTAGTCATTAAAAGCTATCCTCTCCAGATGCTGACCTGCATTTTCTCTGTTACTGTCAGTACTGTCTGTAGTTCTTCCTGTGCTATACATGTTCCTGTTATTGTTATACAATTTTGATTTTTGTAATGCAGTTATGTCAGACATGCTGTTGATCCAAAGCGTGTGGTGTAAAAGTAAGACATAATTAAAATGGTAGTTCAAAATTGAATTATTGTTGTGGAGCACAAGGAGCAAGAAAAAAACCTGTCGGGTTATTACACATATAAAATACAAATATAAATTGAGCCCAAGTAGTCCTGATAAAATCACCAAAAACTACATTGTAGGTAGTTACGGTTAGCTAATGTTGCTGCATGCTAACCCTAACCATAACCTGCTCTAATCCTAAACACAGCTGCATCAAACCAAAAGAGCCTGGTGGCAGCAGCCATATATTATAGCCGCAAACAGAGCGATTCAAGTCAGCCCTGATTTCTATCAGTTGTGTAACAGCAGTTAAAGCCTGTGACTCAGGGCTCACAGCAGCGGGAAAGCTGATCTGTGTGAGCGCACTGCAATCTAGCCTGGGTATCTGAAACTAATCTCCGAGGAAGTCTGTCAAGTCCATGCACATAACGCTCTGATGGAAAGGGAGCGGTAAATGCTTCATAAAGCTTTCATAAATATGCAATTGGTTGGCTAATAGCTGTTTCTAAAACCTGTTTCAGCCCCTCGCTATCGGCCTGGGAGCCCACTGGGAGTTTTCATGGCACAAGGGGAAGGGGAAATAACTTTTCCATTCGCCTCCGTAGAATTCAGTCACGGTTTGATCTAGTGCCCAGCTGAACCATAGCAAGTGAGTCTATTTGCAGGAAACTGTGCCAGATTTAACAAGGAGATATGCAACTTTCATATGCCAGAAAAAGACTAAATAAATAAATAAAAATCAAATCAGGATTGAATTACATTTGAGATTTGCACCAACACATGAGCATTTATATTATTATAATAATTTTGATTGTTCATCTTTTGACCACAATGAAAAGGCATTAGCATAAACGTTCATCACTGCTTCATTTAACAGCCCAAGGGAGCAAAATCTACCCATGATAATCGGCTGTTCACAGCCTCAGCCTGTACCTGCAGACAGTAGATCACCGTGCCCTTGGTTATCAGAGAGTAATGCTCATCAGAATGGCTGTATTTCTCCATAAACCTTAAGTCTCACACACAATGAGAAATGGCGAGATAAGGGCCCAGAGACCATTTCTCTTGACATTCACGACAGCAAACCCATCAGTCATGCTGTCAGAGGCAGTGGTCTGGGCTAGTTTAGGATTTATGAGGAATAATGATGGGTTGAAAATAGCGGTAAAGCCCTGCCCTTACTTTTGCTTTGGAGTGTTATTACTTTTGCTCGGGAGCATTATGTGCTAAAATGGGCCCGGCCCGAGATGCTGCTTGTCTTGGCCACTGACTTTTCATATATTGCATGTGATTCCACAGTTTGGTGCTAGGCGTATATATCAGATGGCTTTGAGGACACTCCGGTTTTCTTGAATGCAGGCGCCTGAGGAAAATGCGACCATGCTATACACAAATGAAAAAATTTGAGCCGATATTCTAAATAGTAAACAAGGCTAAAAAGGTTTGACTGTTACCAGAATCTTGTTCTGGCATCTGTCACCATAAGAAAAGTGTAAAGATGAAGTAAAAGCTGGTGCTTTTAGCCTCACAGGGTCAGACATGATCATACTTAGATGTCTCCTGAACGTCCCCAAAAAACTAGACATGTGGTTTGTATGTGGAAAGAACAGTGCATGCAGTACAAATAAAACATACTGAAAACAAAAAACTTTATGTGATCACATCTGGCCCCACAAGACTGGATTTGTCGGTGTTAGTACTACATTATTTATGTTATCGAAGAAAATCATCAGATTCAGCCCGAATGTGTGGACTACCTGTAAAATTTAGTCACTTGTAAACTTTTACACTGATGATGTAAAAGAAGTACAGAGGTACTTTATCACCTGACACTTTCTGCAGGTGTCACTTATGAACTTTTGTTGCAACAGAGGCTGAAGTTAATTCAAGTCAACTACACCCACTAGGATGCTTTGAGCACAGGAGACCTTTGATCACGATGTTAAATCGTGTTGGGCTTGTTTCAGCATGGCCAGTGGATAAGCAGCGACATTGGTCCAACAAGCAGGTGACGAGTCGATCAATTGCATCATGTTCTAAGTGAGATGAGAACTGCAAATGGCTCATTTAAGATCAAGACAGAAGTAAGGGTTCACTCTAAAGCCATTCTGAAGTACATGCTCTCCAGAGGGAAAAGCTTTTGTCTTTAAAATGGAGTACGTCTGAAATGCTCTTTCATAATGAGAATCTTGGTAGAGTCTGATCCATGTGCTACAATATCCAATATGGTCCAACACCTAGCATAAAACCTTCCCAAATCATTAGAGACTGTTACTATAGTAACTTGGGAAAATGACTGCCCTGTTATGAGCAAGTGTCTACAAACTTTTGGACGTATAGTGTATTATTTCTGTGGAGCAGTAGGAACAATAGATCGCTTTAAAGCTTGTATTTTTTATTCTTTAATCATTTAACTTTCTGCTCAACATTTATGTGAGAGTATGTTTTAAGTGCCTTTATTTTAATAAAGAAGGTGTTTAACTTCTCTACCAATTGGTTGAGGTATAAGACCAATAGACTAAAAAAAACAACACCAGAAGTCTTTTAATAGATATACCTTTGTTCTTGTCCATAGCTACCAAGTACATCTCTCCACACATGTGGATTGCTTTTCTGTAGAATTTAAAAGGTAAGCTTATTTTATTGCCCTTATTTTATTGATTTTACAGTTTTTAAGAGATTTTGATGAACAGAATTATTTAAATTTATACAACAAAAACATAATACGGGTAAAATTATTTGTGTGTCTATGCTAAGCTAATGTAATTAAAATATATTATGTGTTTATTATTATTATTATTGCCCCAAAGAAACAAACAATAAGTCTTGGTTTGGTGTTCTTGGTGAGTATGCAGGTAGACTATTGCCTCAGTGTTGCTCCTCCCACTAGTCAGATCAGATTTGCACCCCTGAGCGTATCCCATTTCGTCAACAATCGTATGTTTTACTATGGGATACTTAAAAAGGCTTTACATTTTCATTCAGCTTGGGCAATATTTTTGCTGACAAAATGGCAGAAATTCAGGGCAAACAAAGATAGATGGGCTGCTGCCACAGATTTGATGAAGGACTTGTCAAACAGACCAATAAAACCACACTATGTGAACGCTCTCATTGAAGCCTTGCCTCGTGCCTCTGCCACTGCTGTTTTTCTCCAGCTGTTTTCTTTAGAGTTCAGTGACACTGCATATTCTGGCCACAAACTAACCTTAATGTAGACAGAGCCAAGTCTGCAAATCTCGGCACGGAGCACACAGGCGGCCCCCCTTTGCCTTTTCAGCAGGAAGTACACAGGAGAGCGAGGCATTTTTCAATGCATTTAGATGAGACCTTTAACAAAAGGTCTCTAATGCAGATATCAATGATCCCTGAGAGAGGCTATCGGAGTGAAATTGGCTGACGGCGATGTCACCGCTTGCATGAAAAATGATGGATCCAATTTGTCCGCTCCCGTGCTCCGTTCCTGCGGCAGTACCGCCAAGGCTGTGCTGGCGGTCATTAAAAGAGGAAGAGAGCCAGTAACTGTAGCCGTAGACACATCTAACGAGTGAACTGCTTCAATTGCCACTTTACCTGCCATTTAATTTGGTTGTCGGGGGGCCGGAGGGGAGTCGAACATGTCAGTGATGACAAGGTAGAAGTGAAATGCCTGAAAATAATAACGGCCTTTGGTTTTTTCATCTGGTCTTCATGGGGAGCATTCCCTAAAGGGCAGAAAGAATTTACCACAAATACCCTGTAATATTGCTGAGAGATGGTCTGCGCCTGTGAACAATACCAAATAATACTCTTCCTTATATAACACCCATGCAATATATACGCACCACTTGGCAAGCGGCTTGTTCACAGCCTGAGCAGATATGCTAGAGTGCAGGCATCTATCTTCTATAAGGCCACCAGAATGGATTTCTGGGGGTGAATCTTTGTTTCACGGCAAGGCTCTGCAAAAGTACACTGATAGAACGCTGCTACCTGTCCCTCGTGTCCCTAACGTCCAGAAGGGCTCGATGCTGACACATGGGTTTCTGTTTAATGGAGTGACTTTAGGAGGCATGGTGTGATATAGTGCTCTGTGTGGCGCCCTTGAGGGGAAAGGTAAATTTGCTAAGTTAATCACTTAATGAGGCCAATTAAACATGAGGAGCTCAGGTGTAATGAGCGCCACCTCTGAGCCCGCAGCAAATGAGTGTGATTTCCCTCTCTGGGCCAGAAGTGGATGGTCAGAGCTAATCGGTTATCTGCTCCTCATCCCAGCACAGCACTACCCAGATAGGTCATTTAGATACTGAGCACTGGGTAATATGGGCCAATATGTTTAGTAAGACTGAAACAGTAATATGCAAATAAAAGACTTTTAAAAGGTACGTCTTAAACGGCAATAATGAATTGCACGTCTTATTAATCTTAATCTTTAATATCAGGGCTCTATTTGAAGGGGATGCAGGGGGATGATCTCACCGGTTAAAAAAAAAAAGATAAAAAACACTCCCCTTATAAAACTACATTCCTCTCTTCGGGTCTAACATAATTTTTTTTTTTTACCTCATTCATATACGGTATTTACACACTAAGAATATTGATGTAAAAAATACTTTACTATTAAATGCTATTGATGTAAAACTAATGAGCTATATGACCACATGTTCATCTTGAGAAGAGGTGATGATATAGAGCTGCATGCTTTCACTTTTCATTAGTTGTGGAGTCGTTAGTACAGCCGTCACAGTTGGTCCACTGTTTGACTGCTAAACTGGGCTTGCTTGAAAAAACTCTTTTGAGATTATGAGAAAGTTTTGGCTTCCGTTGGATGACTTTTAAGGAAACTTTGAGCTTGACGATTCTGCCAGACATGGCAACCCTCTGTGCCATAGAGAAAAACTAACAAATACACCAAGATCTGTGGACTATCTCTAAATGACAAACAGGTATCACGTCTCACCAACGAGAGATATTCACAGTTGATAAATCATCATGGTTCATACTGATACCAGCAACACTCTCCTAATGCTGAAATGCTGGTTACAGAACTGTCGAGAGGCACTAATAAACAATCCAGCACCTGCGTATAGTGAGACGCACTGAGTGGCCCATGGCTAATGTCTTTTATAGTGAGCAGAACTGACTAGGTCAAAGCTCCTTTCTTTTTAAGAATGGACAATGGCTACTTTATGGAGTGGTGTGTTTTGGCAGAAACCCCAAAACTTACTCTGAAAAGAGATGAACAATGCTGACTAATGGCAGAAGAGCTAGGAAGGTAATTACTATATGCTTGTTATTAATGGCTGTTAAAAAATAAAAGGTTATATTTTATTGTGTATGGATGATGCAAGCTTTCAGGAGGTTTTGGGATTCCAACTGCAACTTCACTTAATTTAAAAGCATGACAGGTCCAGAGTTACACAAGTAATACAAACAGCTACAATGACATGATGAAAATTGTGTAAATGATATCAAATAATATCAGGTAGCTTGGGTAATGGTTCCAGCTCATTAATGTCTCAACACATTTGACCATCAGGACCAACATAACTTCACATATTTCACAAAAGGAGGCTGCTGAAGAGAACTTAATCTACGATGGAAAACTGACTCATGAGGTGGTTCATATGGCAAAAATGCAATATTACAATACTTTAAAAAAAAAGTTAAAATTTTTCTCCATAGACAGAGATAGAGTGCAGATCAGGACACTGTAGAGACAAACATATTGACCATGTTTTTATCAACTGTTGGAAAGCACTGGATTATCATAAACTGGTAAATCATCTGGCATGACTCAACATCAACATGTGCTTCCGTCAAAGTTCCTCTCTAAGCCAATTACAATGAAGAGAATCAAATGCCAAAGGGTCGACTCCAAATATTTTGAAGGGTCACCAGCCAACAGCCGGTCAGGGGTGGATGTGCTGGAGACAAAGAATCGACTCTTTTGCATATGGCCTTGGCCAGCAGCTTTTCCAAAACCCACCCTTACCTGAAGCTGTGATGCCAGTTTTTGTTTTTACTTCATCTCCGTTTATTAATAAGTTATGCAGTTACAACAGTAAGGAATCATTATATATAGCCAGAAACAGACCCAGAAAGAAGCTGAAGCAGTTAAAAAAAAGGAGCACATTTATATAGAAGAAAGGAAAATGTAAAGCCACCAACCCTCTGCAAAGTCACTAATCTCTCTGGTCCATGATCTATGCATGGAACTGTGATTGATCCTGACAAGTCATAAATGTGCTCATATCTAGTCCTAGGTGCTCTGCACTTTGAGCACTTTACTCCACAGGTGATTGATTTTGCAGAAACACATAACGAGAGACTTTAAAGTGAAAAAGGTCAGAGACAGTCGAGCTAAGTTAACAACACAGACATCACAGTTACAGCCTCAGTTATAGCCCCTTTAAAGTTGCCTTAACAATCTTTAAGAAATACAAAGCACAATTTTGCAGCAGCCATTCAGCGAAAATAACTCCAGGACTATTAATAAAGAAATAGTACCTAATAATTCTTCGTCTTGAAGCCACATCATAACAAAACAGAGGCAGATAACTGACACATTTTTTATTCTTTATGCCTCACATCGGAAATATTAGCTCGTAAGTCAAACATGAGCTAAGATAAGCTAAGCCGTGATTATGCCTAATTTGTCACTTTCCTTTCTTTAAGGCGACTTCACCCGACACCTTCCCACACTGACCCCAGAGCACTCTCCCATATTTCCTCATTAAGCAGACGGGAATAAACCTCCAGCGCTCTGGAAGGTTTTCATATCCCGACATCCATAAGCCAGAGCGGTAAAAATTATGCTCTCTTTAATCAATTACAGTCACCTTTGGAGCAATACATTCACCGACAGGATCGTGACAGGAACAGATAAAGGACAATATTCTTTCCGCATGTCCAGATTGAGACAAAGCTAATAGTAACTGCACATCTGAGGCAGGCATCTCACCGAGTATGTCATGGCTTTAGTGGATTTACATATGAATTAAGCAAAGTAGATGCGGTCAGCTCTAGGTTCAAAGACATCACTCAGGGCTGGATGAGATTTATTAGGCTATGATCACAGCTAAAATCTCCTAAAGAGGGCCACATGTGTGGCAGGTAAATGATGGTCTTCATAAAATTTTATAGCGCAGCCGTGAAACAACATAAATCTTTAATAAAGATGTGTTTCTTCTTTATATTCTAAACAGACGCCATTCTGAGTAAATATTAAGGAGGTAAACTGAATTTGGACATGTATGGAGAGGCACAATCATCCCAACCACTAAACCCACTGTAGGCTCATTAAATGGGCATCATATAAATATGGAGCATATGCAACTTATGTTGTTATAAATTCGTTGCCATCAAAATACACTTATCGTCAAAAGGATTGTGCACCCAGACGGAAGTGTGGGATTGTGGTGCTATTAGGGAGGAAGATAAAGGTTATCAGGAACAACAAATGATGATTAATTTAGACTGATATGGGCAATATTTATTGAGTTTTACATACAGAATTAGTGTCTCTCAGTATGGCATCATGCCACCATGCATATATCTTGGCACAGAGTTGTAGAAGTTCCTAATGGTGTCCTGGGTACAGTGACCTTTTTGGACGTGTGAGGTGTGATAACAAGCTTTCATCTTGGAACCATTCATCTTGGTCTCTGCACACATGGATTTGCTGTTCGTCTCCACAAAGACCAAACAGAACCCGTCACTGAAGATTAACCGCTGCCATTCTGAGTCACTCGATGACAGTCTGGCATGACACCATTGCAGTCTTTGGCAGTGTTGACATGGCGTTAAGGGCAATCATCTTAACAGTCTGTGTGCGTGTAGTCCTGTGTCCTGCAGCCCGTGCTGCTGGCCCTAACAGGATGACTCATGGAAGGGTATCCACCAAACCTTTAGCAAAACGTCATCTGACATAATGCAACATAATGCGACAATTTACTTGAAAATAGCACTATCAAAAAAGTTTTGATGGTACACTGATTTATGATATGGAGAATAGTGTGTTTGTCATTGCCACATAGCCATACAGGGGTTGGACAATGAAACTGAAACACCTGGTTTTAGACCACAATCATTTATTAGTATGGTGTAGGGCCTCCTTTTGCGGCCAATACAGCGTCATTTGGGCAGCCGTGGTTTTATGTTTTTTGGATACAATCCGGGTTAGCACCCGAACATCCCCTTCAGACAGCTTCCTCTTGCGTCCACAGGTAATCCTGTTGGATGTGGTTCGTCCTTCTTGGTGGTATGCTGACATTACCCTGGATACCGTGGCTCTTGATACATCACAAAGACTTGCTGTCTTGGTCACAGATGCGCCAGCAAGACGTGCACCAACAATTTGTCCTCTTTTGAACTCTGGTATGTCACCCATAATGTTGTGTGCATTGCAGTATTTTGAGCAGAACTGTGCTCTTACCTGCTAACTGAACCTTCACACTCTGCTCTTACTGGTGCAATGTGCAATTAATGAAGATTGGCCACCAGGCTGGTCCAATTTAGCCATGAGACTTCCCACACTAAAATGACAGGTGTTTCAGTTTCATTGTCCAACCCCTGTATGTAACTTTAGAGAAATCGGCACAAGGACTTTTGTGAGAACTGTGTAAAGCTGTAAAGAACTATGAGACACAAACATCTATAGCTCTTTAGTCAACTATAAGAAGAAGCTAGCTCACTATTTCCAGTAGAGGTATAATGACAGATGCTGCAAAGAGGCCGTGATTGAAGTGATCGAGGAAAAGACCGGACAAGAGTAAATCTCAGACGGGTTTTTACTCGTTGACGGGAGCTACGAGAGAAGAAAGGATGCAAAATCCTCTCACTACTAAACCTGACCACAATGAGTGTAAATCCCTGCAAATGCTATTTATGAAAGATTGCAATGTTGGCTGCAACCTTATCTGTGTCATCCCTGTTATAGGGAATTTTGTGCTTGTTTTGGATTCCAAAGCCATCTAACCTCAGTAATCTAACCTCAGTCCCCATACAAGAAAATACATTCATCAGTAAAGCAAAGTCGTCTCAAAGGACAGTTGAATTCTGTATCCTTTAGCTTGTCAACAAAAGAACATCTATGCATGATCCATGAGGGGGGTTCAAAGTGTGACAGTGGAGTAAAGTAAATTACACTCTACAACTACAGGGGGCCGCAAAGGAAACATACATATTCTTGCAAGATGTTTATGTCACGCTTCCGGGTTTCCCCTCTGCCTCTGACCTCACGAAATCCAATTCCCAGAACCCACCACCTGATGAAGTCATAGTCACATGCCCGCCATCACCCAATTGCACCGTTTCCTCGATCGTCATGACAAGAGTATTGATGACTCACAACTGTATCTCATTTAGTCTGTTTGCTTATAAGCTCTGGGTTTACACACACCCTTTGTAAAGTAGTGCCATTACTGAGCATTCTTCCTAGCTATCCCTGACTGTTACTCTGATTCTGACCTTGCTTGGTTCTCGTGTACTCTTTTGTCTTTTGCCCTCTTGTTTTTGGTTGCCCTTCTTATTGTTCATCTTGGTCTTGACTGTTGCCTGTTTTATGACTCAGCCTTCTCCTTTTGATATGTTTGCTTGGATTCTCTTGTTTAACTACACTGCTGCAATGTTAACAATAAATCTTTGCTTTGCCTTCAGCTCAGCAGCCACCAATTCTAGTTTGTCAAACCTGACAGTTTATATGTATTCTGCCAAACAAAATGTGAGTTCTCAGTCCTGCAGTAACAATACCTTACTTACAATCAACTTACTTATTAATGAGGTTGTGACAACTGTAACATAAACAACACCACCCTTTGAAAACACCCTGGCAATATTGTAAGAAACTGTGGAAATTGCATTACTTTTCATGCTCATATACATGTTCTTCAACAATTCTACCACATACAGAACAGCAGTAACGAACTGTGACAGATGCAGGTAGGCCTTCCGTTCAGGTCATTAACATCCAAAATCAATCACACCTCTGCAGTACCTTCTGCTAGCTTCACTACGGGACTAGTAGTTTGGTAGCGCACATTAACATTTTTTGGCTGCTCCAGGTTAAACACAGATGTTTGACGAGAGACATATTCACACATAAGCTCACCACCCAATATATTACCCACCTTACATGTTTAAATGATAGTAGCTTTAGGCTCCTGCATGAATGGGTTATTAATACCTGCAGGGTGTGTGGTGGGATTCTTTTGAGAAGAGGTGGTAAAGTGTAGTGAATGTGTGGGAAATGGGTTGCAATGGGTGTTTGGAAACAATTTGATGCAGGAGTGGCTGAATATTGATGTGGTCAACATCCAGAAACTTGTCCAGGGCATGCCAAATTGAATCACAGATGTTACTCGTGCTTGTGGGGGATATACATGCGGATTATTATACCGTTTACCACAGAGATACAACTTCTAATTGGTCAATTTAAGAAGTAACCCTATTGTTTCTGTCTAAAACTTAATGATACAGCTACAACCTGACCTAGCCTAACTTAAACTTAAGATGTTCCTGTGGAACAAATATAAACCAAAAAGAACTAATATGTATCTTGCAGTTCCCAAAAATCATTGGGCCTTTAACTAAAAGCCTATGAAGGTTCCCCCTGTTACTACAAATACTGCTAGCATTAATGTGTTCTTAGATACTCACACTTCATTAACTATATTAAAGTGTTCAGTCACAAGTGACACAAGTGACCACCCACCTTGCTGAATAGTTCAACACTGATGCAAATGGTGCAATGCTATACACCAGTGCTGCCTCATCAGTTCTGACACCTGAGCGGGATGTTAATCTGTGAGCCATGCACACACAGGAGCATCACGGCCATCTGCCCTGGGAACACACACATCCATCTTTCTGAGAGAACAACAATTGTGTACAGGGATGGCCTGATCCTAAAGGGATAGTGTGCAATAGGGAGGGTAAGAGAGCGAGAGCAAGAGAGAGAGAAAGAGAGAGAGAGAGAGAGAGAGAGAGAGAGAGAGTTAGAGAGAGGGAGAAAGAAAATAATGATAAAAAGTGAGGAAGACATCAAGATCCCAAGCAACTGGCTCCCTCTACTGTGCTCAGTTCTGCTTGCCGATCAGCAAAGTCACCCATTCATAATTGAAATGCAAACTATAAAGGAAAGTTTGTGAATGAACTTTAGATTTCATTTCATCAAACTGAGCCTGATTTTAAGAGTTTTAGAGCCTTTGGCCTAAAGCGACATATTTTCTCTTTGGAAGCAGCCTGAAAGATTTCCAAGTTTTTCCAAAGTTTTTACTTGAAATATGAACTTAAACAAAACGGAATTTGGTCAGACAGTTCTTTTGAAGGGCTGAAATGAATACATTTTTATTTAGCAGTGTGCCTGGGGCATTAAAAAGTAGTTTAAACCCAAAATATTATTATATGCAGGCCTAACCCTGGATAACATTGCCCTGAGTTGAAAGTGAGTACTTTACCACTTTATCATACAGTATATGTGAACGTCATTGTTTCACAGCGCTGAATCAAAACAACAAACTTTTTTTTGTTTTACAGTCAAATTACTGGCAAACTGCACCTAAAGAATGCTAAGAAAGGACTACATGTTTTGTTTGACAGAACCCCTAACAATAAAGAAACTGTATTAAAGTTTATAACTCGGACTACAGATGACAGGCGGCAGATTTGTGCATTGATGAACCAGCTGGATTTTTGCATGAATTAATCCTAAACTCTAATTTTACTTGATCTCAGTCCTGTAATAGTCATATGTGACAAAAATCATACATAACCTTTTACGATGATTTATCTTTACTGAACAAATGGTTTAATCCATATGTACATTTTGCTAAGCTAAGGATTTTAAAAGACCAGAGACTCCACATTAGTGCACAGTCAGGCAAAAAGTTAACACAATCATCATGCCATAGATTTCTCATGCATAGGTGAGGTGGACACACTGAGTCAAGCTAAGGTCTAGACTTTGTTCTGAATATAAAAATACAAAGAAGACAGATGAAATTCATTTATAGTTCACTACATTTATAGTTCACCCAGGCTGAGACTGACTAGGAGGTATCCACTTATACCATGGATTCTTTAAACAAGTGACAAACTACTCCTGTATGCTAACATCTGTGTTTCTGAGTCTCCTAAGAGACAATTGCTGAAGAAAACATATGTTCAGTGTGGAAACTATGGCTCTCCAGAAAGGCCATTTTGATCATATTGCCAGTCACAAGTTTAATGAAGACTACTTCCATGTGATACAAAATTACAATGCTGCATAGTGAATATTTGTACATATCAACCCCAGCACCTATATTACAACTGTGAAACATGGTGGAGGGAGTGAAATGATGTGCATCTACTTGTTAATATAAGAATAAGGTTCTTGCCATTCAAATTGTAGAAGATTCTTCAGCAGAATGTCTGATCATCTGTCTCGACTATACTCTGAAAGATTCTAATTAAGTCATGCTAGCACAATATCCCATGAGCATGTATTTGAACTACAACAGATTAGAGTAACCCTGGATCTGGACCCTGATTGTGTGATCTATTTGCTTGGTATACTTAAACCTCCTTTAAAACATTGTGTGATTTTAATGGAATAAGGTCATCTATGAAGCCCATGAAGATGACGTCAAATTTAAGGTAAAAGGTCATTATTCAAATCTCCATATTTTATACGTACTCCTTATATGAGAGGACAATCTATTGTAAGGGCTACCCCACTTGTAGTCCTTTTAGACTTTAGTTATCATCCAAATGCTCTCAGTCAATAAAAAGCTACATTTGACTTTTGACAAATTATTTCTCGACACAATAAATAATTTGACAATAAATAAATGTTGCTTTTCATCTTAAAAGTTGCGCATCATCATATTATTCAATTCCCATCTCACTGGAGAGCCCTCCATATAAGCACACAAGGAATGATGTCACCTGAGACTTTTCCATTTGTTTTTATTTTTAGACCCTCCTTTTGCACTCTAATCAGCACACGCCCTGGTGACACAATTCCCTTGCTGCCTGACTCGCATCTTATCAGACATAGTGAGCTTTTAGCCTTGCTTTCAGCCATTAACAGGGAGCAAGCGGAAGCCAGGGTGGAAAAACAGCCTTCCTTAGTGACTCCTGATGATGTCAGTGTCCCAACCAGAGAGACAGTGAGTAGTCTAATTCAGAACAAATGGAGGACATGAATCTCATTCTCTCCTAATGATCTGAAATTTGCTGTTGCTGCTCCCAAAATGCTTTACAAAATACACTGCAGTTGTTTACTTCCACAGTTACCTATTACCACATAATCGGATTGATTGAAAGGCAATGAGTGGCCATGTTGGTCTACTGTATCTGATAATAGCATGTAGTGTTGGGATGTTTTTCACCATATCTTACCTCACCATTGGCCACCTGGTGCTAAGAAGAGGCAATGGCTGCTTTACTGTGAATTATTAAACAAATACAAACAGAAAAAAGATAATGTTTGATCGTTTGGTCAAACAAAAAACAGTGTAATGCATGTTGCATGATGTCGAATGGTTAATTTTGGATCACAAAAGATCCTCCAGTCCCAAAAGGCAATGAATGTTTCTTCATTACACCATGGTAAACATGGTTCCACTGTTCCATAATCCATTGCTGGCCTCTATAGCTCAGTATTTCTCCGCCCTGGTCTTGGAGGGCCTTTTCCTGCACATTGTAGCCCTTACCAGTTTTAACACAGTCACTTTAAGGGTCTTTTTGATGGAGGTGTTTAGTTGGATCAGGTGTGCTGGGAGCAGGGGAAATCACTAAAAAATGAAGGGCATTGAGCCTTTGGAACAAGGGTTGAGAAACACTGCTTTAGCCAAGACTTGGCACTGGGTAGGAGACCTTAGGCTCATGTGTTAATGCTCTATAACGGCCAATTCTGTTTGGAATACTTTTCTATGGAGGGTACAAACTACTTGTACACAAGTGAATGACTGTGTACCTTAATATAACTGAATTAACTAACTAGAATGATGTCTGGATACTTTTGGACACAAAGTGAACCTGCTCAGCATTAATTCTATTTTCTTTGTTCCTACTGTCCTCTCACTTTTGTGACTGAGGACAACCTAGACACGACAATTAGTTAAGTGTGCTATACGGATTAAATGCATTATTAGCTGAGGGACCTTCAATTAGCATGCTTGTGTACACTTTATCAACAGGATTTTAATAAGGACGATCTTTCGAAGGCCAAGAGTTGTCCTTCTAAAAGTGCTTTATTTACATAGTAGAGTAGCAGCACAATCACTTAGATGGGAGTATGGGGACACCTGCATTGTTTTGTATTCCCTATTAATGTGAAGATGTTAAACAAAGATATTAAACCATGACCTGGAGGTCAATGACAAGCCCTCATTCTACATAGCAACTGGTCTATGGGTTTGTGAGCAGAATGCTTAATTTGCTGATCCTCTCCAGCGTAGCAACGTTGTTAGATTATTCTATTGGCTTTAATCAGCAGAGTAATCCCACTCCAGGGACTCCAAGCCTCTCTGTAGAGCAGTTATCATCCTCCACATGGAGCGTGCTGATTTAGCAGAACCTCCCCACCTCTAAAAGTTCATCAGATTAAAAAAAGAAATACATAAAATAATTTATCAAAAGTGCCACAGTGAGGCTCACTCAAGACCTTTGCTTCTTAATAATTAATTCCTGCAATTAGGCAACTTACTATGCAGCGAGTGTTAGGGCCCATGCAATATTCATACCAATTCATAATTATGCAATACATTCCTGATATAAGAACGTCTATCCACAGTGGGGCTGTCAATATAAAGACAAATTTATTTGGTATATAACACTGTTTCATTTCCTCCAGGAAAGTGTGGGTGACTGAGAAGGTTATATGTCTCCTACATGTGCAGTGTCTCTCCATGTTCTCCCATGTCATTTCTGTGGAATAAAAGAAAACAACATGTATATCTGCCATGTATTCAGAGCTCTGGGAGCTTCATATCAGAGTGCATTAAAAGCAACAAAGGCTTACCTTGTAAAATCAAAAAAGAAACTTCTATCTTAGAATCTGTAAACAGCAGAGATAGAAATGGCATTAGAATTAGAGTGTGGCACAGAAAGACTATCTGCGATGCATTGTGTGATAAATTATACATTATATTCATCCCAGCATGGGAAGAGCCTCAATACTCCTGATGGAGCCTAAAGAAAGTAGGGAACTGCCGCTGTAGTGGACACACTGGACAAGTTTGGCTTTCATCTTGAGATGCAGTTCAAAGCTGGCTTCGAACAGAGCAAACTGGCAATCAAAGCTAATGTGTAACTGGGCAGTGGTAACTTCACAAGGCCCATCATCAGAACAGCAGCAGAGATCACACAGAGACAGCCCTGTCTCCTCAATCTGCTAGGGCAGATCCTCTATGCAAGGCCTCTGGAACATTATTTTCTCCATGTCAGAAGCTACGGCTCAGGGAGAAGTTCTGAAGGCCTTTAATCAGCTCCTCCAGGACTTCATAGTGTTTGTGTGATGCATGCTGGCAAACCCATTTGATCTCGCCTTGACTTTTCTGAAAATCTGCAAATAACACTTGTTCCGCAGTAGGCTTTAAGAAAATAATCATTTTAAATTACAAACAGTTTTTACATTTTTTCCCATGTAGTTCAAATCGTAGCGATTTCATTCATTTTAAACGCAATTAGACTGCATCGGACATCCCTGCTTGTATGTCATTTCAGCTTATATGATATTTTTTAAGTCTGGTAACACTTGCATTTGTGAGCTACTACAGATGTTGCTTCTCTTTCTTTCTTCTCTATAAATGACACAGAAAGTGACCAGCGCATGCTAATTGCTAATAGCTTCCGTTGAGAGTAAGCTTTAGACTGCTGAACATGTACAAGTGTCTCTACACACACACAGACACACTCAAATATACATACACATATATGACCTGATTGAGAACTAGAGTGCATGTAGTCAACCTATCGCAAAGGCCTCTTTCAAAGTTTTGAATATGGTAAGTGAAAGGACCACTTAATAAGGACAGCTCAACAATGTACTTGTTTTGTGTCTCCCAGAGTGTTTTTTAACAACCATTGATGTTAAAAGAGTTAAAAAGGAACTCTTACCTTTTTTCTTTTGCTTTTAGGGTGGATGTTATTGTTAGCTTTTGTCTGAAATAAACACAGATAGATTTAAACATGAAAATAGTTGTTTTTTAATATACCAGCTGAACTTAAGGAGTTTTACAAAAAGCGAAGCTAAATGAAACCTTACCCGTAACCCAGTTGAAGGAATGAGAGGCAAATAACTAAGCCATAGGTTCTTGTACACACACATTTCAGTTACAGCAGTACAAGTAATACAAATACCTTTACGTAACAAACAACACATCATTTCCAGATGTAATATTATTTGTGTTATTAAATATTACAATGGCTTTGCAGATGATTTATACAGACATAAATGTGAACTATCCTAACATCTGATAATGTGGCACAGTCCCCCTTTCCGTCATGTTGGGAAAAGCAGCTTGTGACTCGGTTTCTGAGGAAATCATTAGATATGCCACTAGACTATCAAACATCATCATCATGATATCAACAGTTTCATGATTTTAAAACATGACTGAAATGTCTGTCTTCATGATTCAAATTAAACGCAATGTTTTACAAGTCAGACTTTCAGTCATAATGTTTAACGTGACCACAGTTCAAATTTCCAATAACTCCTGAAGGAGAAACATCGCTTTAGTGGCAAAGAACAGAGCCTGTACTATTGCACAAAGTGAGCAGAGTGCTCTGGCCCCAATCAAAACATGGATGGAAGAAATCACTCCAGGGATATTTCTGTCTGCCAAAGCAAGCCTGGTATGCAGTTAGACATTTTCATATAAAACAGGTTTCCTTCTTCCTGACAGCTTTCCTTTTTCCAATTACAGCTTGTAGACCTAACTATGCTATGATTTGACAACAGCAAAACAGATTAAGCAAGCCTTTATTTACATGGTCCTCAGAACTCACATAAAAAGGATGTCAACTCACCTAACAAAGCACACAGTTAAACCATTACATCAAAAGCTTTTCAGACTCCAAAAGCTTATATGAAACTACAAAAAGGCGCCAGATACTGTATTACAGTTTAAGATGAATGGATTAATGCTCTTCGCTGGCCTGAGTATAGTTCCATTAATAAAACACATGTTAAAATTAAGAACATTTCTCCTTCTTTACCAGTTTTCATTTCAGATGTTTCATAACTGCAGCAACAATGTCCTATTATAAATGAGAGATATGCATTTTTTATATAAACCCAACCTAAAGTTAATAAGAGTCATGGAAAGAAAATAAACTATCCAGGATGCACAATAATGTGTGTCAAATATGCCACCACAGCAGGGTCCTTAGTAGCCAGGAGCCAAGTCCGTAAATTGCATACTTCATTCCTTCCGGCTGCGTGACAGCCCTAAAGTCCAACCAATCGAGCCGAGATATGAAGGAGGATGAGGAAAATGTGGCTAATGGTAGCGCTGGAATACAAAACTCAAGAGAGAGGTAGCAGCACGCTCTGAGCCTAACAGATAGGAGAGAACACGGTGGGTGCTCGGATTGTTTTGGCATACATCATGGGCTCTAGATTAGAGTGGTAATGTCCACCCAGGAGGCCAGGACTGCCTCACTCATGCTACCCTGTGGAATTCAGCGCAGACAATAGCCACAAGCAGAGCTAACAACCTTCTTCGCTACCTCTGCGTTTTGTAACCTGTTAGGGACAAATTGCTAATACAAGATGCAAGGCACACAGCATTGCAATGGCTTGCACCATCATGGAGGGGAACAGGCCTACCTGTAATGAGATCCGAGCTAGGAAATGCACTTTAATTAGGAAATCCATTGTTTCTCAAGATTTCTGATCTATCATTACGTATAAAAATGGATGAACAGAATAAAGAGAGAGATTTTGTGTTTTGGTCTTGTGTGTATAGACCACTTAAGTGTTAACTGCACTTTTGCGGTAGATATAGCAAGGTCTGAGAGCAAGCAGCGAGATTAATGTGTCCTCCGGACATACACAGGTGCATTTAATACAGACCAAAGACATCTGAGATTGAGGAGGAACCCAGATGGTATCTATAATGAATGGAAGCTCTCCAAGATTTTACCCAGTGGATGAGTTTCTGGTGACATGTGAAGGAAATTGGTAGTGCAGAGTGTATTAGTGGTCTCTTTATAGCTGGATCCTGTTCCGCTGCGTGCCAGGAACAGAGGCTGTGATGTTACGCAGCTTTTGTGAACCTACCCTTGAAAAACTTTGACATCCGTGACCGTATTCTATGCGGCTTAGAGGACGTCTCCTCCCCTTTAGTGTCCTGCAAACATAAATCAGAATCTCATTCTTTGATCTAATTACATTTCGATGCAGCATGTTCCTCATTCAGCGAACCTGTCAGGTTCCACCTTAAAATGATATATTGTAGTCTAACCACAGTGGCTTCTTAAGTGGAAGGCCATGCATTTTTTTATGCAATCAGCTACAATATGCGGTATTTCCACATTTTCAACTACAATAAGGCTGGATTTATGAACACTTATTGATTTATTCATTTCCTCTTTTCGTAAAGGAGCTGCAAAAACAATTGATCCTTAAACAGATGAAAAAAATGGACCACTGCTATCAGCTCCTCATTAGTGTACATATATTTACAGTACTTACAAAAGTGGAAAACACACACTTAGCAATGAAGAACAGGTCTAAGAAGCTTATCAAGAGAAAAAAACATACAGCCCTTGAGCATGCACTAGCACTAAAGTGTCTGAGGAACATGAACCAGAGATAGATGGGCTATGTTTTCTTAAGTGGTTCGATGACCCAATGAGGAAATCCTGTGCATCTCAGCCTGATTAATGACTTTCCTCTTCTTAATAAACAGTAATTGAATGGTAGGCTGCAGAAAGCCTATCTACTGTGGCGGGAGGGGGGCTGCCACAGTGCATGGTATAGTCTGGGGTTGATTATAGTTGACCTTGCGTGTGAAACAGCTAGCCTAAGCTCGGCAACTGTAGCCAGAAAGAACAGAAGATAAATGAGCAGATATTGTATTGGCAAAGAAAAGAAGGATCAATGAAGTAATCAATATGTATTTGATTTTTTTTATCACAAAACTCTGGTGGAGGAGGAAGACGATTGATCAAATGCCCCTGGACACATTGGCATATCTAACAATATTAATTAAGAAAAACTGCTTAGCCGACTGATTGATGAATCAGCTAGCATCATTCAAATAAAACAGAATTACAGTGATAGAGAAAGCGTTTATGAGCATGAGCAGAAATGTGTCTTGTTCTTAATGTTATTGTGATGTATTATCTCTTTCTCCATCTTTCTCCCTCCCTGTCTCTCTCTCGTTCATGCACATCATGTTCAACAATTTATGGGTTTAACCACACGACGTAAGATCTGTTAAAGTTTCTGAAATATAGCTGTGTATGGACTATTTCCATGGAGGTGGCCTTAGTGCCTTGATATTAACCCAGTTATTGCAGTTCAAGCTGGGTATTTTTAAAAGCAGATGGCTTGTTCTGACTAAGACACAATCATATAATTGAATTTGGTCATTAATAATGAGCATGGGTGTCGCTTTGCTAAGACAGCAGTGAAATGCTATATCATTTAGACCGGCTTTAAGAGTGACATAATGTTATTTCTCCCTGACTATGGCTCATAATATTTAATTGTATTAAGCAAAGTTCAACTAGGCTAGCTTGTGCTTACCAGACCATCTAACAGACAGGTTCTTTATCAAAGGTGTTTTTCTATTGCATAAAATACTGGAAGCTTTGGCTCCAGACAGCTGAAACTGTGCTTTTCTCTCTCAGCATTCCAGTACCAAAAGTTCCATTTGTTTTATTTATTGTGGTACTTATTTAACAAGACCTAACGGTGCTTGTGTTTGCAGCTGAAGCCAATGATAACCTAGAGGTTTCTTTACTACTCCAGGTAGGGATAAAGTCAGCCAGTATTACTGGCTGGTTGCACAATATGGCACAGTTTAACTATAAGCATGGTGTGGATAACAACAAGCCCCGGTGTATCAGCTGGTACTACACACTGACTTTCCACATAAAATTTTATCATTTGCCAAAGATTATGATAACTGACGTATGTCATATCGTTCAGACATTGTCATCAGCACGGATGAGTAAATGACACAAGGACTTTAGAATTTGGGTAGAGATTTTTGGAAACAATCCCAAATAAATGTTGTGGAAATGACACTAAGCTGTCGGACCCCTGTTATCAGTAAAATCAATGCTAAATGTCGGTAGTGCTACAGCATACCCACACACAACTCTTGACCCAGTATACATTAACTGCTTTGTGCCAAACTTTAAATGCCTTAATTTGAAAAGAAATGTGCACAATCACATCTGCCCAAGAAGTCCCAATAAGAAGGCTGACATTCTCAGTACCAATAAACAACGAGTCTACTTAGAACTTAACAGAACTGCCAGAACATTTTTTGAGACAGTCAGCATCACACCAAGAAATAAATTTTATTGTATATTTATTACATATTGTTGGGTTGTAGGTAGTTTAAAAGATAACATTCATGATTTTGGTTGAGCTCAGTCAGTGTTCCTAGGTGGTTTGGGGCTCTTTATTTTGAAAGACTGGGGGGCATAGTAAGCTTCAGTAGCCAGGCTGGCTAGAAGAAAGCTGAAAAACAGTAGAGCCCAATCCTGTGTGTTGCGTCTGTTTGGTCTAAGTGCAGGCAAACACTTATTAGGCTTTAACGGTTTGTGATGGTAATGCCTCTGCAGGTATGAGGTAATTAAACTATTTTGATCTGGCGGTGTGTTTAGAACGGAAACTCATGTTGCAAAACAATAAAAATACAAGTTATCACAGAGCCCTAATATGCAGTACCAGCTCATGCGCTGACAGATGGTGTTATTGGCTCACTGCTTTTGTTCAGTGCCATTTTGCTTCTTAAAACCTACAGTATGCTGATTGCTATAGAATTTTTACCTTGTAAAAAAGTGGCTAGGGTGACCTAGGCTAGTTAGAGAGCTAATGTTATTAGCATTTAGGCTTGTCATCACAGAATGTGTATTTGCCTGACTACACATGATCCTGAGTAAATGTACACATTTATGGGGATATGTGAAGGTTAAGCTAACTAGAGGAGAAGATAATTAGACACTCTGGAGCAGCATGAAATGGACAAAAAGACAAATATATTTTAACTGTGATTATTAGGATCCAGCAGGTACAAAAACAACTTCAAGTTTGATTAGTTTCTGTTCCTTGCCTTGTTTCTGAATGTACAGGAGCTAATAAATGTCTTTTGTATGTACAGTAGTATTTTTGATAGATGAAATAACAAGAGTTAGTATTCACTTAGATTTTAACTGGTTTTCAAGACTCGTGATAAGTTCATACATGATTGATAAAGAGATATATCAGCCAACATAACTTTATTTGGGGCTATATGTCTTCTCACCGCGCACACTCATAAGCATATGTAGCCCTGCAATAAGTCACAAAAGACTCCAAACACTAGTGCCACAATATACATATTACTGTCAACCCCCTGAAACATAGATCCGCTTGCAGGCCATACTCATGTATTATGATGCTGAATAATAAACATAGTTAGACAGGCGGAGACTACTGTTCAGCCGATATGTGTGCATGGGGAATACATGCCTTCAACAAGAGAAAATTTATTGAGCACTGCAGAGTGTACAGCGAACATGCTTAATGGTTCATATTCCATAGTTCCTTTGTGTGTGCCCTACTTGATTAGCACTTACATGTCTTTAGTGGATTGAATGAGTCTGAACGCTGCAGTCATCACAGGGCCACCTCGTCTGCCACTAAATCAAATATTGTTTTGAGCAGCAATGATGAGTCTGCCAATTAGCTGCGTGAGGAGTAGAGGGAATTACTGCTATAATATGCTTGCCATTCACTGGATCTATAGCACCTCTGATTCAGCCATCTCTGCATGTGACTAAATGTGATAAGTAATGAATATGACTATTGATGAGGCCTTTAACAAGGTAATAACCGAGGTCCCCAGTCAATAATTATTTCGATAAGAATATCTTTATTATGAAAATGCGGACTACAGCAAAAATCGCCAACCAAAACAGTACCCAATGGTGTAATTGCCTTTGTCTGAAATTATAGTTTTCATTAAACACAATGCTGTATGTTATTGATTGTTTAAATAAGACTCAATATCTCCCTCCATTTCAAAGGAGTGTGAAATTGCATGGCATTGTAATATTCACTGTTGTGTATGTTCATTAATGTTATGAGATTCACACTGCTAAAAGACAGAGATTACAAAGCCAGAATGGACCCGGTATCTAAATGAGACAATTTTCAGCGGCTAGATCTAGTAAGAAAAGCAGGCTATGTCTTCTCATAAGCACAGCTATCACATGTGTAGAGTACAGCAGGGGACATGAAAGACTGTGATTAGTTTCAGGCTATATGCCACAAATTAAATTGTAACAGCCTCTATAAATTCCAACCAGCATGAGTTCCGTACCTTGTGCTCCGGTTCCAGCTCAGACTGCCCTCTGGGCATGGTGAGGTGAGAGCCTCTCCCTGACTCTCCTGAAGCAGAGCCATTTACTGAAGTCTGTCAGACGAGCAATACACACTTCACTTATCAACATTATAAAGTCATGCCCTGATATTTTTAGTTGTGAGTGACAGAACAGATCAGAGTGAAATGCAGTACAATTTAAGTTTTTGGTATACATAGTCAGTAGGAAAGTATGGCTTTCATGATTACTCAATTAAGATAAATTCCTCAATTAAAGGGAAATAAATAATCACCAAAAAATTGCAGCAATTACCAATTTGTATGATTTGCATTTAATTCTGATCTCACATCCTGTGAATACTACATAACGATATGTATAAAACAAAATTTTTAACTCAGTAAGATAGAGTTGGTGACCTTATGGGAAATGTTTGAAGGCAGTCTTGGTGTAATGTCTACATCAGACCCTCTGAGCAAGTCTTTGTCTGGGCTTTGGATTCCATTCACTGGTCGGGTATTTTTGTAGACATACTGTTCCTCATCTACCATCATAGCTTCCATCTGTAAGAAAGGAAATATCTTACGCTAAAAATATTTATATTAAATAGAGTACCTAGTTTTAATGTTCAGCAGACTGAATGGACAATAGTGATGTTAGGTCTGTACAGCATGCACAAAATATGAGTATACTTTTAGTGCTGTCAGAGTTAATGCATTAATAAAGTGGGTTAATTCTAGGACTCTAGCCCTCTCGTAAAATATAACTTTAAAATTTCACGTTTCATTGAAGCACCTTTTGATGCAAGTTTTCTGAAGACACTGCCATAGTAAGTTTGGCTATCAACAAAGTGCTTCATATTTGAAGTATTTCCAAGCAAAACAATACAGAATTAGCACCCATGCATGAAAAGGGGAGTTGGATTCTGCCAGGGCATCTATATTCAGCGCAACACCGACAAGATCAGACATTCAATAAACATGAGAAAACAAACTGACAAAATAAGAATCCACAAGCTGTAGTAATGACAGTAACGTGAGAAGAGTTGGCATCAATGACTGTATATTAAATATAGACTCATTGTCAAAAAAGTAGTTCTCAGTCACTCAGAAGGACGTGTCGGATTTCAGTGCTATGCAGAAGGATGATAAAAGTTAACAGGAACATGTTAATGTAAGTTAATGATGTTGATCAAATTATGAAAAATTTAGACTGATAGGGCAATATATATTGAGCTACACAGAAGTGGTGTCTCTCAGTACTCACCGTGTCTGCTAACGCTACATGCCAAACTTCCTGGCATGGAGTTGTAGTGGCTCCTGATGGTGTCCTGCTATAACCTAACCATGCAGCTTGAATATTCTCACACAGTTCGTGTAATTTGCGATAGGGGTGGAGGTGAAGTGAACCAAGGCTTCTCCACCACAACAAAAGCGAGATATGTTGCTGAAGACCCGCTGCCATTCTGAATGGCTCCATGAAAGTCTGGCATGACAACATTATCTTTGGCGACTATGATATGGTATATACGGCTCTAAAAGAAACCACTCTTCGTGGAAAGTTGGCCATAAGATTTTGCAGTGTGTTTAATGAAATTTGTGTCCGTTCAGTCAAAAAAGCATTTGAGAGGACAGGTGCTGTTGAATGAGAAGGCCTTCCCACTATGGGACTTGGTGTGTGCACAGGGCCAAAGTCATGCTGGAAAAGGAATAGACCTTTATCATGCTGTTCCCATAAAATCCCCTAAAATCTTCCAGTATGCTGTAGCATTTACATTACTCTTTACAATAAATGAGGGTCTGAACTCTGAAAACAGCCCCAGGCCATAGTCCCTCTTCTACCAAACTTTTTGACACATTCTTCTGGCATCCACCACACCCAGATTTTTCCAGCAGGCTGCCGAATACCGAAGTGTAATTCGTCGCTCCAGAGAACTACCTCAGAGACTAATGGCAGTATGCTTCAAACCAGTGCAGTGCCACTTGGCACTGTACTGTGTGCAGATGCTCAGCCATGTAAACCATGTTCATAAAGCTCCTGATGCACAGTTCTTGGGCTGATGTTGCTTTCAGAGGCAGTTGTGGTAGTGACAAACGCAACAGAGGATTAGTGATTTTTACTACATGCTATGTGTGTCAGCACTCGGCAGCCCTGCTGTGGGAGTTTACATAGTCTAATCTTATGGCTAAGCTGTTGTTGCTCCTTTACATTTCCCTTTCACAATAAAGACGCTTACAGTGTTTATCTATGTGCATGATTTTATACACCTGGCCATACAGTGTGTATACACTTATTGGTTGCAACATCCAGCTACTGTTGCTATCACTGAATGTTACTGCAAGCTGCAACAACAATACAAAAATCATGTGATTTTCATGTTCTGGTTCCACCGCATTTACATGATTAATATAATATTACTAAATAACTGAAAGCATTACATACAATACAGAAAAGCTTATTTTGTCTACCCAGGCAGTTCTAACAAAATGCCCTGCTTTTTAAAATGAAAATGGGGTAATTTATTGTTTGTTGAATCACATGTATGAACCAATAAAATATTGTGCTAAAATTGATCAAACACTTTCTTGTGCATCCCCACATCTGTGTGTGTGTGTGTGTGTGTGTGTGTATTTCCGCCTCCTCACCTGATCTATGGGCAGGTCCACCTTCGTGCTGCCATCCTCTTGCACTTCAGACACGCCCACCATTTCCTTCCTTTTGTCTTTGGCTCGAAATACGCTGTCCTCTGAGGAGGGTAATTAATCACAGTTACTTGGGTCTTAGGATCCTGCCATTCTACACTATCTCTCCCTCTTTTTTCCTGCAGCAGTGAATGTGATCAATGTCCGTGTCAAACTGCTTATTTGTTTAGGGTTTAAACGAAGGGAGTGGCTATCGAAAAGTTTGATTTCCCTGATGGTGTCTTGGAAGTTAATTCAACATCCAACATTCAATATTCAACATCTAAGGGATCAGCACAGTATTGCGTTTAGCCGCTACAGAAAATTGTGTAACAATCATTTAATGAATGTTCAAAGTGACAACAAAAACGGTGGTTCAGGAGATTATTCATTGAAACAAATACTTCAATATTCAGTCTCAATGAGGAAACACAAAAATGGTATTGATGTATTTATCTGAACTAAGGTAAACAGAAAAACGGCTGACTCGCCAAAATCGTTTTAAAGATTTCCTTTTTATTGGCAGGCAGGTTTACAGCATGGGTAACACAGCTTCAGTGATGGAGTTAACGCCTTTTACTTTGAATCAGCTTACATAGTTTCTAAGCCTATCAATAGCTGAACTCATGTGGAACATGATGACAATCTAAACCAATGAAAAACAAAATCAATCCAAAATGAAAGTCCTAGTGGTATAGGCATTAGATTAAGTCAATAACAGTCTACAGCATCGTCCCAAACATCAAATTAGCTTCACCCAAGCGAAACAATTCAGAGCACATTTAATAGCCTGGCTTTTTTCCCGGAGACGCAAACTACACTGGTCACTGCTTCTGACATTCAACGGTAAGACAATCTGTGCTAATGATAGGCTGCAGGGATGTGCACTTCTCCTGCAATTGGTGATGTCAACAGCACTCACGCATATGGCATGCTTTATTACCCCTCTGCAGTAACTGATGTAGTTAAGACGACGCCTATGCTTGGCTTTTTTTTCGTTCGGTTTCTGCCATTAGTGATGGCATTATGAGAATGCTTTGCCACATGGGATGATCAAGTGTCCAGAGCAGGAGCTGAAGACCAGGCAAGAGCGCTTTTTACAAGCCTGGCTGCAGACATCCCGGCCGGCACTAATGCGGCCTCGACGCGGCCCAGGGAAATTCAACTCCATCACTAGGACTGCTGGCTCGGCTCTTATGTGTGAAATGATGGCAGCTCCGCAGCGCCCGCAATTACTCACTGAATGACCTCATAGGATCCGGGAGAGGTGATGCACTTAGAGTGGTAAAATGCGCCTGAAACTTTATTTATATCATTTGGCCTCTCAAAATAACAGTTTGTAGCCAGGATTGTAGACATGCTTGTCTTATACACAATGCATTGGCAATTAACAAGCATGTTTCGGTACCAAATGTCTGTCAGGTGCTTCTTTCCCCCCCTCCATTTACTCCATTGTATCAGTCAAGCCAGGAATGATATGAATGATGGGATCCCCATTTTCAACAGTATACAGAGGGATTGTTATGGGGTTCTGTGAAGAACACTGTGGTAAAACAGCCTGTGTTAAAAGTCGCAGCTACATGAATGTAGTTTCTTTTTCTGAGAGCGTCTGGAGTGGAGTGAATTCTATGCAACATTTCTTTTATTGTTGTTGTATCATCATTATCCAAATATTCTCAGTGCTGGCAGTAAAGCCAGCTTAATAACCAATAACCAAGGCTACAATGTAAAGTCAGTAGTTCCAAACAAGTTGTCGCTTTTTGTCACATTTGCCATCATAGCAGAAATAGTGATGTCACAGGTGACACAGTCCCATGTTTGACTAAACAGGCTCTGGATTCTGTTCAGTGAGATTGAAGTAGTTGTTTTGTTATATTTAATGCATATTTGTCAAAAAATGAAAAAGGCCCACTGACTGCAAGGTTTTCTTAGTGGACAAAATGTAAAAAGAGACAATGCCGAGCACTGACTGTCATGTTTTGGCAGTTACAAATTTAGCAATGTGTAAATGTAAGAGGGGAAGGGAGTTGGTGTTGTGTCTAAAACACCCTCGTCTTGTTGTGCTATTTGTGCTGAATAACTTATGAACATTTTGAATCTCTATCAGGAGAAAATTGGAGCATTTTGTTTCCCTGGCACAGCTAACAAGGCTTACTGCATACATTTTCAGCAAAATGGCCTGATTGAACTCATCTATGATTTAGAGCACTCTGAAGTATTTGAAGTTTTTTGCAGGGTTTAATATTCATCTCGTAAGGCAGTGTTCTATCCAGGAATGGAAGCAAGCTCCCTTGACATAGGTAGTCTTTAGAGAACCGACTGCAAATTCAAAGTAATCCCTACCACACACTGCCTTGTTATCTGTTTTGTGCCCCACACATGTAAGAGCGTGAAATATCTCTCACATGCACACACGCAAACTCACACGCATGCACTAGAAATAAAGCTGCTTTCCACCAAAACAACAGCCTCGCTTCCCATCTTCACTTGATCTGGCAGTGATGAGGGAGGGGAAATACATTAGCTGTAGAGAAGGGGGAGGGGTACAAACCAAAACAGAAACTTATGCATAACTGTCACACTTACCCTGTGCTGTGAAAAGGTGTGGGATTTTCAAACCACGCCTCTGCAGTTTGGCTCTGCCAGGTTTGGCGTAGAAGTGGTAGTCTGCATTGCCTTCTTGTCTACCAACGAACTACAGCAGTGAGGAAAGAGCAGCCATCAAGCACAGCCTATAACTTTGATTCTGGTTGTCGATTACAAAGCCACTGACGTTGGTTTAAAATCCATCACTAATCATACAAAAACTGTTTTGGAACTCCAACTTGTTCCTCCCCTTTCCTCTCTCTTTTTTTTCTTTATATTTTCTATTGACCTCAATATTTCACAAGCTGATATGCTTCGTGGCTCCCTGGTGACTGACGCCGTATTGAATTCGTCTGATTCCAATACATCCCCCCTGCACAAGCTATCAATCACCAGAGAGCTCAGCAAACTAATCATTTATTAATGAAACAGAGCAGCCATGAATTTCTTACTGCATTCGTCTTATTTATCACGCCAGATCAAACAATGAGAGTCCAAACAGGCTTAAAAGGAGAGGCAGTTGGAGGGAATAACTTATTCCTAGGCAGACGGCAGACGGTTATTAATGAAAAGAAAAAGGCTAGGGGACTGGAATGGAGAAAGAGAGATGGGGAGAGAGAGAGAGAGAGAGAGAGAGAGAGAGAGAGAGAGAGAGAGAGAGAGAGAGAGCGCAGTAGGGAGAGGAGTTATAGGGAGAGTGATGCTTTGACAGCAGGATGCATGTCTGCATTAATGCTCCTACAAAAGGCAATTTTCCTCCAGCTGGCAGTGCATATCCACCATAGGTAGGCAAGGTGAGCCGTCTCTGTCCCCAAGTGAGGCCGAGAGAAGACTTAATGTATTTTTTTCTCTAGCTTGGCTGCTGCTCTTAGTTGACTCCACAGGCAGGCTGCTCAGGGGCACTTCACTGATCTCCAGCTTCCACTAGAATGCACTCCAGGCTGTGGAGTTTGCAAGCCCACTAACACAGGGTCTGGGGAATAGCCCAATATTTGTTCCATCGTCTGCTTATTTTTTAATGCAAAGGCAAACTTTTGAATTCCAACAGCCGCTGGTGCTCGAGACAAAAATAAGAAATAGTCCGGGCTATAGCTAGGAAAGAATATGCAGTCCATCAGAGTTGAAAGAAAGTTCATTAATCACTTCTAAACAGAGCACCTGGTACAACAAACACATAAACTAGAACTAGAAATAACAACTTCTCTTCAAGGCTGCATCTTACCTATGTTGAACAATCTCTGAAACAATGTGGTAAGAATGCAAAATGATAACCTGAAATCAAGATTGCTTGAAAGCCACGTCATTCTGAAATGCCACCACACTGCAAACTAGAGCCTTTTAACATGGAAAAGCTGAAGTCAGTGTTTCAGGTTGCGGATTACATATTGTCTCGAGACCTGCAGGCAGTGTTTGTTTCATTCAGAACTGTCCGTCTTGAGAGGTCAGACTGACATGCTGATTCTGTTGCTGAGACAATAAAGTGAGACATAGTAAGACAATATACATATATAATGGCACTCTTTCAAACCAGAGACGCACAATTATACTGGAATCTAATCAGTATTGGCTAATAATTAAGACTATTGAAGATATGCTTGCATTTGTTCAATATTACAAAGCAATATTTGATGACATGTTTATTGTCCTCTGATAGAGCAGGTGATTGAGGCAGTGCTGGGTTCCTTTAGTCTATCCAAATGTCTTTCATTTCAATGCTTTATTTCTCTGTAATGATTTCTCTGTAACGCACTTCTAAGCTCTATATTTCCATAACTGTTTAAGAATTAGCATTAGTATGTACATTAAATATTTAAGGTTTAATATTATCATATTAGTGGATGCCCTTATAGTTTAAATAAGAGTACCTCTTATTACAGTATCTCCTACATTGCTCTTATTTTGTAGACAATTAAGATAACATAATTGTAAGTCTACTTTTACTCTTTTAAGATTACTCTTTTAACAAGGTCTTACCAACTGACATGTCAAATGGGGCGGACATCATGTTTTTATGGACAATTTCTTTACAACATATAGGCCAAGGAACACCACATGGTGTTATCTTGTGAGTGATACTAAGCTGACGTGAACAGAGCGATAGTGGAATGCCCCAATTGGGCTAATATTAGACAATGTGCAGGATACACCATTCATCAGAACTCTCATAATGATCCTTAAACCAACTCTGGACAATTTGGGCTTGATACCATGGTGTACTATCCTGCTGGAATATCCCATCCTTGTGGGGGTACATAAAGTTCATGAAGGGCTGCATATGGTCACCAAGCAGTGAAACGTAGTGGGCACTGGTCAATGACATGTTTAGGTGGACGAATGGACTCAACACATGCCAGAGGAACGTGTATGAAATGACCACCAGCCTGCACAGTGCCTTATTGACAACTGGGGTCCATGGCTTTAAGGGGTCTGTGCCTCACACAAACCCTTCCATCAAATTTGAAACAATGGGTACCATGACTCATCGGACCTCATCATCAGCCCTCTTTAGTTTGAATAGCAACCTCACAAGCTCAGGTGAGGTGCTTTGTGTTGTGGTGTTAACAGAGATACTCTGGTGAATCTTCTGCTCCCATATCCTATGGAAGCTAAAGAACGTTCTCTGAAGCATGGACTATGCATGTGGGCCCTCCTGCATTGAAGGTGGACGTCATTTCTGCCAGAGCAGCATTTCTGTTTGCACAGACAATGCCAGGTAGACGGCACCGGTCAAAATCATTAAGCATCCATGGAAGCCCACTACGCTGTCCACTGTGGGTGGTAATGTAATATTTTATAATACACATGACACCTGGACAACTTCGGAAATGGAAGTTGCATCCCTCTAGCCACTAGCATTCCTCGTTCAAACTCACTCAACTCGCAAGATAACACCACAAATTTTATACAGAAGTGGGCGTTCCCAAGCCAACTCTTGCGATAACACCACATCATAATTAATTTTGGTTTGTCAGTGTAAATAGTATTATTTGCCCTTTAATAGGCCAAAACGAAAAACTAAAAATTCTAAACTCTATTTAAATAAAACTTCATAATTTAAATAAAAGTCCTATAGTTAAGTAAATAATGCATTATCTAAGTCATAAATCAATAAAATCTGCAAGCTGCCATGATAGTGTAAACCTGTTAAACTATTTCTGTCACTTATTTAACAAATTGTGCTATAAAGTACAAGGAAATTAGGCATTTAAGAGGATAAGCCCACTATGTCCACTGCCAAGGCTGACACTGCTGGTCTAAAATCCTTAATTCTGGCTTAATGCTCCGAGACCAGCTTTGCCTCTAGTGACAGTAAGTTATTTTTTATTAAAGCTGTGACAACTAACATTGCTGACTGAACAGGTTAAAATACACTGTTGCCCTGTAAAGCCTAAAAACATTCTTTAAATACTGAAGTCAAAAGGAAGACCACGCTATGTTTACAAAATCATCATCATCATTGCTCCCAATACGTGACTGAAAAGTCTTTTTTTTTTTTTTTTGGGCCAATTCACATTTATTCCTACATTGTCTAATAAAATGGAGGGTACAGTAATGTAATAGGACAAGGAGTAATGGAAGTTAAACTGAAGGGAAAAGAACTTTCACTGGATTGCCACTGCTAAAGTGGTGGAAAAAAAAAAACAATCACACTGTCCAGACGGGAGGATCCCCTGTTGTGGGCACAAATGTGGGCATGTCTGTGTCTGTGTAAGGCCTACCCACAAGCTGGTGTTTTTATACCAATACAGTGCTGTGCTCCATCCCAGTTTCTTATGTTTCTGCATAATTGTTACATATTAAAGTTCATGAAAAGATCATGAAAGAACATCACTATTTTTAATTTCAGACAAAGGACCCAGGAAAACACAAAATCTAAAGTCCTATCACAAGCTATCTCAAACGTTTAACTGCAGTTTATAATGCCTAGTGTGGCACAACCATTTCATGAGGGGGCAATTAATTTAATTGAATAAACTTTGTCTTCAATGAGCTGGATTTAATTATTACTCTGTTCTCTTTATCTATATCAAAATTTGTTGGGATGATCTGACCTGACAAATGAGCAAATATCGAAGAAATTGAGTGCAGGACAAACACTTTGTCACAGCACCGTATGTTGATTTATGCTGCAAAGTAAAGAGTACTGTCTTGTTTGCCTGAAAATAAACTTCGGCTAAAAAGATGACTCATTTACTCATGTAGGCTGTAAAGGAATTGTAACAGAAATCACACTTCTAGATAGTTAAGGCATTAGGATTTGAGTGGGGGAAGACACAGTAAAAAGGCATCCCCAACCTAGGTGACATGGAGGGGCTCATGAGCCTGGCATGTACGCACCCCCTGCTGTATGACTGAGCCACTCCCCCTGCATGGGGAGGACAGGCCTGACAGGCAGCAGCTGGATAGGCGTCAGCACCAACCCACTCATGGGAGAGGCACTTCCACCTAAACAGGAAGCTGAGCCTGGCATGGCAGCTGGTCATAGAGGGTAAGGGTTGAGGGTGATCAAAGGGGACAGATTCTTCAGCAGTTCTACGAATTGGGTTTGGCCTGCATGACCTGATGCCCGCCTTTGAGAGCTAGTCTAATGCACATGTGGCAGGGGAACCTCCCGTTTAGGCAGTGTGATTGTTTCCACCACAGCTGAAGCGACAAAATGAAGCACTTTCCCCTCCAGTTCAACTTTTCCTTGACTCCTCGTTCAACATCTGTCATGCCAATGGGAAAACAAACACCACACGCTGTGCTGCTGCTTTCATCTGCCGCCACAGTGATGTGAGATCCAACCACCGCACCCGCATTTACTCACTGCTTTTGCTCTCAAAGCTCTAAATGACCCAACCCTGACATTCACTCGGCCCACAAGACCAAAGCATCTGCATGCATCGCACTCAAGACTCTTGGAGAAGACAAATCCTTTCAGTAACGCTCCAGTTTGTTGTCAAACTGTTGATAACATTTCTAATATCTCTCCAGAACATGACATCATTGGATGATGTAAGAGGCTGGAGAAAGAGGGAAATGCATGGAGGGGGCGTCTTGGTGGTGGACGACTGTAAGGCTAGAGCTGTCTCTGTCTCCCCCTTGTGGATGACAATGTAAAGACTGACTGTAGCACTCCGGTTGGATCGAATTGTGTTAAGCTCGAAACATACTGTGTTAAGCTCTGCTTTGCCTTAAAGTCTTAAGTTAAGTCCCATTCACATCATGGAATTTCTAATCCTCTCAATGCAAAGCACACTCTTCTTTCTTTCTTTCTTTCTTTCATAATGCATCATATCAGCTAATTCCCGACAGTTTTGCAGTTCCTCTAGATCAAATTCTCATTGGAGCTTTCACCCTCTCAGATTGATAAAAGAGAGGCATGTGCAGTACATGAAACGGTGAGCGGGTTTTTTCTCTGAACAAATGCCGATTACAGGTAAATGTAAACAGATGATACAGCTAAACCTTTGCGTTTAATGACAGTTTAATGAGACTTTGATGGCTCTTCCATCTTCATTCTACCAAAGATAATTTGCCACTTTCTCCAAATTATTTCCTCCTCTCAATCAAGTTGATGATGCATGAGAAGTCAATTAGAGAACAACACCTATGGAGCGGCCACAAGAGCTTTTCTCCCCTGTCACATCAGTTGGCATGCACGTGGCCATCATTTTTCTAGCTTACGATAAACAGATGTCACCCTCTCCTTTTCAGAGCGGTCCCAGCCCCAAACTGCTGAAGGTGCATTATTTCTCCAAGCACTATTTGTGAGGTCTTATCCAAGTATGGACTGTCCATGAAGCATCAAGTGCATACTTCCACCCACAACTCCATCTCAAAACAATTTATCCTCATTGTGTGGGAGTGAGGGAGGGCTTCAGTGTGCACCCTTGTTGATGGTGCTAAGCCCATAAGACTGGTTGCACTTGATCAAATGGAACGGGTTCGGAGCATTGGGATTGCCTGATAGAGATAGAGCTGAGAGGAACTCAATGCCTCCTACAGACAGTGATTGATGAAGGGAATCTCCCTGTCCACCACTCCAACTGCCAGGGACTGAGCTGATTGGAAATGTTATTGAGATTCTGGGTGAGTAATACATCTCTCAACAAATTGGTGGTCCACACACATGAACAGCTGAGAACAGGAATCTTGTAAACACCAGTTTTCTGTTACAAGTTGAAACTCAGAAGAGTAAAAGCATGACTACCGATTCAAGTAAGGCATGTCTCTATTTGATTCGAAATTGTGATTTCATAGTGGATTAACACTGTGATTGTTAATAGTTAAATTAAGCCATTTTATAGTCTGATCCTTTGTTATGGCTATTTATCTCATTGCCAATTTACTTTCATTTGCTGTAACTTGTAGTAATTAACAGCCTACAGTTTTTTCACCAAATTGTACAGATTGCATCTTAATGAAAATAATGTGTGACAGCAATTTACTGAGGAGCAGGAACAGGATTCTAGTGCATGGGCATGAAAGAAAGTTAAGGAACAATTCTTAGCATACAGTGGGGTGCAAAAGTTTCCTGATTTATCTTTGTAAAGCATTGATTCTTAGTTAAATACATCATACAGGGGACAAACACAGTGATATTTGAGAAGTGAAATTAAGTTTATATGATTTACAGAAAGTGTGCAATAATGGTCTAAACAAAAGTAGGCAGGTGCATAAATTTTGGCACCAAAAAAAACCCTTTAGTAGATCCTCCTTTTGCAGAAATAACAGCCTCTAAACGCTTCCTATAGCTTCTAATGAGAGTCTGGATTGTGACTGAAGGTATTTTAGACCATTCTTCTTTACAAAACATCTCTAGTTCATTCAGGTTTGATGGTTTCTGAGCATGGACAGCTCTCTTTGAGTGACACCACAGATTTTCAATAATATTCAGGTCTGGGGACTGAGATGGCCATTCCAGAACGTTGTCTTCTTAGTTAAGCACTAGAATTTCTCCGGAGCGATCACATCAAAACCCCCAGGCACCTGAGCATCAGCGCCAACGTGGATCTCCTGCCCTGTTTCCCGGGTTCCGCCCTTGAGCCTGGTTCCTCTCGAGGTTTCTTCCTTCTCACGGGAGTTTTTCCTCGCCTCTGTTGCCTCTGGCTTGCTCAAGGGGGGCTTGGACCTGGTTTTTCGCCACCTCCCCACCCTCAAATGTCTGTACATTAACTTTGTGTTTTTTTTTGTTTTTTTTCCTTTTCTTATATATAACAAACTGATTCTCTGTGAAGCTGCTTTGAGACAACATTGGTTGTAAAAAGCGCTATACAAATAAACATTGATTGATTGATTGATGGTTGTACTTGTTCCTCTCCATGAATGCATTAGTAGATTTTGAGCAGTGTTTAGGGTCGTTGTCTTGTTGGAAGATCCAGCCCCGGCGCAGCTTCAGCTTTGTCACTGATTCCTGAACATTGGTCTCCAGAATCTGCTGATACTGATTGGAATCCATGGGTCCCTCAACTTTAACAAGATTCCCAGTCCCTGTACTGGCCACACAGCCCCACAGCAGGATGGAACCATCACCAAATTTTACTGTAGGTAGCAGGTGTTTTTCTTGGAGTGCTGTGTTCACTCTCCCATACAGCATCTCCTTGTGTAAAGTGCGCCGAATAGTTGAACGATGCGCAGTGACTCCATCAGCAGCAAGATCATGTTGTAGGTCTTTGGTGCTGGTCTGTGGGTTGACTCTGACTGTTCTCAACATCCTTCGCTTCTTTTTTATTCGAGATTTTTCTTGGTCTGCCACTTCGAGCCTTGACTTGAACTGTGCCTGTGGTCTTCCATTTTCTCACAATGTTTCTCACAGTGAAGACTGAAAGCTGAAATCTCTGAGATAGCTTTCTGTATCCTTCCCCTAAACCATGACGGTGAACAATCTTTGTTTTCAGGTCATTTGAAAGTTGTTTTGAGACTCCCATGCTGCGACTCTTCAGAGAAGATGCAAAGAGGAGAAAAACTCTGCATTTATGCACCTGCCTACTTTTGTTTAACCAATTATTGCACACTTTCTGTAAATCATATAAACTTCATTTCACTTCTCAAATATCGCTGTGTTTGTCCCCTATATGATATATTTAACAGAATTTTTTTTATCCAAACAATCAATGCTTTATAAAGGCAAATCAGGAAAATTAACAAGGTTGCCCAAACTTTCGCACCCCACTGTATTTTAACAAATTTGTTCAGATGGGTTAGATGTAAAATCGCAAAAATGTTCTTTTGCAAAGAAACTTACTGATAGGAACCAGAAGTTACCATGCTACAACATAAATATGGGCATTATATTTACTATCCAGAATCACAAGTAACCCTACATGTGTCTGCATGTGACTGGCCATCAGGTAGCATAATAATAACAATTTTATGTAAAACTTAATCTATGAGGGAACTTTTAAACGTGGATGTCTGGTTTTTATAATGGTTATTTATGTTTATGTTTGTTTAAAACAGAAAAAATGTATCTTTATAATATAGGCAAGGTTTAGTAAGCCACAAGAATGACTCATCTCATTCTCACACTGCAGTTACCACCCTTACTAACTTTTGGCCAGGACTTCATTAATTCTTTCTCAAGCCTTGCTAAGTTGTGGCCACAACTTAAATATCTATTTTCCATGCTGTACTAAGTTGTGGCCAAGCAATAAAACCCCACATCCCAAGTTGTGTTCTTGCCTTATTTTTTATTAGGAAATCATATAACCAGTTGGACTGAGAAGGAGCAATGGACTGGTTTACTAACTTTACCTTAAGTTTAATACACCTGCATTCTCTATTAAAAAAACATACTGGCATCGATATTGGGATTGGGGCAAAAAAACTTGGTCAGAGCCTCTATCTATTCCACCCCATATGTTTAAGCTATTACTTATTAAGTACAGTATTATGGGGAACTTTTTTTTTGTTTGCAAAAATGTTGTTTGTAAATATAACCTGAGGTTGTTGCAAGACCTACCTCATGTTTTGGAGTTTTGCCTTTATTTAGAGGTGGAAGAATTTCTTTCATTACACTGAAAAACACAAACAAGTGTTAATGTTAGGTACAGAACAAATGACACAATATTAGTGAGTACACATCAGTCCTTTTTTGTCTTTTTTGACTTTGACCTTGTCACTTTAAACATTTAGCATCCTTTATTGTAACTTCAAAAGAACGTGAAAGTTTTGCTTCTCAAAATTCTATTGGTCCATTCTAAATTTTGCAATGTAATGAAACGTGATGGATGTCAGTCCTGTAAGTTTGAAATGTTCTTACCCATCGTTGATGTCTAGGATCACTCCTTTGTTTGGAACCCACTTAAAATAAGACAATGGACGAAACCTCTCTGCTCCTACGGCTACATAATATTGGTTGTTCTCAAGCTCAGCTGCCCCAAGTAACGGAGTCCCATCTAACATGCACAACCTGCAAGACAGGCACAGGAAATCAGCTACATTATTTGTAGTCAACTCCTACAGTTTTAAGTGATAAGAAACAGCATATTCCCTACCTGTGTACAGCTCCCGAGCGAAGGTTCACTTTCTCCGTTACCATGGCCAGAACCCTCTCCCAGCTGGTGAGTGAATATTTTGGTAGCAGTATCCGAGCTGGAGGAACCAACATATCTCCATTGGTAAAAACACTAAAAAAAATACAATCACATTGGGAACTCAGGAATTCAGTTCGGAAATGTGTTTAACTTCATACTGATGGAAAAGAGGCAGAGCGCTTTGATAAGCAGAACTGTGAAAATATGACATTAGATGAACGATGGAAACAGTGCTCTGATTTGATGTTATTCACTTGCTATTAGAAGTAAGTCTTCAATCCTGCCGGAGGGTTTGCCAACAAGAAATTCTAACAGGGAGACAGTGAAATTAAAACTCACTTGATGGTGCATGGCTCATTAATGTTTTTCCTCCAGCGTGCTGGGACAATTATTTTGCTGTGAACCACAGGTCGAATCTGTGATGGAGACAAAATGAACAGTTCCCCACTGAGCATATATGGAACGTACTGCTCTGTCATTCATTTAGAGATCTGACACTTTAAAGCGACAGTAATATAGAACAATTGTTTTGCAGACTATATTGTTTGGTTCTCCTGCATTGGGCAGATGAAGGAGCTTAAAATGTGACTCAGACCAGCACTAAAGCGTAAACGATCATAATTACCAGGTTAACAGACTGAGCTTAGTTAAACTGAGCTTATCTAAGCTCAGTTACGGGATCCAAGAAAACTTCAGCATTACATAAAGCATGTTCAACAACAGGTAATAAACACCATTACAGGTCACATTTCATGCCACGTGCTGATACAGACAGAGGACAGTTATTTGACTTGAGGCTACACAGTCTTGTCAATAGACTTGTTTGCCTCATCTATCTTCAGTACTACTCTTAGAGGAATGAGAGAGGCATGAAGTCAGCCAGGCAATGCTGAATGTAGTGGTCACACGCTGAACTGTAATTCATTTAAAGGAGCGTATTGATCTGAGAAAGTGAGTCATTTATGAAAAATGCAGGGTATGAATCTTTGTGTAATGGTAGCACAGCAGCCCAAATCATATTGAAACACTGTTATGGCTCTCTGCCTTTCAAATTTGTCTCTCAATTAGGTATACAATGCTGACACACAAAACATGATATGGCTAGGCTTTACTGAATGAACTAGAAAACCAACTGTTTTGTGGCTCTAAAACCATAAACTGTCCAATGAAAGTAATAGAACTATCTGTGCTACCAAAGCTACCAATAACACTATCATTTCATTTTTTTCTGTAATATTCTAGTTCAGTTCAGCAAAGCAATTTTATGGATCTCCTGTATCCTCATAACATCTTACCTGTTTGATTTCATTTCTCTGTGGTCTTTTTGTTGTTATGTGATTGTAGCTATGAAGAAAAGAATAAAAACACAGAAAGTTTAGCTTTCTTGTAAGGGAAATTGTAATTTTCTGTGAAGTGGATGCCATTGCAGGTGTGTCAAATGTTATGTCTTTTTTTTTGTTAATTACATTTTTAATACACTGGAAGGTTCTAGGAAAGCCTTGGCAGCAAAGCAGACAGGCAGCAGTCTTAAGCTGTCAAGCTGCTGTTTTGGTCAACATGGTGGATGCTAACCACTTCTTGGTGATGGACAGTAGGAATGTATATGTAATTAGTTAATTTTCTAAATTAGTTTTTTGTTTATCTATCTACACTTTGATAAAGTATTTCCATTGTGTGTGACTTTTTACTAACTCCACTACACTTCAAAGTCTATTCTTCCTTTTGGCTTACGTGTGCATAAAATGTCAAAATAAAAGCCCAACAATCAGGGTACAGTGCACACTTTGCTTTGACCTGTTGGACAGAGCTTGGGTATGGAAATAGTTTTACTTCAATGTTTTGTGCTTATGATCATTTTCATAGACATCAGTGTCAGACTAATTAACGATATTCTCTATATCATAAAAAATTAATAATAAACCATGCTACTTTTACTTTCCATACATAAGTAACTTTAAAAGTAAATACTTTTGTAGTACTACTGAAGTGGAGGTCTAAACAGAGAAACTTCTACTTTTACTGGAGGAATACTTTATCTTGGTTATCTCTACTTTAATTCAACTACATGCTGTGTGTACTTTGTCAACCACAGCCATTATTACCACTCGCTCACAGAGTTTTATATAACCCTGCTGTGTAAAACACTACCAGACCTATTAAGTGTCACGTGAGTTCATAACATCAAAACATCATCACAAAAGTAAGCAAACACTCTACTTGAACAAATAAACTGATTTAATTTCAGCTACTGTGAGGTCAATGTAAACAAAACAGCATTCAAAACAGAATAAAGCCTAAAAGGGAAACTTAAGCTTTTCTGGATAATAGAATGGTTATTAACATTCACCAAAGTTATATAATAGTGTTTGGTGTTAAATGCTTTGTTCGAGAAACACTTACAAAGTCAGAGATATTCATAGTGGTGGTGATAAGAACCAGACGTTTGAGGAGCAACCATTACATGACACAAACCTCAAAAAATTCCCCCAACAAAAGTTATTATGTTAAATGGCTGTTAAACATTGTTTTATGGTTAAACTAACTTTGGTCTAAAATGTATTGTTAATCTGTTTGTTGTAATCCATGCATGGTGAAGGGGTGCAGACCGGGGTAAAAATCGGTGGGATTCCCCATTAAATAGCCTCAAACAAGACACACTTCTACACACCACCATGTCATCTTCCCTGTCAATTCAGCGTACAGTAACAGTGCTGGTACCAGCTGTTGAAAGCAAGCTGTTACTGTACATGCTGTTGGGTGAAGTGTTCAAACTTACTCCAGCTTTTTCAGACGTTCAGCTCCAGCTGCGACGTATCTCTCCCCGTGTAGGAGCTGCTCCAGCGCCAGGACCCTGTGACCTTCTTTAAGGGCGTAAATGGTCCTCACAGCTCCAAAAGGAGCCTCGATACCTCGAGTTACCGAGCTCAGGAAGCTCTCGAAGGTGGCAGTGTGGCGCTGGTTGATCACGAACCTTTTGCCAGGGTAGAAAGCGTCTCCGTTCCTGTACACAATGACGGTTTTGGCTGTCGGAGGCCGAAAGTCCCGAACAGAGGCTTCTGACATGCTGGGCAACACAAACAACACCCTGCAGCAGAGTTCAGGGGGTAAACGTTCTCATGTGAAACAGGAGCATCATAGGAAGTGTTGGGTGTTGTGAGCAGTTGACTGCAGTGAATACTAGACAACGTAGCTAAAGTGGTTATCCGACAAGCTAACCGCGCTGTAATAACGGTGCTTAGACTTTACATCTCTATGGAAACTGAATGAAGACTCGCGGCCCTGACAGAAATCTAACCCGCTGGCTGAGTTTCTCTCTAAACGAGTTTATCTGCAGGGAAATGGCGCCAGTCTTCCTCATTTAGCCCGTTAGCGGAGTCTTTTCACACCGGAGAGGTAACCGGAGATTTCAGCGGGGATAATTATATGTTTGACCAGACTACTTCCAGTAAATAGCATGAATAATTGATTATCGTAGACATTTGTAGGGCATGTAAACAAACGGTGTATGTAACGTCTTATTTATTGTCTGTTTGTTTGTTTTCACACTCCCGGGCTAAAATTGGGCTAGGCCTAAAGAACAGAGGTTTTACGGATTGTTTTTCTGTTCCTAGACCAGATTTAAACCCTAGTGAGAATCTCAATATTGGCCTCATATTAAACACAAACTAACCTGAAACAATATCTACTCTTATTTCTGCTAGTTTAACCCACAAATCTGCAGTTTTTAAAAAAGTTGAAGGGAAAAGTTACACATACTAAATCACTTTATCTGCACGTTTAATGGGTTGTTGTTAAAACCATTCAAAGTTTAGTGTTTTGTCATTTTGGGCTTGGCTGTTTTTGTGCCCAAGAGTCTAAATGTTTATAATCATAGTAGTTCATCGCGTTTATACCGGAAGTGCTTTTTTCCAGGTACTTATTGTCACCCAGCTCAAGGTAAGACGCCTAAATATTGCAGTGGTAGGGTTTGTGTTACGTTAAACTCAGTCACCCACAACATGGGCTGGACGTCTTGGTTGGACAAACAGCAAAGACGAACAAAAAGGTCACGCGTAGTCTCAGTCGTCTTGAATTTCGAAGGGTAAAATAATGTCTTTTCCCCCATGTGATGTTTGTAAACGGATCTCTAACCACGTGTAACCAAACCCATATTTAAACTGTAAATCAGACTGTCCATCCTCAAAAGTAAGGGACGCGGGCAGTCAGTTATTTTATAGGCAGGTCCGCCAGAGGGCAGCAGCGGCCAACAAACCGCCCCTCAGAAATAGCGGGGACAGAAAGCCTGTGTAATCTCCTCTTTGTCTTTATTGGGAATAACTGGTGGTTAGAAACACAAAGGTTAACAGTATATTTTTATTTGTGCAAAAACATATTTTTCACAATACATACTATTATAAAAACATTTAAAAAAAGGTCTAGTGACGTTAGAAGACGATCAGTTAAGAAAAAGAACTAAATGCACAAAACAGTGTATCATAACTATACAGTGTACTATAACTAAAGATCGTATAAGGAGATCAAATTAAACATTTTATTGATTCTAAGTGGAAATAATTTAACACATGCTCTACAGAAACAAACGTTAAGAGCCCCTTTCCTTCAGATTTTAGTTTAATTTTGCTGCGTTTGACATATTGGAAATATGACACATTTTGAAGGTCCGATAGAATGCCTTATTCAGCCTTAGTGATTGCACATTGTGCAACACTATTGTTTTCTGATATATATTATTTTTCTTCCTCTTAGTCAAATTTTTTCCACTAACAAGTCCCACAGAGTTATCAACACCCAACAAATGTTTGGTCTAATCAGGAACAGTGTGCTTGTATACAGCTTTAGGATCTGACTTACAGTTTACGGAAAAACTCAAGCAATAAAATATACTGAATTATTTTTTCCATTAAGAATAAAAAAGGATGGAAAAGTACACACCTATAGCCTACTCTACTTTCACTCAAACGATAGACACAGTTTCGTATGCACTATCCCAATCACTGACCCCGACTCAGCTTATGTGCTGTTTTTTCATCCCTAGTTCCGATTCATTACACTCCAATTCACTGTTTGCCCACACAAAAACCCTACTGTTTCCTTTTCCTTACAGTCACCAAACTTCAGGCACCCACTAAAGGCAGGTGTCTGAATTATAATGCACAGCTGTAAGGTCCTGCACCCTTCTATGTGTCATTCATTCAACCCTTCCTCCTCCCATTGTTTCCCATTCATTTTAGCAACACCTAGCAAACACTTAGCAACTACCAACAACCACTCAGTAAACAACTCTCATACCCTCACAACTACCTTGCATACCATAGTAACCACCTGGGACACCATAGTAACAGCCTAGCAGCACCCTAGCAACCATGTAGGATATAATAGCAACCATCTATTAAAAAGCATTAGCTGTGCAATCGCTATGCATTTTCTTCAGGAAATACAATCTTCTGTTTTTAAGTTGGTCTCTGATATATAGCAGGTATGTGTCCAGACACATCCATTCACACCCTGTAATTTGTCCCTAGAATAAAGAAGCTGTTTTCCTTTTTTATAAGATCATGAATAATGTAACTGCTCTGATTGGCTAGTTTACAGTGAGTCATTGCAAAGATCACACAGAAACACTATGCAGAAATAGGAAAAAAATCTGTCATTACTTTTCACTCCCAAACAGTTAACAAGCATATTGGATTTCAAACGCTGAGCAAAGGCTGGTCGTTGTTGTCTAAAAAATTGAGAAACTGTCCAGGATGATATGTGCAGAGTGAACTAACAGCTTTAAACTAAAGTTATCCAGGATCCTGTTAAAGATGTGAGTCTTGATATTCACCTTTCCCCTATATGTTAAATTAATCAGAACTGTGGTGACTTATTTTCTCTTAGAAAATCAACATGTCATTTCATAAAAAATGTGCCCACACTTTTGCATACAGCTGTACATTTCTATTAAAAGAAACGTCCTTATAAATGTAGCCCTGTCAAAGTAATTACACGCTTGCATAATAAGGTTGCAAAAATACCTGTTTTTGTCACTTTTGTCTCACTGTGAGAGACCCACAAATGCTTCAAATCCGGTCTTTGTCAAACTCGCACACAAAGTACATGGTGAGAGAGCAGGCCACATCCACCCACTCTCCTGAAGACACAAGCTCCACACAGTCCTCGTCCTCATAGGCGTTATTCGGTTCTCCTTCTCTCCACTTACTGAAGGTGCTCATAGGCGAGCGCTCCACATACACAAAGTGGCCCTCGCGCTCCAGGTCATTAATGCCAATGTACACTCTGCTAAGGCCGGCCTCCGTGATGTACCTGGCGATGGCCCTGTTGGCAGCGGCATCTTTGGGCATGGCCAGGTGCCCTCCCCTGCCCTGGCAGTACAACTCAGCATCTCTGTACCGCTTCTCCTCCTTCACCAGCAGATACACCTTGCTGTCTGTTTCTTTGACGCCAGCAACAGCTGCGGGGGAGGGCAGTGCTGAAAAGTGAGCACTTGTATTTCTGTAATCACAATGCAGCACCCAGCGTACACAATAGTGCATTGTAGAACTGAACAAAAAAAGAAGTATTGCTTGACTAACTGCTTTTGTCAGTTTGCGTAAAGTGAGAATTGAATGCTGTTTGTGTAGGAAAGGGGCATGTCATGTAATCACTGGAATGAAAATATTTATTATTCAAGATAACAGGCTTGTGTTTGTGTATCTTTCCTCTGTGCTGGAGTGTCAAATTGCATTCCTAGAAGTCTAGATCACTGCATGTTTTCCAGCATACCTGATCTGATCAAGTGCTGGATGATTGGCCAATGAGTCGAAGGAAAGTAAAGAAAAACATAGGTTTACCTTAATACCTATGTAATAGCCCCACGGTAGGACAGCCGTTGAGGCACAGTTTGTGTTAGGCTTGTTTCAGAAGTACTACGTCCTCATTGCATGAGCATAGTGGAACATTTGCCTTTCCATTTAAAGTTTATAATAACAGAACATTTACACAGCCTCATGGCATTTAGAAAATAGACCTCAAGCCATGTGACATAGCAAACTACATGATCATGAAAACAGCAGAAACACAAATATAAAGTTTTGGAAATGCGGCTTCTAAAATACATGGCTATTACCAAACAAAATACTGGCTAAAAATGTAATTCTGTGTATACATTCCTGATAGGTCTACTGGGCTTGAAACAATTACCAAAAGCATCAACCAACATATGATGCTCTTTTATAAACTGTATTTTTATCAAAAAAAGTAACTGATTTAACTATTTATCCAATTGGAAAAGGTGCCACATCTTCTCATGTCACACGTGTAGTGCCAAACAGTTCCAAACAGTCTAGTTCTTACAGAGAACTAGTTCTTAGTTAGATGCATTTTTATGTGATGGACCACTCTGAACCTACCAGTGACACTAAAACACTGCTATGCCTGATACACTCGTAACCAGCAGCCTGCACAGGAGCATACCACCATCATATCCATAAGTATTAAAAAAGGGCCACTGGCTAAATATATGAACAGAATTCCTGCGTTTAGCCCATAAATGGGGTAGAACATGGCTAACGTGCATGACAACAAAAGAGCTACCTTCTATTATTATGTTGGACCTGTATGGTAAGCAGGACCTGATAAAGTGAGCAGTAAGTGTAGGTAGAGTTAGGAGTTTCTAATTAAGCAGTAGACAATGCGCATATGTCAATATCTATTGTCAAAATATTTGTAATTGAAGATAACCTTGTGTTTGCGTATCTTCCCTCTGTACCATCGGTGTCTAACTGTGTTCTTGGAGGGCTACATCACTGCACACTTTTAATAAGACGCTTAATAATTCACATAACAGGCTTGATGTTGAACTGCTGAGTTGAATCAGTTGTGTTAAAGTTGGGAAAACACATGCATCAGGATTTGACACACATGCTCTTTATGGTATGATAGAAGGAACTGTGGTGTATGTCAAGAACATACCATTTTTAATGAACTTGAGCTCATTGGTTAACTGCGCCACCTGATTGTCCATCTCACCAATCATCTTCCGTAAGGGCGCACACTCACAGGGGAGCCCTGAGAAGAAAAATCACAATATTCATTCAAGTATGTGCACTGGTTACATTTTATATTCCTCCTTTTCAATAATGCACACAAAAGCTACTTGATTAAGTGAATTACAAACCAGGTTTGTGATCTGTATCACATCTAAAAGCATGATTGAAGATTACAGTCATAGCTGGTCTTATCATGTTTGGTCTTACCATTAGGATACATGTCTCCAATAAGATTTCACCTTACACTATTAGGTTTGGTAATATTCCACTGTTTTTATCTTCATAGGCAACAAGTATCAGCAGGAGGGGGAAAAAAATAAAGTTAGTCAGGAAAGTGAGATGTATGACAGAAACCTCCAGGATTGCAGAAAGTGCAGCCTGGTAGAAACACCCTTATCCTGTGGTAAGTTCATTATTTGAGATTATAGACTGTATATACAGCCTATTCCCTTATTCCTAATGGCTTAATCTAATATGAATCGGGCTAATGACTCATTTCTGAGTACTCACCAGTTATAGTACTATAATGACATATGGCAGTTACTGACTATGGTACAAAGAGACTGTATCTTCTGTCTGTCATGACATGTTTAGGATGTACTTGAGACCAAAGAGATTTTACTACATTACATTTTTAAATTTGAGAGAATGAAAGAGCAAAAATTATTTGCATATGGTATTGTTATTAATTAAAAGTCAAAATTCCTTTCTCCTGTATCACAGTTTTGTTTATATAACAGTAGTGATATGTTAACTACAGGCCAGTTTGTGAATAATAAGCATATGTAGTGGGCTGTCATGACATCGAACCTGTATAATTCTATCAGTAATGCTAACATGCCACTGATATATTACAGGATTCACAGTATACAACATTTGCCATATTTTATGTCATGGTTATGTTGCGGGGTTAAAGTTTTGTTTTACCAATTCTACTCTGTATATAATTTAATGTAAAAACACATTCCTTCTGCACAAATTTATTACCTGGGTCTCCATCTGAGCCTTTGGGTCCTGGATCTCCCATATCACCTTTTAAGCCTGTTAAAAGGTCAAGTGCAATTGTGAAGAGCTTTGAAATACAGAAGACTAATTGCTGTCTGAATCATACTTTCTTCAGTAGCCTGCTTTACCTTTTAATCCAGATGGACCCATTTTTCCATAACGTCCCATGATACCTTTTTGTCCTTTGAGTCCAGGGGGACCTAAAAGATTAAAACATTGCTCATAATTTCATCATTAAAGTACAAATCAAAGTGTAAAAACTTCTATGTAGGTCAGAGGTGCAGTATTACATTGTAGCATTGCATTGAGGGAAACGGGCATCCCTCCCTCTTTCCCCTATTAAAGCATCACTTAATCCTCATTAAAGCTGCAGTAAACACTTGTCATCATTACTGCATTCTGGCCGGTGTAGCCAGAGGACCTTTGAACTCTAAAACATTCTGCAGTTCTACACTCCCTAAGTGTGATGAAACCCAGCAGAAACATGTGGTCATGTGGTCTGTCAGTAGAACTCCACTGACACTGGGTGTCAGGTTGTGTACAGATCCAGTGTTCGGGCTCTGGATAGATTACGCATTTCTTTTTCTCTATGTTTTCTTTTTAGAACCATTTGAAAATGGAAGCTGCCTTTTACAAGTACTGCAAAGTGATAGGCAGTTATTTTGACTGACACAGTTGAACTAAATTACATTAAAATGCCTAAAAGGGGCTGCATGGATCAAACAGTTCAAAATAAAAACACATTTCTGACTTGGACTTTAGACTAATATAATTTATCTCAGAATAACCTCATGCCTTAATTGTGATTATTGTCTGAATACAAATGACTGAACAGTTTTGTCACTACAAAAACATTTATAACACTACCAAAACTTTACCAGTTGTTTTGGCAGGGACTGTTTTGGTAGTGACAATTTCAGCTAAGTTAACTAGCATAACTTAATAATGTGTTTTGCTAGTCAGCATTCATAGTGTTATGCACTAATTTTAAACTTTGGTATACATTTACTTTAAAACGGTGAGTTTTAACTGTACACCATGTGGCCATGAGGCACAGGGATGCAGTCTTACTGCACGAACATCTAACTCATGGTAAATAAAAGCTCTCTCTCAGGTAATGCTGTGGTGTTTAAATAGATTATAATAATATCAAATAATCTTATACATAATTTTTGTAGCAAGGACATAAACACAAATGAAAGTAAATTTCATGTCAAACGTTTCAGTAGAGAAGTAAATCAGGTACACATAAAGGCAGCAGGTAGCTTTATGGCTCAGAATCCTAAGATCATTTTCTGACTCCTTTATGAAATACTTATTGTACTTTTTGTACTATTTGTACTTGCTCTTGCCACGAAGGAGTTAATATAAAGCCTGCCATCTGTTAAATTAATATAACTTTTCATGCATTAAATAAAGAATGTTAAAGTTACCATTTTGGAGATGCAAGGTTTATTACGTATCTTAGCCAACAGTACCTGTATCTCCAGGTGGTCCCACTCTTCCAGGTCTGCCAGGTGCCCCTTTTTCTCCCTTTTCTCCTGGTTCTCCTGTGAGAACACACATGCTTCACTTTGAAGGCCAGTGCAGTCACTCATCAGCTGCATTTCATAAAGTTACATTCTACCAAGCAGCCATCTGAGTAGTAACCCCAGTCCCCATGTGCTATTTCACAGATGTACCAGATAGAGGTACATTTACATTTAGCTGAGGCAGTGGTGGGGTCATTTACATTTAGCTGACGCCTTTTGCCCAAAGCAGTCAGGGACAATTTCCCCCTGTAGAAACTCAGAAGAGTGAAATGGAAGAGTGCACTCTCCCAGGGTGTGATGGTAGTATTTAGCTATCAGCTACAAGTGAACGCTTAATCTCTTTGTAGGGAAGTTACTGGATTACTACCACTCATGCTTTTTATTTTTGATAATATGCTGTGCTGTGTGGTGTACCTTTGAGTCCTGGAACGAGGATTTGGACTGAGCAGGGCTCCTCTGCCATATGCTGACTATAGGCTGACCTCACCAGCAAAAGAACTAGCACAGTCACGAACACACACGATGCCAGGTTCTCTCTAATCATTCTGGAAAAGCCACTTCATTCAATCTATGAACAAAAGTAACAAAACTAGTATAAACAGTGAGATCCATGCTCAAAGGTCATTTCAGTTGACTGGTTTGCTGGACAACTGACTGGCTTAATTGCAAAGTGTTAATTCATTCCAGTTGTATTGTTCTTCAAACGTAACTTTTCGTTTCATTCTAATTCTGTGTGATATGAAAACAGGTAACAAAAAGTTATTTAAAGCCAATGATTTATGTATATTCTGTTGCTTATGGTATTTATATAAGATAGCATGAATTAAATCAGCTGCATTGACTGCAGCTGTCACACACAAAGCTGGCAGAATAATGAATAGTGGCTGCATCAGCAGCAGAAGAGCAGATAACCTTAGCTAAAAGTGACAGCTGTGTTTTTACCTTTACAGTGCAAACAAACAGAGGTCAGGACACATCAACAGGACCCAGAGAAAAAGAAAGAGAGAGAGAGAGAGAGAGAGAGATGGTATTTACTGGACAAATACATTAAGAACCATAACAGCTCATGCCAGTACTTATGTGATTATAGATTTCTTTTTTGATGTTCCCCTGTTTATACCCAGTATACTCATATTGTCTTTAACTCAATAAAACTGAAGGTTTATTTTAAGTTTTTTTAATCCAGAATGACACAGACAGGAGGTGTAAATCAAAATAAAGCATTAGAGTTTCTTATTTGAAACTGAGACAATGATACTGTACTAATAACTGTATAATAAACAGTAATGTAATAAAAAATAAGGAAAAAATAAGTCGTCAATAAAGTAAAAAGTACAGCAAAAAAAGATATACAGCAGGCAAATACAAAAGCATTCACCAAATAAAAGTTTAAAAAGATGAATAATAATAATAACAACATACAGAATAAAAGTAAAAACTATGTTGTAAAATGTTAAAGTCGCTTAACAGTGACATTTCTACAAATTGGAGTTTATTTGCTGTAGCACCAGGAACCCCTGTTAGTGAAAGTCATTGCGAAAAGCATGGATTCATTTCTTGTTATTTTCCCCAGAGCAAGGCTCCCACCTGTGCTATATTCCTCCATCAGAGCATAGGACTATACCAACATTTCGAACTTCAGTTTCTTGTTGCTTCACTATGAGTTACGATTAGTTTTACCTTGTCTTTGTGCAGTTTTACATACCATGGCCATTTTATCATATACACTCAAAGTCTAGTTACAGTTTTGTAGGTTTACATTGCAGACTGTAGCTTTTTTATTGTTGCACTGTTGATCACCACCCTTTACTCCATCCATCGATGGAAACAGGCTGCTGCAAGACCCATCTCTTCATAATGCACTTAAGTGAGTAAGCTCTAGTAGAGGTATAAATTGTATGTATTGTGTTGCACTTTAATAACCTTTTTGTATTGCACATATAATGACTTTTGTCAATGGGTATTGTGTTGCACCTTTTCTCCTCTATAGAAATTAGCACTGGGCTGCGGTTGCCAGGTAATGCTTTACTTGTCTGTGTATTAATCTCTCGGTACGAGCACTGGCCCCCTGTTCGGACAGTGTCTGAGCTCGTGGTGAGTTTTAGGCTCTAAACTTCCTGTACTAGCGGAAATTATTATCCAACGGGACACTAAGCACAGTTGTAAGTCGCTCAGCATAAGAGCGTCTGCTAAATCCCTTTAATGTAAAATGTAAATGTAAGACCACATTACCCAGTTGCTGAAGGTTTTAAACTCTGTCTACACTTACTGACATTTGTTGGCACACCTCGTAGATGTACATGTAGAGACTACAGTTTGCCTCACAAAGCATGATTTCTCATTAAACTGGCAGCTCCATAACAAATTGAGGAAAGTCGAACTAGAACAATCCTTACTTCTTCCTGTTTCCCGTATCAGAGAAATAGACTTACCTTGTGCAGAAAACTCAAGTCCATCTATGATTGCACTCTCATGTTCAGATTGAGGCTGTAGTGAGTCTGGCAGACACTTTTTCACTGGTGCTCTGTATAGCCCAGCACACCTCGTCTCTCACGGCTGTAGCGAAGAACAGGCCAGAGAGTGAGCATGTGTACATAAACACAGAGATAAGACTGGCTCTGCTTCACTCCTCTCAGATTAGACCATGAGAAAGCAACAGGGTCATTGACAGTACTCCTCAGAGCAGATAGCACACAGCTCCAATTCGAGATCAAAAACATTCTCTAAATTCATTAGACAGAAATCAGGACAGAATAAGAGGTAAAAGAGGGGGTTGTACACTGCAGGTCAGAAGGTTCGGACCTTTTTATCAAGTAATGTGTGATTTTTACTGTGAGTCCTCAATTGTTACATAAAATACCTGCAAAGATTTACTTTACCTAAAGAGCTGTTTATTAATGTATTTGACAGCTGATAGCGTATTTATGGTGTAATAGTGTGGGTTTAATTCCTTTTTTACTTGAGAGTTTCCAGCCTGTCATTATCCCTTAGAAATAAACAGACTGTTTTCATTGCATCATGCATATTCAGTACTTTTACTTAGGAAACAAAAGTGCACCATATTCTGTTGCATTTATTTATCATATACTAACACCAGGCTGTCCCGGCCCAGGCTAATCAAACTTCTGTATTTAAAAAAAAAGAGTTAAATTATGAATAGGTACAAATATGTTCCTTTCCCTGCCAAAGTAGATCTTTAATTGTCATTTAAAGGCACCTTGGAATGTAAACTGTATTTAGATTGGCACAGTTAAATAAGGAGGGTCTGAGACATAGAACAGACATACTATAAAACAGTCTTGTTCCTTTAAATGCAAATCCTGCATTTACAAACGAAGGCAGTAAAACAGGCCAATTTTAGACTGTTACATATACTCCAAACTTGACGTACACCAGCTCACGTTCTTGCCCTTTAAGACAAGGACAAGACAGCCATAGAAAAAAAATGGCAGACTGTGGAAAATATACTTTTCTAGTTTGTGATATGGATAATGCCACTTTTCATACCCTTACCAATGAACCAAACTGTCAACAGGTATGATTGATGTTAACCTTTAAATTATGCTGAAATTGGCTAATCACCAGTTCCCTAATCAAATATTCAGTTAAAGCTTGTAAGAATGTAGATGTAAAACGATTCAAGACGGAATGGAACACTTGAGGAACAAGCTGAACAGATGTGGACAGCTGTGAACAGAACACCAAATTGCTCAAATTGCTCTTCTATGTAGACATACTGAATAAATGTATTCTATGGCACTTTTAAGTTTGACAATTAGAATTAAGACCAGTATTGTACCTTAGAGAGTTAATTTACACAGTTTGTAGCTGAACATTTTTACTGCACTACGGAGTAAATGGTTTTATATATATGTATATTTAAACTGTGTTTAATAGTGTTTAACAGAACACTAAGCTCATATATTTAAAAGAACATGCATTTACATACAGCTGTACATAGAGTGAAACTACATGCTTGTTAAGGAATACTCCTCATGTGACAGATCTCTGCGTTAATGGACAAAGCAAAGAATGGGAGCTATGGATAGCGGAGAACTGAGGCTCTAAAACAGACTGCAATGTGTGTTTTTTGCCACAGGGTGACACTAAATATTTAGTGGAAGGAGGAGGTCACTCTGTCTGCAGTTTACACAGGTTCTTTAGAATCCTTTCATGGAGCTTTTGCCCATCACTAATCACTCGTATCTAGAAAGTGAAAGACGCTTGTGGAACACATGAATTTAGGTGTCTTGTTTAAAGCCATATCCTAGAACAGCATGGAATAGCTCGACTCATTCACACCTGCCATACACATGCCGTGCTTTGCCCTAAAGATCTAGGTACTTGCCTGCAATGCCAAAACTGTTAGTGCAGGGTCTGGGGCTCTAGCCATCACATTGCTACCATCTTCCATCTGGAAAAATGCAGAAAAAAGTCTAATGATGATGAACCAGCTGGGCAGTTCTCGTATAGCCCACAGCATTTCAGCACTGCACTGCATCACAATGCTGTCAGTGGAAAGTGAAGCTGAGAAAAAAAAGGGCAATAATTTTGCACAAGCGTCAGCGTCAGTGAATTAGGGCTGGAATCGAATAGAACAAAAGCAGTGGCATGGTAATAATAGCATTAGGAAAGATTTGGAGTTAACTCAGTCATAGCAATTGGAATCAAACACATAGCTCTGTCATGAGTCCAGATGAAGATGATACATGAAGATAAAGCAGAATTTTGTTTTGCTCTTAGCTTTTGTTTACTTTCACACTGTCATGAATGCACATTACACTTTGAGCCCTCGCTCACTTCCGTGTTTCTGTGTAAAACAATTAAAATCAGTGTAATCTGTAGCATCCAAATGCCTTTGTGATGAACATGCACACAAAGTGGAAGTGGAGGTCAAGGCATATTTGTCCTGATATTGACAAAAAAAAAAAAAAAAAAAAAAAAAAATATATATATATATATATATATATATATATATATATATATATATATATATATATATATATATTGACAATATTTTGACGATACACTGACTATATACTGTTCTAAAAAGCTGTCATGTTATAAATAGATACAAAATAAATTTATACAAGTAGTGATATTATATAGGATTGGGCAGAAAAAATGTATAATTATAAAAATGTCAAATTATCATGATCAATATAAAATGATTATTTCTTTCAAAATCGGCAGGAACTGTGTAAAAATATTCAAGATGCATGGGATGGATTATCACAGGACACCATTAGGACCTCTACAACTCCATGAACGTTGCGTTAGCAAATGTGGCAATCAATGTCATACTACTTCTGTATGTGTGGTCAATAAATATTACCCATAACAGTCAAAATGTATCATCATTTATTGTTCCTGGCAACCTTTATCTTCTTTACGAATAGCATTCCAATCCAACATTTCCATCCAGGTGCAACTATTCTTTTTTTTTTTTGATAATGAGTGTGTAAATGGCCACCAAACTTCCAAGACCAAAGAGATGGTCGTGGACTTTCACAGGGCCAGGCCACTCACACAACAAGTCTCTGTTGAGTGGGGAACGTAGAGATGGTTAATACCTACAGGTATCTCAGACATCACCTGGATAATAGGTTGGACTTGTCAGCCAACACAGACATCGTTTACAGAAAGGGGCAGAGCCGGCTCTACTTTCTGAAGAGGCTGGGGTCTTTTAACATCTATAAGAAAATCCTGTAGATGTTCCATCAGACTGTGGTGTCCACCTGTCTCTTTTATGCTGTGGTGAGCTGAGAAGGAAGCATTAAGAAGAGAGACGAGATGCGACTGGAGAAGCTGGTCAGGCGAACAGGGTCAGTTGTTGGTGTGGAACTGGATCTGTCTAAAAATAAATTAGTTAACTCATTTTAGTCCCTGCTCCCTCCTACTGTGTCTCACTCTTTTGTTAAATCACATTGAAAAACTCAGAAGTGCATTCTCCTGTGGCGACAAATGAGTAGTGTTGCTTTTCTTTCAGTAGAAAAAGCCCCCAGGGCTTTTTAAAAAGCAGAAGTTAGGGAAAGTCTATTATATTGCACATTTATGGAACATTTGATATATTTGTTCTATTTCTCTTATAGTTATATTGCTATAATTCTTGTCATTTTTCTCACACAGCCCTGTTTTATATGTCATTATTTTTAATGAACCATTTTAAACTTCACAACAGTTTTTGCATTTACCATCCTATACCTAATTGGGTTTAGTGTTCTGGTGAGGGAACTTAACAGCAGTGTGAAATCTGGAAAGAGACCTTTTTAGAGTTATTTAAAGATAAAAACTGTGCTTAGGTGACATTTGTGTATAATTAATTTCCCATTAAAATGGCCTTTAGATACAAAGTCATTGTAGACTTTTTTAGTGTGTGGGTGTTTGTGTGTGTGTGTGTCCAGTGCACAGTCATAGTGCGATCTAACATTTACAGTAGCCTATTTATGTGGATATCATGTCCAGCAAGTTGATTAGTGCAGTCCCAGTCTCATTAGTCAATTACTTCAAGCCATTCCGTTTCCCACAAATGAGAGTTTGAATTGTTCTTGTGCATAAACTGTACATGAATAATAGACTGTTCATAATTTCTATTACTTGGTTACAGTTGGTAAAGCATGCAAGCACAAGAGTTGCAAACACATTTGTAAAAAGTCTGCTGCACTATTAAATGTTTTTAAAGCCCTAATTACATCTTTAATTAATGTGTGTATTATAAACAGATAAATAGGGCAGAGTGCAGGTATTAAAGTGACTCATGAGGTTAGTACTTCTGCATCCTGCATACCAAATGTCCTGATCTTATACAAGAATGCAGGAGTTCACATACAGGCCACTTCCCCAGCGGCTTCACGTCTGCACCTTTGTGGCGAAGGGCTTTGCCGTACAAATGACTGAAAATTAGGTGTCAAATGGTTTCTTATGAAACACCGGCAGATCTAAAAAACATGAAGCAAGGAAATATTAAAGACATTAAAAACTCAATAACAATAAAACTACTTAAAAAAAAACTAATAGCACATCACGCTTCAGTAGCCGACTATACCTAAGTGTGCATTTTGTTCATGCAGAAGAAACATTCGTAATACTGCGAGTACTTTTTGTGTAAAGTGCAAAGTAATACCAGCAAGACATTCTTGGGAGTCCCCAGGGTGCTGGAAAGTGTTTGCTGAGAATGTGTTCCTCCTACAGCTGGCTAACATCTCTTTTCCCCTCCATGCTCGCCTCAGATTGTGTTCACTAAGACCTGAAGAGGCAGAGAAGCAGAACCGGATGCACTCTATGGATCCAGAGCCCTGGGAGGACAAACCTTGCCCACTGGAGCATGACAGCCACTGTGTTCCTCCTGACCCAAGGGCACTTTTAAGGGGACGGTACACTGAGCCAGGTCAGGATCACGGGCTAATCAGGCAACTCTGTCATATGAAAGTCTATCCCACCAGCCATCTCTTCTCATTAAATGCACAGGGTAAAGCAGAGAGAGGTTCTAATTATGCTATGTGATTGACATGCTAAATTAAAGGTAGTGGAAAACCTTTTTTTTAAATGAGCTCAATGAAACCTTAAAATCTTAAAAGCTAACATTTGAGCAAATTAGTCAGTGTTTGTTAGCAATTCTTCTGTCACCACAAACCAGAACTACATCAGGTACTACCACCATTACTGCTTAATAATTCACTTTAAAAAAATCCTGTTCCGTACCATTTTAGAGTATAATCTGAAACCTGAGTGTGAAGAAAACTAAACTACCCATATATATATATATATATATATATATATATATATATATATATATATATATATATATATATATATATATATATATAGATATATATATATATATATATATATATATATATATATATATATATATATATATATATATATATATATATACATATATATATATATATATGTGTGTGTGTGTGTGTACATATATACCCAGAAACCAGTGTCAGATTGCAGTCCTACTCGTAAGGAGAATAAAGGTTACCAGGAACAATAAATTATGATACATTTAGACTGATATGGGCAACATTTATTGAGCTGCACATACAGAAGTAGTGTCTCTCAGTATGGGTGCCATGTATGCTAATGCAACATCCAGATGTCTCAACATGGAGTCTTACAATGTCAAACCTACCCACCGAGTTTCATTCCTGTCAGTTAATTCCTTCTGGGTACTATTCTGTTGATGTTGAGTGTGCCCATGGCCATGACATAACAACCACAATTCCAAATTTAAACTGCCACTTACATGTAAAAGCACAAAACGCAAAAGAAGCTTTGGTTTGTCCATTCTGGGCTACTGGAGCAATGTTGGAGCTCTATATGGTAGATTGGCTCTGAAGATGCTATAAAAAGCTAAACAATTTTTAGTTACAGGTCACCTTGCCCTAAAAATACATGGCTTTCTATACCATATTCCTTTACTGCTAGCATATCCCTCCAAATCTAACACGCTGCTCCTTTAATGAGCAACATTTAACATGTACTCTAAACCTGGTTCTAGTCCTGTGACTATAAATTAATGAACCTAGTCCTGTAACTGGAATCAATCACTCTGCTTTTTAGTTGTCTACCAGCCTCTTTCCATAGGCCCTGTTGTCTGCAGTGGCCATTCCGCTGACAGAATTGAGATTGGTCTGGATGTTTGTAATTAACATAATCAATGGAATAGTTTTCGCCATAACACTTGTAATCAGATTAGTACCAAATTAATTAGGACACTGATGGCTCTGTGTGTCTGAAACATGTGTTGAGCTGTTTGGGAGCAATGAGGGGTGGTAGGAGAGGGGTATAGAATCTTTTTTATGCTCAACGATTCATAGAAACACAATTGTGCCAGGAATCCAAACAGGCTGTTCAATCCTATAGAGATGAAGCTTAAAAAAGTTATGGCAGTTAACAGTAAAACTTTTAAAGCTTGCAATACACAGGGGTAAACTCCTTTTCCCTAGTTCACAGACTGTGAATAATGGTATAGTGGATTTCACAATGTTTAGCTGCAAAGTGATCATCCACTTTGGCTATTAGAGCCTCTCGCCATTAGGCTTCTTCTAGCTCTGCTCTCAGCGGTGCTGCACAATGGCTCTGATTCAGCGGGTTTATAGATTTTTCACCACCTGCAGGTTATACGTGCACAATTAGTCACAGGTGCACCAACACTTAGTTAAGTGCATTGGAGAGAGGAATGACACTTTAGCTAAATTTTTAGCTTAATTCTAACACTATCATGACAGAGAAGGATGATATAATGGACACAGAGTGAATGTATTTAATTAAAAGCACTTCAGAAATGATTCATTTCGTATGAAGTGATCGAACATGCCAACACCTGTTTGTTGCTTTAGATATTCCATTAGCTATTCATTTAGTACAGCTATGCTTTAGAGAAATTGCATCCAAAACAGACCTGTATGAGAGTGTGTTTTGTTTGTTTGAAATTCAGAGCTGTATGTGGACATGATCACGCACTGGCTGGATTTTCATATGGTTCAGACAGGCTGAAAAAGTCCGCAGAATATCAATGAAGCACGCGTCTTGCAAACTCACGGCGTACTTTAGCGCCAGTAATGCGTGCCATTAGCCGCTGCATGTTCACACAAAATATTTTTCTTAGAGGAAAAAAAATAACACAAGAAAAGGAAGCTTTCATCTGAGTAGGCTCTAGTAATGCATCATCTCCAGAACCGAACCCTGTTTTGAGGCCAGGGAAAAAGCAATGCAAGGACTCCAGCAGCCAGCAGCACAGGCAGCATTCCTCGGTTAGAACTCGTTTTCCCTCCTGGTCTGATAACACTGATTATTTTGCACATTAGCAAGCCCTTCTCAAAGAGAGGTCTCACATCTTCTTCCCTTGTCCAGAATCTGATGAATACAGCCAAATTACTTTGCGGAGTACACAAGGCACCTGTGTTAGAGAACATAAGATTTTAGTAACCAGTGAGCCAGAAAAGAGCTCTGAGGTGATGCATCTCCATCAGTTGTGAATAGAGCTTCAAAACAAACCTGTCCCACAATGACCCACCATATAAACATATAATGAAAGAATGGATTCTTTTAGGCGAGAGAGAGAGAGAGAGAGAGAGAGAGAGAGAGAGAGAGAGAGAGAGAGAGAGAGAGAGAGGGAGAAAGAGAGGGAAAGGGAGAGAGAGACAGAGAGAGAAGGGAGAGAAAGACAGAGGCAGTAACCCAAAACAGATGGAGGAGATGACTCTCATTCACTCCTAATGACTCCAGCAGCACTGCCAACTCCGGAACAGCGAAAACAATTATCATGTCCTCCTAAGACATCATTCATGTGGATGATCAATCACCTCTGCTGGGCCTGCTGCTCCAAAACCAGCAGAATGAATCCCAACCTTTCTTCTATTGATATGAACCCAGAAAATTAACCCCTAGGAGCACAAAGGCTCTCCCCCAATTTATTACACTTAAAAGTAATGTGCAATAGGCAGAGACCAGCCTTCATTTATTAAACTTTCTGGCACACCTCCAAGTACAAGCTTGTTTATGGTACAGGTTTATGAGAAGATATGAGATAATCTACTTGAGTTTTTTTTTTTTTTTTTTAGAAAATGAGACTCCTAACACTCATGCAAGACCTAGCACACCACCAAAACTGTTACCATTGGATAAATAGTACTTCAAGCTTCAAACTTTTTTGCCTAATAGGAGAAAAGCTACTTTTCTCTTTGATTCACAATAAATTCACAGTTGATCTGTGGTTTTGAAAGAATGTGTAGCTACCAAGAAGCTGTTAGAAGAGAGAAGGAAACACCGAATAATAACAATAATATTTGCAGATCAAACATAGAAGCTGCTTGTGTTCCCAGAACAATGGACTGACCACCCAAAGGTCCAGGCCTCAACATCACTGAATCTGTATGGGTTTACTCGATTCATGTAAACATCATTCTTTGTCAATTAACTGGTCAAGTAACTGAACACTGTTTGTAAGTTAAATAAATGAATAGTGATATATTACTGTACATTTTAAGGTCAGTCACAGTATCCTCCAGATATGCTGAAAATGCTCTCCCAATATACTAATAGATATAATATAATCTAGAACAATGTAGTTCATAGAGCATAATGTTAGAATTCCCATCAGTTATTGTATCACAACACTGTATGTCCATGCCCACACTTCACTACAAAGTCATTATCTAAATTTCTCAATTGCATCAAGAGGTATCATTAACATAACACAACATTTTGCTGTAATTGTGGAAATTAATAATATTTTGCTAAAATGTTTTAGCAGTTGTGTTAAGGCTGCTTAAGGTTCTGTTCATGGCTATGGCCCTAGTACATTTCTAGGAAAAGTTTTAATTTAATATAGAAATTATGTGGGAGGTTCTTCAGGATCTTCACACTCATTCTTTAAAAAAAAAACAGCAGGTAAAAGATTCTTTAGAGAACCTAAAGTGGCTCCTCTGTGGCCTTACTCCAAAGAACTCTTTTGCCACTTTTATTTTGCATGGTGACTGAATACTACAGAGCATTAATATTAGCCCTCTTGTCTTCTCTCCCTGCACACGACTAGATTAGCAAAAGCCCAGCAGGGTGCTATCAACTCCCAAACTCCATCATTAGATTTCACATCTAAAACATCCTGCCTTTCAGAAGTGACAGTTTTAGCACGAAGGGATTAGATCAGAGTGACTGACCCAATATCATCAGCTCCCAGCAGCCCTGCCTAACTCATGTGTCGAAGCACAGCACATGTGCTAAACTAACATCTGAAATGTAAAAACTGAAGACCGTGTGCCTGAACATTAATGTAAAATAAATACTCCATGATAAATACACATAACACGCATTGTACATAGAGTATAACCAGAGTTACTAATTCCACTACTGAAATTCATTGACACAAACTAATGCTATTTAGATACCTGGCCAGTTTTGTTTTATACCAGCTGTGCTGTCATTCAGCAGGGACGAAGCGGCTCTCATGGAGCCTGTATAACCCATATAGAGACACTTTAGTTCAAGATCTAGGCCACTGCCCTTAGGCTGGCTTTTACAATCAGACCAGGACAAACTATAACATTCGGAGCAGTAAGAACACATACCGTATCCACCTGGAATAACACAAGTGAGATACATGTCAGCAGCTCCTAGCAGACCTGCCTAACTTGTGTTGAAGCACGAACCATATACAGTATATTAAACTTTAAATGCAATGAAATGATAAAATACAGACACTTAAATAACGTAAACGCCGCCAAACATGCTCCTCTGTCTAAACATACACTTTTTTGTACTGATGAATATCAGTTTGAAACATCAATCAATTCTAAACATTTGTCCCATGCCAGTATTTCTTAAATTTGCAGAATGTTGCATTTTTGTGGTATGTCAAGGATGTTTGGTACTGCAAAGACACTACTGAGGTTAACCTCTACTGAGGTTAACATCCTAAAAAGCTAGCTCCGGCCCATCCTTTCTCCTAGTACCACTTTGTACCTCAAGAGGCGATAATGAGCCACTGTCACATCAAGTCTGCCATCAGGCCAACATGAGAGGGAAAAAAAGTAGCACTGTTCCAAATGCATATTCTAATCTCCTGCCAATTATTGTATGGATACTGCTCCCAGTTAGATCATTCAAGAACAAGTAACCAATTAAAAGAACAGTAAATTTAACAGCAGCTGATGCTTTTGGCAACAAACATTATAACGAGCAGCGGCAGCCACTTACGGCAACAATATATGTCCGACAATAAACAAAAGAGTAACACGAATAGAAACAAAGCAGGAGTTAACATTGGTGCTGCTTTCTACCACTGAAGACGCTCTTGGCGAGTAGAGGGATGAAGTTTGATGCTGAACTTATAACATTTCTTCAGTACTGGAAAGTAAACAGTTGTCTGCTGGAAGTTTGAGGGGCGGGGTTGTGCATTTACTTATTTCTTACTGTTACAAGCCCAGGAACCAATGGCACACGGAGGCAAACCACCAAACTGTGTAGGGTTTAATTAGGATATCCTGACCGTGGGTTTAACTAAGACGCACTTCCCCTAATGCAATTTGTCATGAGACAAATTATGTGAACCCTATCACTTATGAAAGGTGTGGACAATACAACTGACTGGGGATATGTCAATCCATATAATTTGGAGCATGAATTCAACAGATTGCATCATCTTATAATTTACTCCTTTCAGCAAAATTGGTCAATTCTGATCTGATTCTCACATCATCACCCATCCCTACCTTGTATCTCTGAAACAGTGAACATTAAGGTGAGAACCAAAACTATTTAGCCTGGTATCAAAGAAAAAAGTTAGTCTTTTTTTGAACCCAGTTAAAAAAAAAAGAATTCCTCAATATTTCTGTTTCTCCTGGAAAACCGTAAGATGTTGTTGAGGGAAAGGAAACCGCTGCTCCGGATATTTCTATGAAGAAAAAGACCCCAGTAATCTCAACTGTCTCCTTTTGAGTTTTAAAAGAGAGACCAGTATAGAAACATACTGTCCTCAGACACACTGAAATAATAACTAAACTCTCATCTCTTTTTATTTGTCCTGTATGTCATGTCACATTTTTGTCTCTTTCTTCAAAAGAATTACATTTTCTGAGAATCGCCATTACATCATCAAACATCCATGGAATAACCTTTTCTTATTGGGTGTTCTGACGTAATGTGTTTTATCCATGTGGAGTTGATGTGCATCAAGTAAAGTCAATGCATTACTTCACTTGGAAATTAGTTCACAAGAATTCCAGAGCATGAGAGCAAGACTTAACGTTTCTGCTAAAGGACATGCAGCTTTAATTCGAGTTTCTCCAGCCAGACACATCGCCTGGGTCCATATGATATGCTCTCTCTCTCTTCTGCTCGCCCATCAGAAGCAGAAGAGAAGGAGACAGAGGGAGGTGAATGGGCTCAGGCTATGCTGAATGGCCTGTGGGGCTGTGGGATTTTTCTCTGAAGCTGGAGACCTGCGGGGTGGTCAAGGAGGACAATCGGCTCCACACAGTAGACAGAGCGCTGGGCTCGGGGCACGATGTGGAGCGAGGACACAACGCAGACTGGCACGGAATGCGAATGCTGGGACAGAAATGTGCCGCTTTGAATGATAATGAGGAGCATAGTGCGCAAAGAGCTCCCAAAATGAATCTCAAAGAACTGATTTATTTTTTCCATAGTTGTAGATCATTCGCTCTAAATGAGAAAGACATCTTTTTAAAGGCAGCCATTTGCTCGGAAATTGTCACACTTGTGAAGTAGAATGGGAAGTTGGACATAAAAGGAATACTAATGCTTCACAAGTCATACATTTTTGTCAAAACAGATGTGCCTCGAGACTATTGAACAGGATACTTGCCAGCACAAAACAAGTAGCGGGTGATGTTTTCATATCTGTATATTGGGATCTTGTGTTCCTAAGAGCACACTAGAAGTAGACTATATTGCAAAAGAATAATATCACAACACTTTCAAGCTGTAGGAGATTTTCATGCTATAGTATATGTGGTATTTCAGTATTCTCTTGGTTTGATATACAGGATCAGTCCTGCAATGCTTTACAATGCTATTCAATATTATGAATATAATGATTTGCATATATTTCACATTCTGTGGATCACTGCTTCCAATTAAACAGAACCAATCATGCGCTACACAGAAGTTGAACTCACAATCTCATGATGACTGATGATGTGATGATTTCACCCTTTTATTCAAGTACGTTTGTAAGGAAAGTGATGTACTTTTTACTCAGTTCAGCTTTAGCCATTCACATTTAAATTGCTTTTTGCCCACAGTGCATTATAAGAAAAGAGCCCAACAAACTTCAGTTTCACTGCTGACAGATGCTGGATGGTTCCGCTGCAGGTCTGTAAGATACTCAGTATTACACCAGGTACTTTTCTAATTCTACTGTAGTTGTCTTTTGTGAAAGTGCTTTAACTAGTAATGCTATGTAGTGACTTACTACTGGCTATTGCTGACCTTTAGTGTGATGTAGCTTGCTCACAGCCACACCAAGAGAATCATGGCAGGTGCATGGCCTATGGAGAAGTAGGGGAAAAATAAAACCTAACATGTGGCCTGTGCAAACAATATGTTGTATTTAAAATTTGATGTTTAACCGTTTTAGTATACAAACAGGATAAACAGAAAGTCTGTATTATAATTAGCAGAGAGCTGCAATTAGCAGAGAACTGTATGCTTTGTGTAGAGGACATTGTTAACTTCAGTAAGACATGTAATTGAACAGTGGGGGTATTCAGACCATTTACAAAGGACTATATACTACATAACACATTGTATGTATACTATATATTAAAATACATTACTGTGAACTGAATTACAAGTTCACTGAATAAATACTGTAAACACAATACTGACTGATACATGGCATATTTTACAAGAGATTATTGGCAAATTATGCAGTAATTCTTCTACAATAAATGCCTTTTGTGGTGTAATTCATCACTGTTGCGATATGTAATATCATATTAACATACCTCCCTTACATCAGCCTAATCAAACCTAGGCCAAGAACCGTTCTACCATTCTGTATGAGGTAGCTAATCCCATGTAATATAATTCTATTCTCTGAACAATGTTAGAGCCAGAAGCATCTCAGAACCACTGATCACTTAACGCGTAATTCAGTTAAGGCCGTCTCATATCGCAGAGTTTTGTTGACTCTGCCAAGAGTAATTTCAGTCAGAAGAGGATTAGACCATGACGGATCAGACTTTTATTCCGAGCTTGTTTTCCAAACACAGAGGCCTCCATAGAGGTAGATGTGAAATATTACTCTCTGGAAATCAGCATCAGGTCTTTTATGTGTGCATATGAAAACTAGATCATGTAAACACAAGTCGAATGAAGTAAATAAATAAACATGCTTGTTGGGCAGCATCTTGGTTGTGTGTTCTGGTGAAATATAGGCCAACCTCCTGTGATTGCTTTCAGGCTGACAGCTTCTTTTTTCATTATTGGCTTTTATATTATATGCATACACAGTGCTTCAGAGACCATTCCTCATTTATTCTGTTTCCAGCAGAAACAGCCATTAAGCACAAACGATTCTTCTAGCAGTGTTAGGAAATGAGCAGAAAGCTTATATTTAACAGAAATGTAAATGATGGAATCTGGAGCGATCAGATCAATTCATTGTTTTGACCACACCAGCAGTTTTTTTGTTTGATTTGCTAAATTTCTTCTTGAGTTGAGTTGAGTTGTCTTCTCGTGTACCCGTAGGTAAATTTGGTTTACAGTCGACACGTCAGCATCCATCCAATCAATTTACGGACAACACAGACAAACATAAAATACATAGATTATTATTAACTAACTAAATAACTTTTTTATAGTTATTGGGAGTGCTTACCAGTCCATAAACTGTTAAATAAGACAACCCAGTCTAGTTGCCTAGATCAGAAAAAATGGGATTCAACAAGCTGCCCATCCCCCTCCTACAGCTCATTTGAATATAGAATGTAGAATATAAAAAGTATAGAATAATAAGAATAATACTTCATTAAAATAATAGCGCCCTGTCTGAGTAGTTTCACCCACATCTAAGAGCTAATCATAGGAACTGCACTATTGTCATCTGAACTTGTGAATAAAGTTTGTCCAGCTATTGTCGGCAAAAACCTGCACGTGTCTGCTAAACACTTTAAGTCTAACACAGAAATCAGCTTCTTATTTGCCAGTTTCTTGTTCAATATTTACCAATCCACCTTAAATGGTGCAGCAATTACATTCTGGTGTTTCAGGCTACATGTCCAGATTCTAACTCAGATTTCCCAATTCCACCTTAAATAGTGTAGTGGTTACATCCTTGTGTTTCAGGCTACCTGCCCAGCTTCTAGTTTGAATTTCGTTTAATGGTACAGAAGGGCTACATTCTGTTTCCTCAGGCAACTGCTGTTAACTGCTGTGCCATTTAAGGTGGAATGAGAAAATTCAAACAAGAAGCTGGCAAGTTAAAAGTCTTGACTGGCAAGACCTCAGCCTTGTGTGTTGGAATGTTTTCCAACTCGGTTCAGTACAGCGCAGCACTGGCAATAAAACTTTTCCTAAAGCAGGAATCAGTACCAAAAGTCTGTGGCAGAAATGCAGACAAGGGAAATGTTAATGTTTAAAAAGTAATTTTGCTGTGTATTTGTAACTGTGGCACCAGTTATAGTGGAAGGGAAAATTCCCCAAACAAGCCAACTTTTGTGCTGACAATTGAAAAAGCTGAATAAATGCATTCTATGACTTTAAAATTGCATTTTTGAAAGGCAGTTATTATAAAGGCAGTTGCTGAAATCTAAAATTATAGTCCGTTCTAAAATTATTAGAGTGCAACTAGATTTGGGAGGAGAGACTATCACAGCGTTCATCCAGACCCTATGTGCCTGTAAAAACACAAAAAATAAGTACACTACAGATGTTGCCGGTCCATGTCCTTTATTTACTCTTACCAGTAAAATCCACATCCATTTGGTCCATGTGAAAGTGTTGATTATCTACAGCTATGTAACTGTGGTGGGGAAGAGGTGGAGTGGATTTCATTACTAATATCATATCTATTAAAGCAATTATAAAAAAATGAAGCAAGATCAAACTTCTGAATTAAGGACCTGCTATGGTTTTCACGCCAGACCAGGCTGAACCAAGAAGATTTGCAACCACCTTATTCTCAAATTCGATTTTATAATCCAGGTTTTTTTAAATTGGTCTCTGATGTCTACATAGAAGGTATGTGATTTTGATACTCAATACTCTTTATTCAGTCTCTCCAGTGTCAAACACCGAGCAAAGCCTGTTCAATATTTTTCCCAGGTTTGAGTGAAATATCCAGATTGAATTGTGAACATGCTATATACATATATAGCCAGTTTGCTTTAACTTGTCCTAAATAGACTTTGGTAATTAAGGAAACAAAGAGTAATCTCTGACTTTTGCCCTGTATGTCAATGTAACATGATGCATCTTACAGATATTTGCATGCTTTGCCTAACCCTGCATATTACACATTACATGCATTCAATTTACAAACACTACATCTGGTTAACCAAGCGTACTTTAATAAGGCAACTTACATGAACTGTCCACTCAACCTGAATAACTGGCAAATAGTGTGCTTCCTCAGAATTCTCTTTGACATTCATCTCATTTGCATCACTGCATGGTTCATAGAGTTTTATTTGCTCTGGCAAGTCAGTCGTGTCGGCGTGTGGTCTTTGGTCAACAGCCACTGCAGACAAACCTAGCATGACCTGGAGCGACCTAAACTTTGTCAGAGCAAGCACTGTGCAGGCAAAGTATGCTATCCTACACACCTCATACCTCTGAGAGGAGTTCCTGAATATAGCTATCAGAACTGAAACTATTGCATTCATTGCTGATGGCTTGAGGGGTAAATGGTAACAACCTACATCCAAATCTGCATGAAACAGCATGGATAAATATTTCCTCTAAAGCAATGTATCTTAGAGAGCACCTCTACTCCTCTCCTGAGTTTTGCTTGCTCTTAAATCAGGCCCGTTTCATACATCTGCATCAGGAACACATTCACGCACGGGTGCTCTGACACCGCCTAGCTGCTTGATTAAGTCCTCGGGAAAGCGTTCGGGTCAGACAGCTAAAGGCCTTTTTAAAACGGTCACGGAGCTTAGACCTCCTCCTCAACATCCAATTTGTACATTTCAGATATCCTAATGAGTATTACTGTAGGGTCGCATTACATCTTCAGTCAGAACGAATCCCTGTCTAGCTGCCTCGTTCACTGCTTTAGAGCAAAGCGGCCCTCAGTGAGGGGAAAAGCCTTTAAAATTCATTGCGCCGGCAGAAACATGAGAGCAGACTGTTCGGTATTTAGTGGTTATTAGGCCCTGTCCACCATGCTGACACAACTGCCTCAATTAAGACAAACTGAACAAACCTAATTGTATATTATGCAGAGGACATACTCCTTACGCTTCAGTGCCCATTAGTGCCCACAGAAATAACATTGTCCCATGATTTATGCAGCTCTTGGAATAGGATGTTTTACTGAGTAAACCAGCTCACTGAGCCGGTGGGCCTTTACGGGCCAGTATTGTTGGCCCACTGGGAAGTGTTTCAGCTTTAGTTGGACAAAGACAGCTTCACCTTCAGCATACTTTTTAAGTCCTATTAAGTGACTTGTTTAGGCAGCGTATACTAACTGCAGACAACTTTGATAGTAACATGGCTTTCATTTCACATTTCCATTTTTACATCCTATACGCTGAGGCAGCGTCTAGACCATTTTAATCAATATAAGAGCTTCTATGCAGGAAATGTGAAATTTGACAATTGAGGTCATGCCCTGCAGTAGTCACATTATTTTAATTTGGTCTAATCTATCTAATGTTCTTCATATAGGCGAAAAAGCCAGCCTAATATGAGGCAGGATAGATTAATATACCTTAATACCAAGTCATTTTCTTAAGCACACAAAACTACTTATCTTTATTATCTTTCCTGTCAAACAAACTAATAGCAATGAGTCATTGAACTGTTAATGCGCATTCAGCTGAGCCATAAATTAGAAATTTTAATTTAGAGTTATTTGCTTTGTGACCCCGCCGCTGCCTTATAAAGAGCTGCTTTTTTTCTCTCTCTGTTGACAAACCTCATTGCTATATGCATGGAATTTCTTTGGACCCTGTAGGTGTTCTCATGATTGCAGGTTGTGTAGTGATTTCAATCTTTCGAGTATGCCATTATAGCTGCAGTAGTTTGGCAAACAAATTACAATGGGGAAGATTTATAGCCTATAGCATTAAGGGAAAGGAGGGGGACATAAGTGACTATGATGTACAGTATTTGGAATGGAAGAGACCTGAACAGGACCCACTAGTTTGTTTGTTGACCTGCATGGTGCTCTCAGGAGAGAACTATTCACTCAGTCCAGATGGCGAGATTCATTTGCATTCAGGACTGCTTTCGGAGTCTGTAGCAGTAGGCAGTTAACGTGGTAGCCTAATGCATCATCCAAGCACCTTTATCTACACACTAAACCTGACTCATGCCAGCTCATAACTGACAAACAGGTGAGTGACATGGCTATGTGTGGTTATTTGTTACGGTAGAGGACCAGTGTTCCTGTAAACGAGACATGGCTTCTCCCCTGTATGTGCACCGGGGTAATTGAACATCATGTTTAATATGCATTAAGTCCATATGCACATGGAGATAACAGTCAGACGTTCACATATGGAATTCAGAGTGGACAGTGCTGAGGGTAATGAGAGTATCGTGAGGACACAGCACGTGTAAGGAGCTGATTACACTCACTTAGTAAGATGTCAAAGGCAGACCTTTAAATAATAAAATATCTCTTTGGGTCCAAATGTTAACCCCTTAACATTTCAGGCTTGTTATATTAGTATCATTCAAAATGTACCATTCACTACCCAGTCCATACAGTCCATGGCATGCAATAGCATCCAGCTGTGAACCTGCTGTTTCTGTGATGTCACAAAAACCAAACATTTAACATGTATCTAACTATTCAGCCTGCAACAGTTTAAGCACACCCATTCATACTTCACCTCTGAGTACATATTGAATTAATTACAGTACAGGATAGCCAATCAGTCATTCATCTTGAATTACTATCATATACGCCAATTTTAAAGTCACAATAACCAAAACAGCCTGTTTAATTCACAAGGATAAATAGATATAGATGGTTTGGAAAATGGCCATAAAAAATTCGCTGGGATCATTTTGGTACACAAATGGGATAAATGTTACTGAACCACAAATGATCAATTAAAGTGAAAGAAAATGTCCACCTTAATACCACCTCATTAAAAGTCCTTGTGCTGGTAATAAAATAGCCATTTACTCTATTGCTGCTTGTATGGACCATGAAGTAAGAACCCATTTAATTTAGTTTTTTTTTTTGTATCTAGAATTACGCCGGTCAGCTAGCTAACAGGCTAAAAGATGTGCTAAAAAAAAAGCCTTCATTAACAAAACAGGCTTGAATTATAGTAATTAAAGAGTTTGAAACTGCTATATACATTTATTTACAAAAAAAAGTTGCACCCAGAAGGAAGTGTCAGATTGCAATGTTATTGAGAAGGAAGATAAAGGTTACTAGAAACAATAAATTATGATAAATTTAGACTAATGTGGGCAATATTTGTTCAGCTACACATACAAAAATAGAGTCTTTCAATATGGTTTTGAGCCACACGTCTCAGCATTAAGTTGTAAAGATTTCTAATGGTGTCCTGTTATGATCCATCCCACGCAACTTGAATATTCCCAATTCCTGCAGATTTTGTGGTTGTGGTTGAGGTGGAGTGACACCAGGCACCAGTGACAACAGGCCGCCCATCTTGGTACTGACCACGGTGCCACCACACATGGATTTGTTGGACGTCCCCACCAAGACAAAAGCAGAACTTGTCACTGTAGATGACCCCCTGCCATTTTGAGTCACTCAATGTCCGTCTGGCACAACACCATTGCAGTCTTGGGTGACGATGATGTGGTGTTGGGACAAGCGGCCTGGGTGCATATTGTCTCATATTGTATCACTTTACTGCCAGTGGTGCTGGCACTAACAGGATGATTAATGGAGAGTATCATTGCTCACTGAATGTCTCCAGTTGTGTCACTTCACGCATGTTGGACAATCCGTCAGTTCTCCTTTCTTAGTGGTTCATGAGGTCTCACAGAACCTTCATGTTGCTGGTACATGCCTTCTTCTATCCATTGCCACCCATAGCATGTATGATAGTATCCACATGAACGTTATAGCGCAAAGTATATTGATCCCTCTTCCCGTAGCCCTATGATGCAATCCCTCTCTAACTGTTCCAAAAATGACTTTTAAATTGCTAGTTTTTTTTTCTTTTTCAGACATAATTTACTTGCAAATGAAGCTACCATCACAAAAGCATGAGTCAAAATGGAACAGGATGACATTATATAGCCAATCAGGTACAGTGATCAGGCCCGTTCTTGCTTACATAACGTGCGTGGCTGAACTCAATGATGTCAAACCTACCTACCAAGCTTAACTCCAGTCAGAACATTTCTTCGATGAGGAGAGTAAAAGTCTAAAGAATGTCACTTGAGTGGCTTACATGCTTCAAATGTCCATGTTTCAGTCAGAAGAAGCATCAAACCCAGTCTGAACCTCAAACCCAGGTTCTGTATTCCATGAATAGTGTGCTGTGTAAATGTTGAAATTCTAGTTTCTACAGTCGGTGCATTGTTGGCCAAATATATATGTCTAGATAACTCTTTGTTAGCTACTTTATTAGATAATGCTGGGGTTAATCGCGATTCATCCTCAGGGTGGGAAGAGGAGGACCCACTAGTGGCGCTATTTTATCATATGTTCATAATCGAATCCTAAAAAATGATGGCTGTATTGATAAACGACTAAACGTTCTTTACTTGTTTCAGCAGTCCATGGTTGCTTAACTGAATTCAACATTTTTATTATGTGACAAATTTACAAATACTCACCTATTCAGCCCAGCACTTCAGCCCTACCCATTCAGGTTGCTGTAATGAATAGTGTTTCAGTCTGGACTTTTTTGAATGGTGCAGAATACTGGGCATCCAATCAGAACAGAGCTCATTTACATATATTGGTCTTAACAACAAGGCAATAAAAACAGTCTGTTTATACTAAGGGGTAAAGAAAGGATAGAAAATGGGCATAAAAATAGAATTTTGACTGTTTTTGGTATATTAAACCACAGAAAGTAAGAAAAAAAGCTGAAAAATGCGGACTTTGTGTCCTTTACATTACAGCAATGTAAAGTTATTCTGGGCCATTTACAGGATTAAAAAGGCTATTTTTCTGCTGATTGTTAAGAAGAGTAAGCTCCATTAGGCTTCTTTGTCCTTCACCTGACTTCACAATCAATAGCAAAGAGCTCCATTTCATAAAGCTATCTATAAAGCTTTAACAAGCTTGTCAAATGGATGAGAGGTGTTTGTGTACAATTTACTAGTTCTTTTATGTCACAAACCATTGTGAACTTAGTGCTGAACTGTCTTGGGCTTTCTGCTATAGCCCTGTCACAAAGGGAGGCCTAACCTCTAGGTAACATATATATTCTCCTGTACAAACCAGATGGACAGATACAGCTGATAGTTCTACAGGATATTTGGGTTTAGTCTTATGGATTCAGCTCAGTCAGAGAGGGTTTGCCTTTTCAAAATGAGCATCTGGTGTGCAAGCCAATGAACTTTCAGCTGGTAGAGCAAATGGTAGTAAATTGGTCTCTCTCGCCTCAACATCTGCTGATGTGGTTTCTATCCCAAGGCAAATTTGTTGAATTACAGTTTTGTTCCAGAGCTAAACACTAAACAATTTCCAACAAAGGCCTCTGACAACATCCTCGAATGCCACATTGTTCCTCAAGGCATTTGAAGGAACAGAAAAAAGATACAAATCAAGAGAAATATGAAAAAAAAACTTTATGTCAAGGTATAAATGTGTTGGTTGAACTGGACTGAAATGATCTTTCTGAGCAAAGCAGACCAGACCAATTCAGCCAGGCTGCTCAGTTTGTGGGAGGGGGCTTTAAGCTTTAAACAGCAAAGAAATAGAGAATTATGGAATTAGCATTAAAGTGTTCCACCTCCTGAATCACATTCAGAATTGTTTGAAACCATTACCATAGACTTTGAGTGTGGCCACATCAAAACCTAAACTGTGTCTCTCTTAAGAAGGGAAGAGGAAGAAGGAGGGACCGTGCATTTCCTTGTTTCTTACAATAGCAGTGGACACATTTCAGAGTATGGAAGTGAGTAAGAGCATTCCTTTAAAGTGACTTTATTGTTATGCAATCCCATTAAAAAAAGAAAGTTGCCAGTTTTCAGTAAACCCCATAATTATATCTATCCACCTGCCCACATCACCTGAGGTTTTCTGATAAGGCTTCGATGTGTGGTACGGCTGGAGGGACACTAAGACCCAGCAGGCTACCGCCTCTCTTACCGAGGATATGATAATCAAAGCCGCCAGTTTTCCAGCCCAGCTCGCTATATAAAGGCAGGACGCGCAGCAGTCAGGCCAATAAAAACTTGCTGGTGCTCCAGTGTCTGGATTAAAGTGGACCACAAGGAGGACTTAGAATGGATACTCAACTACTCTGGTTACACAACTTTCCGCGTGTTCCATCACTCTGCTTTGCAAGGCTCAACCTTTACGACCAACTTGAAGACCTTCTCTGATCCCCCCTCCTACTCTTTCCTCCTTCACCGGCGCGTCAGGCGAGAGCAGGATGAAAGTGAATAATGCCACTGCCTCTGAAAAGCGCAGAGCTATTTTGGAGAAGGATCGCCTGGGATGTTTTTTGGAGCTGGGGGCATCATGAGGCGGAGAAAATACTTTGGCAGTAGAAAGGAAGTCCCAGTATGCTGAAATGAGAAAGACAAAAAACGTGGTGACCCCTCGTCGCGTGCCATGGAGCGTATCGGTCACTTCAAACCAACTCAAGCAAGTCATGTCCAGGCAGCGATGAACGCCTCGGCCAACGCCACCAACGTTACGCGCTCGACCGAAACGGAGGAAAAAGAGCTGAGCCTCGCGTTCCAGGTCACTTTAGCCTCCGTGCTCGCACTCATCACGCTCGCCACGGCGCTGTCCAACGCGTTCGTCATCGCTACCATCTCGCGCTCGAGGAAGCTCCACACTCCGGCCAACTTCTTGATCGCCTCCCTAGCGGTTACAGACCTGCTCGTGTCCGTGCTGGTAATGCCCATCAGTGCGCTCTACACGGTGAGTCACACGTGGTCGCTGGGCCAGGTGGCTTGCGACGTGTGGCTGTCGTCGGACATCACCTGTTGCACCGCTTCCATCCTGCACCTGTGCGTCATCGCCCTGGACCGCTACTGGGCCATAACGGACGCGGTGGGCTACGCCAAGCGGCGAACGCTTACGCGCGCGGCCAGCATGGTGGCCACAGCCTGGGTCATCGCTGTGTCCATCTCGGTCCCACCGTTCTTCTGGCGCCAGGTGAAGGCGGGGGAGGTAACCAGCTGCGCTGTGAACTCGGACCACGTCTTCTACACCATCTACTCCACGTTTGGCGCCTTCTACCTGCCCACGCTGCTGCTCGTCGCGCTCTACGGCAGGATCTACGTGGAGGCGCGGAGGCGCATCCTCAAGCAGTCGCCCAGGAAGACGGCCAAAAGGCTGACGGCAGCGCGCCTCGCTCCCAGCTCGCCGGGCTCCGCGTCTTCCACGGCTCCTCTGCAGTGCGCCTCAGACCCCGACTGCCACGTGCAGATAACCGTGTCCGACTCCCTCCTGGAAAAGAAGCGGATCTCCGCCGCGCGCGAGAGAAAAGCCACCAAAACTCTGGGCATCATATTAGGCGCCTACATCGTCTGCTGGCTGCCCTTTTTCATTTACACGCTCCTGGTGCCACTGTGCCCATCCTGCCCTCTGCACCCGGAGCTCTTTGACTTCTTCACATGGCTCGGCTACCTCAACTCACTTATAAACCCTATTATATACACCATGGCAAACGACGACTTCAAAAAGGCGTTTCAAAAGCTCATCAGCTTCAGGTGTTGCGCGTCCTGAAATAGCAGCAGGAAAACTTTGAGGGCTATAGGGATTAAAGCAGCGGCGAAAAGGCGGCGCTGAGTATCCTCCTGCGTAACGATAGCCTTCAAAATATGGTTGCAATATATTGTCAGAGTTACATTGTCGTCATTTTGCATTGAATAAAATGTGAGAGTCACAACATGCTGTTATGTTACTGCTGCGTACCTGGAAAGAAATAAATCGCTGAGTTCTACAATAGTGGTGCATGTGCAGACGAGTAACACAGCCTATTCCTTTCTTTCTTTCTTTCTTACTTACTTTCTTTCTTTCTTTCTTTCTTTCTTTCTTTCTTTCTCTCTCTCTCTCTCTCTCTCTCTCTCTCTCTCTCTCTCTCTCTCTCTCTCTCTCTCTCTCTCTCTCTATATATATATATATATATATATATATATATATATATATATGTGTGTGTGTGTGTGTGTGTGTGTGTGTGTGTGTGTGTGTGTGTGTGTTTGTGTATGAGGAAGAAACCAGTTTCTATATGCAAAAGTCACAATTCACATGAAGGTCAAACACGCCGTTTGCTGAATTGCTGTTTGCTCAGTAGCTTTTATGAACAGTTATCTGGAGGTCAGGCTTGCTGTACAAACAAGCAGGTTTATCTTTCTATCCGTTAGGAAAAAAGAGAGGAGTCACTAGTAAATGACACTAGTTCTCCTGTTGCCAGAAAATTTCCCGGTAAATAAACGGCGTTTAGATACACACCTCTGACCTGAAAGACAGCTTGATAATATCTATTAACGCCTATAATGTCCGTTGATACGGTCAGCGAGGAATGGAACATGTTTTGGAGAACGGTTCCAGATAACACGGCCTCTCATTCAGCCCAGAGGGTTTCTCTGTCGCCATCACATTTCCTAATCAATAAACGGTGTTGAGAAAAAAAGCCCTTTGAACTAAACGAGAGCTTTATATTACCTGGACTGTGTTCTGGAAATTCTGAAATGACCCACCGAGCCTTTTAAACGGACACAAATATATACACACCCCTAATTGTATGTGCTGCGAATAATCGATTGGCCATGACATGGGCAGCATGACCAGAGCACTGTGGTGAAATGAATGAGTTTGTTTATTCACTGGCGCCGTGGAGTTTCCCTGGCTAGCGGTGCTTTAGCATTTACTATATAGTACTGGTATTGTGAACCTGCAGGTAATGTGTTACAGCTTTGCGAACATAGGTAGAAATGAGCTGATAATGTCGGAGGTGAGCAGTTCGGTATGAGCAGTACCGAGTGATGAGTTCAGCATATATAATGTGTAGACAGTAAAACGCTCCTGCTTCAGAATAACACCGGGGAAATGCGCCAGAAATCAGATTAACCGCGAGACACTTCAGCACCACGGACAGCAACCGCCTGCTGGGGGTGCTGGAGTCTGAATGGGGTAAATGTGTTGTGCTAAAGCCCCGCCTTCCATTCACACTCCTGTCTGACGGTGAAGATGGGTGGATTGGTAAGTTCATCTGTAAAAAATGACTTCAGTTTGTGAAAAGCAGTAAGTTTCACTCAACACAAAAAAGTACTTTGAAAGAATTTGTGTTTAACGTCCTTTTTTAGGTTGAACAAACCTGATTCATTTACTAGGAACAAATTAGAGCATTTTTATGTTGGACCAGCGAAGCCCTTTTTACAGTGTGCTTTCAGTTAGTTCTTCAGGGTTTCTCAAGGGCAACAGCAAGTTTGCGCTTCTCCTAGCGATCAGCAGCCATTTGCTATAAATGCCAGAAATCTTGAAGGTGTGAGGATGAGCCATAAATGATTTCCCAAAAGTGAACCAACGTGATTGGATGCTGAGTATGATCTCCCTGGATGGCCTGCCAGGTCTGAAATGCAGCTGTGATTGTTTTGGGGGCTTTTTACTTTTTAGTCCTTTTATCCATTAGTGAAGCCCCCAAAACAGACGACTTCAAGTTCAGTTACGGTAACCAGTGAAGAACATGTTGTTATTAGTTATTGGACACTGGTCATTTTAGATCATGGAGATGGGGTTTCTTTGTCGTCCTGTGATCTTGGTATTCTTGTTCTTGAGGCGTATCTTAAGGACGGTTTTTATGTTCAGGGGTTTTGCTTCACTACTGTCACCAACTACACCTAATGTTTTGTCTCTGTTATGTCTCTGATTGAATTATTCCCACTTTTCAGCCACACATCGAGCTGCTTTACTGGTGCTACAGTTTGGTCATCATGTTGAGAAACAACAGCAATAGACAAATCTATTATCTTTAATTAGCTTTCATATCTGAAAAACTATGCAACAGCACACAGCTCAGCATCAACTACAGACAGAGAAAACCACATTTGTTGTCTTCTGAAATGATTGAAATGATTGATTATATGTAAAATAGTTTTCTTCTACTCATGTACACAAGAATGACCTAAAGAATCTACATATGTGAGTAATCCTACAGTTTAGTGTCAGTTACATGCACACAGTACTGACAATTCCCTGAATTTACACCAGATGACAGATCCTCTACACCTGGATATAAATGGCCACTAAATTCACCTTTTTGGAATGTCCTTGAAATTATAACACAATTCTGGTGTCACAATAATGCAAATGTTCTTAGCTAAACGAATGCTGCACATGTCTAATGAGTCCATTAATAACTCAGGTGATTATCCAGGATCAGACTTTCAGTAACTTCTGTGTGCTTGGGAGTTTTGCAGTTTGTCACCTGTTTGCCATTAAATTATTCAACCTTGAAGCCAATAAACAAACGGTAGGGGTTAATTGGTCATTATTATGCATGATTTTTTCAAATCACTTTGTCACTTCAAAGCCGAATATGTGTTCCCCTGGTAAATTTATAAACTGTCCAGTTTTGGCACAGTCACAGCAGCGTAAAATCAATACTCAATTAGTCCAAGCAACAAATTATGTAAGGCACTCATTAGGTACAATGGAATCCAAAGCTTCATTACATCCAGCTGTTGGAGATCATAGAATTAATGGTTAAGTGAAACTGTGCAGAGAACAGGGGTCATTGAAGTCATGCATTCAAGTACTGTCTTATTATATGTCAAATTATATGACTTTGTCCCTTATGGTATGGCCAGGGTCAATTTCACTACAGTAGCTGAAGGTATGTTTCCCTTCTATATATAATTATTAATTAAAGTTTATTGTTTTATCCTTTTTGTCCTTTGTATAATTTAGATTCATAATGCAGAAGCCGAGCAGTTAAGCAATTAGCTGTGATGAGATTGTCAAATGCACTCAACCTTGCAACAATTCGTCCAAAAACTTTATGACTATATGCAATATTTATTGTGTTACTATCACATGGAAAAGCATATTCAAATATGATATCAAAGTTCTTTCTTCAGACCAATGCTGTGGCTGTACTGCCAGGAAAATGCTTTTTCTAAGGCGACGCCACTGACATCCGGTATTGTGCAGTTAGTTTTCCCTGTGTGCTCCTTCCGAACCTCAGCTGCACCTTCACAATTCAAATTGTGTTTCTATCAGCTTCAGATTATCCAGATTACGAGGAACAGAATGTGCATCATCTCAGAGTTTCTCATGCATCTGATGATCTTGTTTACTCCCCTCTGCTTCCCGGTACACAATACATCTGCTTATACCACAACAGCCTGATCTGAAAGTGTATATATTACAGCAGGCTAGGTTCAGCTTCAACTCTGAAATATGCCTCTGGTCTGCTCCATGCATGTGTGATGGCAGCACATGGCAGTTTCTGTAAAAACAAAGACAAAAACAATAACAACAATAATAATGATGGTCATACCGAGTCTGAATCACACCTCTAAAAGCTAATGAAGCGAGAGATACATTTATGATAGTGAGATAAGATTTTGCCCTATAACATTCTTGATGGAGAGGTTCATTTAGGATGTTGTAAGACAATATAGTTCCCTAAAAAATATTATTACATTAAAGGAACAATGTGCAAGATGATGCAACCTTTAAAATACATACAACAGGGGGCTGCATGTCACCAGAAAGTTGTGGAATTCACCCGTATCACCCAGTTCCTTCTTCTCACAGCTAACATTAACAGCACTTTACCAATACAGAAGAAATATTGCTTCAGCATCAAACATGTTACTGTTGAAATTGCCGGAAGTAGTTGGGTGGTGGTCACTTGCTAAGAGCTTTAGTTATTATTGTGTTTACCCGTTCTTTTGTTGGCTACCTGTCCATGAAAGATCTAAGCGGGAACCGGACTTTTAAAGTGACTGACACTGTGTTTTTCTTACATGTTGGACTGATGGCGGACTTGACGCTACAGTGACTCACTATCATCTCTTGTGGTACAAAGTGGTGTTACTTAACTCGTTAGCTTGCTTTAGTAATTGTGTTGCTAATATCTCTGCAACAGAATACATGGACATCGTCCATTCATATCTGTTGACAATTTTAGTTAATTTTAACAAATTTAAAATAATTCATAAAATATATAACTATAAATTATATAAAAAATTATCATTTTAGTTAATAACTAAAACACAAATAGCTTCTTCAAGTAATTTTGTAAGAACCATGCAGGCTCACAGATTATTTTGGATGTTAAATATAAAGGGTATATTTGAGCTGAAGATGTTTCAGCCACCACCACTTTACGAAAATAATGCCAGTAAGTTTCTGCAATCAACCATTTCACAAACCACCCTGAATAACCTGACATTTGTCATTTGGTTGAATAACTTGAAATTGAAATTTTATTTATTTATATTAGCTTGTGAATTTGTCCTAAGCTTTACCATATGCAGTGTGAATAAAGTCAGTGAGAATCAGTATTGAAGGGTTGTGGTTGTGTATTATTATGAATTTAAACATACAAGATTGCATATGTGTGAGTAATAAAAGTGTACATGATAAAAGCTTTGGTCATCTTCCGAACCTTAAAAGGTCTCTGCACAGCCCATAGTCTTTTCTGTATGTGCTTGGACGTCTTAAGGCCTCATAATTATAAGTACTGTAATTAAGTTATTGTGTAATAAATGCATCACTCCTATGATGTACCGCTCATGTTAACACAGTGTTTTCCGTTTCATGGTCTTCCAGACGACTTCACTGGAGACTGACCAAAAGCCTCAGACCATAATGATTCCAAGCCAAGTGGACTGATATATCAGTAAATGTGACACTGAAGAGATGTGAAGCGGAGCCTTTTTCCCCCCAGTGGCTTCCCTCCCACGTTCAATCTTTTCAGGCTTGGTTCGCTGAAGCGTAGCGATCTCCATTGCTCCTCTGTTCTCCCCTCATGTCCTGTGTACATGTTCTGTGTCCTGTCTACAGCTCTGTGAACACCACAGTGTCTACTGCTGCACTGTACTGCAGGGAATAAGGGGTGTAAAATTCACAGCACATGCTGATGCTCGGTACTCAAAGCCTACCAAGTTCAGATTTCATCTCCAAAGAACTGAAAAATGATTTACTCTCACAGAAACGACATTATAGACGACATGTAATTTCCAGTCTGTGTGGTGTTTGTATGTTCTCCCTGTGTCTGTGTGGGATTTCTTCGGGTGCTCCGGTTTCCTCCAACAGTCCAAAGATATGTGGTCAGGTGAGTTAGCGATGCTAAATTGCGCCTAGGTGTGATTGCGTATGTCTGGGTGTCTGCCCTGCAAATAACTGGGGGCCTGTCCAGGGTGTTTCCTGCCTTCCGCCCTTTTAAGGCTGGGATAGCCGTCACCATCTCCTACACCCCAGAAGTATACAGCAGTTTAGAAGATGAGTGAGTGAGTGAAGGTGGATACATATATATCATATTTACTTCATAATCCTAATATACTGACATCCTATTCCAGTACATTCTTTTTTCATCTAGACAATGTCTCAAATCTCAGTAATATGTAAATTCCTCCATCCATTAAACTTGACTCCTTATTCACATCTTAAAGAGGAGCTTCCTCAAGGGAGGGCATCGTTTCCACACATACCATCCACACATTTTAGAGGTGAGAAACGCAATATGTAACATCAGTCCCTTCAGCAGAGGGCATGCGTGAATCCTAGTGGTTTGCAAGTGCTGTCACTGACAGCTTCTGGTTCCAGCACTCACAGTAGGGTAGCTGTACTTTGATGATCATCTGAACATTTTGGAGCACAGGTTTACAGTTCCCTGGAAGGACTTGAGTGACACTGAATGATGTAATTTTATTGAGTAAAACATGCTGGACAGTGACACTTGTAGGAAAATACTCTACTACGGTGTCTAAGTAAGTTCTGAATAAGTTATGGGTAGTTAAAGGAATATGAATAGTTAAATCAATGATATTGATCTGTACATATCAGGGCACGAATGCTATCATCCATGTGGTACCTTTAGCGTTGTCTTAATTAGCTTTAGTTAGTGTTAAGGATTTCTTGGTTTGTCTACTCTTTCCTTTCTGCCCCTTTCTAGTTTGTTTCGCTGTTCCATGTGTCTTCGTTTTGTTTTGGTTTCGGCTCCTCAATTATCCTGCTCTGTCATCAATCCTGACTTGTTGATGGTTCCTGGCCCTGCCCTCATTTAGTTTTCTCATGTGGTCCTTGTCATCAGAGTTTGTGTATATACCCTGTTGTTTCCTCTGTTATCGGGACTAGCAGGGTGTTCATGCATGGTGGCCTTGTTTTTGTGTTTTGTGGGGTTTTTGTACAGTCTGAAGTATTACAGTTTCTTTGTTTTCATATTGTGTTTTGTTTCTATTAGTTCTCTGTGTTATTCTGCTTTTGGTGCTTCAGGTTTTTCATGGATCCTCATAATCTTTCTCTACCTGCCTGTTTATCTGAATACGAAGCCTTTAATAAAGCGACTTTCACTTGTACCCTATATTCCTGATCTACCCTACCACCTTCTGAGCCGAGCAGTGACGCTGAGGTTTAGGCAAGAAGGCCTATGTTTGATTCTCTCTTTCCTGTCTGCATTGAATATCATGAGCTGTTCATCATTTCATCATATTTGTATTTTAATTATTGGTAATATTTACTTTTATGCATCGTTTGAACACATCAGCTGCTGTTTACAGCTGCTGTTGCTGTTGCTGTTTATGTTTCATGATGAATGGACCAACAGAAATGGACCAGAACAGCTTTGAAAAACGTCTGGTTCCACTGACTTATATTAAAATTAATTAAATTGGTATTTTAGAGATTTTCTTTGGATAGAGACAACAGGTTCTTCCTACATCTTCATGGGTTCCCTGGATTCCTCCAACAGTCCATACATACATGTGTGTGTGTGTGTGTGTGTGTGTGTGCCTGTCCTGTGACCTGTCCAGGGTGTTTTCCTATAAGCACTGGGATACGCAACACCCTGAAACGCTTTAGGCGATGAATGAATGTAAAAATAAGGTTGAGTACTCAGTCAACTTTAACTTTTTAGGTAATTATCTTTTCGTGTTTAATTACATTGTGTTGTGCTGGTTCAGTACCTGGACTCTCACTTTCAAGCTTGTGCACTTCATTTTACACCTAAACCACAGCACGATATGAAATACCCCAAAAAGTAAGAAGAAAGGCAGCTGAATTTAAATAGAAAGATGGTAAAATTTTAATAAAAAAGCTTCAGTTGCTATGCTGATAGATGTTGGATTTACAAAGAAGTTCCACTACAGCAAGTTCTATGGGGAACTCTGTACTGCAGTAGTGTTTGGACTTGGTACTTTTTATGAGCTGATGTTTTTGGCAGGCTCTTTTTATATCTACTTGAGACATTATTTCACTGAAGTATAGCTTTTGCTTCCTCTACTCACTTCTGCTTTAAGGTGACAAGTGTGAGCGATTTCACATGAAATTCAAATTCAAATTCTTCACCTCTGGGTGTCCTGAAAAGAGAGGAGAAACTAGCAGGTTGTAGTTTGATCCGTAATATCATGCAAAGCCCTCACAGCACTGTAGGTGGGGCACTGTTAGCACCGCTGATTTGTTCCACTTGTCCGACACCTTCCGTTGCTCCTGACAGGCTTTTTGGCAGCACCTCTAGTGCTAATCACCTGTTATCAGAGCACCAGACCGCTTCCTTGTTTCATTCTCTTCCCAGTCCTGCTGCTTCATCTCCCAGCCAGCACAGCGGTTTCAGACTCAGTGCTGCGTGATGAGCTGTCACACCCAAGGCCACCTCTCAGGGACAAGCAGATCCATAACAACAGCCCAGTCCGTCTTCCATTCACTCAGATATCACCCACAACACATGAATAAGAGAGACACCCAAAAGGCTTTATGTGTTTGCTCAAGAGAGGGGGAGAGTGTATTTTTCACCCAGCGGTTTTACCAGCAGAATGCCTGATGTCCTGAATGTAACAAATACAGACTACCCAGGCAGTAATCAGATGCCGGAAGACTTCCAGTCATGTCCGAACTGTTTGCATAAAACGCAGCATGCTGAGACATCTCCATCTGTCGAACTTGTGAAAGCAAAACAGATACATGCTTTATTGGCTTATTTTTCCCATAAACCAGCTCTGGGAAAAATGTCACTTGTTTAAACTTGTTTTAATATCCAGTGTAGCTTTCATTCTGATGGCAATGAAAAGATTTTAAAAAATGAAATACATCTCTTTTGAAGTCTGTGTATATGTAGAATAAATAGGATTATAAAATTATATTATAATTAAATATATCTTATATTATTATTACTTGCTGTCACGCTTCCAAGCAAAAGCTCAAAGTATTTATTATTTATTATCATCAAAGTATTTATTACACCTTTTATTGCAACTGTTGCAGGATCCTTTTGTAAGTGCTTGACCTTATGTACTAGCTAGAGTGATAGCTGCTCTGCATTAACTATAGGAATAAAGCTAGCTAGACTCCCCCAACATCAAGGCTCACAGTGTTTCCCAGCTGGTATCCTTTACATGTGTGGTGAACAAATTTCTCCACCATGTCCACAAAAATGAAAAATGGCAACTCATAACAGGAGTGTGGACCAGTAGTTAGCTGGCTAGCTGTAGGTTACAGATATGATGTTAGTGCTTAGTGTTCAAATATCAGACACAATACGTCCATGATATAGTATTAAGTGTCTCCAGTCTTTGCCTTTATTGCAGATTACTTTTATTTGTTTAAAGAAATCTGCAGGGACATCTTTCCACACTTTCAAAGTTCAGTTTTAGATGTTTGCTGCATTGTACCGTGTTCCTCACAGCACAAGTAATCCCATTTGAAGCTTTAGATTCATCAGTCTATAATCCTTTAGTCCATATCTCAGACTGTGGTGTTGTGGTGCAAATCTTCTCTATTTCTATCCAGTTCTCTCAGTAACTTTTTGTCAGCTGTATTTCCTTTCGGTTTCATAGTGCTGTGTTTCATAGTGCTGCTTCTCAAAGTGGAAGGATCAACAGAATGCTGTGGATTTTCCACAGGTAAGTTGCTTGTGTGAACCGATGGTGGCACTATGTAGCTCATAAAGGAAGTCAGGTTTTTATGGCATTCCCTGGGCCCATTCATCCATGTGGACTCTCATTTAATGTGGGTATGAATCCATCCTTGCAGATCACGTACACGCATACATATACCCGTACACCAAGACAATGCATGTCACACAGCTTGAAATGTCCAACATTGGTTGAAAGAGGATGACAAAGACTTCCCTGGCTTTCTAATACCCCAGACTTGAACCCAATTTGCATTTGTGGGACTACATCGATCGTCGTGTTTGCTTTATGGATCCTTCCTGACATACCCTCCATCAGCTGTGGGATGCACTGCAGTCAGCATGACTACAGATACCTGTGACAACCTACTAGGACCTTAGTGAGTCACACTTAAGCCATCTAGCTGCTGTCCGTGCTGTACACAACGGTTACTCTGGATATTAGCTGGTGGTTTTCATTATGGAACTCGACTGTGTGATTGTGCAAATTGTATAAGGGCCAATGTAATGGTCTAACAAAGATGTTAGGAGTTCCAAGTCCCCACTGACCCCAATGTGATTGTTCTTCCTGCACTGCCAGTATTTACACCCCTGATCTAGGTCTTCTTACTATGCTTTTTTTTGGGGTTGTCGCTCCATCAGTCAATGTTTTGGCAACATTGTGATGTGTCCCAAACCTATATCATTTGCAGGTACCTTCCTATGATTTACAGATATAAATACATTTACAAAATGATGCATTTCCAAATGCTGCCTTTGAGACAGAATGAGACAGCACAGGCAACAAGGCAATAGTTTATGAGATGCAAGTGCTAGTCATGATAATGGTACATCACAAGAAATCTCTGGAGTAGTTTTCAAAACAAACTCAGAAATAGATATTAAAAAGTCGGCACTGATTTAAGAAGAGCGTTACACAGTTCGGCCAGATGGAAAGTGTAATATCTCAGAAATAAGCTCATCACTGATCCAACAGGGTGGATCTTTTTCTATTGATTGTGTCTTCTCCAATGGCTGCGTTATATTTGATTGTGTCTTTCTGTCTACTTATATATTTTTATTATAGTGAATATATGTCTACTTATAAAGAATCGCTTAAGGCTGTGTATGCTTCACTTGGAATAAGTCCCTTGGAGTTGTAATCCATTGTACAGGTTGGCAACTTTAATGAATTGTATTTTTACAAATGCTGCAGCAATTTTTCACAGATTTAAAGCATGCAGTAAGCCTTTTTCAAGCATGCCCCACTAAGCATGCAGCGTCTGGGGAAATATAGCACAACAATTAAAGTCAGAGACTGTAGCACTGGTTTCAGTGCTGACTCGCAAGTAAGGGACCCATCAATTTTGGCTTGTGTAACCTTAGTTACTTCATCTGTGTCAGCGTCTCCAATTAACAGATGTCCATGCCAGTTTAAATCGATACTAGGCTGTTGGTAAACAATGAGGGTGTAAGTTGTATTGTAGTTCAGCAAGCTACATGTAATGACAAATTGGCTTTACATAGAAACTTTTCTGGTTTATTTAGTTTTTTTGTTTTTCTGTTTTATCCCAAACATTACAGAATGTTCTTCTGTGTTATGGTCTCTCACACAACAACACAGTCACATTAGCAGCTAGACAGGCTGAGGGTGACTCAATAAGCTCCTGATAGGTTGTCACAGACATCTGGAGCCATGCTCACTGCAGGGCATCCCACAGCTGCTGGAGGGCGTGTGGGGGGAGGATCCATAGAGCCAACATGGCAATCAAAGTGGTCCCACAGATCCCGCTCAATCAAGTTTAAGTGGGGAATTAGGGGATCAGGGTAGTACTTGGAAGTCTTGGTTATGCTCTTTCAACCAATGTTGGACATTTCAGCCATGTGACATTTGGCATTGTCTTGCTGAAAGATCCCATCTGCCCCAGGGAAGACAATTAGAATGTGTGGGTGTATGTGATCTGCAAGGATGGATTCTTGCCCAAATCAGTGGAGAGTGCCTTCAACACGGATGAGTGAATGCCACAAAAATATGACTTTCTTCATGGCCTTAGCTCTGCTGCTGTCAAAATGTGACCTGACTGTGTTTAATATTTAACTAAAATTAGTATGTCCTAATAGTTTAACTGTTTTGCTTTTAAAATGTCATTTAGCCTTTGATCTACATAATAAACCATATATCAACGCATTGTGCCACAATAGGAATAAATACTACTAGTTTATCTGAAACAGTGTGCCACTTTGTGAAAATAGAAAATCACTGGATTCTTCAAGGAGACCTTCAGCAGTCTGTGTTAGCATTATGAGTGTAATTCTCTCTGCACTGAGAGCGTGACCTCTCGGCCACCAGTCCGCAGGGCCCTGGCAGATTCCTTAGGGCAGTCTGAACTTGTCTGGACTCCTCAGTGCTGGCACACATTCGGAGTGCCCTTACTGAGCAGAGCAGCCATGTTAACACTGCACTCGTTAAGCAGTCTGCCGGGCTGTCTCTCGCTGCCCCCGGCAGAAGTGGGGGGTTTTCGTCCACTCAGTGCTTCATTTCTGTGTCATTGTGTCAGACATTGTGTGAGCTGACAGCTTACATTATGCTTCAAATTCTCAGAGCAGATGCCTGATTTCAGAGCAATCTACAGTGCTAAAATTTCACATTGTGTTTTCTGGACAGCTAGTTTACGGTAGCAGTCAAAGTGAGAAACCAACATTTCAGCATCTAATAAGGAATATACATTTTTCACATAATGATTTGATGCAATCAATGCATCATGAAATCTCAGATTTAACAACAACGTGTATAATTATAATCGATTTTAGAACATTCCAAACATAACCTTCTAAATATAATAATGCTGAGGCTGATGCAAAACACATTTTTATGTTTTCATGCCAGAATAAACCCAATTCAACTCAAAAAGGGCTTGTTAATAAGTGGATTAGCTGAATCAGGTGTATTGGGAGCAGAGCACATACTAAAATATTCAGCACAGAGGCTCCTCCAGGACAAGGGCTGGGAACCACTGGCCTAAAAGAACTCATCCCTAGTACTGTACTCAGATTGTTTATTGTATCCACAAAAACAGTTGAGTCACATTATTAATATCCAGAGTAACTCCTGTGTGCTGCATGGACAGCTAGACAGGCTGGCTCATGCTCCTCCGACCAGCATCTGGCTTTTCCAGCCATGTGATGTGACGCATTTTCTTGTTGGAAGATCACATCCACCCCGGGAAAGACAATCAGCATGTACGACCTCTTTTACCCATGACAGCAATGAGGTATATGTGTGCAGACAGCCTGTCGTACAACTGATATATACACCAAGCCAGCTCGCAACACGTGACTTCCTTCATGAGCTACATGCTTCTGCCATTGAAAATAGGAAGAGGTCATAATAATGTGACTCGACTGTGTAGACACCGTACAACATAAATGTTAGTAAGCTTTGTTATGACCTTCTACTTGGCATTACAAGGTTATATCTACAAACACACCAATACGCAGCTGGCTGTCTATTGAAGTCCTATTCTTCACACCTCAAAGCATTACAGTACCAAACATAACCTAGAGAGGCAGCCTGGAGCTGAGGGCATGTCAGGCCTTGTACAGGAACATCAGGCACAACCATATCCCTGTCACTGGAGCTGCCCATCATCCTGTCAGTGGGAGCCTCTAATCACTACAGCTGAAAGGATTTTCCGGAAAAGGAAGGTTGTACCAGAAGCCTTCTTCATTTTTTTATTCCACTGTTAAAAATATCATAATAAGGATTTTATACTGGAATGGCGTGAAGGAAATATATATATATATAGTTTGAAACACCACAGGTACAGGAAACCTATCTGCATTTTAGTGGTCTTATTTAAATGCTGAACATCACAGAACCTTCATCAGCATGGTTGTAGACCATGGTTAAAATCTGATCCTTGGTTTTGGAGTCCAGATCCAACTGATGTAGACTCATAGCACTTGCTTTGGTTTTTAAGTAAGCAGAAGCCTTTTTATTCCAGTAGATGACTCTTAACATCAGTCCATATTTAAAATAAAAGGCTAATTACATTTACATTTAAAGCATTTTAAGGCATTTAGCAGATTACATTTTTAAAACATGCAGGTGCATGAACCGCTGCAGGCCAGCTAAACGGAAATTAATAGATAGGATATTCCACTCATAGAGTGGCGAAAACTCATTCTCACTCCACAGCCCACTTCTTCCATTCATACACGGAGGAGCGCTCTCTCTGGGGAGAGACGTGATAACTCTAGACAGATGCACCATCAGAGCCGTTCGCCCTGCCATAATTGAAGCTGACCCTTTTGATTGGCCAGTGATTAAAGTCATCAGTACAGGCGAAGAGGTCAAACCTCTTTGCATGAGACAGGATTGTATTTTTACCACTCAAAAAAGCAAGAAACATCTCAATGACAGCCAAACACCGGAAGGTCAATGGACTGCCTTTTCATGACTTCTAAATGCAAATGACACATGTCCTACCGCATAAGCTGTGCCTGAGTTGTTACGGATTGTTTCATCATTGTGCAAAACACAGCGAAAAGAAAAACACATCCCGAAGTGGACACACAATGGACAATCCCGTTTTGAGTAGTGTTGAAATGGGCTTGGCCGTCTTTGCTGGGCAAATTAAGCCAGCAAGGAGGCATAAAGCTTAGACCTCCATTTCCCACTGGGCAGATGAATTCAGGCAATCCTGTGCTGGCCGTGGGGGATTTCCTGGTGAGCTGGTGCACTTGATGTGATCATGGCTTTTCATTGATTCTGCACAATGGACAGTTTACAAGAGCTGCTCCCCTGGGTTTCTTTAAGCCCTTTAACTACTGCTTTGAATGCTCCCTAATGAGCAACAGGAACCAGTGTAACACAGTTATTCTTCTAATGGCTAACTGCTAACTGTGATTTGCTACATGAAATCACAAGCCATGTGAAGATCTAGAGCTAAACAGGTAGCTCATAACGTACAGGAAATAGTTACAACCCTTCTCAACTCAACTTTCAACATGAAAAGACTAACATGACATCAAAGGGCCAATGTCACAAATGTTTAGATCGCTGTCGACACTTTACCTCACAGATTCTGTTCCCATATGATGCAATGTTACACTGCAGTTGGGCAATCTTAACTTGAGAGACATGGGAAAACTGTTTCATCTAATGGCCAAAATGGATCTGTTTAAACAATTAAGATGCTGAACAAAATGATTGCTCCACGAACAATGGTAGTCATGCCAACATTTGGCCCAGTTAATGCTTTTTGCCTTTCTTGAGTTGAGTCAAGCAACTGTAAATGACCAGTGTTACTCTTTTTTGAAAGAAAAAGGTTCAGTGTGCAAATCTAGTTCTGTGGAAGTGCTTGAATGGATTTGTGCCGCCAAGGCTTATTTAAAGGGCTGAAATGTTAATAAGAGCAGCGGCTTGTTAATCCTCTAACCAGCAGCAGGCCTGAATGCCACCACACACCACAAGAGGAGGATAGCAGTCACGCTCACTTTCCTATGAGAAAAGAGACAGGACACTGTCCCTCCCAAGAGGCACAGAACTCAGCGGACCTCCTCTTGGAAGCTAGCAGAAGTTTGGCAGAAAGCAAAGCATTCTGTGCTGAACAGTCCAGCCTGAAAAGGGGGCACTCGGAGCGCTGGAGAGTGGAAGAAGGACAAAAAGAGAGAGGCCGGTGTGCAATAGCTTGGGTGTAGAAGAGCTTGGCTGGCAGATGCAGGTCCAGAAGGCCACTAACAGGATGAAGAGAGTCAGCCACGTGGACCCTGAGAGATTAGGAGCGGGTGGGTGGTAAACAGATTAGTCCCGAACGCGAGGCTGCATCTTTAACCTTCTCACTTCTGTGACACCCGTCCTCCACGGACACATCCAAGCCCATATACACACTCCCTCTCTCAGTCACAGTTTACAGCCTGTGCCAGGACACTCAAATCCTCACCCAGGAGTCTGCACCATCTTCCAGGACTTGTCGACCTGCTGGCCTTTCCATGGAAACCTGGACACGGCATCCGTGGAAGCATTATTCCTTACCCAGTGGACGGCTGATAAGTCAGTAAGGACCGCACCCACTTTTCCCCTAAATGACTGGCTTTACAACCAGGAGGAAATAAAGCTCTGCATCATGCCATTGAAAACAGGACTATTCCTCTCCCTGTTCTTGTTTACCCTCCAAGCCACAAGAATCAAAGGTAAGCCAGCCAGCACTCAGGGGAGAGGTGTAATGCTGTTTGTAGAATAGTGTTTGTTGGGTTGTTTGTTGCACCCTGTTGTGAAGTTTAATTGAAGCCCAGAAACTCTGTTCTCAGTCCATGAAAGATATTATTGATTTTTCAAACCCTCTTTTTTTAAAGCCCTACATTTCCTTCATGTGTGATTACAGATCAGATGTTGTCCTTCTACATTTATGTATAGTGTTGTTGTGTCTTAACTCAAAGGTAGGGAAAGGGCAGCCAGTTTATGGATGAATTGACTGGTTAAATATTCAGGGTGCTGAGGAATGTATCCTTAAATGAAACCACCTCAGCTTTTCAACTGAAGCCCGCAGCACAGCTGACTAAAAACCTCTCACAATAAACATTTGGTTCCCATCTGAAATCTGCACTGTGCCAGTCAGTATGAGAGGATGGTACAATATGCTCTAAAGCTTTTGTAGTAGCCGGTTCCTTGTGCCTGGATGGTTCAGCAGTTGTGTTTGTATGCGCCTTTCATTAGCAGAGCGAGACAAAAGGCATTCTGTTTGTGGCCGTGCAGGACGCTAATCTTTTCTGGCTTGTAGCTGCACTGTGGGGCCCTCATAGTGCTCCACAGGATCACAGACCATTTAGCATCAGTGCTTCTCATGTCCGCACATGCGCACCCCAAAATTACAGAGACTGTGACCGACCAATAGAATGGTCATTCAGCTCCCCAATTGGTCAGTGCTCATGAATGAGACCATGCCATGGCTTTGATAACCTTCACTGAATGCAAACAATTATGGTACAAGCTCAAAGCTGACTTACTTTCTTACCGCATGAGTGCAGGAACGAGTCACACACTAACTCACACAGGGACTCTTCCTGGTAAGAGAGTTCAAAGGGGAAAACAAATGGGTGGCATTATTTCAACCAGTCAGGCGCCGTTGCTGTCTCCCCCAGGATGTGGTGGTGAGGCAGACGGAGCTCATGCTGCTTTTGATTCTAGTACTGTCATGATTTCTCGATTAAACTTGACTATTAGATAAAAATATAATTATCTCAATAAATCGGGAAACGTTTGTTGCCAGCGTACATGATGATAATGATATTAAATTCTCCTGGTCTTTTTTACATCTTACTTTTGGTTGTTGTTCAACAGGTCAACATTTTATAGCTTCACATTATTATATAAGCCCTGTAATATAAACTCTATAAACTATTAATCATCAATAGACAGCAGTCTACCTGATTGCTAGTGTAATCAATAGTAATTTTTTAATTCATTGCCCAATAATGTGCACAGTCACCACCATACGGACATTCACACTGTCTGGCCATTCAACAACAGCAGACTGTCGAACAACGCAATGACCAATCGATTTTATCTTTGAAGTGATTTGGTAAAATAAGCTTTCTCATCTTTTAGGCTTAGGAAGCCTGATCGGTTTAAGAAACTGAAGGTCACATTGCTCAGGTCTTTCCCAGCAAGCAAGCCTTATTCATACTGGGTCCATCTACATAACAGCTGCATGTTATTGGTCTGCAGTGTCATTATTTCATTCAGTTTTACACGAATAGATGTGCACTTGGTCTCACTTTAATGCTAGTAAGTGCAGTTTCAAGCAAGCCTCCATTTAAGCAGGGCTTAATGTCTTAAGAAGGCCTCTGAAGTTTGTCACCTGGTCACACAATGGCCCATATTAAAAACAGAGTTCTGCTGAATGGATGGACTGTGCTCCCTAGCCTTGCATAATAACATGGCACCAACTTGCCATTACGTGAACAAGAAAGCTACAAAAGGGTCAAGAACTTATTTTCTTCCCTCAAACAGGATGGATTCGTGGGAAATAAGCTGTGACCTAATTTAGAAAGGGTAATTCTGCAGTTAATCTAGAGTTGTTAGATGTAATAGCGGGTAAAAGAGAAGAAAAAATGATAACTTATTTTTATTGTATACTTTTGTATAAGACGATGGAAAATACATGGTGATATTAGTGTGACAACATTCAGCATGGCTTATAATATGCTTTGCTATTGCTCCAATCTCAAATGCAAGTTAATATAGATGCTGTTCTCACAAGGGCACTGTTACTATTACTAGTAATCTGTTATTGATCAAAAGTATCTCTGTGCATTTGCAAAATACATAACATAGTCTGTTAAGTTGTATTACATGTTCAGTCTTGCTAGTTAAACAGTAAATGAAGTGAAATTGCTGTGTTGTGCATATCCACCTTGTAATGGCAGCATAAATCAACTTACTGCTACCATACAGAGATTTACTGCAGTGCCAGAGTGCGCCTTACACAAGATCTTGCCAGGAGGAATTAGATAATAGATTTGGCGCACAGTGCAATCTGGAATTGTAATTACTCTTGGAAGCACTTTGTCTTACGGACTTAAGTTCGAGGTAAGAACAGTCAGATCCTAAGTCAGCTTAAAATGCAAAAAGATATCATGAAAGACGAAATTACAAAATAATCTATACTGTAAAAACATTCATCATCAAAAAACAGTTGCACCCAGAAGGGAGGGTTGGGTTTCTAATGCTATTGGGAAGGAAGATGAAAGTTACCAGGCAAAATTAATGATGAAAAATTTTGACTGACATGGGCAATATTTACTAAGATACACATACGGGTATAAGGTAGTGTCTTTCAGTATGGCACCAGACCACCCTGTTTGCTAATGGAGCTGTAATCCATAACAGCCATGTGACGCATGACAACAAACCGTTCATCTTGCTGCTGCCCACGGTGCCTCCACGCACAGATTTGTAGATCATCTCCGCCAAGACAAAAGCTAAACTTATCACTATAGATGACCTGCTGCCATTCTGAGTCAGCCTATGGCAGTCTGGTACGACACCAGTGCCGTCTTTGGTGACACTGATGTGGTGTTAAAGGCAGCCATCAGAATGGTCTGTGTTACTACGAAACTTGAAACATGTAAAACCTACCCACCAAGTTTCATTCCTGTTGGTTAATTCCTTCTGGGTGCAGCTATTTGTACCACCAATCTTTTGATGATGAGTGTATATACGTGCACATATTATATATCTCACAAAATGGTAACCTCCGAGGTGAGGGAACACATGCTCTTTACTATTATTGATTTATTAGAATATAAGACGTATATAAAAATGTTTTATTCCAAGTGATTTCAGAACATGAATGGTTATTCTTCATGTGTCCAGCACAGTTTGGTGATTTGTTTTCTGTAGCTCACCAAATAAACCTGTTAATTAGCTAATGAGTTGACTTGAAAAATCACCAAACTGTGCAGCATCCCAGTCCTCCAGGACTGCAGTTCCCCACCTTGGATGTAGAATATAAAGAATCAAATATATTAAGAATATTTCCTAACACAGTCTCTGCACAATAACAGAATATTGCCATGTGAAGCCAAATAATTTATCTGAATGTATTGAACATCTGTCTTACAGTAGCCTGCCTCTGCTTCTTAAAGAGTCTGATCCTATCAACTGATTGTCCAACATGTGAATCATAGACTTAACTTTGGAGAAACTATAAAGAGAAACCATTAATAAATAAAACTATATTTTATCCCGTTGACAGACCTCACGAGTGCTGATCTGTCAGGGATGAGAATCGTCAAATACAGACATTTCTTAGAGGCAGCACGACCGGACAGAGAGCTACCAGCTGCAGGAGCCACACTCGACCAGAACAGGCACAGAGCAAAAAGATCCACGCTGTTCAGCACAGGGGTCAAAGTGTGTCCTCAGGAGAGCATGGCAGAGGTCATCGCAAGCCATAAAGCCTACTACAAACTAAGAGGTAGGACATCCCTTACTCCACCTCATGAGGGACTGAGAACTGAAAGTTAGGGCCAAATTTGGCTGCACAGCACATCCCCTCATAAATCATAATTAACTTCCCAGTCATCACAAGCCTTCTGGGAGAACAGGTAGCATCAGGAGCAAAAAACAGGAAAAAAGCAGTGGCTGAGAACCAAGAGAGATAAAAGTAGTCAACCAAGCAATCATTGTCTCTTTGTTTGCCTTTCAGGAAATGTTTTTCACTTTGATGTTTCCTTAGATCAAAGTTAACGAGGCAGAATTGGAGAATAACAAAAGGGGGTTCTAATTTGAGTTCATTATATGCCCCAAAATATTAGACTAATGACTGCCTGGTAATTAGGTAAACATCCAAATGAAAGACCTCAGATCTATCAAGGTGTTTTTACATACTGATGATCACAACACAGTAAAACAAACACGAAGCTGGTGAGACTGACAACATTAAAGATACCATATCGCTCTGTATGTGTCTGCTTTGTCTAGGTTAAGAGCCAGTGGAAATTTGTTTTTATGCTTAAAACATTCCAAAAATTAACAAAATTATTATCAGCTGAATGTGGGGAAATACACCTATGCATTGTGCTGTAGAGATATCTACTGAAGTTAGCATGCTAACCAGTTAGCCCTGGCACCTCCGGTTTCATATTACCGCATTGTACTCTTTTAAGGGAAATAGTGAGTCACTGTAGTTAAACTGAATCTGTCCAACATGAAAGAATGAAGATGTAGCACTGCCTTGATAGTCTTTTGTAAAATCTGTTCGCAGTCATGTTAAAGTTTCTCCTCCAAGTTTAAGGACATCATTTAAGGACACGTAGTCAATGAAAGGATAAGTAAACACAACACTGAGACTATTATAACAACAGCTGCCATCCTGTCTAGGCAAGAAACAATGTTGGGCAGCCAACAAAAAAGCTAATATAATTATAAGAAAGGGTGAGTTGAGACAGGCATTGCTTTCCACCACTGAGGACGCTCTTGGCCAGTAAAGGAGTTTTCATGATGAAATAACACCAATCCCGCTAAACAGGTATGAAGAGTGAAGAGATGGGCTTTCTGGTGATATGTTGCCTTGCATTGTTTGGAGCATAGTTTAACAGGTTCTGTCATCTTACAAATTGCTCCTTTAAGGTAAAAAAATTGACCTTCTTTTAGTAAAGTACACTCAGATGGCAGATTATTAAAATGATTATTTCTTTAACACGAAACAGTCTGCCAGGAAGCTGTATGGGAGGCTTTCCAGATTTTTCTGGACAGAGTGCCGGACACTGTGGAATACCAGCAGTGGGTATACGCCTGCCAGAGAGACTCACTGTGTGTGGATGACTTGGCAAGAAACTTCAGCAGCAACCGGGAACACCTTGACATGGTGACTAGGGTGAGAAAATTCATGCAGATGATAATCATGCATTAACCTTGAGCTAAACAAATCTGTTCTCCTTACTGTGCTATTTCCTTTTACCATTCCCAGCAAGTGAGTGCTCAAGAGGAACTGGAGGGGTAAGTACAAATATGCTCTACTGAAAAGTCTTGTTTGGTTGCTATAGGTGGTCCCCAACTATGGTGTGCTGAATCATGTCTAGCAATGCCCACTGAACCATATAACTACTATACAAGAGGCTGCAATAATAAAACAACAGGATTAAAATAATACAACTTAAATAACATGCTTGTGTCTTTGTTTTGTTGTTGTTGTTGTTGTTTTTCTCAGTTCCCTAGCCACAACAATGCCAGGCGAGAAATGTAAGCCTATGGCACTTTTTTTTTTTTTTGGCTAATTATTACAAAACACTTTTCGAAGTTCATTAGGTAACTCATAAGTCCCAATATTTCAGGTTCGAAGACTCCTGCAGAGCTACTTGTTATGGAAAAAGCGGAGGTACGGACTACATCTTTGTTTTACTACATAACACAGTATTGACTAAAGAATTTTGCCTAATTTGCTGCTGTTGTCTGAAGACTGGAGCCATAAGTGCTGTCCCGGCTGAGCTGATAGAGAACATAATTGAGTTCAGCGTGACTGTGGAAGACCCTGGTTACAGGGAGCTACTGACAAACCCAGACACCTTACAGTATCAAGATGTCAGTCACAGCCTTCATGAGCAGGTGAGGTCAAATGTACATCAAATTAGTCTGCACATATGCATGCAGAACACACAAAATTTCAAAAATGTCCTTCAGGTAGAATTTGAAGAGGTGTGGGTTGTGGGTGAAGTGCTTAGCGGCCAGGCTTTCTCATTCTCCAGTAATGCCTGATGTTGAGCAGTAATCACAAGATTCTTTAGGCTTGGCACAAAGCTGAGTAAATGCTTTACATTTATGCTATGCAGAATAGAAAGCTAATAGCTAATACCGGGTATTCATTCTTACGACTGCGTGGCCATGGCATTGCTAAACCAGAAATGAGCTTGGAGTTTAAAGGAGCTTATAGTTAAAGGGGTCAAAAATGGTAAAGCCAGTTAAGAATTGGGTAACTTCAAAAGCTGGCATGGGATTTGTAGAAATAAAGCTATAGCCCTAATGTATGATTCGCAGCTAAGCAGCCCACCTACCGGAAACAACCTAGAATCATGTAAAGCTTTTATGTTTAGGCTGACACTCATATAAAAATGATTTTACAACAACCATAATAATAGTAATAGTAGTAGTATTAATAATAATAATAATAGTAATAATAAGAATAAGAATAATAATAACAATAATAGTGGATTTTTGTTTAAGTATATTCCCATTTTGAAGTTACATGGTTGGGTATAAAAAGAGCATCCCAAAGAGGCGGAGTCTTTCAGAAGTAAAGATGGGAAGGAGTGAAAAGACTGCACAGACAAAATCAAGAATTAGGTTACTTTGCATAAAACAGCCAAAGCACTTGGAAATCACTCCTCTATCTTCCGTGCTAAAGAGCAGAGGGACCATCCGGTTTGTGCATTGACAGAATGGAGGTGCATTAGTGCAAAGGGCTTGGGTCACTTCCACATCTGTAAAAGCGCAATAATGCTGCAAGACTTACACTGCTTATATAATTATGTTCCTGTTGCTGATCTTTTTGTAGTATTGCATAAGCTAGTGACATTTTTATACAGGAGTCTTGCTGAAAGACGCTTATTTACCCCATTGCAGATGCTGCGCATTTTCAGCAAACTTCCTGGGTTTAAGGAGATTCGACTGCTGGGATTCCGGTGAGTTGGAACTGTAGGATTGATCCAGATATTACACTCTACTGAACTTGAAAATTGCCTTTTTGGATGGGTAGTGCTCTTTCACAGGGGCAAGTTGGGGTGTAAATAGTTTAGGAAATACACAGCAAATACAGCCCAAACACATGCCCAGTGTTCCAATTAAGACAACATGCGCAATAATTCAATTATTATTACATATTCAGGGAATAATTCAATGTAATGAATAATTACATTGCAATAAAACACAGTTACTGTGAACTATGTACACCTACTGTCATACCTGAATTAACAGGCTTCTATTTGACATAATCCTAAACAGACTAAACCGAATATCTGTACCCTGACATATATATAGTATAAATAATACTACAGCATAAATATATAAATCTAAATATAACCTGTTTTTCCCCAAAACAAAATAACAAAGCAGATCTGGAAGTGAAGCAGTGCGCTATGCTGTGGTGTTTGAGGCAGAGGTGGACTCTACTGGTGGATCTAGCACAGAAACAGCTCTGAAGGACATGGTGGCAAAGGCTCTGAGTGAGGACACATCCCTGCCTTTGGACATTCATTCCCTCAGCTTTGAACCAGGTATACAAAATCTGTGCAAGTAGGAGAAAGCCTTTATATAGAATACAGATCCATACCATAATGTATTACATGTGCTTTACAGAGCTACCAACAGACCACACAAGATATCTACCTGGGGGCATTATTACACAACCTACAGGGATCATCTCAGAGGAGGGTATTAATTCCACCAGCATCTCTCCAGGAGATGCAGCTGCTACCACAACACAAGGGAGGAGAGATCAGGAGGCTGTGGACGGCACTACAAAGGAAATAAACATGCCTCCTATGACTACGATGGCGACTATTACAGAGCAACCCCCACCCAAATCAACTGCAGGCACACAGATGGAGGAAACTGCAGAAAAAAATCTGATAACAGAAGAGACTCAAATAACAGAAGGTAATTCCTTGTTTAGGTTTAAAGTGCTGTGATATGCTAATTTCCGTGGTACAAAAAAAAACATAATATGGGAAAAAGTATGTGGACAATCCTTCTGAAGGTCCTGCTATTTTAGCCTTACTAATTGCTGCTGCTGAACAGGTTTATAAAAGCATATAGGCATGCAGCTTCCATCAAAATGTAGCATTACGATTATCCATACTCAGGAGCTCAATGATTTTCAGTGTCCTAGAATTCCATAGAACTCATTTAATCAAATTTCTGATCTGCTACTGCTGTCCTGGTCAGCTGTGCTGTTTGTGTGAAGTAGGACTATCAAGGTGGTGCAAGATGAAGCCACGAAGCTGTAGGCTACACAAGCTAACAAAACATGTACTGAGTTCTAATGTGTTCAGTACGTAAAAATCATCTTTCCTTTGTTTCAACACTCACTACCAAGTTCTACCATCCATCTTCGGTAGCAATGTCAGCACTAAAGCAGGATCATGGTCAAGCCGACACACATTAGCAGAAGATCATCATGCTTATTGCCATATGTTGAGTGGAGCGGTGCAAAGCATGTTATTTTTGGACTCTGGAGCAATGGAAGTTCATTCCATTCTGTAGAGTGATGAATCATGCTGCACCATCTGGCAGTCTGGATTTGTCAGATGGCAAAAGAATGATACCTGTCCAAACTCACAGTGGCAGCTGTAAAGTTTGGTAAAGGGGGTATAATGGTATCATTCCATTTACCATGGTTTGGCCTTGACTTCTTACTTCCAGGAACGGGAAATCTTAATGTTATACCATGCAATGACATACTAGCAAACTGTGTATGAGGCACCATCAATAAAGAGACAGTAAGAGAGTCCTGGTCTTGACCTCTTCATACACCCATGAGATGAATTTGAAAGCTGACCCTGAGCCAACCCAACATCAGTGCTTGACTTCACTAATGTTCTCATGGCTGACTAGAAGTAAATCCCTGCAGCAGAATCCCTTGAAATGTCTTTCCAGTAAAGTGGATCCTGATATGGCAATAAGAAAGCAACCAGCAATGTTCTGGAAATTATATGAAATTAACAATCACATATTAGAAGTGATATTTAGGTGTCCACATACTTTTGACTGTAGTGTATTTAGGCTACAGCATGAATGTAACATTTTTATTTATGTCCAAAGAAACTCTCTACTAATACTGTTTTGTTTTGAAGAACTAAAGAGGAACACAACTTTGGATTCAAAGAAATCTGAAGTCCAAGTGGATCTTGGAAATGACATTGTCGCCACAGTTGGATCACCAAGCTTGAATTATTTGGAAGTAATAACAGCATCTACATCTGTTCAGTCCACAGTGGATACTACTACCACATCAGAAGCTTCTCAAACAGAAGGCACTTCATCTGCCATGCCTTCTTTTACCTCCACTGAGGTCCCTAAAGAGCACATTATAAGGGGTGATACTGTTGGACCCGAGGATATCCCCTCAGAAGCTCCATCCTCAGGACCTCCTAAAGCAGACAGCCCTACAGACAACCCAGAGTCAGAAGAGGTCCCATCAATGACTGGCACTATAGAGAACATACAGCCTATAAACCCTCCTCCAAAACCTGCCACACCTAAACCTGTTTCTACAGTAGACATACCCTCTGTGCCCCCAGCCTTACCAGAGGAGAACGTCTTAGATGAGGATGGACCACCTCCACATATGCATTCCCCTCATGATCCGGGGAGCACACCAAAAAATATCATAAACATGCAAGAGGATGTAGAACAAACAGAAGAAGAATCAGAAACAGGAAACAATCAAGACTACGGCAGTGGATTCGGACCAGACGAGCACCCACAGTCCTCAGCTCCTCCTCGGGACGTTGCTGCCAGTCAGGCTAAAGACCTAGTTGTGTTTTTTAGTTTGCGGGTGACAAACATGGTCTTTTCAGAGGATCTTTTCAACAAAAGCTCTCCGGAATATAAATCCCTGGAGAACACTTTTCTCGAACTGGTAGGTAAATACACTTTCGTCTTCGACTATTTTTTTTTACATGGATTTTTGTCTATTCTTTACTGTTAGTATAGGCTTTTGGTCGATCACTTTGGAAGTACATGGTCAAGTCACATTATTATGACCACATCCTACTTTCTACTTTCAATGGCGGGCATTGAAAGTAGGAAGCAATGGAGGGCAAGCTCAACCGATTTGTGTATGAATCTGTCCTGTGCAGATCACATACATCCATACACACTGATTGTCTTCCCAGCCGCAGAATGGATCCTCCAACAAAACAATATGTGCTAAAATGTCCAACATTGTTTGGAAGAGCAAGACTCCCAAGTACTTCCTTGACTCTCTAATTCTCAAGACCTGAACCCAATTTAGCTGTCCAGCTGCTGTCTGTGCTGCACACGGTGGTTACTCTGGATACTGGTCATAATAATGTGACTCAACTGTGTATAGAGGATGAGAAGTTACAATTGGCATGGAAATCAGAAATGAGTTTATTTTTTTACAGAGTGTTGGATTGATTTATTTTTAATTTATTTTTCCATCATTTTCTTAACTTGCCTTCGTTTTTTTTCTAAATGTCTATAGAGCAGTTGCTGATATGTGTAGAAAAGAGTACTTTATGTAACACCTCCAGACAATGTACATGTTTGCCTTTATCCCATCACCTACAAGCTGGTAATATTGGTGCAATAGGATTTGCTTGGCTCAGGTTTCATAGGTGATGGAGTAGAACAAACATCTGAACAAAACAATGGACGTAAGGCTTGTTCATGACTAGGTTCAGAAGCACGGAATACAAATAGCTTGCTATTGTGTTTCATCACTCTGCTCGTTAATTCTTTTCAACTAGAGACAATTTCCTGAACCTAATAACATGCCAAACTCCGAAGCTACCAGTAAACAGACTGAGAGGGAACAACGGACATTAGCTTCAATACCGGTACCATCATACAAGAATTATCTGTTTTTAATCGTTTATGGTAATTCCAGATTTGCTTTCTCACTAACGCAACTGTAAATAACTTACTCTATTCTCAACCTCAGTTAGGCTGAGGCCTGTCTAATCAAATGTCTTTGCTTAGCCATCATTAAAGGAGCAATATTTTAGGTGACATAAGATGTTTGGCTTTAAACAATCCAACCTTAAGTAAAATCATCAACAGAATGTGAAGGGGTTGACACTACAGCACAGATGTCTGGGTATCATGTTGCAGACAGCTAATCAGCTAGCCTAGGCCTAGGTGTCTGTAATACCACGCTGTACCTCAAGAGACAATAATGAGTTACTGTAGTATCTAGTCTGCCATTAGGATGAAGAAGAAGCATCCCTGCTCTCGGTAAAAAAAACCAACAGACAAACAAGTAGCAGCAAAACAACACTAACGTTATTTTCAGTCGCTGGAAAAACCTCTTGGCAAGTAAAAGGATGAAGTTTGATGCTGAACGCAATAATTCTTCAGACAGTGGAGGAGTGAGGAATGGAGCAGGAGGTGCTCTGTGGAGTATAAAATTGACAGATTGCGTCATCTTTTATATTGCTCCTTTAAACAAAGCTAAGAAGATCATTCTGAAATGTCAGGTAGCAAACTGTGCTTCTAAAAACAAGCTGTTTTCCTTTCAAACTAACACGACGTACACATTTTCAAGTGGTGTCTCACTAACCCCGCTACACTCTCTTGCTTTTGACTACTGTTGCTTTACTGTCTTTTGTGCTTTGGTATGCTACAATCTCAGATCTCAGTAAACAATAATGTTCTCATACCAGTGCATTGTAAACAAGCAACCTAAAAGAATTTAAAAAGCCAGTGACTGGGCTACCTTAAATATTATTTTGACTTTTTACATACAATTTTAATATTTAATTTTTTTTTTTATTATTTTAACATGAAACACCATTGTTCCATTGCCTTCCTATTCAAAATTCCCTTAATTCAAAATATAAAGGCCACCTGAACATTAACTACATATATATATATATATATATATATATATATATATATATATATATATATATATATATATTTATATATATATATATATATATATAGGTCATCTTCTGGCTTTGTCTTGGTGAAGGCACCTTGGTCCCATCCCGCAAAATCTGCAGTACCTGCATAAGAAAATTCAAGCTGCTTGGGATGGATTATCGCATGACACCATGAGGAATCTCTACAACTCCATGTCGAGACATCTGACATGTTGTGTTATAAAACATGGGGACTGAAGCCATACCGAAAGTAAATGGGCTACTACTACTTCTGTATGTGCAGCTCAATAAATATTACACATATGATTATCATTTATTGTTTATTGTTATTCAACAGTTCCTTTTGGGTGCAACTATTCTTTTTGATGACGTGTCTATAAATATAAATGGTATGGAAACCAAGGTGCAAGCCAAAACTCAAAAACTTTAATTGTATAGTTAATGGAACTTTGGAGTACCTGCTACATACTTTGTATAATATGTATATATAATATTCGTTGAAGGAATGCGAATGACAAAGCAGCTCATGTGGTCTGACTTGATAAATCAGGTTTGGGGGTACTGCCTGGTGAATGGGATCTATTGGTGTAAGTGCAGCTTCATTGAATGGATGATGTGCATCAGCGATTTGATAGAGTGACTAAGAGGATTATGGTGAATTCCGGTCAGGCAGTAAAGTCTGTATTTGGTGGACTATCATGAAAAGGCTTTCTTGAAGCACATTTGCTATTTACTGAAATACTGTTGGCATGGCAGGACTGAGGTGCTGTGTATCAGGTGACTAAACACTATGCCTCATTGCTGAATGACTCCATAAGAGGCTTTGCATAATGCTGCTCTGTACTACAGTATGCATGCCACCATTGAACAAAACAAGTTTTAATTTAAAGAGGAATTCCATCGGTTTTTCAAATCTTCTGTACAATTAAATCATTAACACATAAACAAAGTAATTCAGAGTGGATTGAGGAGAATTTGTGCATTCTAGAGAAATTAATTCTAGAATTAGTTAAAGTGGATAGAGTTAGATATTTAAAGCAGTGTAAAGCAGACGTTTTTTAGCATTAATGATACCTTTACATTACGCCATAGGCACTAATAGGCCTATAATATGCCCGTATTGTCCATTATTTTCATAATCAACGTGAAAGACTTCTCAGAGTATTGTACACAATCCACTGTGCATCAGTGGGTTTCAGATTAGACCAGTCCATAGAAGTCAGTAGCATTTCTGGAGGTTGTTGACATCTTCTACTGTGCATACTGCAGTCTTAACTTGCATTTGTGGAAGCAACACTAGACCTAGGCTGTGTTCAGACTGCAGACAAATCAGATTTGTCTCTTAAATCAGATTTTTTGAGATGACTGTCCTGTCACTGATGTTTAATAGTGAGTACACCAGATTTATGTCCACAGATCCCCAACCTCCCTGCATCAGTGGTTGTGTAATGATGTAGGCACCAGTACGGTCTCAGCACACCAGTGCGGTCTCAGCACCTCCATCACTCTGAGCAGAATCATTGTTTGTCATGTTGTGAGTGGCACAAAAGACACATCCAGTTTAGTTAACTGAGAGGTCTGCTCTTTGTGCAAAGAAAGCATGTAGGTTTACTCATTTTGAAGGTTTTATGTGCTGTACACACTGCAAAACCAGTTTTCTACCACTCTTGTGAAGAAAATTCTGAGCCGGTCTGTTTTCTCTTTAATATGTCGCTTCACATCAAACCAATCTGAATGATGCTGTTTACATCTCAATAGCTTGAACTCTTAATGCAGTCATTTGTAAAGAAATATATTTTTTGATGATCTGTACTAGTGTTCCTATTCATACTGTTTCATTATAGGCCAGTATGTATGTTAATCTGCTGTGCGTTATTCTATTATGAATTAACAGCATGTCTTCCTCCAATGAATGTAATGCAATCTGCTCCAGGAGAAAGACACAAACTCCATTTCCAATCATAAGTGGTTGCCAAAACTAGTGACAAGGTGTTACATTTTAGATGCTGATGTGTGGAAATTAATGTTGATTACATCAACTGCATAAAATTGTAAAAGTGTTTAGGAGTTGATCTACATTGGTAAGTAAGAAAACTGACCATCAAAGTCATGCTTGATTCATAAATGGGCTTTGAGTAGCTGTATAATTAAGAATACATTTCTTCAATTATCCATCATTCACCTTTGTAAACATTTAGGCCGCCAACAGCAAGAGAACCCCCATCACAGCCCATTTATAATTCAACAATAAATCTATAATCCTGTAGTACTCAATACAATTAGACACCTGAAATCTTAGCCATAGCATAACCTTGGATATGTACTTATTCAGATCCGTAGCCCCCGTAGGCTCTTTTACTCCTGTCTCTACTGGTTTGAGTAGCAACCATTTTGACTGGACATGGAGAGCAAAGATTATAAGACGTTTATGAAAATTAAAGGCTAAGGTAAATGTCAGTAATACACTGAAAAGTACAGGATAGGACTGCATATTCTAAAATCAACCAGTAGATACAAGTGTAACATCAGCAGCAGTGTTCTCGTATGTGCTAGACAGCAAATCGTTGCATAAAATAAGGGAAAAAATGTAAAAGAATGTATTGAGAGATTCTGAGATCGTTCATGGATTGCACAGAGGGTGTTATAAGTATTTAAGTACTGTCTAATAGATGTTGGAGAATGGGTTGCTTTCCACAGGAGATTTCCATCAGTGCTGTACTGGCAATATGCCTTAGAGATGAGAGATTGATCTTGACTGGCTGATCAGTTGAACCTCCTAACACAGATTGTTTCCTGGTACACAGGCCTAATAGAGCTACAGCAGTATAAGCCCCACCTCTTTCCTCATAGCATCTGGATATGTATCATTAGCATATTGTCAGTGGAAGATAGAAGTTCCAGAGGTCTGTGTTGTTTATAAGACCTATTGATATTTCCATGCCTTGCTCTCTACTGTCCCCCAAGTCAGAGCCTTATGGGGAAGCATTGTCCACTGTGTCTGTGTTGGTGTTTTCTGCTAATTATTTTCCTAACGGCGTCCGCACAGACACAGAAGACTATGAGATAAGTAAGGCAGCAAAAGATACATCTGCACTGCCTTCACAACATTGCCAAACAAAGGAACCTGTGTTTAATACAGATGCCTAATTCTCTAGGACTTCAAGTCTCCCTGCTTTAAAACACTGTCTGAGTAGGCAACATTTATGACAATTTAAACACGGCCAATGAGAGAGCGAGTTTCATAATATTTATGTTATATATGTGTTTTTTGTCATATACTACTTTTTTTCTCTTCTCCTTTTATGTTCCCAGAATAATTCCTTCCTAATAGTCTTTAATTAATAATCAGTAATCAATTAATAATGAATAAATGAATAAATCAATAACTCCTATGAAAAATATTTTATTGCTCATAATTAATTTAATGATCCTTTTAGGATACAAGGTTTTGTCACAACAGTGAACATGGTCAAAAATACTGCAAAAAATGAATAGTACTGCATGCTATACATTCTGTATCTTTGAAACAGTGTACAGATTTATAGATGTAAATCTGAAATGTATATTTGCACATATATTTGGCCCTGTCCCTGAGGATCAGTATATCTGAAAAAAGCCCTTGGGTTTTTTTTGTCTTTAAATTCTTCCCTCATCCTCTCTCCAACACCTCTCTCTACAAAACCTGTCGGAAGGTATAGACAGAGTGGTCCAATAGGTGTAATTAAATGCAAACACTTACTAAACTGCTCTGCCTGTATACCATCTCATTTGTTAACAAACTACTTGCTGAAAGTCTGCTGATTTTTAACAGCATTAGGTTTACAATAAGAGCCACGGCTGAGGCTAAAATTAGGGTGATGTTAATAGATATGTAGGGCAAGTAATTAAAAACATGGTACAAATTACAGAATATCTACCGGACCATAAAAGAAATCATGTGTTCTGACTGGAGGAACTTTTGACAAGTTAGCACTGGAAGCAGAAGACTGTAGCATACTCAGCCCAAACTAATCAGCTAATCAGCTTAGCGTTTAAACATATTAGAGGAAAGCTGTTCTACATTGTACTGACTCATTTTTTCTTTCATTTCTTCAGCTTCTTCCATACCTGCAGTCCAATCTGACTGGTTTTAAGGAATTACAGATTCTCAACTTCAGAAATGGCAGTGTGGTGGTAAACAGCAAGATGAAGTTAGCCAAACCGGTGCCATACAATGTCACAGAAGCTGTGCACTGCGTTCTTGAAGACTTTTGTAACGCTGCATCCAAAAGACTGGATATTGAAATCGACACCCAGTCAGTGGATGTTGCTGTAGGTAAGGAGATGGCAGGTAAGATATATACTTATATACACTTATATATAACGTAAATCTAAGTCTAGACTAGTCTAACTAGAAATGTTTTAGATTCGTCAGGGTTTTTGTATTATAAATTAAATCTCATAATTATTAATTTATGGATTTCTGTAAAGTTATCTACCTCAAGATCTGACTAGTAATCATTAAAGCTTCATTCTCTGTTTATTATTTTAACACATCTACAGTGTTCTACACCTCTCTTACTGATTACTGAGATACAAATGACACAGAAACTTTATGCATTTATTGGTTTCATATTGTTGAAAATATTGATTCTTTTAAATGATAGTGTAGTTCAATATGTGATAATATTAATAAATCAGAACTTGGAGAAACTTCTCTGGCAACAGTCCTTTTCTTGGTCCTCCTAAGCCGATGATGGTGATCCATGCAAGTACATGGACTGCAATGAATTCTCCCGTTGCGTGGTGAACACACTGACTGCTGAAGCTGAGTGCTTGTGTGATCCCGGCTACAGCACAGTGGATGGGCTGCCCTGTCAAAGCATCTGTAACATCCAGCCAGAGTACTGCCTGAATGGCGGTCAATGTGAGATCATACCTGGACACGGAGCCACCTGCAGGTACTTCAGAACTCTGATGAAGTATGCCCTGATGTAACTGGCAAGATCTTTTTTTTCTTGTTGTGTTTTTCCTTATTCTCCTTCTGTACAGTATATAAGAGAAATGCTTGGTGATAGTTTAAATCCAGCACACTTGCTTGACTACTTTAACGTGTCTTCCTTTTTAGATGTCCTGTAGGCAAGTTCTGGCACTATCATGGAGAGCGCTGCGACGAACTGGTGTCTGTTCCAGTTGACCCACTCCTTTTCGTAGCCTGCCTGGTGGGAAGTCTCTGCTTGGTTTGTGCCGTGATAGGCATCTTGATATTCATTAACAAGAAATGTATACGGACCAGGAAGACGGTGACACTAGTGTAAGCTGCTTTTTCTTTTTTCTTTTGTGGAAGATTTTATTGTAATATGTTGAAGACATTTGCTCTACTGTAATCCGCACTAGCATGGCTTGTCTTGGTGTTAAAGACTTCATCTCCTTTAATTGTAGGCATTCACACTCCTCCTTCCCCTTTGGGGGTACTATGAGAGTGAACCCAGGTTTTGAGAATGATGAGGGTATCTTGACTCATGTGTCAAGCATCAGCTATCCCATGAGCACTGGCTCTGGGTCTTCTCAGTTCTCTGATCAAGGCACATTTCGCTCAGTCGAGAGCATGCAGCTTAGTTTTGAGGTACAGTGCATGTCTCTAAGGCTTTTCTCAGCTGGATCTTATAACTAACTCATTCCTTCAGCTGTCTCAGGAGCTGCACTAATCCATGCACCCAGTAACTCACTGCTATAAACATATATAGACATCCACACAAAATGTATTGCTGTCCAAAGTTTTTTTTTTTTGGTCGAGGACTGTGTTTAGGACAATTCATGTGTCCACCCTGAACCACAGTTTCACAATATGAGCCCCATAAATTTCAGCTTTGACGTTTTGGAATATGCCTGTGCCTACAAGGAGGAAAAAAAATGAACTGATGCTCATTAAGTACATTCAGGTGTATGTATATATATCGTCGCTGTCCAAAGAAAAACAGGTATCTCCAAAATGGCAACTTTACAGGAGAGGCCAAAAACCTCCTTTAATTTGAATGGAAGTCAATAGAACCAGATGTCTTTCTAAGCAGTTTTGGGCCATTTCTGTTTGTCCATCCATCATGAAATTCATAAACAGTGTAAATAGCAACCCATGTGATCAAATGAGGCATAAAAGTAAAAATCAACAAAAATGGAGATACATGTTTTTCATTGGACAGCGATGATAAATATATATATATATATATATATATATATATATATATATATATATATATATATACAGCGACAGATATATACATATATGTGTGTGTGTATGTATGTATATACTGATCATCCATACCATTACAAACTCCTTCGTTTATCTACACTTTTAGCCATTCTATCAGCTCCACTTACCACAGAAAGTGTCACTGCTGTACTGAGAATAGTCCATCCAGCAAAACTGATTAACTGATAATCCACTGATGAAGGACTAGATGATAACCAACACTAGTCTACTAATGCAGAGCTGTCATCTCTGACTTTACATCTACAAGGTGGACCAACAAGTAGGAGTGTCTAATAGAGTGGACAGTGTGTGGACACAGTGTTTAAACACTCATGCAGCACTGCTGTGCCTGTGTACATTAGAAGTCTGTGTACTTCTTTACGCTATTACTTCAGTAATGGAGAACACTCTGAGCAACTGCACTGTGTGGATCTCTGCTTTCATTTAGTTTAATACATGTGTAGTTGTGTTGTAGTAACAATAGAACAATAACCAGCATCTCTTTTGCAGCATGCTGCTACCCAGCACTAATATCTCTCTGGACTAACATACAGTGTCCAAATCTTACTTCCTTGTGTCATAGCTTGTCAGATTTAAATGCTTCTTTGCTGATTTAATTACAAATTGACCTTAAATTCACAACAGCATATGATTAAATTTACAGATGCCCAGACAACTCTACACAAGAAGGTCAGAAAAGTTAGTTCCAGAAATGGTTGATTTCCACCACTGTATACCGCATTATGAGGTAAGCCCACATCTTTCTTAAACAAAGTTTCTGTGATTAGAACCCTAATTCCCTGGCATGTCTTTGAAGAACCCTGTAGTGCACATTGGAATATTTATTCAGCTAATAAACAATCTTCATAGGAGCTTAAGTGGGTGTATTAAAGCAGAGAAGATGGATAGTGTATATAGTGTAGAGGTACTTCGTGACTTGGGGTATTTAGCAACACAGTAACTATGAAAAATTGACTTCTAGCCAAGTTACAATTTTAAATCAAGAGAAAAAATGGAAAACAAATTAGCAAACCATGTTTGTCCGCTTGTTTTATGCCCGCTTATCCACAAATAAGTTTTATGCATTACTATAATAAAAATATTTTTCATTTAGCAGCTTCACGTTTCTTTAGTTGTAAGTCTAATGTGCTTAATTTTGCTGTTAGTATCTAGTGCAGCAATAACTACAACTAAACATTCCAGTAACACTAGCTTGGAGGAACTTCAGCCCGTTCGACCATACAGAACAGCTTAATTTCATGGATGATGGTGGGTTTCGTGTTCACTTCAGGTCTTAATACATTTCTAGATTAAGGTCAGGATTTATTTTATGCCCACTCTTAAAAAAATAATTAACTGTTTTTTGTTTTTTTGGGGGGGTAGGGGGGTGGGGGGGGGATTTGTTGTCCCTCAGCAATAACAAGTCGTCTTACCCCAGATGCTGCAGACCAGGCCCAAACCATGATACCACCACCACCATTTCTAGAAACACCACTTTTATTTAAACCAAAAATATCTTTTTTGTTCCCATTGATCCATAAAACATTTTTAAAATAGTTATCTGACTTTGTGATGATCTTTAGCAAACCGCAATCAGGCCTCAATGTCCTTTTTGGAGAGCAGCAACTTCCTCATTGCAAACCTGTCATGCACACCATTGTTGTGCAGCGTTCTCCTAATGGTGGACTCATAAACATTAACATTAGTCAATGTGAGAAAGGCCTATAGTTGCTTAGAAGTGACTTTGGGTTCCTTTGTATTCTCACAGGCTACCTTGCCTGGTTGACCACTCTTGGGGGAGGCAAACGTGGTCTTGAATTTCCTGTTTGTACACAGGCTGTCTTCCTATTTATGAAACACCATGACCAGCCTTATCTTCTGTTGGTGGCATCTGCTTTGAGCTAGGTCATGTGTCTCATGGTGGGTTAAAGCCCACTCTTAACGTCATATAAGGTTGACCTCTCTCTTAGCTCTACTTAGTTACCTCAGGCCACACTGGCTGGAGGTGTAAGCCGTTTTTTTCTATCTATCAGTGCTCTGTGCCATACTGTGAAGATTTGTTACATATCTAATGAGAGGGAAAAACTTGCATGGCTTTAAAGTTACTCAACCCTTTTTATTTTTCAGACATGGCGGCTGTCTAATGAACACAGGACCTCATGCTGTTTCCTGAGGGGACCAGACAGTGAAGGGTTTGAAGTGACCGTTTTATGATGGTAATCCGACGAGCTCAATTTGGCACCAAAGGTCTTCAGTGGTCTTCCAAGCAAACTATATTCAACTCTGTTGGCAGTTTGTAGATTATGTGGAATATGTACGATAGAGAACTATCAATTGAAGGAGCAACTGGACTGGCTGTTTGAGACTGGAAATGGGTTGGATGTTTTGTACCCTTGTCAAAGGTTATTTTTTTTCCCTCACAATGAGGTAAGTATTTACAAATGGATACATTTGGTGGTATCATAGGATATAGACTGTATTACTGAAACAGTACTCTAACCTCTCTTCAGTGTCCCAAAAAGAAATTGAATGTACAATGAGCTGTTAAAATGTGTATGGTTGTTATTTAAACCTTTTCAAGTATTTAAACAGTATTTAGAAATAAGATGCTAATCTAACTATCTAATAACCATGTGTAAAAAAGGTAACCCAGCTTTTGCATGGAAATGTTTCTCACCGATCACTTGTGTTTTGAAACCCGGACCAAAACACACTGGGGCTTGAGGATTGATTTTTTTTTATTATTCGCTTTTACAATGAACAGAACAAAATAAAAAAGAAAGAAAACAAAGCTTCCACAGCAAGGGTGTGCTTGTGTTCCAGCTCTCTAAGGGTTTATTGTATTGTGTGTACCTTGTAAGTGTGGGATTTCGAATCATTGCTATGTCACCAACCAGCAGCTGTGAAAGATGAAAGAGCAGTACAAACTTTTCTTGTATGGAATGTATTTATTCCAAACAAACTACTGGAATGCCTATTTTAAGAAAGTCAGACTGACTGTGTGGGCAATAAGACATCAAGTTAGTGTATTTAACAAAAACAAAACAAAAAAAATAATCTGCTTCACAAGTCTTGATTTTCAGGTGGATATTTACATGATATTAAGAACCTGTGTGATCATATTAGTGTATTTCTATTACTATATAATTCATGCGTAAAGGAGAACTAATTTGGTAGGACTGGCAGAATCTAAAATGCTCATTCATTTGTGCATCAACAATTACACAAATGAGGAATCAGAAAATTACAGTATAGTATGTTGTTTGAAGTGGGGGAAGAAACACTGATAAATACACTATGCAAGACAAAGATAACTATCTGGATAAATAACCTGTAGTTTTCTGAAATCCTGAAAGATGGCATGACAAATTTGACACACCTACTTAAGCACAGTCATAAAGATAAAGCTGAAGAGAACTCAACTGATGATCTTCAGATCTTTATTTTTGGGGGAGTTTTTCTCAACCCTTGTCCTGAAGCTCCACTGTCACATGTGGCACAGTCTAACACTTTCCCTGCCCTAACATTCACAGCCACTGTTACTCAATAATAGACTGTTAAGCTTATTTGTTGGACAGAATGTGAGCTGGTGGGTGGTGGAAAAACACTATAAAGTGCTGGACAGTGGACCTCCAGGACCACGACTGAGAGACTGAGGGAATCTTCAGCTTTGAAAACATTTTCAAGTACAGTAATATTTTTCTCTTACTCTGAAGGCAGAGCACTGAGGAATATTACATTGCCCCTGGTTCTTGGAACAATGGAAATGATATAATAATGATGTAAATAACTTGTTATTCACCAGCCTTAAAACAAGTGACCTACTCCATAACCCTTGAAATGACAAAGAAAAAAATTAAGGCATCCCCATCAGAGAGCTTGGGAAAAGCTCATGTTTTTATGAAAAAGCAAATTGAAAAAATGCAAATTACCACAGCAAAAAGAATACCAAGCAAAACAAACAATAAGTGACAGAAATTACTAAGCCTCAAAAAAAGAATCTACAGTAGATCATAATCCCTCATTGAAATATAAGCATGTCCTGGACATCCACTGTGCCAGAGAAGTCCCTCGTCTCACTGTTTAACCTATAGTGCACTATTGCATTATCTACCTGTCCACAGACAGGAAAGACTGACAATGGAGACATTAAGTTGAGGGTGCTCTTCACTTGAGAAGGTTCTGAAGCATGGCGGTGGCATAGGTGGGCCGGGCCTGTTTGCTTTCGATGGCGTTCCTCAGGTACTGAATCCCACCACAGCGCTCCCAAATCTCCTCAAACTGCCGCGGCAGAATCTCTGCTCCTCTCTTCCGCGTCAGCCCCGTCTCCTCCAGACTTAGCTCACACATCTCCATATCATCCTTTCCTAAGCACACAACAAAGCATACTTGCAATTAATCTCAAACACTTTTCAAAGCACCTTTTTTCACATGAAGAATTTCATAATTCTTAAGTCCAAGTTTCCTCCCAAAGTTTAAACACACCTTGGGCATTGGTGACTCTGCACATATATCAAAAACAAATTGATATACAAACCACTTTGGAGTCAGATCTTATTAACAAAATACATTTCCTAAACCTTTCAACACCTCATGAAAGTGGAGCTCAGAGTAAGATAATGGCAGCAATGTGTGGTAAACCAAGATAATGCTAAAGTTCAGCGAAACGTGGAGTTTCCACTGGTGTGATTGTCCTTCAAGAATCATCTCTGATGTAACTTAGCTTGATAAGACTCTGCATTAGGCATGTGGAGAGGTCAAAATCACACTGGAAAACAGAACTGGCAAAAACAGTTCTATTAGTCAACAGGAGCTGATGTGCTTTGTTTTTACTTTAAGGTATGAAGTATGCTTTGGTACCTGCTACCAGCAGTATAGGCTGCTTGTCTGGATGTAGCTCCATCTGCCTGGCAATCCAGGGGCCGTCAAAATGGGCATACCACCAACCCTTCTTCTTGTTCTGAGGGTCTTTATACTGGTCTGCAGGCCGGATGAAGGGGATGCGGAAGTAGCGCTGTTGCCGATTCATAGTAATCTCTTGCTGCCGGGCAGGCACAGGGGGAGCTGGGTTCTGCTGGGCTGGAATCACATCATCAACAAATTAGCATACTATAGATGAAATACTGTATTGGCTCTGATATCTTTTTAACATTGTCATCTGTATAAAAGGAGACAATGCATACTGATCAGTGCTGAAAATAACAAACATCTAATCTTTCTGGAAGCTTATTCTCAGGAGGGTGCAGGAAAAAATGGTTTTCAGGTCTGTTATGACTGAGGCAAACCAACACCTGATCCTTTCACTGAGACTCAAAACATTTGAGACATCCCATCTGATGGAAAACGCATCCTACGTTTGAAGTGAGGCACATCTGAAGAAGTCTCCCCAGAGTCCAGGAGAATATGAGGATGTGCTCCTTGGCGAAAGCAACAAAGGACATGTGGCTCTAAAAAGGTGTTTGCTCTACACATCAGAACTAAAGGAAGAGCTTTAGTTCAGGGCAGGATGTTTTTCCCTAGAAACACCAGTGTTTGCCATGAGAAGTGCCTCTAGCTGAGTGCATGCACACATCACTGAGGTAATACTAATCAGGGGCTGGCTGTGATTGGATGTTGGAAGGCTCGTCAAAACAGGATAAAGTAAGAGAACAAGCTGCTCTGATGAGCGGCGGCAACACACACTCCACACTACACACCTTGTGGAACACAGAATGAATTATATACTCAGAATGAATTAAATGTTATATACATTATATACATTGCATTCAGCATGGGGTTCTTTACCCATCATTTCAGCGATTAAATGATTTGACTGATTGTTTGCATATGTAAAAAAAATATATATACAAAGGAAAAAATGCTTTAAATAAATCTCACATAATTAATACTGCTCTCCAGAAATGTGAGTAACGCAAGATAATAATTCCTCCTCCAAACTGTGTAATGTGATAACTGGAAATAATGGGAGTAAATGTGTTACAGTTCTTTGTTACAGGAAAAATAAAAAAAAGTTATCACATCACTGTGCTACAGTACTCATCATTTATTTAACAAGCATCTAGTGAGAGTAGCAATTAGGATCAGGTCTACTGTTCCTAAAACTGCTTCTTACAACTCTGTACGAGCTGTAAACTCAGATTAGTGATGAACACCTTGAACCCCTTGTTTATTGCCTATGAACATTATTATGCACAGGACGGTATCTTACCATAGTCAGTGACTGATTTGGGAGCTCTCTGCTCAGTCTCTGTGTTGCGTTTCTTGTTCTTTGACTTCCAGGCATGGTAGACCTTCAGACGACGGTGAAACTCCTCCCTGCATGCTGCCAGCAGCTCGATATCTACAACGATATTATTTGCCTTAAACAAATTTACACAGTAAAACATCATTCTAGCAAGTAGTTCAGCTAAAAAAACTGAAAGTTCTTTCCAGAGACAAGAAGGACTAAAAGAGTAGATGATGGCAAGATAACAACAATGTATTACGGTCAAATTAATAAACATGGCATGCATCATTCCATAGTCATTATACTCATTCCAGTGAACTCCACTTTTGCTGGTTAAGCAGAAAGAGCAGACTTTCACTGAATGTGATATATATTATTCAAAAGAACTCTCTACAGGCGGAAAGGCGTGAAAGGAGTGTTCAGAGGGAGGTCCTGCACTTACCACAGGAGGTGTTGATAGCGTCTCGCAGCTCAGCATATTTCCACTTGCTCAGGTCGTACTTCTTCATCCCAGCGGCCGCCTTGCTGGCTTGCACCTGTGGACCCCTGTTGGTGCACAAGCAAGCCTATTTACGCAGTGAAAACAGGCACCCTGCGCCATCAGTGTAGGTTTCCTTTGTTGTAAAGGTACCGCCTCATGTTGATCTAAGTGTAATCAGTATGAAAGCGACATGCAGGAGCTGCTTCTTTCTGGAAAACAGAATCAGCAAAGCTAATTGGTGCAATTCATTAGGCACAGGGTGAACAGCAATCACTTTGATACTAATGATAAATCCATGGCATACTGTCTTACTTGACAGCAGGCTAAATCAGCACGGTGCTGAGAAAATCAGGGCATGACTTGGGAAGTGTGAGGCAGCAAGAAGGTAGCTCTAGGAGTTCTAGCGGGAGGTGAGTGGAATGGGCAGCAGGGAGGCTAAAGGGATGCACAGGAACAAGGCTACATTGGCACTGTTGGCTAAGCATTGGGACACCCCTAACACTTCTACCATGGTCATTCTACCAGCTCTAGCAACTCAAAGTCAATCAAACTCGTGATCCGTCTCTTGATTGGAAGCACTCCCTTTATACAAATTCTATTAGACTTACTGACCAGTGTGTTCGCCCGCTCCCACCTCCCCAAGGTCAAAGTGGACAGCTGGTCAGGTGGTGAATGTTAAGAGCTGAACTTGTTGTGATTTTTCTGATAGAGGATTTTCGCAAGCAGCTGAAACTGTGTTTAAACACTTAACACCTCACCAGTAGATTTGAACAATATTCAGTTTCCACTATTCCCTATTTAAACCAATTCCAATTAGAAATATAAATAAACATAATGTAGAACATAACTGTTGTTTATCAATAAACAATAAATGCAGTCTCTTTATTTGCTGTGGTTATCTCTGCTACCTAAAGAAAGTTCCTTTTTTAGCCATCACTTTAAAAAGAAAGCTTGATTTGTTTTAATCATTATGATCATTTGTAGTGGACAGCAAAAGTTTCTCTGATTCCATGACTAAAATTTCTGATGGTTTTATTATTATTATTATTATTTATTTATTTATTTATTTATTTTGTCAGGTCCACTTATTATATAGGGTGCAGACTGTTTTAGTAAAGTTATTATGTCAGTGATGAATCGTTCTCAGCACTGAAGTGACACTGACGTGGTGGTGGCACGGTATGAGTGGATTAGACACTGGAAGACATTAAATAGCTCATGTGTTTCTATTTAATAGTCATCCTCATCTTCATTTTAGGTGGTGTAAGAGGAAACAGACATGCTGTTAGAGTAAAGCTAACCCTTAAAAACCAACATTATACATTAAAATGACTTATAAAGACATTATATCTAAATCTAACTCGAAAAACAACACTAGTATATATGCAGGACTAGACAGTGGGAGGTGATGCTGAATATAATTTTTAATCTTCATTTGAAATGGCATAAACATCCCAGACAAAGCAAAGGTGCTTGGTGAGTGGTTTGCACTGCTTGTACATAGCATTATCTGTACTTGTGGCATACTGGTATAACGGTCGTAACAAAATACCCAGGTTCGCTTCTGTGAAAGACACTGCAGGCAATGTGTATAATTAAATTCAACATTTGAGAAAAATAAATTGTGATATTAATTTCTTTTTGTCTGATTAATAGTCTGATTACAATTTACGTGTGCACAGAGACACTCACTGCAATTTGGTTAGAATCATTAACCATAATTGGGTAAAGAGCACGGAAATTCTTTACATGAATCGGGTGCTTTGATTGGAATGATTTCTTAGTGACTCCGAGAACAGGCTGAGGGTTTTTGACCAACCAACTACAGAAAGGATCAAACATCTCGATGTTCTCCCTGCGGAATGACAAAGTAAGTTAAATTAATTGATATTGAAATCAATATACTGTACAAACCTATACACATGACAGACAAGTTGTTACTGAGGCATTTTAACACCGACATCCTACAAGCAAACTTCTGAATTCAAAAACAACTTAAGTGGTAAAATCGTGTCCTAAGTGTTAGTCACTGCATCATTCTGTGTGCCAGAGAATCCCATGCACGGCTGAACACAGTGACAGTGATTTGTGAGGTGGCACTCTGGTGACTCTTGACAGCTGCGAGGAGCAAAGCTGCTTAATGGCAACCTCGCACAAGAAGTCATCAAACCAGGCAGCCCTGCTGATTAACCCACTCGGACAGGTGTCAGCAAGGAGCGCACACAAACACCAATACATCTAATTGGTGGATTCATGATGAGCAGCTTGTGTAAAGTTCCATTTCTGTAAATTCAGCTCAGGTCTGAGAAAAAGCTGAAGACGGGTTAGATCTCAGTTCACATAAATCAGAAAAGGCTGGGTAAATGTAGTTCAGCAGATCAGAGCAGTGATGCACCGCAAAGCTCGATGCAAGGCTGCTTCAGGTTAATAGGGCCAAACATACTTATGTAACTCAAGTGTCTGGCTCTGTAGTCTGACTTGGCGATGACTTACTGAGGCTGCAAATATAAAACATGTTGCTAAAAGGTCAACAGATCTAATTTATCAATTAGTCAAAGGCTAGAATGCATTCATTTGTGACATGTCATGTATTCCCTCAGACCTTCCAAAAGCTCAGCTAAACACAACAGGAGACTGATCCATGAATAACGGAGTATTTACGTTAATATCAAACTAAGAATTAACCTATCGCTTATAATGGCTTTGCATTAGCTGTGTAAACCTCTATCTAGGCTATGAAGAAAGGTCTTGTGTAGGCTTTGTTAAAGTAAGCAAGGGGGTCAGGGACAGATGTTTGTTCTGTGTCTTACTTCTCTGACTCTCTGTGGAAAGCGCTACACCTGTGGTACCATCGCTGAAACAGGAGAGAGCAGCAGAGAAAGTTTCATGACACCAGAGTCTCATCTCTGTTCGTTTTTTGAACACTGGTTGTCGTACTCCCTTAACAGAGGAGTGAAGATGGAGTCTTCAGTGCAGCTTTTGTTCCGGTTGTGCGACACTTCACAGTGAATAGATCTACAGCATGTCCACGTGGCCACTGAGCCAGCGTTGGGCTCTCTTAGGGTGGGTGAAATGTTTGTTTTAATCTCAGAGCCAGTTTCATAACACAAAGCTGTTTGCTTGGCTGCAGCCTGGCTGTTTTTGTTGCTTCACAATAGCGGTGGGGCCGCAGGCTCTTTTCACATGGAAATCGCAAAGCATGTGTGATAGGTATAGTTTTTGTAGATGGGTGCACCTGAAGAGATTAAAGTGGGAGCGTGCTTTTTATTGTCTGATGCTACCTGCACCGGGCAGAGGAACAAGCCATTGTGTGTGTGTGTTGCGTACCTGCGCAGGCTGGGGTCCATCTGGGCCTCGTCCTGGATGAGTTCAGCCTCGCTCTGTGCAATCCTCAGGGCCAGCTCTCTGTCTCTTCTCTCCTGTTCCAGCATAGCCTGCCTCTGAGCGTCCTCCTCCCGCTCCATAGCCAGCTGAATATCCATCTCTGCCTGCACAATGCAAACACACAGTTGAAGGTTAGCATTTCTATGGCATCTTTTAATGACTGCATTCCAAAGTTTCAAGCAGTCGTGATTTTGACATTTAGGCTGTCGATTAAAACATGACTTTCTTTTTTGTTTATTGCATACCATTTTCTAGTATTATTCACCTATCCACACATTTTCTAGCTCCAGCTATACTGTTAGAGAGAGAGGTTATACACCAAAATGTCACAGCTTCCCTTTATCCCTTAGAATAAAACAGGCTGTTTAACTATGTTTTTAAAAAGACATGATATAGAAATGTTCTGATTGCCAGTCTGTATTGCGCCTCTTTTAAAGGAGCAGTGCAAGCTAATACACTCCTTATACCATCAGTGCGATATGGGCAGGATAAACAGTTTGGCAAAATGACCTAGACTTTCTTTATGACCACAAAAACACTTCGGTCAAAATTGACCTTCATATAAAACACAATATTCGTGCGTTACTACAAGCAAATGATGGTCACAGCAGAAACGAATGTAAAATTACTTTTGTTTGATGACCTGTCCTGTTTTGTGTGGGGTCCAGTAAAAAGTGCTAGGCTTAAATTTTTGTCCAGTGTATAGAATGGTTTGACTAAGGAATGAACAGTAGTTTTTAAGCATTTAAGAGTTTGTACATACTAAATTAAAAACACAGGGAATTTTTTTTTTCCATACGTAAACTAAACCAGCCAAACTGTGGTTAGCTATTTTGCTCCTGCTTTTGAAGCTCCTATTTTGAGCTTTTGATATTCCGCCAATAGAGTATCTGATGTCTATTAAAAGCTAAGCTAGTTATACCTTTGGGATTCTTATTGTTTTTCTGCAAATCTCTGTATGCAAACTAACATGTTCTGGTTTTAATATGTGCATGACGGTATCAAAGGTATAAAAGTGTGTAAAGTTTATGGCCTCTCATCTTTAAAAGGGCTTTTCCTGTAGCTTCTTGGAGTGCACCAGACTCTGATCACTGGAAGAATTGTAAAATAACAAGACAAAGCCTAAGCTCAAGTAAACAAACATTATTGTTACCTAGTCTTCTAACATTAGTAGAGTTAAATGTTAGAACTTTTGCTTTTTAACTATTAAGGCCGGTGATGCACCTGTTGCTGAAAGCTGACAACAATTGTGGTCAGAAGATTATGGTATTGTGAGAGGCATTGTTACAAGCACCTCTTGCTGGCAAAGTGTCTGAAGTGTTTTTACCCAGACCAACTACAACCTAGCACTGTGTGAACATTTCATGACAAAATGACCTCTAATAAATTTCGTTACATTAATGTATGTTAAAGTTACAAATTATTTCCCCCATTCCTAAAAAGTTACCATTTCAAAGATGCAAGGTTTTGTTATTACAGTGATGCAATGCTTCTCATTGTGCAGCGGAGCAGTGCTCCTCCTTAAAGCAGCCTTAGGCTTTCCCTGAATCTCCCCATAAAGCCTGGAGCGCCTGAGGAGAGGGAGATTAGGGAGGCCCTGCTCCAGACTCTCCGGAGCCCATCTGCAGCAGAGCGCTGCTCCCCGCTGCCAGGACCTTAAGCCATTATGCGCCTGCTGTGTGCTAAGGTCCGATTAGACATATTCTTGAGGTTATAGCAAAGCTAATGCGCCCAGCCTGTGATTCCATGTCTAGACTGACCAGAAACTATTCACAGTCTGATGTCAAAGGTTTCGGATTGTATTAGCACATGCTAGCACGGAAGCAGAAGCAAAAAAGAAGGAAAGAGGCAGTGACGGAAAGCTAAAGAGTAATAGAACACGTTCCTGAAAAGAAGAATATAACATACATTTCTAACAAATGAAGGCATTCATCTTTGGGAAGGGGCCGAAAGAAAAGCAGTGGGCTTGTATCATTAGTTCAAGCAGAATTTGTACATTGCTGAACACCATGGGCAAAGAAAGTGCAAAGAAATGTCAGATTTATTGAGCCTCTTATTTTACATGTAATACTTTAGCCCAGAGGTTCCTACCCTTTAGAAACTCACTGCCTGCACACCTGACCAACTTCGGTGATTCACGAAAAGATATAACTGATCTGATCATTTTGTCTTACTCTGCGAATGAGAGAGCTGTTGTTGTTTAAACAAGTGCTGGATGTCAGGCTTAAGAGAGGAAAGCAAACAGAACACCGGCTAAATCTGAGTTATGTTCAGTGCAGGCTGAATATGTTTACAACCACATATACAATGTTTTGTTTCCAAGTGCCTAAACCATGCAGTTGCTTGAGTTTAGTATAGTTTCAGCACTAGGTACTCACTGCTGGAGGTTGCTTCAGTTTTTGCCAAGCCTTTTCAGTTTTCTGAAATACGGTGGCTGGTTTAGTAGATGGCCAACCCTTAGAATCTCTACAAAACATTCCTGATTCTATTCTGCACGAAAAGTCAAATATTTGACAATGAATATAAAAATAACACAAACATATACATAAATATAACTAGTGTTGAAGAAGGGTCTTAGTCCATCTTTTATTGATAGCATTTTATGTGTGTGCTTGACGTAAAGATGATGATGTTTTTTGTTGTTGTTGTTTTTATTACAAACGATTGATTATCACAATAATATTAGTAATTGGTCAAGATTTTTGTAACCAAAAAACATTTTGTTACTTTCCTTAGCTAGACATGACAGTAACCTTAACAGCTTTCACATTAAAAACCCATTATTTTTTCTCTCATTCTTTCATAGTTTCGAAATTAGTTTCACAGTAGTTACTCAACAATTGATAGCATTATTAATAGGGCCCCCAGACCCCAATGTGTTGCAAAACACAAGGGTTTTATTTTTTATTTTTTTACATTTGCCGCCAGCTGTCCTTTACACTATGTGTTTCATAATCCATGCACCAAAAGAAATGGTCTAGTATTTTTATGGAAACAGAAGAAGGTTTTGATACAACAGAGACACTCTCTCATGCAGCGCTAAAATGCTACTAGACATGATGTTTGTAGTTTTAAAGAAAAAAAAAAGGGAAGTCAAAGAATTGGGATCACAGCCTCTTTCAAACAGCTCAGATACAAAGTACCTCGGCAGGGCAATCCATCAACCCCCAGAGCCAGAAACCACAGGAGTCAGAATAGAGAAGGATTTTTACATCTATGAGAAGAGCAGGGTCTGATGAATCTGTACCCATGCTGCTGTGCCAGCTCGATACGGCATACGATTATTACTGAAGTGCACAGCAGCTGTACCCTCCTCTGAACATACCAGCGTGAGGGTAATTGGCAGTGGGACTTGGCAAAGGAGGCCACAGAAGATAGAAATCGATACCGCAATACATGCATTTACACACACACACACACACACACACATGTACACCAACACACCTGCAGGATTCGCTCTTCTTCTTCCATCTTCCTCCTCTGTTCTTCTTCCTGCTTCCTCTTCTGCTCCATCTCTGCTTTCCTGGGGTGAGAGAAAACAGATGTGGACTGTCCTTAATCTAATAGAAAAATCACACAGCAAGGAACTATTCCTAAAGGTCAATACTGACCAAACACTACAGAAGTCATGACGCAGGAGGACACTGATGTCACAGAGATAGAGCTTTTAATGAACGATTAACTAAAATAAAATGAACTCTAACACAGTATCACTCTTCTAACTGAGCTGACATTGCAGGTTGGATTACCACATTTTCTAGCAACCATCCAGTCGACAACACCAGGGTTCACGTAATGATGTGTCTAAATACACAATGCATATATGAGTGGCCTTGAAGAGGCCAACAAAGGCCAACAGAGTCCAACAAAGAAGATGGCAAGTTTGATGATACCAGTTTACCCACTGAGACAACATGTATTCTTTGCCAAGGAAAACATTTTTCCTCACATTCAGATTCTTAAGAGATTCCTGAGAGATGAGAATATTGTATATGAAGACGGCACTGAAGTCTTAACCAATGTGACATACATGCGGCGGTCCTCCTCCTCCTGCTTGCGTAGTTGCTCTTCTTCCTCGTGCCTCTTCCTCTCCCTCTCCATCTCCTCTTGGATACGTTTTAGCCTCTCCGTCTCCTCCTCCTCCTGTCTCTTCTTCTGCATGGAGGAGAGCAGAAGCTCCGATTTCTTCACCAAGCTCTCATACTCCTGTTCAATCTGCTTACGACTCATCACCGTGGCCTATGAGAACAACAGATAAAGAGAGTCAAAAAGGAGAAAAAAAGGAAGAAAAGAAAGAAGGGTAAAAAAGAAGGAATAGAAAAAGAAAAGAAAGAGAAAAAAGAAAGCCATTCCAAGAGTTAGTTTGAGATAAGAAGACTAAAAGAGCAAAAAATTAAAAACACGAGTTAGATTAGGAAAGAAAGAGAGAATGATTAAAAATATGCCAGTAATTATTGGGGGGATTTTGTGCAACAGTTAAAAACCCCTGGATCCCTGCACAGCACTAAAAACTCATTTAAAGACTAACAGCCAGGCAACACTTTCAGTAACTTTTCAGAGGGAAACCAAATGGCAGTTGCTCTGCGGTTAGCCAGCAGCCCTCATCAAGTGTAAACGAGCGGTGATGCCGGGAGAGACACACCTCGCTTGTTTTCATATCCTGCAGGTCCTCATTAAACCAGAGCATCACCTCAGTACCATCTGGCAGAACGCCAGAGGAGTGCAGGGGAGCTCAGAGGACGTCGAGCAGATCACTGGAGAGCGGGGGGGAGACGTTGCTCATTTAGACGAAGGAAGGAGGCGATCAGGTGGAAAGGGTTCAGCTCTGGTGCCACTCATTTATCAGCACAGCGGAGAGAAGGGCGCGGTCTCCGGCGCTCACTGTCAACACCGCACATTCGGTCTGACACATGAAGGCAGTGTCCCCATCGAGAGAGAGAGGTGAAGACAGCACCGAGCTCACTCTGATGAAGGGCTCAGAGGGCACAGAGTGGGGCAAAGTTAGTAATAGAGTGATACTGCAGGAAAATCATAAGGATCACATGTCGACGTGAGTAGTGCCGTAATGATTTACCATCGAAAGGTGAAACTAATTTCACAAGGACTGCGCATTATATTTTATATATAAGATGGGCACTCCAGTGGCGCAGACGTTTAACTGTCATAAGACAGTCCTAAAAAGGGAAAATTCCACTGATTCATTTAATTATTAAATAAATACAAACATCTTGATATAGACATTAAGAAGTCATTTAGAGTGGTTTGATGTAAAATGTTCTGTTCTTGAATTGTTCACAGTGGTGGTGATAGGAACCAGATGTCTAAAGAGTGTAATGCCTCCCTCACAGAAACTTATTGCACAAATATGCTACTTAATGCCCTGTTTAATGCTAATTTGGAGAAGAATTTCAACTAAAAGACAACTTTTCTGATTTGATCCTATTTTACCATCATCGTTCAACATTCCATATAGGCTACAGTAAAAACAAAGAATGCAGTGATGGCGGGTTGGATAGTAAATAAAAAAATGTTTTCCATTGTTCCTCAAAAAAGGAAGAGACTGTATCTTGCACAGATGTAACAGATAAAAAAATAATATTCAAAATAATAATTATTTTGACTTATGACTTCATTACTAAGAAGCCCAAAACTTCAGCAACAGAGACGTTATTCTGCTGTCTGAAGGCGTGGTTAGCTCAAGATTTATTTTTAGATATTCTTTATGCTGAAGTTGATTCATCACGTAGCCCATCAGAGGAAGACAGAGGGACCTGGCCTGCAATCCCAGCAGTCAATCTTGCTTTGTGTTGCGATACAATGCCTTTAGTTCTGTGGCCCACCCGAAGAGAAGAACACTCCAACTGGCAGCTAAGACTACAGTTTATATGTACAGCAGCTTTAGTTTTTCTTCACTAGGCCGTGGGACGTTTCACGTCACTTGCATTACAAATGGCAACCTGATACAGGGCTTCCAAGAAAGTAGAATACAGCAAGTCAGAAAACAATGTGTGTTGTCCCATGCAGAAGTGCTTGTCAGTGTAATGAGTGCCTGCTGTAGTACTTTCCAAAGCATGTATTAATTAAAAACACAGTTAATTAGCAGGGGCTTCACCTTTATCTTGGCCATGAGGGCATCGATGGAGGAAGCCAAATCTTGGATCTGCTTGCTCATCTCCTGCTTGCCCTCTTTCAGGCCGTTCACGGCCTCATTAAACTTCTCCATCCTCTTCCTCAGGTTGCGCACCTTTATCAGGCCATCAATGCTGGATCACAAAAAAAAAAAATATATATATATATATACATACATACATGTGTGTTACAAAATATTTACCAAAATTTAATTGTTAAGATATAAACTTTTTATAACTTCATGTAAAATTGCTGTAGAAAAGATTTTATTTACAGCAGTGGTAATAAAAAGCAAGGACTGTCTACAGAATAAATGTAGGTAGGTAAATAACGTAGACAATAGTAAAATCGTGGTCAATTCACTAGCTGTTATCTTTGGGTACTATTTTGCCCTACAATGTCCTTTATGTGTTGCTGTGCCATCAATGGAGCAAAAAAAAAAATGTTTCAAACACCAAAACCTTATTTTCACAACATCATAAATCAACGTCTCAAGCAACAGGAAACATATTCATGACCACTTTATATAACGACAGTCATTTTAGTTTAGAGGACAAAAGTGTGTAATCCAGGCATGCCAAACTCCAGTCCTAGAGGGACAGCGTCATGCAAAATTTGATGGTTTCCCTGCACAAACATGCCAGATCCAAATTATAATTACCCTACAGCATATAATTACCCAATTTTGAAAACTGTTACACGCTTATTTAAGCTACACCTGTAATAAAAACACCTGAGGATTGTATGCTGTAAATAGCCTGTATGATACAAAAGCCTTTGCATGTCTTCTTTACCCCCTCACTTACTTCACACTAAAGTAAAACGTCCCCACACTTGAGGGGCAACGATAGTAAGAAATATATATTCTGTATATCCTGATATCCACTGAAATCCAGCCATGCAAGATATGTAATAAATCAATACAGGAAAAAATAATGTCCTAAAATGTTCAGTTAATGGAAGGCAACTGGTTTGACTGAACGAAGACTGGTGTTTCTGATGAGCAGAGCTACCCACCGGGGCTTGTGTCTCCTCTTGCATAACCACATGCGAACCGTCTTCTGAATCTTAATGCAGGCGCTGGCCCTGTACTTCATTTTGTTCCTCACTGCGGGAGAAGGGGGGAAAGGACAGAGAGAAGACATTTTCTCATTTAGAAGCACAATTAGGGGGGAGAAGCTGAGCCTTTTACTTTGCTAACGCCCTGTAGAGTGTTCCCCAAGCTCCTGCAAGCAAGAGATGAGCAATAAAAGACACGAATGATAGAGATGACACTGCAGGATTAGAGACCATTTTGCAGGCGTATTACAAGACCTCCCGGTGAAACGCAGAGAAAGGGAACACTCACGTTTAATGACGGACAGTCCACACCACTGAACCTTCTTCCAGCGGCTACACACCAGCCACTTGTTAACCCTCTTGACCAGTTCTGCCAGGTGCTCTGGGTCGGACCTCATGATCTGGTCAAACTCTGCAAACTGAGGTGTACATGGTGATCACCTCTGTGTAGATCTTAGTCCTTTTCATTACTTAAAAAATGACTAAAGTGATCTAACTGTCAACTATACCATTCAGTACTCACCTTTCCAGGCCGGAAGAACACCCTGGTCAGTCCAAATTTATAATCCATGTCGTTAAGTCCCAGTGCTTTAAACAGAGCCTGTAGTGGACACAAAAGAGGTGGAAAAGGGTCAGATACAGGCTGCACTGGGCAGGAAGAAAGCCAGCACAAACAGCAAGACTTACCTTACAGAATAGACGAGGGTCCAACCTAGTGAGCTTATCAGGCATATACTGCTTGTACATGTTATAGAGCTCATGGAATGGGGCTCGAGAAGGAAAGCCCCCCTGCATTAGATCCAACACTGAAACCATTCCTAAAAGAGACACACGAGAACAGGAAGGATTGCAACAACAAGAAAAACACAATACTTGTATTTGTGGAAAATGAATCAAGGGTTTAGCTAAAAAGGATTTCATGGAGGTCCCTGCATGTTGTTTAAAGCAATGGCAGCTCAATGTACTGTTAGTGAGTGTGGAAATGCACCAGCATGTTTTCAGTTTCAAATAGGATAGCTAAGATAACTGGACATCACATATGTAGACTGCCTCCACTCTGGAGTTCACAAGCCATTATTGCCTGCAAAAAAGACTAAGCATTTGCAACTTTGCAAACGCAGGTTTCAACATGAAACGGACCCTTTAGCAAAGCCCTCCCAGGCTAAGACCACCTTAGGAAGATAATGAAAAAATATCAGCGGAGCTCACTTTTAATGCGTCTGCTTAGTGGCAATTTGCAAAACAGACCTTGAGATTGTTGAGTGCTGCATGTTGGCGGCGCCTTTTTAAATTGAAATATTTGATGCTCTATTGGCTGTATTGAGCAGGTATGAAGCGCAGGCAAAAATCAAGCAGGAACAAATCAAAACAAATGGCTTAGTGAAACAGCAGGGACACTCAGGGCTGTGTGTGTGTGTGTCTGTACACACGAGAGCACTCATACCAGAACACTGCAGCTGGGACAGAATCTGCGCTCCCTCAAACTGGTGGCTCACCATCTTCAGATTGGGCTTCACACAGCGGATGAAGCTGGATCCCTTCGCAAACAAACACATACACATTCACAAGACTGTGCTTGAGTTTACAGCAAAGACAAATTCAGTTTTACAGTTATAGCAGTTATATAACATGCTTAGAACATGTGTAACCTTAAATTGGGATTAATAAACGGCAACAACCGATTAAGACACTTTAGACCAGGGAGCTAACCATGTAATGCCAGGTTTCATTCAGCACTGGCTGACTCCTAAAGAGATACTGAAGTAAAAACTGGACGGATACTCACTGTGCTGCGGAGCTTTTCCAGTAGAAGATTCAACTGGGTCTACAAAAGTGACAAAAACAGTAAAGAGTATTTATTGCTGAAAGATTTCTCTAGAATTCTAAAAAGTTGTATACTCATGATCAAAACAATAAGTGCACAAATAGTCGCACCCAGAGGGAATCAACCCACAGGAATGATACTTGGTGGGTAGGTTTGCCACTGTGAGACATGCAAATGATTCAAGTTTCATGCCTGACCGCGCATGTAACATAAGCAAGGACAGGCCTTATCGCTGTGCCTGAATGATCCAACAGCCACAACTGGGGACATTTAACAAGCGATTATGTCCTCCATGAATCATCTTGTTGATGTCAGCACCACTGGAAGACAGCTGCATGAAGCAGGACTACATGCATGTAGATTGTTATGACAACTGTCCTTAACACCACATCAGTGTCACCAAAGACGGCAATGGTGTCGAGCCAGACTGTTATGGAGTAACTCAGAATTGCAGGACACCATTAGGAACCCCTACAACCCAATGCCAAGATGTCTGCTATGTTATGTTAACAAACATGGCGGCCCAACGTCATACTGAGGGACACCGCTTCTGTATATATAGCTCAATAAACATTGCCCATATCAGTCTAAATGTATCATCATTTATTGTTCCTCGTCACCTTTACCATCCATTTCCTTCCCAACAGCATTGCAATCTGGCATTTTCATTCTGGGTGCAACTATTCCATTGACAATGTGTGTACACAAGTTACAATACACTTCACGTTTTATCTCATGCAAATAAAAATCATACAACAGGACAAACATGTAAAGCAAGACATGCATTGTTTAAGTGAGGATGCAGGTGAACATATCACTGCTGTGGTACAACACATCAGTACAAATAAAGTACGTACAGTAGTATGCAACAGTCAGAGACTACCGTTCATTTATTTAAATCCTGGTCAACAAATCACTGAGGAGATATAATCTGCTTCTCCAACACTGGAGTTCAAAAATGATAAAAGGATTCAGAGGGAGAATAGGAGTCCTAACGACTCTGAAAGGTTTATGATCAAAACTGTCAGATAAACAGCTTTTTAAGAAAAAATAGAGCTACTCTTGCTTCAGATCTGAAAACCTCCACAGGAGTTTCTATCCATCCTTCTATTGTACTCAGCACTAAGGGTCTGAAAGGATTTTAAGCCATCCTTACTGAGAAAACAACATAAAACTAAAAAAAAATCAAACAAACAAGTCACTGGTGTTCTCAGAACAAAGGACTGGCCACCCCAGAGTCCAGACCTCAACATCACTGAATGAGCTTGTTAGTACTTGAATTATGAGAATATGAAACCAACTTCTAGGACTGAATTTTGGAGGTGTGGAAAACAAAGTCAAAGATTTGGATGTACAAAATGATGAAACCAATCCTGATATGTAGAATATGAACGAATCTTTATTAAGAATCCCATTGCCAACTATTGCCATTTGCATAGGAATCTCCTCTGTCCTGAATGAACAAATTCTGAAGTTTAAATTCAGCACTGCAGAACCGTGACATGCTTTAACTTCCTCCGTTATATTAAAGGCTGACAATGAGGAAAAACAACCATCGCTGAAAACAATCCAGCCGTGGTGCACACACACACAGACAGACACAAAGGACTAAGTAGATCAAGCGCAGAAAAACATGGTGGGGGTAGGGGTGTGCAGGGTTTATGTGGCTGCACATGGATTTAATTTGTTTATGCAGTGGAAGGGAACGACACGGCAAGTTATTCTTTCCACTGGTTCTGAATTTCTCAAACCAGTCTTACCCATTTAGCCCACTTTAGTCTTTCTCCTTTTTTCTTTTTCTGCAACTCTACATATATTTAAGACAAAAGAGCTTTCCTCGAGGTTGGGGTCAGAAGACAGGAGAAGGTCTAAGAGAGGAGGGCAGAAGAGGAGAATAGCAAGAGGGTAGAACACCAGGTCAGAAGAGGTTTAGAGCCTCCCACAGCAGTTGAAAAGGCTACATAACTAAAATAGAGAGAGGAGATCTTAGAAGAGAAAACACTTTCTCACATACGTTAAAGGAAACAGAGAAAAGAAATTCTCAAGATGTCTGACAAATTTCATTTTCCCATCACTTCGGCGCAGAAAGCATGAATTCACCTTGAACTTGTTTCCCACGCTGATGAAACTGAGTTTGCCAGCCTTCTGCTTGGAGTCCTTGGAGTTGGCGTTGTTCTCAAAAAGATCCCGGACAAACTTGTCCTTCGACTCACACACGAGGCACTCCAAGGACATGTGGAGGGCATCATTATTCTTCTCCACAAACTGGGTCTGCTCACACACATACACCATCACCAGAGGGCACAAAAAAGCATGTCTCAATCTTACACATACCGCACACGACCATGTTTGAAAAGCATAGTTTTTCTGCATACATTTCAGTGTCTCAAGTTAAATGGTCAGCATCTAAGCAGTACTGAGTGGTATGGGTGAGTATTAATTAATATTTCTGAGAGTCTAAGCAAATGTTTAAATACCCTCAGTAAAGTTATGATTTTTAAAGTAATGTAAAAACAGCAGTTTAACACATCCACTAAAAGGAAAGCTCCAAATTTCTATTTATTCTGACCTTATGCTGACATGTGTGCTTTGTAGAGGATATGCACTTATTTTTGCCTGGACAATTAACACAACACGTATCTTGACCAAAGCTGCTCAAACCTTTGCATATGTCTATATCACAATATTAATATTAATTTTAACACAATAAGTAGCAACTTTATGTATGAATGCTTGCATGACAATTTCCAAGGTCTCTACCTGACAGTCCACTATCATTAATAGTACAATTTGCAATCATCCAATACAGGACTGTTTAATCCATGCTTCAGTATGTTATGCAAGGTGTGCCTGTAAAAAACTGAAAACTGATCTCAAACTAGTGCACACATTTCTGACATTTTTTTTTCTTACTCTTAAGGCATTAATGTTGAAATACATATTTGGTGATGTCAGAAGTCATTGTCTTAGTGTTTCACTTTAAACTCAATGTTATTCCATGTTGTCTAGAAACTGTTCCCAATCATGATGAAATATTCACAAACTGCAAACAGCATGTAGCAATAAATACATACAGTCTCATAGCACACAGCTCCTGCAAAGTGCCTGATGATGAATCCCTCATCATCCCTTATATTTCTGTGGACTGCTAGTTTGGATTTCCTGGGAATCTAAAGGAGAGAATCATATACAAATAAAAATTCAGTGTAAGCCTTCTGACAGCCACAGTGCAGGGAAATATGTACTCAGACGTTGCTTTGTAAACTTAAAAAGCTTCCAGTGCATGTATCCACTTCCCCATTTATAGACATAATGTATTTTGACTATAAATATGAGTAAAAAAGTATGTATTCATCAGTACCAAGTAAAACATTCAGGCGCAAGACTGTACAAAGCACTCCTGGACAACTGATTTTAAAAAGCTAAGAGAGAAGCCAGCAGCTACTCATCAAGAGTTGCAGCACGTTCTGAAAGCAGTAAGAACAGCAGTTACCTAACAATACGCACTGAACTGCACCGCCATCATCTACTTTCCTACATCCCCAGCAAAACTTCTACTACAAAGTTTAGTAGTAGTAGTGGAGACGCTTATAGGGCCTACACAATCTACCTACTTGAATCCTAATGGAAATTTATGGAGGATTTGTATGAAAAACGGTTTGATATAAAAAAAAAAAACAGGCCAAAACTGAACCAAAAAGGTGCAAAAAGCTAATTAGTGCTTATGGTACACTTCTCAAAATTGCAACTGCCAAAAAAAGTTCAAGCGTTATTCATTTCTCCCCTATTATTTAAACATATCTTTATGCTTATAAACACCACCAGCTTTATTCATATTCATAAAAAGTTACCAGACATTATGTGTGTGTGCATTAGGAGTATAAATAACAAATAACAAATCAAAGGTGTCATAATAAAGTTTTATGTAAGCTGTCTGTGTTCTACAAAACACACAACTCTGTGGTGTACACACAGTCTACACATGTCCATTTACTTATATCGGATTTTACCTCAGGCATTTACCACAGGACTCTAAATTTCTTTAGATAGAGGGACAAAACAAAATCTGTGGATGGTGGGAGCTAACCGTCAGACGAAAGTGATCTTTGTGCTTGCTATGAACAGCTTCTGCAAAGTGTTGATCGCTGGGCTGAGGCAGGCGGTTCTCCTCATCCAGAATGTCCAGAATGCCCACCAGCTTCGCCTCGATCAAGTCTGCAGAGGAAAACATGGCATTAGGAAAGCCAACAAGCCGCAGAGAGAGCCCCAACAGCAGTATCCAGAGGAAGGGCGTGTTGCATTAACATACTGTGACCCTGCCCATCCGCTATTATCTGGCGCGTGTCGGCCCCAAACAGGTTTAATGGAGCAAAGGCAAAGCTGGGGAGCACCTGGCTATGTTTGGTAATCACTGCGAGGGCATCCTCTGGGTGCATTATTCATCTGAGACGTGTGTGGGTGACTGAGGATCAGACGCAGGCCTAGTCATGTATTTGCATGAGCAGACACCTGTGCTTAAATGAGAGGTGATTGATGAGGGGAAATGGAGGAGAGGGCCTGTGTGTCCATTTGCAATTCACTAGGAGGTGCACTGTGCTCCATTATTTATGGCAACATTAGCATGGCCTGAGCCTATGAATGAAAAGTGTCCGTAACCGCGGGGCTCAGTCCTGGTACACTGGGAGCAGGTAGCTAGGACACAGCTGTATTATGGGTACACAGCTGCAGAGTTGACAGAGGGGTGACTGGACATTATGGATTATTATGCCACTTGCACCATTTGCAAGTTCTGTAAAAAGCATTGATGAAAGCTGTGGTTGAGATTTAATAGTCAGCTTCTGTGGCCATCACAGACACAAAAGCTGTAGCCAGCCTATGTAGACAGCAGTAGCTTTTCAGTTTCTTGCTGTCTTGGCAACTAGTTTCTGGCAACATGTAGGTAAAGCAGCCTGAGCTGAAAATCCAATTAGTCTCAGTGATTACTTCAGTAGTGACCGCATGCATAGAGAATAAAGTTAACTGTGTAAGGCTAGGAGAAATAGCGTACAGTAGTGAAGATAGCAATCATCAAAAAACAGCCCAGGCTTCATTTCATCTCTCTGGCTCAACCCACCAGGCTTAGGCTGCAGCATAGTAATAACCAAAAGACTGTCACTAAAGAAGAAAGGGGACAAGAGTTAAGCCTACCCATCTTGGACCTAAGACAGCAAGATACATCAACCACCTAACCAAACGCCTGCTCTGTTTACATAATCTTACACTTAGGTAAGCTCATTTTATTAGAGCTTTATAAGAGCTTCTCTTAAGTGACAATATAAACGTGACAGACATCTTTCACCCAGGCACCAATGACAGTCATGGGAGCCAGCGAGAATGGGAGCCTTACATTCTGACAGCTGCCATCAGAGGTGTGGGAGGAGACTGACAGCAAGAGAGTCTAGAGAGAAGACAGGAAAAGAGTCTAGAGTGGCATGAGGACGATGCCTGTGCCACAAAACTAGCTCCTGAGCATGCCCCCTGTTCCGCGGCAAGGCCCTTGTGCTATGTTCGATCCCGGTGGCCATGATGTGGAACGGGGGCAGTGACTTAGGAGGCGGACCAGTGAACCCTTTCTTTTAGCTTTAGTGCACATGTTGCCTATAGCAAGAGCCAGCTGAGTGTCTTTTGCCATTGGGTGTGCAGACACCTTCAAAAAGAGCAGACACAAGGACAAGAAAGGAGGGACAAACAGCAGCAACAGAAAGAAGTTGTGCATGAAGCCACGGAAAGCTGGACAGCTTTTGGTTTGATTTTGTCCTGTTGTGTTTTGTGTTATTGCTGCAACTTTCACTCATCCAGTGTTCCTCCTTCCGCTGGGGCAGCACAAAACCTACTACAATAATAAATTCTATTAGTGCTGTTAGCCAACTAAATCCAATAATGTGTGCATGGGACGGTGGCAAGAGCATTTCTTTTCATGTTTCAGCATGGTTGTAACTGGTTACAATGGATAGTAAAGTGTTCCATTAGCATTACCTTAAAAATGTTCCTTCACACAGAAAACATTTTTTTTAAATGAGATTAAATAGAATTGTTCAATAATACATATTCAGTAAGGCTGAATTTTTAGATTTGAGAATTGAGGCTCTGTAACAGGCTGGATGGCCAATAACATATAGAACCCACACATGTAACACAAGCGATAACTGCTCCATATTTTATTGTTTATAAATGTTAGGTCAAAATGTGGTTTTGTCACAAACCATAGTAAAAAACTCATGTAAAAAATGTTCAGCACAAATATGGACATATTTAACTGTACAGCTATACGGACAGAATACCCTTTAGGCGCAATATTTTCCATATTGTACATAAACTGTTTAATGTGAAGCGAAATGTCAAGACATGTATACTGACCTATACAATCCTGGTTGTCAACGTAATGAACTTCATTCACTCCCAGGCCTTCTTTCTGATACAGCTCTTGCTCCTTTCAAATCAGCACAGATTTGTGTTTGTGTCACAACAGGATATGAATTGAACAGCACAGTCATTTCATATTGAGAACAGTGAAGATAAAGAGAAAATGACAACTCACCTCTTTTAGTATGCGCTCATTGAAAAACTGCTGCAGCTTCTCATTACAATAGTTGATGCAGAACTGCTCATAGCTGTTGTGCTCAAAATATTCTACAGACAAAACAAATGAAGTATTTAATAATTCAAAATGTTTTAAAGGCATAAATATTACCTGTAGCCATCACATAAAACAATAGAACAACAATAAATAAATAAGCTTGAAATGAAAGGCTGTAAGGCACCTTTCACAACAGAGCACATTCTCATATTTTATCCTCTGAAGCAAGTGATACCGAAATAACAGATACAGCCTGAATCGCCTCATGATTCATAATTTAGTCTTGGTGCTCTAAAATTAAATGCACATCAAAAGGCAGTAAATTAAAGAAGCAAAGATTCACACCAGTTTGGGTTCATTTTTCTCCGGCAACGATTATTACTACAGATCATATGGAAGCACACAGCACTTTACATCAGGAATTCAGGGATACAACAGAGAAATCCACCATTGCTCCTGCACACACACACACTCACCAAAACCAGCAATGTCAAGCACTCCGATGAAGTTGGAGGAGGTCTCAAAGGGGAAGCACTGGTTGACCCGCGTGACCACATGATCGAAGAGGCGGCTGTAGACAGCCTTGGCCAGGGCATCACGTGCATTGTTGGCCTGCTCCACCTTCAGAGGAACCCTGGAGAGCAGCAAAGTGGGCCAGGAGGAGTCAAAAAACTGGGCCAAAGCTTCTGCTAATGCAACCTCATCAATAAACGTCCATTCAGCTTTATTCCATCCCATTCCAAAAGTTGACAGCCCATGCCCCTCAAAGGGATTTCCGCACCACTACCGAGTAAAACCCAACACAAAAAGTGCAGAGAATAAGGGCAAAGTATATAAATACATGTTCCTCAGAACATTAACATCATTAAAGTTACATTCCCCAACTTCAGTTTTGACTTTGATACCGCACCCTTCGCAATTCACTAATTTGGCTTCGCAGACCTGATTCGGTTTAATTATTTAGAGAGTTGGAAAGCACACTGGAATCAATAAATAAATGGACTTCATCAGTTTTCCAGCTCTTATGACATCCTCTGTTTCCGTACGTAGAACAAAAGGTAGACAGCTATAGTATCACATCCCACAAATCACCTGGGACCCCACGAGGTCCCCTCACAGAAGCACTCCATAAACTGTAATCATCCTAAGAAAACTTTGTGTCACCAAATGACAAGTTAGACTATTATTATCTTCTCAGGAAAGTTCTAAAACTCACAGATGACTTACAGGGAGGTGGGAGCTTAAAAATAAAAAAGGAAATGGAGCTATGAGCTTCTTTGGACAGCGATGATAAAAACAGCACTGCCTCCCAAGTGAGTAGACTAAAGTTAGAACTACTGCATAACAAAGACACCTCATGGCAAAGCAAGGACATAACATTACAGATAGTGGCCCTACACTGTGAGAAACTGCACTTAAGCGTCTGAACTTCAACTTAAGGCTACAACCACTGTGACCAGTAGCATCTCACTAGAGAGCCGCAAATGGCTCACGAATTACCAACAAGTGTTTCCGGCTGATCTTGCTCTCCTAGCCACCACATCCTACTGTGTGAAGCCCTGCTTTGTGATTCTGATTGCCTGCGCTCCATTAATCAAAGTTTGGAGCCCCAAACAAAATCCCTGAAGCTTTGCATCCATGACTAACATTCTCTTAGAAGGCAAGGGTTATAACTGTCTTTTTGCTGTCAAGTTTAAATTAGTTTCCTGTTTTAACTCTATGACAAAACACCTGAGAAACACCTGAACAAAGAAAATACAAATAATTGTAATTAAATTATAAAGGACCATAAATTATTTGACATGCATGTGCATTTGCAGATATTTGCTTTTATGGCACAAATTCAAGCAACAAAAGTATAATTATTTCTTATGAATATTTTCAAAACATATACCCTCACTAACACCTGCTGAAAAGATCACATAACATCGCAAAGTCCAATGACTTCCACAAATATGGCTCTTTAATACAAAGCAACTCAATAATCCATGTAATATCAAAAACCTTGTTAAAACTGGGAACAATTCCAGACAGCATGGCAACAGCCTCCTCTTCACAGGAACGATATCATCGTTGTATCATTGAAAATTGGATCTTTCACTGGATGTAGAGGGAAGCTGAGTATATTAATTTATAGATGTAGTAAAGAAAGTTGTACATTACCTTTATAAACCGTTTTAGAAGCTGCCAAAGCTCAATCCAATCAAAATTACATTGACATTCAGTTTAGAGCATGTTCAGCTCATTTCTATTCGTTTTGATGAATGTCAAAGACTAGCAAAAATATTTTAGCATAATAAAGCATCTTCTTATCCACATAAAACCCCAAGAACTGTAGAAAGAATTATCATTACCACTGACAATCATGATGGCTTTTAAAGGCCAACCTGCACATCAGTAAGGAACTCATTTCCCATGTTTCTCCATGGTACACACTTGCTTGAACAAGCTAGCTGTATACATGTTCAGTGTTTTCTTTTTTCTTGGTGTCACGAGCTGCAGTGACCCATCTCATTATACACGGCACTACGTTTAAAATGATCCAAGCTCAGTACTTGAGAGGAGAAAAAAATAATAGCTTTAGCACGCTGTAAAGTGGTGGCATTTATGGTATTTCACGGTATGAACTGGCATCGCCGCTTCACTGCTGCTAGAAAATTGCCCCTGCTAGTCTCCACAGAATATGATATGAAACACAACACACTGCCTGCATTTTGGGTGCAATCAAATGCGGGAGCGTGGCATGGGGCTGCGAGTCTCCAGTCTCAACACAGGCCTTCTTCCAACGCCTAAAAGACCCCAGGTGACTCTCCACAGACACACATGCATTATACATTTGCCGCAAACACAGCCAGTCCAGCATCTGTGCTTGGTTAAATATTAATCCACAGAGCTTTGCTCTATCATTCAAACACTGAATTGAACACCTATCTGAAGAAGACAATAGATCAACCTGTTACAAGGCCAAGCAGGTTTTTCCAATTCCGCTCCGCTTTAGCTACATAAATACACACTGCAGTTGGTGTAATTGGACTGTGGGTTAATGTGCAGTGTGTTGCAAGTTTTGTTAGGCTGTCCTAACAAAAAGGACAGCCTCACTATTGTTCTCCAAGGAAGCAAAGTATGGGGCTCTGGACATCGGTCTTAGAGAGCAGCAGTAGACTACACTAGAATAAGTTCCTTTCTACTCGGTCTATAGGAACAGGTATAGGCTCACTTACAGCATTCTCTCTTATGCAGTCAATAAAAATATGCCTTCTTAGATGTAACAGAAGGCTTTAGACGTCAACTAGACTATTACAGTCCCTTAGCCAATTTAGCCTATGCCAGCTTTCATTAAAGCGACCATATCTCTGCTGCAAAGAGGCTAAGATTAGCTATTTTCAGCACTGGCTGTCAGTACGAATCCAGCGTGAGGATTCGAAAAGGAGATGAGGATCGGGATGAGCCAAATTGATGAAAGGTAATGCTAGAGGACATTCACATCACAGGGGGAGCGAGCTGTGATGAATGCTGCAGACACTATGCAGGAGCCTGTTAGGATCGAGTGGGGCTCCCATCACAGGATACAGCACACAGCTGCTCATCATTGGAAGTGGCTTAATGTGAGTAGACGCTTAAGAAAAGCAAAGGAGCCTGTTCCTGGATCAGTCACTGTTAATTCTTTTCCACCAACAAAGTGCCCGTGCTTGTGCCAGGGCTGGTGCTGGGTCCCAGAATCCATCCAACCCTTTCAGAACAGGCCCCCTTTTCCACTGGTGTGAGAGACAGGCGATTACATATCTGAAGGCAAAATAGAGGCATGAGCACCGTTACGCGGTGATGGCAGCACCAACCTCTTGCCACTTATGTCACAGGTTCCCAGTTCCAGACCAGGGTGTTCATGAGGCTGTAACCGCAGCGATTTTGCCAGTCGCAAACCTTTTTTTGTCGCGGAAAAACGCAGAACAGTTTAAGATTTTGTCAGCGGCACAATGCCAGTGGAAAACAGCAGAGTGACTGCAGTGGAAAGGGCTATGAGTGCCTGCAGTGGAAACAACAGGCTGTCCTAGTGAACTATACAATGAGCCCCACTGTTCATAAAACAAGAAGTAGGCACATAAGCAGTTAAAAGGGGATCTATAGTGCTTTTCCATTTTTTCATTTCCCTTAGTTTTAAAACTTTTGGTGCATGTAAATGCATGTTATAAAGCACAAAGGACCTGAAAAAGGGAGAAAGTCTCTTCCATAGTAACCACTTTCCTAAGCTGTTTGAAATACCTTGTTTGAAATTCAGCTAATCATATTTAGAAAAGAGAAGATGAATACATATGTGCAGTGTCTTGGGAGAATTGAAGCATGTAAATCTATTCTAGTAGACCTCAAAATACAATTATGAACGCTGAAAATGAGCATAGTCGAAAATGATTACAGTTATCTGACATTTTCTGACTTCTTTGTCCTTTAGTATTAAACAGGCTGTTTGCTTATGTGCCCTTTAAGATTAATGAGCCCTGATCAGCTGCCCAGGAATTGACCACATTTATAAAACAGTGTGTGAACAAAGTGTACATGTATGTTAAATCTGAGTATTAAAAACAGAACAAATAAATATGACTATACAGCACTGGACAGTGCATGTAACTAACTAGAAATAACACTGACACAAAAAGTAGTGATTTTGTGAGTGTTAACCATTTCCAGCTCAGATTGGGGAAGCCCAGTATTACTCATAGACATCATCCAACACTTGGTTTATATAATCAGTCATTCTCAAAGTTAAATCCAGCAAGCTTGGTCCGTTGATTAAGCTTATATTGAATATTATGATCATGGTGCATATTATTAAATCCAGGGCCAGTATTATTCATTAATATTATTTGGTTGCATATAAACCATTATTTCATATGCAACATGCATTCTCTTTGGGGTTTATTTAGGTATTCCCTTTGTAGCACAATTTTAATACAAATAGAAGAAAAAAGATTTCATTATATGCTATAAAATCATAACACCTTAAACCTGCCCATTCATAGTTAGAAACTGTTTCAGGTGTGAATGCTGAACTGCAGTAGTATCCATGTGCAGAGCTGCATACGTGCAACTTCAGCAACTCCTACAATTTTTAGATTCATGCCTTCAGCTTCCTAGACTACAGCTACATTTTTGACTCATGAAACTGGGAGTAAACAACAGTCTACACTCTACTACTACTACTCACTCTACTATTCTATACTATTCTATATACACATTTTAGGTTCTTTTAGTACTATGTATTTTGCAAGGATATTTGGGTGCTGCAGGCTGGAGTTAGGCATGCATTAATGATTACTGATCAACCCATCATTTACACCGCCTAAATGTCCAACAAGATTCCTTTTATATCATAATCACTTGGAGTGAACGCGTCTCCCTGCATCCTATGTAGTGCACCACAATTATCTGATATACAAGATAACTGTACCCAAACACTGCATAACAGCCTCATGATTCCTGATGAGAGCATCAAGACAGGGCAGGAGGGCAGTACCCAAATCTCACATGCCATCACAGCCAGGAGGAGGAAGCCAGACATAAAAGCGGCAGGAAAGTGGCGACAACAGCAACCAGAGACAAGCCACAGGTTTTAAGCTCTGCCTCCTGCACAATCCCTAACAGGAGCCTATCTAAGAGATTGTTGGGCAAAAGGCTGGAAACACCCTGGACAGGTTGCCAGTCTATTACAGAGCAGACACATAGAAAAACACATTTACACACATTTGCATGCACACTCCCACCTAGTGGGGAATTTAGTATTTGACTGCATGTCTTTGGACCATGGGAGAAAACCAGAGTGCCCAGAGGGAGCAGAATCTAAATGTCATAGCTTCAGTAGTGCACCAAGCAGGGATTAAGGAGCCATTTGGGACTGTTCATGCCATTGGACAGTTTTTTAAAGGCCTCTAAAAATGTTATGCACCTTTATGTAATGAAATGGATCATTATGGTGTCTACTTTGCCTTAGCAACATAGAGTGCGATACAGTGGCTCTGCTGCTCTGCTGTGTGGCTCTGCTGTTAGACCTTTCTTGTATAATGAGGCACTCTACAGGTCAGCCAATCAGAATAGAGCTCAGTTATATCAGTCAAAGTGGTACAGTAACAAACCAGTATGTTTGTTTTAAAGGGTTAAAAAATATATATTAAATATATTAAATAAAAATATACATATTTTTGGGACATAAAACCAAAAAACAAATGCTATAAGCGGATAACAAGAAAATATAAGAGTGATAGAAGAAACACTGACACAACAGCAAACTGCAATGTAAATACACAGACTGATGCATACTGAAATGTAGATTTATGAGTCCTTGTTTTTCAAGTACACAGCATTGATGAAGTGCATTTGCAAGGGGGGTTCCTACTAGATGAAGACATAACAGCATCCGTGAGGACGTTATGGACATTTTTTTCCATTACGTGCCAAAAGAATACATGTATGAAACCTCTCTGCTTAATTTTGTTGTCGGGTTTTACTGTGGGGTGGTGGATAAGGTCAGACTGGTGTAATTATGTGAGGCCTTGGAAGTGGGTCTTACTTGATGACTGTGCCTTTGGCGCCCCCTGCTGTAGTGAGCATAACCCTGGTAGTGAGACTGACTCTCAGGTCCTCCTCGTCCAGGCCCAGGAGCTCCGCACAGTACTGCAGAGTCTGGCTCGACTGGTTTTTCAAAATACAACCACCTGTCAGTCAGCACAGGAAAGACCATCAGTATCTGACCAAAATGAAAAATGCAACCATTGCTTTACTTAGTGTAAACATGCTTCTTCATACATCTTACAGCATTGCAATTAACTATAGGGTGATATGCTTAGGTTTAAAAACCACCCGTGATGAAGAAGGACAAAATCACAGGAGAATTATGTCAAAGCAATGAGATTAAGGGATGAAATGTTGTGCTACAAATTGTGTGATAAATTACTTTAGAAACGCTAGGATTATTCACAAAATGCATTTGGATTGGTCAAAATGGAAAAATGATATATTTACATATGACTAAAAGGAGCCCTCAGTAAAGAATTTAAAATATGCTCTCAGCTGAAAATGACATCAATTTGTGCTTGGAGCTAAATGCAATGCATCAGGTTGAGTGATACTTTCTTTTTCCATCGCTTTTTCTAGAACCATGTGAAAAGCAAGATGAGGCCTCAGAAGAGAAGCTTTATGGTGAGCGAGGAAATCCAGATCTTTTGGTAAATGGTGTTCTAACTCCTCTAGACGGGGGAAAAATGAAGCCTGATGTACGTCTAGCAATGATCGAAAGACCTTTTCCACAATCACTAATAAGGCCTGTTGAGTTGAGGTGTGAGCTGGGTGGGTGAAGAAGGTGCATGTGCATTTGTGTGGAGGCATGGGACGGTGAAGAAGACAGATGATTATCTTAAAGAGAAAAATAGTCCATAATAATCCATAGTGCCAGTATTTCAAGGGGAGGCACAAACAGCATGGACACACAGTACATTTAGTGTTAAAGGAGAAACTCCACCAAAAAGCGCATTGACTCTTCATATCACAGAAACCATTCAAATGTATTTATAATGGTCATTTCATTCTGTTTATGCATTTTCAGAATTACACAGGAATAAACCACTAGCCTACTGTCGATAAGTTCATGGCACATAATAAACACAAAATATAAATAACGGCGGCAGCTACCCGAAGTGCTCCCGGTCTCTTCAAAGTCTATGTTGCCGAGGTGCAGGACTCCAGCCACTACTCTGAAAAGGTTGAGCTTCTCCGTGTCATCCAGACCAATCTTCTTCATTGCCACGCACATTCTGTTAAAGTCCCCAAGGTCATCCAGCAGAGGATCTTTCAAAGCTCCTGCTTTCATGTGCTACAAAAACATGCACAGAACAGTCAAAACAGAAACAGCCGCAAAATGACCAGCATTCCAGTCCATGAAGCTCCTAGCGAATGTGCAGCTAATACGGTGTAGTAGGAACATTAATGAAAGATCTCTAGACACGGTCTGAAAGAAAAGCGAAAAGAAAGCTGGAAGAAGCACACCCGCATGAACACACTCCATCCAGGAACAAGTAGAGTGAAGAAGTAAAGATGAGCCATTATGTTACATGTCTCATTTTACTTTAAGAACTAAAACTAAAGCTTGACACTCCATATTTTAAAGAATCAGATGCTTGTTCACTACTGAGCAAAATCCAGAGATCACCCTTCATTTATTTTATTCCCTGTTAAAACACCCATTTTAGTCTGCTTATTTCTCAGCACTGGGGAAGCTAAATTAAATCTAACATAACATTTTGCGCCTTTATCACAGCTTCCATTCTTGTCGGAAACCATTGCTTTCAGTTTTTTAACAAAACCTACAACAATATTTTTCAACACCTTCAAAGCTTAGTCTGAGAAGTTAGTTATATTTTCTGTTTCTCAAAATCCAAGAAATTCTAAACCTATTCAGTAATTACGGTCAGCTTTAAGTAGTGTTATGTACTGTTCTTCTGATGGTGCCAATGTTGATAGTCCATGAGATACTGTACAATTTTTAGCAATCCAATTTTCTCTGTATGTTTTTAGATTTATTCGCATTGTAGAATTTTGGGACAGTATGGAAACCGCAAATTTAAAAAAATCAGCATTTCTTACATTTACATTGACTTCTATTTACCTGCAGACAGTATGAACCTAAGCCATAGGTCTTTTATTTTCTGGTGCACTTCATTTTATTTGCTAATTCATAAATGCCACTTAAAACTTTACTGTGCAAAACAGAACTGTTATGTTAACCATGTCCAGAAGCAGTGTCGACTTCTTTGAGCTCAGAGGCATCTGGGATAGACCATCACACAGTGGAAATGTGTACTGTAGCCAAACGAGTCAGTATTCCAGATTTTTTTTGTTTGGGAAAAATAGATTCAGTGCACACCGAACCAAAAACAAATATGCCCATCCAGACTGTTTTCAGCACCAAGTCCAAAAGGCAGGGGGTGTCACGGTATGGGGTCAGTGTCAGTACCCTTGGCAAAGTTCATTTAATGCAGAACAGTACGCTGAGATCTTAAAATAACAATGACCCTGTACCGTTGCACACCTAAAGACATGTTTGCAGGATGAACAGGAAAGAGAACGTGCCTGAAACACTTGTCTTGTTATCCTTGGAGCCAAAATGTCTTGTGAGAAGGAATGGGAACATTATATATAGTGGTAAATGCTTTACCGTCCCAACTTTTTGGGCATGTGTTGCAGGCCTGGAATGCTAAAATGTAGGAATAGATGCATATTAACAAATAAAATGAAGTTGCAGACAAAACATGGCATCTTGGGTTCACACTGTCTGCAAGTAAATGTAAGAACCATGGCTTTATTTGCATTTCCTATACTGTCTTGTTGATTTGGTCTTGAGGGTGGTCTCTGACTTTAGCACTGTACTGTGTGTGATTCTAGAGGCAAGCATCTTCATTAAAACAAACCCATGCACAGAAAGAAACACTAAAAACAAGAGAAGTAATAGACCACAAAAATATCACCTTTTTGTCCTTGAATTTATGGAGACCAAAGAGACACACGATAATCAATTACAAACACAGTGTGAGAACAGATGCAGCATATATGACTGGTGTAAAGTGAAAAATGGGAGCACTTGTGTTTTTTTGTGTTTATTCTGATTTCAAACACAAGCTGAACTTTAAGCAATCATAGGGACTTAGTTTGCACAATCATAATGTCTGTGGCATGGACCCTGTCCCCAAATGTGCCTGCCATGTTAGTTGCAGGCAATCAAGCTGCACAGCACCAGCCAAACTGGCAGTGTGAAGGAGATAGCATACTTCATCTGAGACATACAGCCAATCATTGCAGCTTATTAAGCTGCTTTATAAGGCAGCTGATCACACTTGGAGGAGACCCCCAATTGGCTAACATCACCCTAATAGACAGGGCCGAGAAACAAATCCATTCGTCCCACCCACAGAGCAGAAGGGCTGTGCTCTTTTAGGATGGCTTTGGTATTGTGGAAATAGGACACAGCCTTCATTGGCCGGCTGTGCCACTCTTGAGGCCCATGTGCACGACATGTTTTAAAAAAATGACAAAACAGTAATCAGGATTTGTGGAAAGCGAACTACATATATTTAATGATATGTATTATACTAATGAAGTGTTTATGCTACTTCTGAATAGAATAGCACATTACAAGTAAAAGTCTAAAATCTCCTTTTGAAGACTCCTTGGTTTCGGTGATGCAAAAGCTGATTTCAATACACATACTCCTGCACCCTTAAAAACTGCGCTGTAGGGGTTCTTTAGTAAAGACAGCGGTTATATGTAGGACTGTGAACACTCAACTAACCACGTGAATGCATAAAGACGTCTTGACAGTGGTTCTTGTATATGATTGAAAACCTGACATACACTGCTCCTAAAAAAATTGTTCCTACATGGCACGTTGGTGGCACTGCTGTGGAGTCCGCAGCTAATCCCAACCCTAAACTCAATTAATAGCAAATCCTAACCCTGATGTTAGTCTCAGTAATACCTCTACAATACAGTCTGTTAGTCATCTGTGCATCTTCAGACTAGCCGTTATGAAGCATACAAATAAACTATGTCCAAATTACCGCTTCTGCTACATCAATAAAATACATAGACCAATGATTTAGAAACCCCTCCATACCTCAGGACTTTTCCGATTCTGCATGATCTGCTTATCCGAGCCTTTGCTTGCAAAGTATCTGGTGCAGCCTCGATTCAAGTACTAAAACAAAGCAAATATTTCAATGAAAACCAACCATAACATATTTCACAAAATGAAGTCACAGTTTCATATTGGTTGATGCATGGTCTATTTTGTGACTTTTTTTTTATTAATGATGTAGGTCTGCTTTTAATTCACACAGCAGACAAAGGAAACTGGTTTAAATCAAGCTGGTATATCCCTTTCATCTCATCATGATCATCAACAGCAACTATATATAAATAACAACTGTGTATGTCACTGTTTCTATTCTCCCATTATCATTTAAGTCTCTAGTTTCAGGTTTCACAGCCTAAACTCTAAGAAATGAAAAACAGACACAATCCAAATATGCCATCTAGTGGTACTACAGACATGTGATGGTATAAAACTATCACATGTATTGGAAGTTAAATCTCAATAAACAATAAATCAAACATAAACTTCAGATAAAACAAACAGTATAACAATTATTAATATTGAATATAAATACACTGCTCAGTTTACAGTGAAATATGAACAGCATGCCAAGCTTTCTCACAGAGCTGTCCTCTAGTGCCTTTTGTTTACTGGATAAAGAATTTGTCAGGGGCATTCACCCAGCTTAATCATTGTATACAGGGAAACAGTGAGTTCCCACAACTCAAAAGAGTCTAATTGTCCTGGCTGAAAGAAGAATTCAAGCATGCATGTCTGAATATTTAGTATTTAAAGCTGTATTCTACTGAAGCTTTACTCTATGCACCTTTTGTAGTATTAATGCAATCCATTCTATTCCAGCAAATGCATTTGTATGTGTAGGTACACGAGGCAAAGCCAACAGAGAGCATGGAGCATTAAACCAACCCGGAAGCTGTCAGGGGAGTTCAGGTGCAGCATGTTCCTGATGTCCTCGGAGGCGCCAGCACAGAGCCGATAGAAGATGTGATAATTGCGTTCATCTGTACCCTGCATGCAGATGCGAGACTTCTCTAACAGATAGTGAGAGACAAATCCTCCCACCACTGCATTCTGCATCAGACACAAAACAGACTTCATTAACAGCATGCACAAAACAACAATGTTCACAAAGTAATACTCATTACACAGAATCATAGACACTTAGAGACAAAGGTACAAATTAGAAGACTGTCCTTCATTTACTTCATTATCACTCAAAATGATTATTATGTACAAGTTGTTTATCAACACTGCCAAAATAAAAAAACAACAAAAATCATTTTTACAAAAAAGGCTTGACAAATAAATCTAATAAATATTCTCCATTCTTATCGGGAGAGTTGCTATTAGCTTTTCAAAGAAATCTGCAGGGATCACTTTTCCATTCCGTTTTAGAAGTGTGTTGAATTTTTACTGTACTGCTTCTCACAATTAAATCCAAGCACATTCAGTGATGTTGAGAATTTGGTGTACTCAGTACACTGTTCTGAGACCACCAAATTTCTTTTTTGTATATTTCCTTTTGTCAGTAAGGGTCTTTTATACAAACATTCTCAGAACCCTTGTTGTCTTGTCACAATGAAAGGATCTCTCTCTCTCTCACACATCAAAATGAAATGATGAGGAAATATCTGGTGGTCTACTAGGTCTTAAAAGTTGTTAAGATTCCTGTTTTCTTTTGGAAAATCAAATTATTCCACTCAGTTTCCTTTGACCTCCTACACAAGTGGATTAGCCATGTAATTTCATCTAATGGCTGTTCTGCCTGGAAACTGACTGCAATGGGCTGGAAGCAAATGAAGGGTGGTCCCAAACTTTTTGTACAGTTCTGTAGTTCAATTAGATTTGTTATGAAAGTAGGACTAAATGTGGTGCATGTGTCACCACATCACAAACAGCTGCAGTTTGTGTGCTTCTGATCAAATGACATGCATTGCTGAGGTAAAAAGTTAACACATTTTCTAGACAGAACACACTCCCGCGCATTTAAACGCATCATTACTGTTTATTAGCTAAAAATAAATAAATAAATAAAACACAAAAATTTGCCTGCCTGAGTTATACACACATTTTTTCAATATGTGCAACTAAATAAACAGAAATTATGCATCAAAGAAAATAGCAGAAAATGCTATATTGGGTTGGCTTTGGGTTCTTTACCTTCCACTTCATTATGTTTCCACTACTTTCCAGACAATCAACAAAACATGTCATTTATCTGTATGACTGTATTTCAAAAAAAACTCAAGTACCTTTTCATTAAAATGAATTTCCACAAATTTTCCAAATCGGCTACTGTTGTTGTTCCTGACTGTCTTTGCATTCCCAAATGCTTCAAGTAGAGGGTTGGCTGGAATGAGATGTATGTATTACACAAAGGTGTATAAATGGTAGACATGACTGAAGTAGAAGAAGCTTATAAATAAAGTTAGTTAAGAACAATTAAACTTACCCTCAACAATTCTCTCATCAATATCCTGACCTGTTCCATACGATGTGGTTAAATATCTGGGATACAAAGAAAAAGCATCATCACTCAGTTAGCACACATAGCTCGATTACTTTCAGTAGCACTGTGGCCTTTATGGGTTGTTTCTCTTCTTGGTGTACTAAACGGATGGATATGGAACTTGTGCACAAAGACATTAGACACATTTATCCTAACAGCCTCACGTCTATGTTTTGTCTACCAGTGCATTTTTATCACGGCATGAATTAAAATACAAGGACAAATGACGTTTTCTGACCTGAGGACAAATTTAGTGTTTTCTGTTTTTCCAGCACCAGATTCACCAGACACAATGATGGACTGGCTCATCTTTAGCACCTTCATGTCCCGATATGCCTTATCAGCTGAGAAGCGGAGAGAGCAAGAGGGCAAGCATGAAATCGAATAAGAAGTAGAGCAACTGCTTAAAAGTCAAAAAGTTATAATAATTCACAATTTCAAATGTGGCCTTTTTGAGCTCATGCACTCACCAATAGCATATACATGTGGAGGGAGGGTTCCCAAGGAGCGACCCTGGTAGCTCTTAATGGTCTCAGGGGCGTAGAGTTTGGGGATGTCATAGTAGGGGTTCACAGCAATCAGGATGTTAGCTACAAATGTCTGGGGGAAGACAGAACGAAGAGTGGGAAGGAACAGTGTTTATACCGTAGGCTCAAGGAAGAGAATATAATGAGTAGCTGGCATTTTCTGCACTGTTAAGGTCTTAATGATGTGAATACGGAATGTAGCGAAGCCTCGAGTGGTCGCCAAAAAAGCTTCTCATAGCAGTGCATTAGAGACACCTGTGGTGGTGGAGGAGCCTACATAAACAGTCCTCTCTCCACCTGGTGCTGTTCAGGGCCTGAGGCTGTGGGGTTAGCCACACTGTGCTGCTTAGCACTACCTCGCAGGACCTAATTAAGTGCATTGGGCAACCCGATAGCGTCTGGGCAGGATTAGTCAGGTCATCTGAGACGGAGCAGCCACAGAAGGGCAGGGCCTCAGCACTCAACATGACACTCCGCCGACAGGCCCTGAGCGTGTGCTGATGACTGCACACTGACAGCAGGCCTGTCGACCCTTGGAAGCTATTCTAATGAGCCCAGCCCCATCTGCAAAAACATGCCCATCAGCTCCCACCTGAGGCCGCTCTTTACATGCGAACTCTGAGGCTTCTTCACCCAAGAAAGCCATGCTGCCATTATAACGAGGCAAATATTTATGCTGCACACATTAAAGGAGCAGCCAATAGAGACAGAGTCGAACCATGAAGAGATGCATACACATTCTATTCATGCTCACGTATTGT